>ML675629.1:7344393-7494926 GCA_007922155.1 Mesoclemmys tuberculata | reverse complement strand
TCTCTCTCTCTCTCTCTCTCTCTCTCTCTCTCTCTCTCTCTCTCTCTCTCTCTCTCTCTCTCTGTCTCTCTCTCTCTCTCTCTCTCTCTCTCTCTCTCTCTCTCTCTCTCATTCCAGTCTGACACCAAATGAGGTGGGCTTCTTCATTTTCCTTCTCCCTCCAGACCTGAAACATCTTGCAGCTGAGGCAGGGCGATGTGCTCCAGCCCAAAGCAGTTCCTTAACCCTCACCTAGCCAGTGCTGTCTTTGTTAAGTCCATCAATACCCCATCTAATATTCAAGTAACAATGTGAAAAATAATAAAAATGATAGCATTAGAAAAGAAAGTAACTCAGAACCCATCCCATCTAACATCCCTTCACAGGCCACTGGGCATAATTACTGCTAGTAATCTAAGATCAGTCAATTGCCAAATTAGGCTGTCCCATCATGCCATCCCCTCCATAAACTTATCAAACTCAGTCTGGAAGCCAGCTTTGTTCTTGCCCCCACTGATCACCTTGGAAGGCTGTTCCAGAACTTCACTCTCCTGATGGTTAGATACTTTGTCTAATTTCAAGTCTAAACTTCCTGATGGCCAATTTTTATCCATTTGTTCTTGTGTCCACATTGGTGCTGAACTTAAAGAACTCCTGTCCCTCCCTGTTATTTATCCCTCTGATGTATTTAGAGAGAACAATCATAAAGATATGAAATGTACTGAAGATATCAAAGATACCCACATGAGAACTACACAATCTTCATAACAAAGCCTGAATTCATCTGGATGTCACTTGGTTCACGTTTTGTAAGAACCCCGAAAGTTGACTAAGCTCATCAAGAGAGGCTGGGAAGAGTTTATATCAGACTTGAACTGATATATGAGTTTGGGTTGGAAACCATGTGAAACCCATTGGTTTCAATCTGAAAATCCAGCAAGGCAGCTTGATGTCATTGGATGAGCTCTACTTCAAACAAACCCAACAGCTCAAAGCACAAACGAGGACAAATGAACCCATGTGGAATGACATTTTTTTTTAAATTGTTCCAGTTAACCTCGTGAGCCCAAACCTATAAATAAGCTTAGCTATATTGCAGATCTCAGAAAAGAAAGAGAATAGCTTTGAGACAGAGACAACGTAGGCTTATATAGAGAAATGGCACTAGCAAACATGCCAAAAAAAAGGATGATCCTATAGATAATGCTCTGTCTTTGGTGCTCAGAGGACCCAGGTTTATTACTTTTTATCTATGCCACAGACATCCTGTGCGGCCTCAGGCAAGCCATTTGGGTCTCTCTGTGAATCAGTTCCCTATCTGTAAAATATAAATAATAATGTTTTTTCCCCCACCATCCTTTGCCTTCCTTGCCTATTTAGACTTGTAAGGTCTTCAACACAGGAACTACAGTATCGATGCATCTATCTTTGATCTAGGAGATGTGATTCCCAGCACATGTAGACATACCCTCACTAGCTGTGCTTGAACAAGCATCTAAAAATAGCAATGTGTCCACAGTGTCACCGGTGGCCACTCCTGCTAGCCACTCTGAAGACAATCCTGCCCAACCTTTTATCTGAAATATGGTCATGCTCCCCAGTGTCTGTAATTTACATTGAGTACACAGGGCACCTACCCAGGTTGCTAGCTCAAGCCATTGCTTGTGCCTCTCTGGACACACTGATATTTTTAGATACTAACTTGAGCAGAGTTAGCACATACGTGTGTACGCGAGCGTGGATCACACTTCCCAGCTCCAATGTAGACATGCTTAGGTATATGTACAGCACCTAGCAGCATGAGGCCGTGATGTTGGTTGGAGCATCCAGTTGCTACTGTAATTTCAATCAGAATTGCCATCACCCTGGGCTGACTTCCCTCGGAAGGTTTCGATGACTCAGTTATCAAACTATTAGGGGCCGTCTTTTGATAGATAAAATGTCATTTCCTCGTGCAACACTAAACATCTGGCATACGATGTGTGTATAGGCAGCAACAGATGCCCAGTGGAATACCTTCTCTCGGAGAACGGACACTATCATCACTCAGCTGGAGCTAACAGCTACTTATTATTTTTACTTCAACGCTTTGATGATTTTCTATCCAGCCACGTTGCTGATTTTATAGCATTAGTAAAATAAGCATTAATCCAATCTGGGGGTTGTATAAGCAGCTGTCATGTGCAAATAGGTCCCTTGTTGTATCCTTCCCAAAAACCAACAGCTTCACAGCAGAAATATTAAACAACAGCCTGAAAAATCATGTAAATGATGAAGCAATGGACTTGAGGGAAAAGGAGCTGCATTAAAATGTCGTTCCTGGGGAATGGCATTCACGACAACACAACACTAGACAGACTTGTGCAGGCTTGGGCAGGTAAAGAGCATGGCTTCTTTCCCACAGAGACTGTAGTTTGTATCTTCTTATTAATTATTTGTATTATTCTAGTGCCCAGAAGCCACATTGTACCAGGTGCTGTACAAACTCAGAATGAGAGCCAGTCTGCACTCTGAGGAGCTTACAGTCAAAGACTGACAATGGATAGAAGGAAGGAACCATTATTTTCCCTGTTTATAGATAGGAAGCAGAGAGACAGATTGATTAAGTGACTTGTCTGAGATCACACAGGAAGAGTGTGGTAGAGCCATGAACTGAACCCAATTTGCCTACGGCCTAGCCCAGTGCTTTAATAGCAGGACCATCCAATGATTTAGCCTTTTTCTCTTCCAACCCCAGTGTGATTACAACCAATACCACTTTGGCTTGTGTTACTCAGAAAATCAGACTAGATGATAACAGTGATTCTTTCTAGCCATGGAATCTATAACTCCTTTTAGGGCTGTCATCAAACCATTTCTCAGGCCAAACCCTACTTTGCCTATGTCTGACAAAGTGGAGTGGCTGCAGACACAGAATCTCTTATTAGCCA
Organism: Mesoclemmys tuberculata; assembly: GCA_007922155.1. NCBI lineage: Eukaryota > Metazoa > Chordata > Testudines > Chelidae > Mesoclemmys > Mesoclemmys tuberculata. Next base: position 7,492,017 of record ML675629.1, on the reverse strand, counting down.
TATATTGCAAATTATAATATTGATGAAGCTGTCCAGACAGTCACACATTCTGGCAGAGTATGACAACTTCCACAGCCACAGAAGTCTAAACAGCACAGCTATAAATAAAGCAAGACCCCGGTCCCTGACGCACACACACTCCTACACAGCTGTCTATAATTTAACAGAGACTGGTAAAATCAGAGCCCTCAGTGTGTGTCTTCAGAACCAGACTGGGAGAGAGAAGGAATACATGGAATGGAAGTGAAACAAAAGGCAGAATGGGCTCACAAAACCAAGCGAGAGTGAGGCAGAGCAAAAGGGAGAACAGGGACTATCAAAATGCCTTATTACAGATCCATTAAGAGAGCAAGACATACAAAAAAAGATTGTGGTCAGGTTATTCTTCGCATTCATACTTTAGCAGTTAATATGGGAGATTGCAGCCATTCCTGTTACCTTTTCTAAAATTCTAGGACAGTTTATTGTATCAGAGGCCTGCACTGGTCAACCAAAGTTGTCCAGCTGGAATGGCATTTGTGTACACAGTAACTTTTCCTCTCCCTTCCTATTTTTTCCCCACACAGAATTTCAGGGACAGTTTTAAAAAATGCTCAGAACCCAGCAATTCAAAACTTCAGCACATAGATAAATATCCAGATTTGGGGAGGTCCTGTCCAGTTTCGAAAATCTGGCTCCAATTGTGGGAGCTGAGCACTTGGAAATTATGGTCCTTAAAGCATTACAGAACAGATGAAGGTGAAGGAAAATATTGCACTGCACTAAGGTACATCACTGCCCCCTACTGGATGGAATCAGAATTCCACAACTGTGTCTCCTCACCTTTATGCTGCTAAAGGCTAAAAGAGATTTTCCTTTCACTCTTGTGGTAAGGATTGGTGCTTTTCGGGGCAGGAAAATCCAGTTTCTCTACTTGATGCCACTATGATGTTCTGAATGACTGGTATGTAGTGCAATCATAACACAATGGCAGTGTCCTGGATATAATAATACCAGGCAACATCAGTTGGCACTAGTGTATGTCAACTTACAAGCTGTTTAACAGAACTTATACGCAGTTTGATCTTGGAGAAATACTTGCTATTTGCTCTGATGCAGTTCTTTTTAGAAGAGGTTATAGATCACCAGTAAAGTGAAGTAAAAGTGAAGAGAAGTAAAAGTAAAAAGTAAAAGTAAAGTACCCTACCTGAGTCTCACTGACTGGCACAATTTCTTAGGTTCAGAGCAGCTGCCTACACATTATATGCATGCAATCAAACAAAAACATCAGTGGGCACAAAAGCATTGCAAGGGAGCAGTTTCAGAATTTGAGACAAGTATGACCCATCTCAAATTTGAGACCTTCAGAAAGGTTCCCTTTTTAGTTCATTTCTAGCAATGGGCAGATTCCTGGGGAATGATTTTTATTTCCAAACTGGTTTATCCGTCCCTAGTGAAAATATTCATGAACTGAGAGTCACCCCTACATCTTTTCAGAATACACATGGTATAAAGGAGTGACTGTGCTGTGTTGCCAAAACACCTTAAGAGACAAGAATATCATGAAGTAACATTTTGGAACTGTGATGTGTAGCAAAGTGTCTAAAATCAAACATTCCCTATGGAGAAACCAGTACATTTTATGAAAAGGGTAGTGTACCTAGAGAATGGAAACCACACCAAGCTGATTTAGTTAATCACTGAATGTATCATGTTTACCAATCTCCTCTTTCTACAAAATCCAGGTATCTGAGAACAGAAAGGGAGATAACTGGCATTCTTTGCTCTCTAAGCCTGAAAAGATGTGATAATGACTCTGGGGGGGGGAAGTAGCTTTCGTGTAAAACTCACTGATAAATATTGTGGGGTTCTCCCAGTTGAGTGACTGATCTGCCCACAGTTTACTCTGCTCTTTCAAAGCCCTTTTTGTCTCAGAAGCCCAATGCTATCATTAATATGTCATGCAATTCAAGAAGATTTCTATTTCATCCAAAACATGTGTATGTGTAAAATACTTAGAAGGATCACCTAGAATTTTGCTATATTGAGACCATTATGCTCGTCTGCTTCAGACTTACCCACACCATGAGTTGCCAGCAGAATGCCAAGTCTGCTAGGGTCCCATTTGGCATACGCAATACATAGAATCATAGAAGTGTAGGACTACAAGGGTCCTCAATAGGTCATCTAGTTCATTCCCTGCACTCAATAAATAGTAACATGGCCACAGATCTGCTCTAGGTGGGTTTCTTACAAAACAATCCAAGTATGGCTTTGGGAAAACATCTATGCTACTAAAGCCCCAACCAAAGTCTTTCCGTTGACTTCAATGGACTTTGATCAAGCCCCTTGTCCCTCCTTCTAGGGGCAAAGCTCATCATCATAAGAAAAAGCATCTCTTTATAGAAAGGCCTTACAGAACCAGCATGGAAACAAGACATCTGTGTGAAGGGGTAGGAGTCATGTTTTCTCCTGTCTCTTCACCTATCTGCACAATGCAGCAGCCTGGGCCCTTAAAACATCAAGAACATAACATGGCCAGTGTCCTTCACGCCTGCGTTGGCTCTCAGTTGGTTTCCACTGCCAGTCCAAGACTTAATCTTTAGGGCCTTCACCTACACTAGAGGCAACATCTCCATTAATGACCAAGTCACCCAATAACATCACCTCAGGCCTGGATTATTGTAGTTCACTCTATCTGAGCCGAGTGTGAAGACAATGCTCAGGCTCCAGAATGTGGGACTGCAGCCTTCCCCGTGTGCCAGTCACCATGAGCACAGGAGGCCCATGCTCAAGTCTTTCCACTGGCTCCCAAGCAGCTTCTCATGCCAGTTTAAGGCCAGGGTCCTAATCTTCAAAGCAATTAATGCATCAAGCCCTGACTCCGTTAAAGACTGAATTTCAGTCTGTGAACTGCGGCTGCATTCCTCTGGGATAATGCAGATCTCAAAGCCTAGGATGAGAGCTGGGGATGAAGCATTCTCAGGTGGGGGGTCCAGTGATGGAATGAACTTCCAGAGGAGATCAGTTGAATCCAGAGCCTGGCCATTTTAGGAAAACAGAGCTCAAGGCCTCATCAAAAAGGCTTTACCTCCATACAAATGACATACAACACCAGCACCCTCTTCTGTGCAATAAAACACAGCCAACCAACCAAAATTAAAAAGGAACTTAACAAAATGTAAAAAGAAAATCAAAATCTAAGCCGTGCCCCAAGCAGAGTTTTGACCCCCAAAATGGAAAAGTGTCAGAGACTCCATGAAGTCCACTAGGGCCTCTGCTTCTGCTTCTGATTTTATGTGGAAGTCACCCAGATACCACAGTGACTGAAGGCAGTACAAACCCTAAGATATATAGAAACAGAGATGCTCTTCTGGGAGGGTGCAACCAGCATTGCTTAGGACACAGATCCTATGTACTGAAGATGAGAGAGTCTCTGTTGAGGGTGCTTTACTGTGGAAAGACTCTTATGAGACATGGAAACAGTTTCTGAACTTCACCGTGGTCAGAGAATGCTGTAAGAGTCACGTTTCTGCAAAAGCCACAATAATCAAAAACAAAGAATGAAAACAACAGCCACAAAACAAACCATGGGAAGGAAAAGTTGCCAGAGCTAGGAGAGATAAAGGGCACAGTCTGCTATCAAAACTTCTATGGCCATCTCTATGGAAATATTACTCACTGCATATGACGCTGAGATGTGTGCTACCTGATCTCTACAGCATGAAAAAGAAGATCTCTAGGGCCCTCAATGTAACCATTTGTAAGATGAACATACTGTTCCTTACAGTGTCTATCCCACAAGAGTAAGAAGCTGACTTGCTTAATGTAGATAACATGTTTTAGACCATAGAGCAAAGAGATGCTACATACATATCAGTTATCATTAGCCCAGTTGTAATCTAGAATTGTTCTAAAATTGAGAGAAATCACTTCTGTTCCAATTTAATAACAAAAAAGTGGCAAAAAATCTGTGGCCATCTGATAACTTTTTCAAAATCCAGTGTGCTTTCATTTTAAATATCCAAGAGGCTTTAAAACTTGGGAGAAGTGGGAGCAAACAGCAGAAAGCACGTTCTAATAATAATTATGTTTAAGAATCTCCATATCAGCTGCATTAAATATTTAAGAGATGCTGGCATTTTTTCAGAATCCAAACAGTCCTTGAAGGAGTTGGCTTTTTATTAATGCTACTTTTTAACCTGCATATCAGTTCAAGAGAGAAGATTCCCCCAGACACCCATTAGCAATACTGTCTGGGGGGGATTAATTAAAATTTGATGAGGCATTGTTATAGCAATCACACATTCAAAAGCAAAATCTCGAGGAAGTGCTGTGGCCATAACAGCATTTGGGCTAATTATGCATGGGAAACGTCTGTTAATTCTGCATATATAAAGCATACTGTCAACTCATCTGGCCAAATTCTGCTCTTACATATGCCACCCTAAATTTTCTTTCATAGTGGTAAATCATAATCATTCATTGTGACAATGAACAGTCATTGGACCAAAAAAACCTGCATGAGAATGACTCTATAGTTTGGTGGTTAGCGCACTCCCATAGGATGGTGGAAGAATTAAGTTCAAGTCCCTACTATAATTATTATTTATGCAAAGTGAAACAGCTTCAACAGAAGAAGTTAAGAAATCCCCATGGCAGCATATCCCACAGTCCAATACCTCCCAGCACTCACCTGTAATATGGGAGAGCTGAATGCAAAATCCTTTCTCCATATCAGACAAGTCATTGAGTTTGACCCAGAATAGCTTATTTATTGAAAAAAAAAAAAGCAATTTGCCAATTTTTTTTGGCCCACCTCTCCTCCAGATTCTGACGGGGATAACAGAGAGCTAGATTTATCCTATTGGGTGGAATTCTACCCTGACTTTTCCCCTGTCTTATGTTTACTTCAGTGAAGTTGCATAGGGCATAAATCAGGGGAGAATTTGTCCCACAGAAATTAGAAAGGCCTGTTAAGTTTAACTGGTTTATCCTTGTGATGGTGGCAGAACAGGTGCCAGCTCACGTCAAAGTTCCAGGTCAACTCACTTGTGTATTAGCATAGATCAACACAATTGTTCAATGTTCCAAGAGTGTAGTTGATCTTCAAACTTCATGAAAACTAATGGGTTGTTACTTGCATTGTGTTCACTTATCTGTATCCTGTTTTAAAGTAATAGCAAACATTTACATTGTGTATATCCCTTCAATCAAAAAATCCATCAAACAAGCCATCAAACAAGAAAGAAGCCATGTGAAATGCAAATGAAGAACTTTAACAGAAAAGTGCTCATTTCAAAGCAAAGGGCTATGCCTCTTTCCTGACATAAAGGGACCATGTGAAGGCATGAGAAGGTAGTTGTTTCCTATAATAGCTTTTGTTTACAATGTTGTTATAGCTGTGTTGGTCCCAGAATATGAAACAGAAAAGGTAGATGAAGTAATATTTTTTATTGGACCAACTTCTTTTTGTGGAAGGAACAAGCTTTCAAGCTTCACAGAGTTCTTAGGTCTGAGGAAGAGGAAGGAAACCAGTGTCTAAGTACAACACAAGTTATGACAGATTATTAAGCATAAGGGGTTGACACAAGTTTTGGAAGAAAGGTTAATGAAGTGGGCCCTGAAAGGTCAGCAGGCAGTGGGGTGTGTGAACAGCCACACTAGGTCAGGCCAATGGTCCATCTAGCCAGGTATCCTATCTTTCAAGAGTGGCTGATGGCAGATGTTTCAGACGGAGTGAATAGAAGAGGGAAATTTATCAAGGGATCCACCCCCTCTTGTCCAGTACCAGCTTCCAGCAGTCAGAGATTTAGAAACACACACATCATGGGGCTGCATCTTTGGCCATCTTGGTTAATAGCCATTGATAGGCCTATCCTCTGTGAACTTATCTAATTCTTTTTTGAACCCTGTTATACTTTTGGCCTTCACTTTGGCTTTGGACTTAACTATGTTGAGTAATTTTGTATCGTTTTCAAACTTTGCCACTTCACAGTTTGTCCCTTTTTCCAGATCATTTATGAATATGTTGAACACCACTGGACAACAAATTGTTGTAAAGAGCCATAAAAGCAGTGCTTCTATTGAGTCCATAGATTTTAATGTCTAGCAGAGTTATGAATTTAAGTTCCCAGGGTCACCTTTTGAAGGTGGTGGTCAGGTTTCCTTTGAAGACCAAGACTGGGAGATTTGAAGTGGAGTGACCACTTTGTGAAGAGTGTTTGCCTATGGGTGAGAGGGTGTTTTTGGCTTTTATCATTTTTCTGTCAGTTCATTTGAGAATAGAGTGGTTGTGTGGTTTCACCCACATTCTTGTTAGGGTATTTGATGCCTGTATGAGGTACACCATATGTTGTGAGAAGGCACCCACAGCCTGCTAACCCTCAACTGCCACTTCATTTTAAGTGGTCTCCCACAACATGTGTTACCCCAGGTGACAGGGGACACATCTCTTGTGAGCACCTCCTGTCATCTGAATGAGATCCTGCACTCTTTCTCCACTTCTAGAACCCCCTTTTAGTGGCTGACCTTATTAGGTTGGTCTTCAGTGGCTCAGCCTCTCCCAAACTAACAAAAGTCCAGCAGAAAGTCTAAACAAACATACAAACAATTCATTCTTCTCTTTCTTTTGGGTTACTTTTCAACCTACTTTCTGGGCTAACGTTAAGTCCTTCCCTGTCCTGTTCCAAAGCATTGTGCCTAGGGCTTTCTCCCAGAAGACTCTTTATCTTCACAGGTTCTCCCTGCCTCAAAAGTTCATCAAATGGTGAGCCCTCAGGAGGATCTTTAACTTCATCGCTAGGTCTGTTTAAATTCCAGCCCCATTGAACTTAAAAAGTCTTGTCCTCCTTTCAAGACTCAGGCTACTTCCCCAGTGGCTGGTAGGAAGACCCAGGGCTGGCCACTACTCCAGTTTCCAACCCAGGGACCCTGTAAATTGCAGCCACATACTGCTTTTCTTAATAGTTGCTGCTGCTGCTGCTGCTGCTGCTTTCCACTTGGTCCCATCAATCTTACCTATTACCGTAGGGCTACAGTCCTTCAGTTCTCTCTGCCCTATCCCTGATTGAGCAGGTCTCACCGAGGCCTCCTTGCCTGGAGAGTTTCACAGGCTTCCACTCCTGCCTTGCCCTTCTAGTCCTAGCCAGCAACTGACCTGCTAAGCCCCTGCCGCTCCTTTTAACTGAGCCAGCTGGGCTCTGATTGGCTGCTTCTTATTAGGCCTCTTTAGGAAGGCCTGAAGGACCCACTTTAGCTGCCCTTCTCCTGGGACAGGGTGTAGTAGGACCTCATGGGCCCGTATGCTCAATAATCTGTTCCAACTACTATTTAGTTCAGAAACTCTGGTTTCCTTCTCCTGACATGAAGAGATCTATAACACGCAAAACTTGTACCTTCCACCAACAGAAGTTAGTCCAGTAAAAATATATTATCTCTCCTACCTTGTCTCTATCATAATACCTTTTGTCCTTTCTAACAAGTACAGAGGAGACACTTAAAGCTCATTTTGCTTTTAGAGGTATTACCAGTTCTAGTGGTATCTCCCATTTTAACTAACTATAGAGAACACTGCTGGAATCAGTAATTAGGGCTGGCCAGAAGAAAATAATTTTGTTTCATCAAAAAATTGAGGTTTCAACATTTATTTTTTTCCTCCTTTAGAAAAAAACCTGGATCTTGTGGAAATTTTTCATTGTATTGGCTACTCTAGGGTTGGTCTTAATCTCTCCGACCAGAAATTTTACCCTGGACCTGAGAAACCTTCCCAACAAAACCTTGGTTGAAGCTCACACATTTCCACAAAATGTTTCTGTTTTGATTCGACAACATTTTTCCAATGAAAAAATATTTTATCCAAAAAATTCCTAGTCAGGTCTTTTAATAATAAATCTCAAAGCAGAATGAACTGTTTAAGCACACTCTAATAAGCTCTGACTCCATTGGTGCTCTGGGGCTCAAGCAACCATGAATAAAAAATAGAGGATGCTCACAACCTAGAAGCCACAGCTTGGGTGGTGGGATGTGGCACATTTCCCTCTGGAGTTTTGCTGACCTGCCACCTTTGGAGCACTGCCACCAGAAGCTCCCAAGAAGGGGGGAACCACCTGGGCCCTGACTGTGGCCCTGCCCATGGTCCGATCTGAGGCCCACTCCTACTTGGCTTCATCCCCCCCTGGCCCTGCCCACACCCCTCCTCTACCTGCTCCCACTCCTCCTCTTCCCCCAAGACCTCACCCTCACTCTACCTCCTCCTGCCCCCACTCCACCTCTTCTGCGAGGCCCTGCCTTCACTCTGCCTCTTCCTGCCTGCTGTACCTCTTCCTCTGAGACCACAGCCCACCCACTGGCACCCTCCGGCAAAACCAAAAGTTAGCGCCCTGCCAGTGGCTCATGTTGTAAACACATGTCCACTAACAACCAGAACTGAGACCATCAATTTTCTCCAGTAAAGGTAACGACTCTGAGTCACTCCTAACTATAAATGATTATTTTGATTACAAATTTGTAATTTCAAGGGTTGGTAAAAAAGTGGCAAACTTTTTTTGCCAACATTTTCTAGCAAAACGTGCCCTGTCCTACCCACCCCCCTTGATTCCTTTTCAAAATGGAATTCTTTTCTACCATCTCTAGAAGGACATATGTTGTGTTTGGGTAAATGTGCTCAATTTAAAAATAATCTCCATTGCACGTGTAAACCTTCTGCCAGGTGGTGTCAACAGCACCAACGGCCAGGTTCAATAACTAGGGGCTCCTCTGAACATAACAGAACATGACCGGATCAAGCCCCAGCCTCGGATTCTGTGGAAACTAAACACCTAGGAAACTCCAAGAGGCACTTCCCCGCTCACAAGCACGGAGTGAGTGTATAACAAAAGAAACCTTATATTAAAAGGGAAAGAGAACCCAGCATTAATTTAGGAAAGCCCTGCAACAATGATTTAAAAGTATGCAAAATATAAGTAAACACCTGCCACACAGTAGCTTGGGCAAAGTCCCTTGCCTCAGTTTCCCACCTTGTAGTGTGAAAGTCCAAAAGACAAATTTTCCTTTAGCATAGCACTCCCCATTCCCTCCACTGCACCCCACTGTCTAAGCCACTCCTCTGCTGCTGTTCATTGCTGCTGCTGTTGTCTCTCCTTCTGCTTGCCACTGTTCCTGCCCCCTCTGCTGCTGCTAACCACCGCCTCTGCCTCTAATTTCATCTCTTAGTGATTTCACTGGGTAGAGGGGAACCTCATTATTGCTGCGTCCTCAGCATTCTCTTTCCCCATAACCCTGTCCGTACACCAGGTCTATGACTCAGCCCCCTAGACCTGCTCATCAGCTATTTCAGCTCTGGTGAGCACGGGCCAGAAAGAAGGTCTCCCAACAGAATCGGATCAGCTCTGCTTCTAAACAGTGGAGGAGGAGGAGGGACAACTGGTATCTTGGACTCTTCCAATAGAATCCACACGCCCAAGCAGAAGCACTTACATCCCCACATTCTGACTTTCACTTGTCTTTGGCATCCCTAACTCCTGCTTAGTGAGGGAGGTTAAATAGGGCAATCCCCTCAATTAGAGCATGTTTAGTACTGTTCTGCTGCCTGATAGTCATACACGAAGGATAAGAACATCTCATTACATCTGTGTTCAAGAGCAAAGTGTATTTTAACCCAAATCAGCCAAAAGTGATCATAAAAACGGCCATCCTAAATCAGACCAATGCTCCACCTAGCCCAGTATCCTGTCTTCTGACAGTGGCCAATGCCAGGTGCTTCAGAGGGAATGAACAGAACAGGTAATCACCAAGTGGTCCATTCTCTGTTACCTATTCCCAGCTTCTGGCAAACAGAGGCTAGAAACTCTTCAGAGAATGGTTTTACGTTCCTGCCTCTCCTGACTAATAGCCATCGATGGACCTATATTCCATAAACTTATCTAGCACTTTTTTGAACCATCTTATAGTCTTGGCCTACACAACATCCTCTGGCAAAGAGTTCCACATGGTGACTGGGCATTGTGTGAGGAAATACTTCCTTTTGTTTGTAGTAAACCAGCTGGCTATTAATTTCATTTGGTGACTCCCTAGCTCTTGTGTTATGAGAAGGAGTAACACTTCCATATTTACTTTCTCCACACCAGTCATGATTTTATAGTCCTCTATCATATTCCCCCTTTGTCATCTCTTTCCAGGCTGAAAAGTCCCAGTCTTATTGATCTCTCCTCATATGAAAGCTGTTCCATACCTCTAATAGTTTTTGTTGCCCTTTTCTGTACCTTCCAATTCCAATATAGCTTTTTGAGATGAGCTGACCAGATCTGCACACAGTATTCAAGATGTGGGCGTACCATGGATTTATGTAGAGGCAAAATGATATTTTTTGTCTTACTATCTATCCCTTTCCTAATCATTCCCAATATTCTGTTAGCTTTTTTGACTGCCGCTGCACACCGGTATCAATTGGGATCACTTTAAAAAACAGGTCTGTCTGTGATCACCTAGGCAAAGCAGGTGGGTCTATGCAAATACATTCTGTTAATGAGGTCTTTTCCCTCAGTTCATCAATAGATGGCAAGGGAGAGCTCATTCAGATCCTGGCTTACACATGCAAAGCACAGGGGAAAAAAGGTGAGGATTTGCCTATAAAAGCTGCAAAAAGGCGACATAAAGTGGCTGATTGCTGTTCTTAGGTTTATCACACTTCAGAGGTTTTATAGAGCCAACACAGACTGATTTCATCTTGGCATTCTGCCTGGATGCTTCGATGGATGTCTTAAAATTACTTGGATTCGGAAAGTTGATTCTTCTTTTAATTGTGATTTGCTGCAGTCTGCTTTGTTCTGAAACAACCCTTCGCTAGAATTTCTTCTAGACTCAGCCCCTATATTCAGAGAGTTGACGAGGCTCTTTTGTGAGACAGTGTCATCGGAAATGACATGATTTAACCCCCTTTCTTCTCTTTCCTAGTCTTGGTATATTTGAATTATAGTATGAACACACTGAAACCAGGGTCTGTAGTTAGCAGCTGTGTTATTTTTTGTTATATCACAATGTTGTTTTACACTTATGCTATAAAAAAGCCTCATAATAGCACTGAACAAAAGAAAGAGTCAGAAGAGCTTCCTTAAAAGGGAAAACAATTGATATTCTTCATGCTGGATTAAATTCACTCCTGTGCTGTATGGCCTCACCTATCTCAAAAAAAGCCCTACTTAAGAAATACTTTGAGGGCCAAAATGGTACATAGACATTGTGCTGGCTCTCTGTACATTGGTGAATTGCATTTCTAGGGACTTCCACAATTGGTAAAACACTTTCTTCATGTCTCTTTTCTCTCTTTTCTCCCTATAGAAACCAATTAGAACAACAACACAAGAGTTTTAGCTGATTATATTACTCCTAATTGCTGAATGCTGAGTCTCCATTTAGCATAAGGCTTCTGTAAAGCTAGGTTTCCAAACTCATATTTCTAGTTGTTAATGGGTTGGACTCGTTCCTGAGGAAGGAGGGATGAGCAGGAGGCTGGCTGCTGCCTACTGTTTAAATGCTCTACGGGTTGAAACTCAGGAGCAAAAATTGAGCTTCTTTGTCAAATTCCTAGTGGCTAAAAAGCCACTCACAGAGATGCCATCACAGCTGACACCTTGATTGGCACTCTGAAGAGAGAAGCCAACGTTTGACTACACCATGGAGACAAAACTCCCATCTCACCACTGGTGTTGTCTCTCAAGGTCATGGATGAGGTGCATTAATGATAGATTATATTTAAGCTTAGTGTGCTGCTATCTAGACTACACCTATGCCATAGCTAAATAGAGGACATAACAGTGCAGGGCTGTTAACTTAGCCAACTTTTCACTGATGCTAAAAATTCAACTTCAGTTCTTATTGCGCAAAACTCAAGTCGACAAGCTGTTGGCTGTGGCAGTTTGTGCTCGGTCTGTATAACGGGGCGTGATTGAGGGTTTTCTTGTTATCATTGGTTTTATTCTCTTTCCATGTAAACATTTTACATGCTCCCATTGTTAAATATTGTTTTGTGTTTGTTTCTTTGTTAGAGTTGGCACTAATTATGAGTTTATAACAGATGCTTGGATCTGGAATTAATGAACACTAATGCTGTTTTATACAAAGAAACATAAGGTTGGGATGGGAGAAAAGAATCTTATTATTGGACTGTTTGGTGGGAGTTTATTTTACAAAATCACCATCATTATGTTGACAGTGATTCAACTATACATTTCAGAGGCTTTTATTACTTACAGGGAGAGAGGACTGGAGCATAGATGTTATTTTTGTTTTAAAAGGGAGGAAATGGAAGGAATAAATTATTTTTCTTATTGCCAGTGTTTATTTTTCAGGTTAGAAGTAGAGCTAGTGAATAATGTCAAACAGCAGGTCTGGTTCTCCATTGAACTGGTGGCCGGACTGTGGTGGCCATAGTGGGAAGTGGACTGTAGAATCCCCTGGAAGGGGGGAACATGGATTATGACTCAGCCGGAGGTTCCAGCAGAGACAGGAATGAGGGCAAGACACCACAGAGAGGGGTGTGTGCCTGGCTCAGAGCTGATTCCCCATATAGACAGCAGGAGGCACCAAGACAGTGAGTAGAACCATGTTACATCTTCCCATCAAGAGTTGTGCTGGACTATATCCAGAAGCTGGTCTGGGTGTTGATCTGTAACTCAAAAGAGCAAGAAATGGATTTTCAAGCTGAACTATTTTCTTGTCTGTCTGTACAGCTCTCTCAGCCTCTCCTTTCACTCATGAATAATGTGGACTGCTGGTAATACGGTCAAAATCATAATTCATTCAGAATTACTTAAATTCTGTTTCAGGCAACTGTGGTCCATTGTCTATCACTAGTTACTCTGGAACACCAAAGTGAGCAAAAGTTCACTTCAGTTTCTCAAACACTGCAAGATGTTATGTCTTTCAAATATATTATTTTTATATACCAGGAAAAATAGTCCACTATGACCAGGTAATGATGTCCTCTGAATTTCCATAAACCTGCAACTATTCTCTTCCAAGGTCCCTCTAGTAGAGGTGTTCTCATTGAAGAATCTTTGTGTTGAGTTGATATGTTAGTTCTGCAATGTTCACATTCAGATACTTTATTGTTTATGCCCTTGCTGGTGCTCAGCCACCACACTGAATGGTGCCCACTCAAACATTTAGTTATCTTTTGATGTCTTCCATGGATGAAGTTTCAGATTTCTCCTTTCATTTTATTTTGAATTATGATGCAATTGCCTTTAATCGTGAGTCCATTGTACTCATTTAATTATCCAGATACTGCAAAACACTCTTGTCACTTCCTTAGGCCTGGTATATACTGACAATGTAGGCTAACGGAATACAGAGGAAGAGAGGAAGGGGAGCAGTGGTACAAGGGTGAGGGATGGGAAGGGAAGGCACAGCACTGACAGACATACAGTACTGCAGTTCACGGCAAAAATGGGTTTTCAATGCTTCCCTGAGGTGCAGCGCTCCACGGTTTGCTTTCAGTGTTGCACTGGTATCTGGCTGCTCAAAATTTGTGGCCAGCCTATCAGCCTCCACAATCCAACCTTTGCTTCCCATGCATTATGGAGCACACAGAAGGCAGAGAACAATTGGGATGTTCAATTCACTTAAGTCTAACTTAGGCCTGTCTACACTTACCTCTGAGATTCAGCGGCAGTTGACGGGAATTATGCAAGCGACGCAAAAAACTTGCATAACTCCCATCGACTTCCCTGCTTCTGTTCTGCGCGCCATTTTCACTGCACTGCGTCAACAGGAACCACATTCCCGCTGACACAGTGCTATGCCACTTGAGAATGTAGTCTTAATATGTAAATTTCTGGATCAACTGAGCAGGTCTTTACTGACCGCTCAGTCGATCCAGAGAAATCAATCTGACAGCGGCGAATTTGCCATCGTCAGTGAAGACTAAGCCTTAGTGAGCAAACTGCACCATTGTGCCTTTAAGCGGCCAAATGCACATTCCACCACCGTTGTGCAATTGCCAAGCCTATTATTGATATGCTCCTTCTTATCGTCCAGGTGCCAAGTGTAACACCAGCTCTCTCATTGGAGTTTGATACAGGTCTTTTCCATTGGTGAGGGTTACAAGCAGTTTACAGACTATTATCTGTGTAAACAAATCCAATACACACTGATATCTGTAAAAGTTCGCACAAGCTTGCCCTGTACCCCTTTTCAATCTGGGCATATTGATTTTCTGCTTCTGAGAGTATCTGAGAGCAAAATGCAACTGGCGTCCACACAGAGCCATGTTCTTGCCACAATTCACCAAGAAGGCCATAGCTGCATGCAACTACACTGACCATTGTTGATTTGTTCACTTTGTAGTACTTGAGAACTGAAGCTATAGAGATAATTTCTTTTACCTTTTTTAAGGCAATTTCTTGGTTTGGTCCCCATAGCTCAGTCAGTGGTTTTCTCATTGTAGAATGGTCATGTAGGTATGGACCAAGGTAATTTACCACCCCAGTACCTGTCTTAGTTGGTGCATTCAAGTCTCAAATTGTTTTTATTCTGTCAGGGCTAGGATTGATTCTACCTTTGTTTATTGTCTTTCTCAAAAACTCAATTTGGGATAGAAAGAAAATTGACTTTTTCTTATTTAGCTTCAGTCTGGACTGACTGATTAGGCTTAGAACTTTGTTGAGAGTTTTGTTGTGTTCATCCATCAAAGATCTATATATCCGTGAAAATGACAACTCCAGTTGCATTTGTTAACAGTTCTGACCTCTTTCTTTGGAAAATTTCAGGTGCACTGGTAATCCTAAAAGGTAATCTTTGAAAGTAAAATATCCCAAAGGTTGTGATAAAAGTAGTTAGGTTAGCACTTGCTTCGGCTAAAAGAATTTTCCAGAATCCACTTGAGGCCCCAGCTTGAAGGATGTAGTTCCTTTTTATTTGGGGAGGAAGTCATTCAGTGTTGGGAGAATGTTTGTTTTTCTCACAACTGCTTCACTAAGAGTCTGTGTGGATCTTAGAAGACTTTCTTTTCTCTTTTGTAACTGGTACCTTTGGGGCAAACCATACACAGACTTTCTTAATTATGCCAACCTGCTTCATTCTCTAACTTGGTTTCCACTTTATGAACTAATGGGATAAAAGTACTGAAAGGTGTATGTACGTTATTTGGTTCAGCATTGTCTCTTAAAGGTATCTGTACTGAATCTCCTTTCAAAAGTTCATTATCACTAAATATTCCATAAAGGTCTTCCTCCTTTCTCACTAGGCCCATAATGGCTGCCATACTGTGGTGGAGAAGACTGTTGGTCTGGGCTTCTTAGAGGTGTGTCAGGTGACCGCTTCTGGAAGGGGTTGAAAGTTATTGTGAGATAGAAAGTAAATTTTAAAGTCAGTAGCCATTCCATTCATTTTCCTGCTACAGGAAGACTAAGTTATCACAATTGATAGATCCCAGAAACAATGGCTCTTGATTGTCTGTAATGTGAGTCAACTCACTAGCTGCTTTAGCATGGCAAACAACTGCAAAATGTCCATATTTTGTTCATTTATTCCACCTTGCATTTTTGGCAAACCATACTGAGCTGAGCTATGCGTTCTTCCACATCTTCTGCAGATAAGCTATAGGCTTTTAGTGTTTGATTAGAATTTGTCCTGCTTACCCTGGGAATTCTCTCTTCTTGATTTAGGGGTCTTATGGTAATGACTTGTAGCACTTGCACTGCTTACAACATCTAAGCTTGTTTCAAGCTCTTTATGTTGCTCCTGCCTCTTGTTCTGCTGTTTGACTAGTTCAGACTGCTTTGCTGTTTGCATAGCTGTGGATAGGTCTGTTTTTAATTGCAGCTGGGACGTCTAAACAATTTTCTTTACCTAATGCCATGATAAAATCATTACCTTACTGAAATGGTAAAATCATATCTGTGGTAGTTGAAGCTTTCATTAATAAAATAATCATTACTTAGTTTGTAAGCGCTTTGTGGGCAAGGGCTGTCTTTTTGTTCTGTATTGGTCCTAGGCAATGGGTCCTGGCCCATGAGTAGGGCTCCTAGAAGCAGTAATAACAACAACATGTACATAGTTGCTTTCACTCAGGTACGCTGAGAGCTTCTGGGGACCTTCTATCACGTCAACCACTGAAATGCAGCCACCTCTGGGGTAAATCCAGATAGCTGTTTAACAACATGCAGCAACACTAGATTATAGTCAGGGTACTGCCACACTTCAAGTTGGAGGTGTAATGTCCAGCTCAGGTAGACATATGCATGCTAGTTTTGATTGAGCTATGGCCACGCACTAAAAGTAGAAGTGCAGCTGTGGCAGCCTGGGTGACTGAAAGGGCTAGACACCTGAGTACTTGCCTTCCCAAGTGGGATCAGACTTGAGGCAGCTAGTTCAACTCATGGCTTGCATCATGGCAGCTGCACATATTTTTAGCATACTAGCTCAATCAAAGCTAATGGGCGTACAGCTACCTGTGATGGAAATTTCACTTCTAGTTCACATGGAGATGTTCCCCCATGGCTGGTGCTTCCCCACTAGAAGTGACAGACTTCAAAAGAAAGTAGCTAAAATAACTTATTTCAGTGATGACCCTGGGTGATGCTCTGATATGGGGGCATGTGCAGTCATGCTGCAGCCACCATTACCATACCTATCAGAAGGATCAACATTGCAGAAACGGGGATCTAAATCCCCCCATCAGCAGACCTGAGATGCCAGAAGAGGACTCCATTAATCGAGGACTCGTTAATGAAAACATGAAGCTGGGTTTTCTATTGGGTGTTTGTTTTGATTTTTTTTTTAAATTAACATTTACAGGATTCAGCGGAAACATGCCACTAGCTTTCTGCCTGATGTGTGACCTGCCATTCAGATGAGAGACATGTGGATGAATGGCATTGGAAGTCTGGCTTCTTTGGCAGTGTATTGTCTTACTTTCCCACAAACTTTTTTATCTGGAAAGGAGCATAAGCCACTTGACAAAATTTATCCAGGAAGAGCAGTCCAGTAGGAATCTTGGTTGGGTTTCCAAATTCTCCAAAGAAAAGCTTGAAAGTGTTTTCTACAAATATATATCCCCAGCATTTTTTGGTTTGTTTGTTTTTGTTTTTTGTTTTGTTTTGTTTTTATTGAGCCAGCTGCGCTAGCATAAGCCGAATACTTACCAGGCTTACATTTTGTCCCTCTGACCCTGGCACTTGATTTACAGTGATGAATGAACATAATCGTATGTGTTCTGTTGATTGTCTAGAAGGCAAGCAAATTACAAGAAAGGAAAGAAAACATGTTGGGGAAAGAAAACAGAAGATGATGAAGAGCAAATGACCGTTAATATGGAAATACCAGTGGAGAGGAGAAATTGATCTCATTTGTGTACTGATCATAATGCAATATAGGTAAATATTCAAGACATTGATCTCTGGTTTTGCTATGTGACTAAAATTCACCACTGCTCTTTAATCTTGTGTACATGGATGACGTTATGTGTTTTTGCTTGATCACTGACTGCTGGGTTCAAGATCCATTTCAGAAACAGGAGGATGAGAAGAGGTGGTAGCATCTCTGTATCTTTGATGCTTAAATGTGCCTCAGTCCATCTAGTCTTTATTACTTTGTATTCCCTCTGACAGAGACTGGGACATCGGCAGTATTGAAGCAGAAGTTATGCTTAATGGTCAGAGCACGAGTCGTTAGCCAGAAACAGGAGCCAAGGGTCAGAACTGAAGTCAGAAGTAAAGATTCAGAGCTGGGTTACTGAAGTGAGGCAAGTCAAGGGTATGGCTGGGTCCAGGGTAGGAGAAGAGTTGGGGAAAAAGCAGGCACAGAAGCTTATAGAGTTGTGGACAAAAGCTTTGAATGGCCACCAGCTCCAAGACTATAAAAGATGTATTCTAGCTTAAAGAAGAAACCACTGGGTGAAATTCTATGACCTGCATTATACAAATGGTCAAACTAGATTTTCATAATGGTCCCATCTAGCCTTTAACTCTATGGATCTATGTACCATCTATTATGGTACCACCAGGAACCACAATCAAACTCCCATTGTGCTAGGCACTATAAAGATATGTAACAAAGAAGACAGTCGTGCCCTACTGAGCTCATAATTTCCTTGACAGGTCAGACCAACAGGAGGCTGACACGGACAGACCGTGTGGAGGGTGAGCCGGAAGGATGATAACTTGAAGTTTAGCAGAAAAGTCTGAGTCATATCTCAGCATTTCCCTACCCCCTCTGGTGTATGGCTGTGAAGACTGGGGGCCAAATCATCACCCTCCTTTTTCATAGATTGTTAAGACCACACGGGACTGACGTACTGCATAGCACACACCAGGGAATGTACCCAGTGATTCCTGCATCAAGCCCGTAACTTCTGGGTAAGCTAGAGCATATATCTTTTGGAAAGAGACTGTCCTATTCCTGGCTCTGACATACTTCTCTTGAGAGCAGCATTGCACGGGTCACTGCAAAGCTGTCGTAAGAGGGCAGCTGGAAATTCCCACTGGCTGTCACATGAGATAGTAATGTTGGACTTGAGCTATCCTAGCTGAATGCTTATTTACCAGCAACCCCTCTGCCAGGTGGTCTGTCAGGCGGTCACTAGCAACCAGGTTCTAACAGCTTGGCATCCCTCTTGATGCTCACAATCACCACCAGATTAAGTCCTCATCCGGAATTTCTGGCTTCACTAAATATCTTCCCTGGGTGCTCTTTATAGGTGAAACTTCCAGCCAAACTGTACGTTTCTAGTTTTAAAAAAATGGGCACTCAAATTCAAAGCACAAAAGGATTCCCGGAAGAATTAAGCACAATTATTTTTGGTGACCTAACTATAATGTCAAGAATTAAGATTACGGCTGAGTCTGTGAAGATTGACTTTTATATTTAACTACAGAGTCTACAAAGGCTGTTGTCTCATGTTTAGATAACTGCACTGAAGCCGCCTTCATTTCATCAAGAGTGATGAGTGATTTCGCTCCATTTTAATTAAATTTAATTTCCATTTAAGAGATGGCAAATACTTTGTTTCTTGTTCAGGCTGAAATCTCTCACTACATTTACAGCCCAGCTTCTGAGTGGCCGGAGCTTGTGTGGATTCCTCACTGGAAAGAAATTAAAAACAGCACACACTCAGGATATTTTTTCCCAGTTTGTTTTATTCACTATGGGTGATATTCACCCCAGTGTACAGGGTCTGCTAAAAGCTTATGAACTGCTTGCATTATGTATTGAGGGTTTAAGTAGGATTTAAGTTGTGCATAGAGCTTTGTGAGTTCTCTGTGCTGTGGTGAATTTCATCCAATCATTACCAGAGACAAAGAAAACAGAGGCAGTGCTTGACAGAGCCAGTTCCATTTTCAGGACTCCTAATAGAGCATAGTTCCTCAATCACTACTTTGAATGTTTCTAAAGCACCGAGAGTGCTAGTATGTTCTGTGTCTGGCCAAAGCTCCTGGAAATACGCACTAAAAATTCCTTTTGTGCCTGGGCAGGAATTGCTACTGTCCAATAACCCTGGCAACTTACTTCTGGGTACAGCTGCTAGAAAAAATATTACAAACATTTTCTCTATTTCCCCATCTCTGCTTTTTTTTAGGGGGCACCGTTTAATCTGAAATTGAAATGACAAATTCCGTTGAAAAATCAACGTTTGGAAAATGTCTACAAGCTCTTGTTCCAGATGTCAAGCAAGCTATTTTCCCATCTCCCTAATTAATTAGTGTCAATTACAGATGGGTAAATAATTGTTTTTTTTCAGGTTAGTGGTGATTCCAAAATATGGGGAAAGATTGTTTGGGCCAAACCAAATCTGAATTTTTGGTGAATCAAAATCTGTTTCAGGTCTGATCCAGAGCAAGGATTTGAACGTGGGTCTCTCACATGAGTGCTCTTTACCATTAGGCTAGCAAGGGGTGAGGGGTCTCCTCTTCCTCCTTGTCTCACCATTTTGTGAATGGCCAAAACTATTTGTTTCAAATTTGCAAAGAGTTTCTGATTGACAGAAACAACATTTTTTGTTGACTAGACTATTTGTCCGTAACATTTGCCCAGCCCTAGTGCCAATCCACCTAGAGGCTTCAAACTCACAAAGAAAAACACATTTCAGCCTCTTACTCAGTCTTCTGCTTTTAGACACCCCTAATGGACCAATGGGCAACTGTTCAACCCAGCTGTCTGAATTTGATATTAATCACACCCATTCAGATGCTGTAGAGTCCTTCTAAAGGCCCATTTTCAGTTTGACATCACATCACATCCGTATGTATGGCTGTCTACACCATGAGCTAGGGCTGTAATTCCCCTGCTTGTGCACATACTTGCGTTAGCTGTCATTTGAGCTAGCACAAGTCTAAATAGCAGTGCAGCTGTAGCAGCACTAGGAGTGGCGGCCATGCTGAGTCCAGACCTACTGATTTCAGGCTGCTGCTACCAGCACTGCCAGATCCGCACTGCTATTTATACGTGTGCTCGCTCAATGAAAGCAGGTGCACGCATGAGTACACAAAGAATGGAATCGCACCCTTAGCTCACAGTGTAGACCTAACCTGTGATGAATTTTCTCATCACTTATGTCACAAATTTTTACCTCCCTATTGGTTTTATAAACTGCCACAAAACTTAAGTATTGGGCGCAGAGACATAAACAAAAGAAGCTCTTTGGGGCAGGGACTGACTTTTTGTTCCATTTGTACAGCAGTAAGCACAATGGGCTGCTAGGTGCTATGATAATCCCAATAGTAAACAATGAGGCAGCATGTGGCAGTCTGTCTCCTTCTTTTAAATAGGAAAGAATTTAAAACCGAACCAAGTGTAGTGATGCTATGGTATGCACCGCGCTAACATAAAGACATTTCACAGTTCCATGCCAGTAGCTCCGGTGAGGCTCACTGTGGCTTGCTAAGGAAACCCCAGGGAGAAGAATATTGCTCCTAGGAAGTAACACTGTCAAGGGTAAACTCAATCTCGGTTGCTCGATAACTGAGAGGGAGAGAGGGGATATGCTGCTCAAGCCATAGAGGCCTATGCCATCTCAGGAGAGTTACTTGGTCAAAGGAGGAAGCAGAGAGAGAAGGATTAAAGTGAGAATGATTGACAAGCCTGGGGAAATGGACTTGGACTATCTAATGATATGCCAGCCACATAGAGCAGCTGGTGGGGAGAGCAGATCCATGTTGGGAGGGAGGAACCAGCCACGTAAGGGAGGATGTGCTTTTTGGTGAGCTTGGGGGTCCCATACCTTCATGTAAGATCACCCTTGAAAACTGGTCTCTGGGTACTGGACAGAAATATTCCTCAGTTTGTTCTGGTTCCCGTTCATGGGAGTTATCAGTTTATAGGTGTCAGATGGGAAAGCTCCCAATGAGTTTAAGACTAGATTACAACGTTAGCTCCCTAACTAAAGCCGTTACCAGTTGGCAGGAAATCCTTCATGTTGCTATATCTGCAGTTCCTGCCTCCTCTACCCCACAATTGGGTTTTATAGAATAATTCAAAAATACTAAATCTTAATATATTTTTTTAATGTCATCTGCACGTATTCCCTGAATCCCTGTATGGAGAGAGGTACCTCAGAGGCAGAAGCAGTATATTTTTGGAAGTGAAAAATTCTACATGACCAGCATAATCTCAGAAGGACCAAGACCATCCAGCACCTCCTAAAACTGCTGAGGGAACCAGGCCAGGATCCAAACCTGAGTATCATCCAGTTCATAGAATAGAATAATAGAATATTAGAGTTGGAAGGGACCTCAGGAGGTCATATAGTCCAACCCCCTGCTCAAAGCAGGACTATCCTCAGCTAAATCATCGCAGTGAGGGTTTTGTCAAGCCTCAGCTTAAAAACCTCTAAAGATGGAGATGCCACCAGCTCCCTAGGTAACCCATTCCAGTGCAGCACCACCCTCCTAGTGAAAAATTTTTTCCTAATGTCCAGCCTAAACCTCCCCGACTGCAACATTGCTCCTTGTTCTGTCATCTGCCACCACTGAAAACAGCCTAGCTCCATCCTCCCTGGAACCCCCTTTCAGGTAGTTAAAGGCTGTTATCAAATCCCCTCTCATTCTTCTCTTCTGCAGACTAAACAGGCCTAGTTCTTTCAGCCTCTCCTCATAAGTCTTGTGCTCCAGCCCCCTAATCATTTTTGTTGCCCTCTGCTGGACTCTCTCCAACTTGTCCACATCCTTTTTGTAGTGGGGGGCCCAAAATTGGACACAATACTCTCAATGCGGCCTCACCAATGCCGAATAGAGGGGAAAATCACTTCCCGCGATCTGCTGGCAATGCTCTTTCTAATGCAGCCCAATATGCCATTAGCCTTCTTGGCAACCAGGGCACACTGCTGACTCATATCCAGCTTCTTATCCACTGTAACCCCCAGATCCTTTTCTGCAGAACTGCTGCCTAGCTCATCGGTCCCCAGTCTGTAGATGTGCATGGGATTCTTCCCTCCTAAGTGCAGGACTCTGCACTTGTCCTTGTTAAACCTCATCAGATTTCTTTTGGCCCAATCCTCCAATTTGTTTAGGTCCTTCTGTATTCTATCCCTCCCTTCCAGGGTATCTACCACTCCCACGAGCTTAGTGTCAACTGAAAACTTGCTAAGTGTGCAATCTACCCCCTCTTCCAGATCATTAATGAAGATGTTGAACAAAACCGGCCCCAGGACCTGGGGGCACTCCACTTGTGACCGGCTGCCAGCTAGACATGGAGGCATTGATCACTACTCATTGAGCCCTTTGCTCTAGCCAATTCTCTATCCATTTTGTAGTCCATTCATCCAACCCATACTTTTTTAACTTGCTGATAAGAATACTGTGAGGGACCGTATCAAAAGCTTTGCTAAAGTCAAGGTATATCACGTCCACCACTTTCCCCACATTCGCAGAGCCAGTCACCTCTTCATAGAAAGCAATCAGGTTGGTCAGGCACGACTTTCCCTTGGTGAATCCATGTTGACTGCTCCTGATCACCTTCCTGTCTTTTAAGTGCTTTAAAATGGATTCCTTGAGGACCTGCTCCATGATTTTTCCAGGGATTGAGGTGAGGCTGACCGGCCTATAGTTCCCTGGGTCCTATTTCTTCCCTTTCTTGAAGATGGGCACTATATTTGCTTTTTTCCAGTTATCTGGGACCTCCCCCTGTTGCCACGAGCTTTCAAAGATAACAGCCAATGGCTCTGAAATCATGGAGTTCATGGAGTTTGAGTGCATCAATACTTACTTAGGTATTCAGGGGCACTGTTTGCAAGATACTTATCCACTGACTTTCTCCTAAAGTGGGATAGTTTGCTTTCCTCTGCTACCAAATTTGCCACCCCCTCCAGCAAGCCAGGGCTTCAACACAGTATGTGTAACAGGACATTAAAGTCTTATTCCCCTCTAACGTGAGTCACAGGGTAGGGCACTGTTGACCCTAAGAGTATCTTTTTGCATTGTTATTGTTTACTTATTGTTTTATACAATTATCCAGTCTGATATACTATGTCTCTGTGTTATCCCTTGAGAATCTCTATCTATCAGGTGGCTTGGTCAAGGTTAGATAGTAGCCATAACTGTTTTCTTCCAAAAAGAACCCCTGGTACTTTTTGCCAGGAAGAAGCAACAGAGGTGGAGGTTCCACCAACTAACTTGTATCAGAAGAAGACAAAGAAAACATCCAGGAAAGCCTGGAGGTGAGACCCAGAAGACCCCGGGCCTGTCAAACCCACAGGAACCATAGTACAAGAGGAAGTAGCTGGGTGGGATTCAGGCATTGTGTCAGCACTTCACATTCAAAGCCTTTGGCTGTTTCCATTGAAGTCAATATGAGGTTTTTATTGACTTCAAAGGAAATAAGACTGGAGCCTAAGGGTCAGATCCACATAGGCTTTATGTGGGAAAATATTTCATTTTATCCATTTTAAATCTGCTATATTTCAGATTTACTGAATGACTCCTGCTTTTGTGCTGTGAGATTGGGAGAACAGAAATATCTTCTGCACGTCATCCATTCTTTCATATACTTGTATCATGTCCCCTCTTATTCAGCTCGTTTCTGGGACAAACAATCCACCCACATGAGAGTTGTTACATGCCCCTAATCATTCTGGTTTAAGGAAACCAGATTCCCTGTGATAATGCAAAGAACACCCAGAGGCTGAGAACTTTCACCTTCCAAAGACGCAGCACTCCCTGCAGAGAGTGGCCTGGTAGATTAAGGAGGGATAATACATGTTTCCTCTTA
Organism: Mesoclemmys tuberculata; assembly: GCA_007922155.1. Taxonomy (NCBI): domain Eukaryota; kingdom Metazoa; phylum Chordata; order Testudines; family Chelidae; genus Mesoclemmys; species Mesoclemmys tuberculata. Next base: position 7,467,837 of record ML675629.1, on the reverse strand, counting down.
TATATTTCATTTGGTTTCCCCAGCACCATTAGTCTAAAAAACACTTGCAAATTCATGAGATGTCAAAAGTTTTTATGTGACTTTCACAGCATAGCTTATTTTATTTATTTGCCATTTTAAAGGCTTTTAGAATAAAAAAAAAAACCTGTTAGTAAAAGGCAACTTTCCTTTTAGGCAGTTGCTTTGTTTTTATTGTCTTTATTACAACTTAACTGGTAAAATTAAAGTTCCACAAACAGAATGATAGAGAATCTCTTCCTTGGTTTCTTTCTTCCATTCCTTCCCCCACTCCCACAACTGACTTTTAGAATCCATTTGCTACAGTATTTTGCTTCAAATCCCTGGTAAAGATGATCTATTTGGAGATAGGAGCAAAAGTTATACATTGCATCCCATAAAATTGTCTATAAACTCCAAAACTGATATTACCCTTATGAATCTCTTTCAGTTTATCACATCTCAATTAATGGTCTCTAATTATTGCCTTAATTACCTCCTTGTCATATTCGTTTTGACCTAGTTTCGCAGTTGGACAAAATTAATTCCATTGCATTAATTCCTGCACAACCGCAGGAATTGTTGTGCATTAATTCCTGCACAACTGCAGGATGACTTAAATATTAATTCCAGCCAATGTTCTGAGCATATAAATTACCAGTGTCTGGATGACACACTGCTGTTCCTTTTCAATGACTTACAATTTGGGTCTGTTCAAAGTTTGGCAAAGAACTTGTAAAAGACTCAGAGTTTGAGTTGTGCTGCTCATCCACTTCTGCGCTTGAGGCCTAAAGTATAAGAGCTGTCCTAGCGAAATCTCAGTGAATAGTGCATCCATATTCCCTACTTCCTCAAAAAAGGTTGTTGGCAAGGAAAGAGCAAGATCAGGGCACACAGCTTTGGTAATGATATCACACAGGGGTCATAAACAACATTTGAACAAGTGATATTCAGTACAGACCTCTACCCAACGTACAAAGTATGTGGGATGCTAAAGGAAAACAACCTATTACTGCTACTAGCAAAAGAAATAATGCCAGAAATTGCTCTATTAGCTGTATTAGGTTATTCTCTAGTAAACAAGTCATTCAAATTTTCCAGTGTGAATCATTTATTCTGAATATTGTCCTGTGGCAGCTTCTGCCAGTGGGGTTCCACTGAAGACCTAGCCTCTCCTCAAAACTGCTATCCTGGGGGGATGAATCCATCCTCCAGAGTCGCAATTGTGGCAGAAGAATGCAGTTTGAGTCAGTAGACGTGAATCTCATCTATGGGTTATAAAGTGATCTCTATCACATTAATTGTCCAGCTAGCAGGATGAACAGGTCATTATGAAAGCTGGTTGAAAGTTTTCCAGATATTGAATTTGACAATTTTCTTCATCAAAAATACATTGTCAATAAAAAAAAAACCTGTAAAATGCCAGTGAAAATTTCCTTTAACATTTTTCCAGTTTATTTAATGCCAGATGCAGAGTTGGTCAACATTTTCCAATGTTGATTTATCAAAAACACCAAACAACCAACCCACCAGTAAAAACATGTTAAAACTTCTCATGATATTTTAAAATATTCTTTACATCAACTCTAGCAATTAGCAGGATAATGTGTAGTTGCATCTCTTTGAGACCGAACTGGATTGAATTAGTTTAATCTTCCTTGTAGCAGCCAGGGTACAAGCCAAGAAAGAGAACCTAGGAGTTTTAATTAATGTAAAAGCCCAAATGGAAGACACCATGTAGTATTAGAGGGAAAGCTAATCTACAGATAACCATGCAACAGTGAGATCCCTTTATAGCAACAGTTGTCACAGCAAAGAAAACAAGTGAATTCGAAAGTATAAACCCTGGATGAACCGTGAAAGGTCAGAAGAATTTGAAGATGAAAAGGTTGCTAAGCAAATCCAGAAATTTGAAATCTGAGATCTAAAAGTATTTCTATAGAAGGGCAGGGAGAACCACATGTATGCTGAGTCAGTGAGCAAAACTGACTTTAATTTAAAAAGAAAAGAGATATTACTGTTAAACCTCGTTATACTTTTGACCTTCACAACAGCCCTAGGCACCAAGATGCACAGGTTGACTGTGTATTGTATGAAGTACTTCCTTTTGTTTGTTTTAAACTTGATGCCTATTAATTTCAGTGGGTGAACCCTGGTTTGTGTGTTATGTGAAGGGGTCAGTAATAGTTCTTTATTCACTTTCTCCAGACCATTCACGATTTTATAGACCTTTATTATATCCCCTCACCCTGTAGTCATCTCTTTTCTAAACTGAGCAGAGCCAGCCTTTTTAACCTTTCCTCATATGGCAGCTGCTCCATAGCCCCTAATAATTTTTATTGCCCTTCTCTGTACCTTTTCCAGTTCTGATATATCTTTTCTTGAGATACGGCAACCAGAACTGCGTACAGTAATCAAGATGTAGGCAAACCATGGATTTATAAGATGCTATTATGATTTTTTTCTGTCTCCTTCTCTGTCCCCTTTTGTAGGATTACTAACATTGTTAGCTCTTTTGACTGCTACTGTACACTGAGCAGATGTTTTCAGAGAACTATACACAATGACTCTACAACCTCATTCTTGAATGGTAACATCTAATTTAGACCCCATAGTTTTGTAGGTACAGTTCGGATTGTTTTATTAGCTGCATTTTCCAATGTGTTCTCCAAAGTGTTTAGTTCTGGGAAGTGGGGATCCAATCTTGAATTTTGGAGAAGCAACATGGGAGTTTTGCCCCTCACTTTAGTCTGAACAGGTCTGGTCCCTAGGTATGTTGATGATTTTGACTTACACTTGCCTTGCTTCAATATTGACAAAGAGTTGTTAGGCACTCAATTTCCATTAAAGGTCAGTAGTAATTGAGTACATATCTCCAATATGTGCTTTTGTAATCTTCCCTGTATAATTTCTGCCTCACTGCCACATAACTGTAGCAAATTATTAAACACAAAAACCTACAAGTTTGCTATTCTCTTATCCCCAAGAAATTGGATATTGAAAAATAAAGAATTCAGCAAATTTGTACCCAATTTAGCACAGCTGAACATCTGCATGTGCTTGAAATGATCAACTTTGGGAGTAAATGTGGTCAAGGTCACCGCAAACTCAGCTATATTCTTTTTTTTTTTTTATGTAGATTAAGTGTTTTGCATCTGAGTCTCTACAGTAAATAAAAAATACCATAGTTAAATATATTGCTGTCATTTCTACCACTGAAGGTCACATAGGACTCGGAACTGAATATGTAAGAGCTGAAAGGCTGTATTATGCAGCATTGGAATGAAATTAGGGATTCATCTTTAATATTTGCTTGTTTGTGTTACTGCATTTGTTTCCTGGTTTCCTTGATCTTCACATTTCCTCTGATGATGAATGTTTAGAAACAGACTTTGCTTCTCCATCAGTCTGGATATTGCAGGTTTCAAAATCAGGGAAATCAAAGGTTCTACAGATTCAAATGTTATGCCATTTTACTAGCTATATATTTCCCATGCATGATTTTCCTTGGAAATGAAGAGCAATTAGGAAATGGCTCAATAAAAATGGTTAAGATCTGACTTTACAGCAGTAACGGAATGTTAAATATTCCATTAAATGGTCTGTGCTGCTGACAGCACATAAAGCAAGCCAACTTTTGAGTACAATTATTCAGTATTACTGGATAGTGGAATAGCTTTGTGTGGAAAACTGCAATGCAGTTTAGTTTATGAATAGTAATATTCTACATTTATATGCCACCCCTTTTATGCAACTGTCTTAAAGCATTTTACAAACATGAAGGACTCAGTTGTGCCATTAAGGAATAGCCCTGATTAAGGGGCACTTTGGAAGTTGCAGCCCATAGGAAATTTTAGGGGGCACTGGATTTCAAAAGGCACTATGCCTCCTGGAACTCTTAGAGGCAGAGAGGGAAATTCACAAACTTGGTGATGCCCTCCATACCAACTTCAGCATCAGCAAGTCCTGCAGTAACTGCTAGACAACATGCCCTTCCTTTTTAAAATGCAGAGTGTGAAATCATGCTCCCATTGAAGTCAGAGTTTTGTCAGTGACTTCTCTGGGGCAAGGATTTCTCCCATAGATGTTAAGGTCAAAGAGACTGCTAGGATCTAATCTGACCTCTTGCATAATGGAAACCATAGAATTCACCCAGTGACTCCTGCGTTGAGCTCAATTGCCTATGACTATGGATTGCCTTGGCACCTATGCTGATTTGCTTATGTTGAGGATCTGTCTCTATCTTTTTCCCCCTGTAAACTGTGACTTTGTTTTTGTTAGTTTCATAAATTTTCAGGCCCGATGGATCCACAGAGATGATCAGATAAGGCCTCCTGCATACCTAAGTCCAAAGAACACTGTTCAGTGATTCTTACATCAGGCCCAGTCTTCTGGGTGAATACAAGCATCTCTGCAGAGACATCTACTCTTGATTTAAGCATTCCAAGCAATGGAAAATTCCTTGGTAAGATGTTCCATGGGTAAATTATACTCACTGTTGACAACCTATACCATCATGGACAGATATCTAATCTTCCATTCCTAGTTAAGATTTTGAGAATGGTTGTGATAAATCAACTCTGAGTATCTGGATTGCCTTGGCTTGCTTGACCCTTATCAAACCAGGTTATTCCTTCAGTATGGCTCAGAGCTTATACTTGTTACATAGGCTGATGTCTTCTACTAGCAATGGGTAAAAACCTGATTCTCCCCTTGCTTATACCGGTGTAAATGAGAAGTAACTACTGAAATCTATATGAAAGTGCAATAGAAAATAAAATGATGATATTGAAACTAACCAGAGAATCCCCTCTTTTGAAATAATGGCAATGGGCTTTATTATCAGAAGACAATGTCCCCTCTGGCAAAAATGGGAACTGCAAGTGCTCAGTATCATTGCGGATGTCTTTACTGACGGCGGCAAATTCACCACCATCAGATCGATTCTTCAGTATTGATTGAGCGGAAGTGAAGACCGGCTCGATTGATCCAGAAGTTGATTTAATAAATCCACCCCATAAAAAGAATAACACTGCACCGACAAGAGTGCATTTTCTATCAGAAAAGTAAAATGAAGATGCTGCAGTATGTAAAAGTTAGGAAGTTGAGGTAGCTTGCATATCTCCCATCAACTGCCACCAAATTTAGACCAGGCCTCAAAGGCAAAGCAGATCAACTCAAGCCAAGATGTGTACCAGGCATGGAAGGATGGGAAACCTGACACGCAACAGTTTTTGACCAACAAGGACTAATTGATCAGCTTGAGGAGGAAGGGAAAAGCTGGTGCGCCACATGAAACAGAGTTTATACAGTCTGCAGCCTCTGAAGTGATCACTATTTTGTTTGTTCTGCTTCCCATTCTTGTTATGTTCTTAGTCATGAGAATGGATTTATGTGCTGCCATTTTCTGCACTCATTACAGTATTTGTCAAGATAATGAATAGTTGGGGGGGATCTGAATTTCCAATACAGAGGGGTCAGTTTTGATAGATATAATGTGTATTAATTCTCCTCTTCCCCAGATTCTGCATCCCAGGCTAAGAAGCACACCCTCCATTGCATTCCCTCTCAGAGCTACATGGGAATGGGCTGCAGGGAAGACCAATCAAACAGAAGAATGCTGAATAGGTCACACAGGAGAACCTTGCCCCTCTGTAATTCACAGTCACATTAGGCTTTAAAATTCATATACCTCATTCTCATGACAAATGAGGAAAGGAAGTGGCATGGAATTAACCAGCAACACTTTATTACAAGTGACAAATGGTTATTAATTTCTTTGATATTCACTACAATAACATTAATCATGGTGAACTCTTTTGGTATTTGCATGACTGTTAATATGCAGTTTCATAGGAATTCTGCTGTAATTTAACATTAGTTAATTTCCACTTACAGTATAGTGTTATTATATTAATATAGTTCTGTGACAAAGGAGAGGGAATAAAACAAGATTTAACCCCCTCTTGTTGAGCTCCTAACATTTTAATCATAAGGCCTCTTCTTGTTGCATTACCGATTAGGATATTTAAAGTAAAACCAGTCATTCTTTTAGCTGTAGGCGAGATCAAGGGGGAGGTCCTGAAGAGAGTAACGGGAGAATGGCAAAGATAATGGGTACACGGGGCACTTGCGTTCCAGGTCAATGTGCACCTTGCAGCCGAGGTATGTAGCAACAAAGTCAGCGGTAGTCTGCATGAAACGAGCGCATGGCTTCAGTCTAGACTCTAGTATCCATATCATTAAAAAAAATATAACACAAATGGCACAAGTTAGATTTCATTTGCAAAGTCTTCATTCACTCCATATATATTGTTGTTTGTATCAGAGTAGTGCCCAACGGAGATCATTGTGATAGACAATATGAAAACATATAAATAAGACACAGTCCTTACCCCTAAAAGCTTACAGTATAAAAACAATGACACAGTAGGGAAAGAAAGTTGTTATTACACTCATTTTATGCCTGGGGAACAGAAGCAAAGAGAAATTAAAGACTGCGGTTTTCAAAGATACTCAGCATTGGCTGATTTCTTTCGACAAACCAAACAGCAAGTGGCTTGCCCAAGGTCACACAGGGAGTGTATGCTATCAGCTGGGATGGAGCTCTGCTCTCCTGAGTCCTAGCTCAGAATCTTAACTACAAAACCATCCTTTCTCAGCTGGTACTTACAAGTTTCATCTGTCAGTTCAATGCACACCCAAGGGCAGTCATGAAATACTATCATATAGGCTGTATGTCACCTCAGTATAAGACTGCCTATCATAAGGCTACTACTAAGGTAATAAAACATCTGTTCTTTGCCTTGCAGCTACTAAATTCCTTCTTGTTTATACATACATATAGGTTACCCAGAACCTTTCCTATTACATGTTGTTCCCTAGCAATTCTCCACTGGTATTAAAGCACATAGCACTATATGCAGGCATTTTGCAAGGCATCTAGCAGATAGCACAGGAAGTGTAGCAGGAATAACAATGCAACAGAGGGGCAGGCAAGGGAGGGTTGGCTAGTTAGGTGATGCAGCTGTTACAAGCCAAGAGTCCTCTTCTAATCAAGGGAAGTTAATCACAATTTATCCTGGCATTATTTAGATCAGAATATGGCCCTAAAATGCATGTTAATCTTCTCTTGGCTTAGAGTAACTGCTTTCATCTCAGTCTAACATGATTCAAGAAGTTCTCTTAGCAATCCCAAAATGTTTCCCTCTCTGTCACAACCAAAGGCTATCTTCCAATTAACTCCTCTCTGAGCCCTCTGTTCTCATTAGGTACAAATGAATCAAGTTTGAATCCACATCGTTAGAACATAAAGTACAGCTAGAAAGTCTGTTAAGGTTATATATACTACAAGGGTGTGTTGTGAGGGAGAAGGGGCTAAACAAAAGAAATCTCCAATGTGTAAACACCAAAGAGGAGGAATTGTTTAGGCTGGTCCCAGGTAACACAAGTATTGGTAGCAAGATGGAAAGGAGTAAAAGCTAATTGACTTATTCTTATTTATTCCAATTCTTTTGTAATTTAGTGTAGGCTGAATGTCAGGAATATTTTTCTTGATCTACGAGACTATGGAAGAGTCATCACTATTATTATTAATAAAGATCTGTATTAGAACCTAGGAGCCTCAGTCATGGACTAGCATCCTATGGTGCTAGATGCCATACAAACAAAGAGAAAATAAAAAAAATTACCAAATAATTTACAATTGAAGAATAAGACAGAAGGATGGGTGAATGCAAGAGAACAATGAGACTACATTAGACAGCATGAAGGGCAGTGATCTCAGCACACCAGCAGCCTAACTATGGTCAAGTGTTTTGAGACATCAAACCATGGAGAGGCCCTATCACTTAAGCCATTTAAAACCAGATGAATAACTGAGGGTATGTCTTAACTGGTGGCAGCAAATTCACTGCCATCAGATTGATTTATCCGGATTGATTGAGCAGTCAGTGAAGACCCGCTCAATCGATCTGGAAGTTGACGTGTTAAAACCACCCCCTCAAGTGGCACAGCTCAGTGAAGGCACAATGCAGTGAAGACGCAGCATAGAAGAAGAGTTACGAAGTCAACGGGAGTTATGCCAGCTACTCTGCATAGCTTGCGTAACTTCCCTCGACTGCCGCTGAATTTCAAGGTATGTGTAGACGAGGCCTGAGAAATAAAGTGGATAGTCTAAATGACCAACTAGTAGCATCTTCCCATTTCTATAACTTGGGGAACGCTCAAAAGGGAAGAATTACCCAAAAGGTTCATGTAGCTGAGGAGACTGGCCTCTAGTGACACTTTATACTATGGAATCATCCACTTTCAAAGAATATGCATCCTAATCATTGATCCGTTTCCAGGATTCCTGCTTCCTGATCACCTCGTTTCTGAAAATTTATATAAAACAGGCTAATATTGCTTCTCATTTTAGAGGTAGGCTGTGAGAGCTCTGTCCCTTTTGAATGTGCAAATTGCTTGCTAGTTGCTACTGAAGATATGGAGAGGTCTCCTATTCTATTCAAGTTTTTCTACCGTGCCCACCACTGCGCTATCTGAGCATTTTCTTTTCTCTTCTTATCATGGGGGGTTTCAGATGAACTTATCTTTTTTATCCATGTCTATAAAGAAAATGTAATTGAGGGGAGTAGAGGGATTTGATAATTTAGAGAATGATTAGGTTTCTGCTTCAAATCCAAACACTCCTGAACTTCAGAAAAGTTTGGATCCAGACACAGACCTGAGTCACAGAATCTGGGGCTAGAATAAGTCTTTCTCAAAGTTCAGAATTGTTCATTGCCTGAGATTTTGCTTTGCCCCATTGTAGAGATTGGATATAATCATGAAGTTAAAAATCCAGAGCCATATCTTAAGAGATGGAATCAAAGGTTTGGGTTTATCATGACCTCTAGGAGTTTAGAGGATTCGTTTCCCAGCAAAGAAAAATGTTCTCACTGATTACAGAACTAAAGTAATACTAGAAAGTATACAGCAATTCTGGTTTTGTTATTTGGGGAAAAGAAAGAGGAATAATTGAAAGAGGATTAAATAAATAAAACAACCTTTTCAAAAAGGAAAAAGTCTCATTTTTCTAAGACTCTGAAATTACTAAGCTCTAACTACTCTTGGAAGAAAGTCACACTTTGCAAGGGGGAAATAGATATAGAGACCAGATTCTCAGTTCATGTAAACTGGCATAGTTCCATGGAAGTCAATGAGGTTATGTCAAGATAAAACAACCAGGGTGTGGCCTGTAGTTGTAAAACTAGATGAACTCCGGTGAAAAGTCTGGGTTTGCATTTGGTATACATAAGAACTGAATTTGCCCCATTGTCCCTTTTCACAGGGATAAACAAAGAGAAGCCGCATGTCCAGAAGGGTATCATACTGAAGCCTTATCAAGACATTTATAGGACAAAAGACAAGAGGGTATCTCAGCAAATCAATCTTTCTTTTTTTTTATTTGTTTATCATGTCCCTACGGGTGGACCAGTATTGTAGGATTTTGTATATATGATAAATTCGCACCAGATGGAAGAATTGCTTTTTGTTTTTCCCTGCTGAAAATACTTCCTTGTTCTGTCAGTTTCAAAGCTGATTTGAAATTGACAATCTCTCTAAGCCAGAGGCTAGTGCTTAGAAATTGACAGAAGCTTCCCTCTTTAGGACATTCTCAAGGCAGATATATTATTGGGAGAACTTTTCTATATGAAATACAATATTAATCCCAACTCCAAGGCTCTGTCATCACTCAAGGGCCTTATTGTCAACTGGTATATCCCGGATAAATTGAAGAACGGTATGTAACAATCTCAATAACCAACTCAATAAAAAATAAAGGATGAAAAACAATGTGGACGAGGCAAGACCGAGTGCACTTTTTAAACTCTGATGAAATCATATTTCTGTTCACTTGAAATGTTTTATACTTACAATAACCCTTCCGTTTGTCAGTAGTTGCAGACTTAATAATTATATCACTATTATATTTAGACAATTCATGGTCTAGAGGAGATTCAGGTTTTGTTGGTCTCAAAAATGGGACTGATATGTAGATCCTGTGACTGGTCACTTAGATCTATCCCTCTAATAGCGTCATCACATCTTCTTCTTTCAGTTTACAATCCATAGAAACCCATATGCTTTCAACAGATGAGCGCCTTCATTCTGTAGATCCAGAGAAGCGGTGAGTCAGAGTGAAAACTCTTGATCTAGCTATCACAAGTAGCCTCCTTGACCATAATATCTGAGTGCCTCACAATTTTTAATGAATTTACCCTCACAACATCTCCACCAATAAGGCAGGATTTCTTTTAGCAGAGGGGAAATTGACACAGAGGGATTAACTGACTTGTCCAAGCTTACACAGGGAGCCTGTGGCAGAGGAGGGAATTTGAACCTGGGTCTCATTTTATCTTGTTCCCAATGGAACAATAAGCGTTTCAATGTGGCTAAATGTAAATGTATGCATCTAGGAACACAAAGTATGTAGGCTGTATTTATAGGATGGGGGACTCTATTCTGGGAAGTAGGGACTTTGAAAAAGATTTGGGGGTTGTGGTGGATAATCAGCTGAACATTGATCTCCCAGGGTGATGCTGTGGTCAAAAGAGCTAATGAAATCCTGGGATGCATAAAGAGGGACATCTCAAGTAAGAGCAGAGAGATTATTTTACCTCTATATTTTGTACTTGTGCAACCACTGCTGGAATACTGTGTCCAGTTCTGCTGCCCACAATTCAAAGAGGATGTCAATAAATTCGAAAAAAGAGCCAAAAGAAAGATTAGAAAACATGCCTTATAGTGATAGGCTCAAAGATCTCCATCTGTTTAGCTTAACAAAGTGAATGCTGAGAGGAGACTTAATAACAGTCTTTATATATCTAAATGGGGAAGACATATTTAATAATGGGCTCTTCAAACTAGCAGAGAAAAGTATAACATGATCCAATGGCTGGAAGTTGAAGCTACACAAATTCAGACTGGAAATAAAGTGTAAATTTTTATCAGTGAGAGTAGTTAACCATTGGAACAATTTACCAAGGGTCGAGGTGAATTCTCTATCACTGACCATTTTAAAATCATGATTGGATGGTTTTCTTAAAGATCTGCTCTAGGAATTGTTTTGGGGAAGTTCTATGGTCTCAGTTATACAGGAAGTCAAACCAGGTGATCACAATGGGGTCTTCTGGCTTTGGAATCTATGATCCTAGTTCTCCCAGGTAAGCAACCTAACCACTTCATCTTCCTTCCTCTTCGTCAGCTAGTTCTTTGTGATATTATAAGGTTATTCTCCATGGCAATATATGAGTGCACCCACTTCACAGTCACACAAAAACCATTACAGCCTGATCCGAAGCTTGTCATGACCATATGAATGTTTTTTACTTGCACACGTGTTCGTGCAAAGTGATTGTTTTTGCACTTTAGCCCAAAGTGGAACCTTGTCTCCAATGTATCCTAGTAAACTGAATGAAATGACCTAAGATGAAACAAGACCTAGTTTTGAACCATCTGTGAAGCTGTTTAAAAACCACAACATAACGCAGGAAGAGATTTTACAAAAGTCGAACCAAATTTAGCCTGTGATTTAACAACCTTCACTGCAAAACTGAATGACAAAAATCGATTGACATCTCAAAACAGCATCAGGACATGTGATCCATGCTTTACAGATAGGGAGGTGGCTAAATTTAATTAATTTAAAGCCTTTGAACTGTGAATCCATGACACTCAGTCCCCTAAGTGTTATTATTAATACTGGAAAGCCACGATCATCAAATAAAAGTAGATGGATGTCCAGCTAGTTTTCTACAAGTTCCCATTATCTTAATTTTAGCTTTTTCTTTTCTTCAAAACCCCACATATACCCACCAGCATCAAAAAGTAAACCTTTCCCTAGAGTGATCACATGTTGATAGGCCAGAAACATTTATTTCCCAGGATCAAATAATCTGTGTGTTCAGAAGAAACTGTGTGGTAAATCGTGTTGACGCTAATACCGACCATTGTGTCCATTGAAAGAAAGTTATTTAATTTGAGAGAAATCTAAGCAAGATAGATATTCATCTCCTTCCAGCCAGAGGAAACATGTTAGAATTTTTTTTAAACTATTTCACTAATGCAATAAAGGGATGCTTGAGAGAGAAAGCTGTCAACTCAGTAGTTGTGTGATTATTGCATATTCCAATTCCAATTTCCAGACCTTTAAAAAATATTAGTGCCAATGAGATGATGCACTGATGCTCTTCAAGCCTGTATAAGGAAGCCTACACATTTCTGTAGACTTCTGGGAACTCGTTTATAGAGAAGAAAGATCAAAATCACGGTTCAGGCTGAAGGAGGAAATTTAATTCTCTTTTTTTATTGAAACATCATTATATGAAGCAACTGTATGACGAGAGGGAGCTAATTTAACAGATTGACTCCCACGATCCATTTCAGACACACAGATAGGATTTTAACACATACCAATGACACACAAGCTTGACCAGATTTTAACATTTGGTCTCACTGTGTCAAATCCCAGTCTCTCTCCCATCAGCTGTCATTGATGATGTTGTGATCAAGATTTGGCCCAAAATGACAAAGGAAAGGGAATTTAGAAAATTCATGAAAACCATAACATAGCATCTTGCAATATATGGACACAAGACACCTTGCTAACTGCTTTGGTCATGTGCTTTCATTGTGTCTAGGTGTTAGGGGGCAGCCGTGACTCTTTAGGTTCATTATATCTGAATAGGCAGAATGTAGCCTAGTCACTACCTAGCGCACGTTGTTATACTCCACTTATCTTCATTCCTTCTGCAGTTTTCATACTGATTGCGATATTGTTCTTCAATTTCTGTCTGCAAGTCTTGGCCACACAGCAGCTTGCCCCTGAACAGCGATGGCATCTCAGCTGATGGGTAGGTTTTGTTTCAATGATGAGTGAAGGGATCCTTTCTGTATCAGTAGAGGTTTCCCATTACTATCTACTATGAAAAAGGTTTGACACCACCTCTAAAGTATCTGGCACAGTATAGACAGCATCTGGTAGAGCAGTTGTTATATTCCAACTGGCTAGGCATGTGTTTGCAGCAAGTGGTAGTGCTGTAGGACCTTTTGATTTAAAAAAATGCTGTATAATGTGGCAGTCTCAATCATCCTTTTATTACAAAATTAACGTCCCTAATTCTGCTGACATCCCATGCCCCCCTTTTCTCAAGAAATCAGAAGGCAGCTTATCCCCGCACATCAGACTAGGGTGGTTCTGAGACTGCTGTGTAGACGTATCGGTGCCTGTGCCTCGGTTTCCCATCTGAAAAATGAAGAGGCTATTACTCCCTTAGATAAAGTCTGTTTGGTCCAAGAGCGAATATTGGGCTAAATTTATCCATGATGCAACCTTGCCAATAAAAATGAAATTACATCAGGGATAAATATGTGCCGCTAGTTTTGGTAAACGAAATACAAACCCTTGGATTCAGACTTGCTAACGCCGTGGCTTTAAGCAGTTAGCCTTCAAAGCACAGCTAATCTCCAGCAGAAATGAGAGAAATATCCCTGCAGATTCTCATGGGGGGGACGATTTCCACTGAGCTTTGTTATTAATGTGCCTGCTTACAGTCCCTGACTGGGACTGCCACACATCTGATCTAAGCTGTATTGCTCAAGCATTAGGTGTCTCAGTAGCTGCGTACATCATTGACAGACTATTGCCCTGCTGGCTCAGAAAGATTAAAATATTTGCCAGTAAGTTTTATCGCTTACATTTTGCTTTTGAGCTCTGATAAATAGGAGCCAGTGATATCTTTACAACGGTTCACAGGAAAAAAAAATAGCATGTGGATACTCAAGGGATGGATGGGAAAAGTCCAGTTGTTGATTGTCTGATGGCTGGATCACTGCTCTCCATGGAGTACGTCTACTCTATTCTATTCTTTATACTGTGTTCATCACTGTAGAATCTGAGCTCCCTATACTGCATGAAACAACAGAACTACACAGCGGCCACTTGTTTGTTCTCTCATACTCTCCTCAGAGGGAGAAGCATGTGGGGCGGATGTCTTGCTTTGGCAGGTTGCTTTTTCATTCGCTTATTAAGTATTCCCTTTTCTGTGCATTTATATCAGAGAAGGCGAGATCAAAGCAATGCACCTTGCAGTTGGAACAGAAAGTGGTCAGGTTTGTGATCCTCCTTAAATTCCTTCTTCCATCTCGCACCACCCCGGAGAAGGCTCTATAACCCTCGCCAATAAGCTTCACTTTCTGTTGAGACTTTGTCTGGGCCACAAGAGCGAAGCTGCCAACCAGTCTTCATCCTGGAGCTTGGTGATGTCCCATTCTTCTTATAGTAGGTGCCCATAGGACAATTATTACAAAAGGATGTCAGTCTCTGCTTTAGAGCTGTGCAAACTATTGCCAACTCACCATTTAATTCATTTAGGGTCATATTCTGCTCCTGTTAAAGTCAAAGCCAAACTGCTATTGAATCCAATGGGTCATGATTAAGCCCTCTAATACCTGATTAAATTTAGCCCTCTAATACCTTAGCAAACTGCTTGCAAGCATATCTTAATTCCCACCTGTTTGCTCATGGAATCAGTGGTTTGGGCCTGATTCTCCAATGCTGTTAATCTTGTGTCATCAATGAAATCAGTGCAAAGTGCATCCAAAACACAATATTATTACAACTTTTTGGCATTTCACACCCACTTTGCACAAGCCCATGAATACCCATGGTGCCGTGATGAAGCAGGCCCCTCCTCTGAATGTACTCAACCGTGATGGCTGCTTGTAAATTGTTTGCTTCAAGTATTGCTTCTAGGACTCTGTTTGCAATCTGAAACTGTTTGGGTTGGACACAGTTCACCGGATGTTTTTTTGCACATAGATATTTGCACATTTCAGGAGTGCTGAGTTTCCAGTGTTAAATCTCCCACCAAGCTCTAAAAACAAGCAGCAGCTGGAATAATCTGCTTAAATGAGGCACATTTTGAATGCTTTCTTTATACCACAACTTCAGGGAGGAAATTGTGGTTCTCAGACAGCTAAACAACATTTGACTTTGCAGCACACCTCCCATTACCTGCTGAGTTAAGTTACTACGTTGCAAAATTTAAAATAAAACTTCTTATGATTAACCATCATATGAACAGGAAACAGACCCAGCATTGCAGCTTCCAGCTCTGGTTTCACATTTGCAATTATTGTTTTTCCCTGTAGAACAATAATATTGTATTTGGGTTTTTTTTTCCATTCCTTTTTATTGTTTGATGGTGTGTAAGGATGGGAGTATTATTATATTTGTCTCCCACTTGGCATTTGCTTTCCCATGTTCTAGCCTTTATGTATTTAAGAACTGAACATGTGTGACTGTTTGAAGAATAATGAGAAAGAAATTAAAATAAAATAAAGAAATGAAAAAACCCTCCCTTAGTTTACCATAAAGATAAAGGCGCTTCCTGTGATGGTGATGTAACAAAGGGTCAGCCACAGTAGGCTCTGTCTGCTGCTTCAGGGTTATAGAGGACCCCTATTCTCAAACAAGAAGCTCCTCATATTGCTGTGGCCAAGCCCAGCCCTGACTCCAGCTGGTGGTGCGGTCAAATCACCATGCTCATCCTATGTTCTCCTACCTTTACTGCTTTCCTACTGATCCCCAAGGGTGAAATTCTGGAGAACCACAGAAGTGCAGACTTACCAGCCTTTCTGTGAATGTGCTGCATGTGGCTTGCGGTGGAAACACAAAATCCTCTTCCACCCCATGCACCAGGTCAGAGGCCGGAATACCCGCCGTTAACCCTGCGTGACCACTAAATGGTAGTTTCATGCTCCTGGATTCGCAGACTGCAGAGATGGTGGCCCCTCCCAAGCCTTCCCCCAATGCTCCACTCCAAGTCCTCCTCCTTGGTAGTCAAGAGATGTGGCATCCCCCTGCCTCTGCAGGTGGTTTTGCATGGGGAAACCACAAAAGGATGAATTTCACCTTCAACATATTGCCGTTATCTCCCTACTTCACCTCTCACAACTCTTCTAGGCACACTCCACCCTGTCTCCTTTATTTCATTGTCACGCATTGCTCCCTCCTTCTTGACTGTCCTATTCTAACCTTGGCTTCTTCTCTGATTCTCACCCCGCACACAACACACTACAGTTAGAGTTTGCTGTCCTGTGTCACTTACCCCAAACTCTCCTTTCCTTGTTCCAAAGACACCCAATTGTTTCCCTCCCCTTAAATCTTTCTGCGCTGTCTCTAGTTCATGACTGCATTGCAGAAACAAAAGCTGGAAAGACATTTCAAGTCCTCCAGTCCATTCTCTGCCACTGCAAGGTTGTACCCCTGTAGTGTATACTCCAGTGCTCAGTTCATTGCAATTCTATATGTCTCAAGTGTTTCCTCACCTATAAGACCCTTCACGACTCTGTCACTCCCTACTTTTCCACCATTCTCTGTTATCATGTTATCCCCCGCTATGCTCCATCACTGATGCCTTTTGTCCTACAAACATCTCTCTGCTTTTTTTCACACTGCTCCTTAGATAGGGAACACATTCCTTGAACTAAGCCATGAGGTCAAAATACTCTTTTCAAAATCCACTTCTACTGCAATGCTCACAAAGGCAGGCTTGAGCAGTGGCTGAGGAGAGCTGATAGTGTTGTAGTTATTTATGAGGAAGAATTAGTTTCAAATGATTCAAGCTGTATTCACAGTTCACCTGCATAAACTCAGGGTCCGCTTGTCATCACCTTTGCTTTCCTTGTACCCCTACCGCCTAATATTTGCTATATTTACAGGTTGCGTCATGTTTCAAATTAGCTCAAAAGCTCTTTGGAGAGTGACGGTTTCTTCCTCTTTGTTCAAGAGATCGTACAAGGCCTGATCCAAAGCCCTGAAAAGTCAACAGAAAGACTCCCATTGATTCTAGTGAGCTGCAGCTTCAGAGATATAATGCAGTACCGATCCTCATTGGACTTCGGGCACTATGGACAAAATGACAACAAAAAAGATAACTTCCTTTCAGAGACTATGGTCCCATCCGTACTACCAACACAACCAACTCAGATGCTATAGTGATAGGGGGTATTGGGACCTGAATAGAAGAGATTAGCATTGCATTATAATAGTTAAAACATTGCACATTTGACCCTTATAAATCAGCCAATAGAACTGCACATTACATCAGACCAAAACCATTTCACATATCAAAATTAGAAAGCATCTCTTTCTCTTTTTATCCACTATGATCTCTGGGCGTACAGAGGGTAGATTTATACAGTATTTGTTTGTGACATTGAGTTTTAGTGGCTGGCCTACAGAAATATTCCATACCTCTCAAATATACCTCATCTCATTCCCTTGGTTACCTACACCCCAAATAAATTTTCATAAAGTCTTCCCAAGCCTTTTCATAAGCCTTCCCAAGAACTCAGTTTGACTCCAAACTTCATTATTCAGGTCTCTCTATTTGGCATAAAACAATGCTACACTGAGATGACCGGACTCAAATCCAGGGGGTGGACGCAAGGGACATCACAGATCCAAAGTTACGTAGACTCCCTCTTTCTTTATATGCATTTACACATCTCACTGCATTTACTATGCATTGCATCAGCCATTTTGGGATTGACCTGGTTAATTATAGGAACCAATCCCTGCAAAGCATGCCCTGTCCATTTTTGACCTACTCTTTCCGTCATCATTACATTCTTGACTTATCTTCTCCATTGTTAGCTTGTTCTTTGTGCGAGGCTTCTTGGGCATTCCCTCCCCTTACTTTAGCTAGTTCACACGTTCTGGCTCTTAGCTCGCTGACATATTTACCTATCCTAGTTAACACAAACATTCTGTTTTCAGCCCGCTGCTCTATTTACCTCCCTAATCCTGTGTTCTGAGAAACTTTTCCCCTATATTTTAATTACCCACGTCAAGCTAGCCCCACACATTTTATTGTAGAAAGCTGTTCACATCAGAAAAGAAGCTGAGGTTATAGAAAAAGTCATTGCAACAGAAGAAGGAACCCTACCACATTTTAAGTTTCCTGCGTGAGTCTTTTTTTTTTTTGGTATGCCTTATCATTGTGGGGCCTTAACTCTCACCGCATGCACATTTGGGCTTGGCAGGTTGAGAGCTTTGTGACCTATTACAGATTTTAGCTAGTGCCATCTGAGATGATTAAGGCTGGTATTTTAGGGGGCTATAGGGTCCGGTTCTGCGGGGCGAGAAGGAGGGGGCGAGAAAGAGAAATTTATAAAATATCAGTAACTGTCTATTGTCTAAAGCACAAACTCTTTACGATAGGGCATATAAATATTCCCCCTACTCCTCATTAAAAAATAAGTCAACCTTCTTCAGATATAGACTGAGGACAGACCAGAAAGGAACGCAAAATACCATGTTAAAAATTCACCTTAAACCCGTTGACCAAGTTTCAGCTTTCAAGTTTGTTCCAGTTTCATTTGAGCAAGGTCTTGTATTGCTGCTTTGCCATTAGTCATTCACAAGGCACAGGGGAATATATATTTATCTGCCTGCTTGTAACTATTAAATTGTGCAAAGGGGAGGAACTTTTTCTTTTATGACCCCAATTCGTATCAATCAAAGACAAAAGGAAATGATCCCAATATCTTATTTTAATGTTTTCGTTTATCTTGGAGTTTAGTTGTCATAAAAAGCATATGTTTAAAATGTCCTTTGGGGGTTACAGTCCCATAAACTCTTGCAACTCAGTGACATGCAATAATGGAACTACCTCTACAAAGTACAGCAAAATGAGATTTTTTTTATTGTAATCATCAAATAGTTTGCCCCCAAGGTATTGATTGAATTATACATAAACCTGATGTGGTGCCATAAAAAAGATGGTAGGATGCTGGTTCCAAGCAAACAGGGGCTTGTGAAGATTAGTCTTAAAAAAATAAACCTTAATTCTAACAGCATTTTCTACAACAGAGGTGGAACAAGCGGTATTATATAAAACTGAAGGAAATTTTAATTTAAAACCTGCTAGGAAAATAATTACTGCATGCATATGGTGTTGTGTTTATTATAGATCTGGAACAGCTTAGAGATTCTAAACCAGAAGATTTAAAAATATGAATAAGGAGAAATTTAGGTTGAACACACTATTTCTGGTCTTCTCGGTCGTTCAGCCAAGCAGAAAACTCCATCCAGCCATCAACTAAGTAGACTGTAAGGCCTTCAGAGCAAGAATTGTCCTGTCTATGTAAAGTGTGTAGCATAGGGCATCCCTGATTGAATTCATTCTGCTTTATTCAGATTCTGAATTTTGGTTCAGCCTATTTGAGATTCAGGTTCAGTTTTTTAAAAACCTAACGATATTTGAATCTGGAACTGGGGTTGGGCCCAAGTTATTAAACTGCAGCATAAAACCTTGGGCACGGTTATTATGAGTGCATTTGAACACCTAATTTCACACACAACTACTGTGATTGCTCATGCAAATCCAGCTCTGCTGCATGTGACCGTCCAGTTTGACACCTGCAAATCCTCTGTACGTGCAGTGGTGTTAACTGAGGAGGTGCTTCCATGTTTAAAATTGTGCTAATTTGGCCGATAAGAACTAATTCAAACAGATGAAATCCAGAATTCATGGTTAGAATCATTGTGTTAGGGCAATGGTCTAAAAGCAGCAGTGTGTAATCTCATTTATGAAAGAGCTGTGCAATTCTCTCATAATAAGAACAAAACCAGAAAAAACTGGCTACCGCAATGATTACAAATTTTATAGATCCATGACTTTGAAGGCCAAATAGGATCATCTAATCTGACTTCATGTATAACATAGGCCATAGTACATAATCCAACTATTTCAATATTGAGTCCAATACCCTGTGTTTTCTGTAAAGCAAAACTTCCAGAAAGGCATCCAATCGCACTCTAAAGGCTTGATTTGAAGACCTCAAGAAATAAAGAACCCCCTGCTTTCCTTTGTAATTTTTTTCCAATAGTTGATCAGCCTCACACTTTTATTTATAAATTTATTTTTGCCTATTTCTAGTTTGAATTTGTCTGTCTTGGACTCCAGCTTTTGGTTCTTGTTCTGCCTTTCTCTGCTAGGTTAAAGAGCCTTTCAGTAGCTGCTAATTTCTTCCTAAAACTCAGCCAAGCTTTGCAGGACTTTATGAGCCTTTCAGGGAAAGCTAGGAGTTATGTGCAAATTGCATTCCTCCCTATATATCGAAGGTAGAACTGACACCACCACTCAGCTACACATGCAATGGAAGCTGTACAAATATGTAGATATTTGACAGCCTATGTGAGCTGAGAAAGTTCTCCGCTGCCAGCCATTCTGAAAGAAACTCATCCTGTGTTACTCAGATATGTAAATTTTCTCACAAGCTCTGTGCACAGCCTGATGCAGCATCTGACTGACGTGACCGAGTCAGACACCTGAAGAAAGAACTTTTTTTAATCATTATTTTTTATTTAATTGTGACATTTACTATTCGCTTTGTGAATCTGAGGCTAGAGAAAGGAACAATTTGCCTCAGGCAGTCAGCTCCTGTCACCAAATGCTCAGGATGATCAATATTCCACTCACCCTTCATGTCAGGGAGTTTTCACAATCAAGTGTAAAACTTTCCATGCTTTTCAATCTCTTAATTCAATAATAGGGATTAAAAGAAACAACAGCTGACATGGAAGGAGCAGAGCAACAGCTTCGCTCAACAAACCAGCCAGAAAAGGGAGGGGAAACATATACACACACACGGAGTCTGAGAAGTAGAGCTGAGCCAATAACTGGTTTTTTTGTATTTGTTGGTTGAACAGAGAAAAAAATCCATTCATTTCAAACCAAAAATCTTTTTATTTGTTTGGTCTTCCCCCCACCTCCAAAAAAAAAAAAAAAAACCCCAAAAAACCCAACCAACCAAAATTCTTGGTGTCATTTTGAATCAGCATTTTTCTTCAAAAATGTCATTTCAAAACAAAAACATTGAAATGATTCATTTTGATATTTTTAAAACAAAATGTTTAAATATTTCCAACGTTTATTGTTCTCAGGTGGGGGGGGAGGGAGCTGGGGATTGGCTGAAACCATTCACCACAGTTGACCCAGATGCCTTTTTCAACAAATAAATGAGGGAAGTGATTATTCCCCTCTATTTGGCACTAGTAAGGCCACATCTGAAGTACTGTGTCATGCCCCCAACTACAGAAAGTATGTGGGCCAATCAGAGAGTCCAGCAGAGGGCAACAAAGATAATTAGGGGGCTGGAGAACGTGAGGGAACTAGGCTTGTTTAGTCTGCAGAAGAGAAGAATGAGAGGGATTTGATAGCAGTCTTTAACTACCTGAAAGGGGGTTCCAGGGAGGATGGATCAAGTCTGTTCTCAGTGCTAGTAGATGACAGAACAGGGAGCAATGGTCTCAAGTTGCAGTGGGAGTGGTCTAGGTTGGATATTAGGAAAAACTTTTTCACTAGGAGGATGGTGAAGCACTGGAATGTGTTACCTAGGGAAGTGGTGGAATCTCCATCCTTAAAATGTTTTAAAGTGCAGCTTGACAAAGCATTAGCTAGGATGAGTTAGTTGGGGTTGATTCTGCTTTGGGCAAGAGGTTGGACTAGATGACCTCTCGAAGGTCCTTCCAATCTTAATCTTCTAGGATTCTATGAAATTTACTGATCATCAAAAAAATTGAAAAAACTCCCAGCTCCAGTAGAGGCAGCCAGGCCATATGTCCACACCCCTCTACCCTCTCTCCTCTATTGACAATGAGTAGCTGCTAGCTATAAACAAAGCAAAGTGACCTATTATTTTCTTTGTCATAATGAGGTCACTGTAAAGACAACGAGGAAGACTAGAGATGAAAAGACTGCTCTTTGGCAGCAGGTCCCTGTCTTTATATGCAGTTGTACAGCAACTAGGGCAATGGGTTCCTGATGCAGTTTAGGGTGCTACTGGCAGAATACTTTTAGCTACAATGCTAAGGCACTGACATATGGTGTTCAGACAGGCTTTTACCCCAAATGGTATTTAAACTTTCAACCTTCAAGCCGAGACTCCAGGCTGCATCCCTACTTCTCTAATTTGTAAGAAATACTTGATTTACTAAATGCCAGCATTCAGCTCTGAGGATGACTGGCAAAGCCCCAGGTAACTACTGACCTTCTTAATGTAGGAATAAGAAAACTTTACTAGATTTAACTTTCAGAGATCTATAAAGATTGGATTTGAAAGAGTTTTCTCTGTGAAAGAGAGGGGAAAACAAAACATCTGTATCAAACCAGGGCAAGCCATTTTATATGAAGTGATAGAAAAAAGAAATGATTGCCTCCTCTGTGACTGGTCAGAAATAGGGAGGTGTTGGAAAAACCAGTCTTGAAAGATCTTTCCTGTTGGGTGTGATGACTGTTTGCTTCTCAGAAGGAAGTCTACTCTCTAAATGGGCCTGAGAATTTTAAAATCAAAGAGTATCTATTTCACACGTTCTCTCTACTGTGTGATGCCTGCTTACAGGTTCTGCCTGTAAGCTGTATAAGAGGATTACTAATTACAGCTACATTCTTTCATCATGTGTCATGAAATATGCATTATTACATGCTGCACAACAAATGGGCTCAGTTCTGCTCTGTTTCACCCACGTTAATCAGTTGTAACTGCATTGAAGTCACTGGTATTATAGACATGAAATCAAGTCAAGATCCATGGATGGATTAAATATTTTCTCACTGGAGTCTTTTGGGGTATGTCTACCCTAAAGAAATAAAAGCCCACACATTATGATAGCAAGTCTATGAATTTGGGCTCGTGTTATTGCACTACAAATAGCTGTGTAGACATTCCTGCTTGGGCTGGAACTTGGGTTCTGAAACCCAGGGAAGAACATGAGTTTCAGAACCCAAGCACTAAGCCAAATGAGAATTCAGACATGGCTAAGGCTCAGATGTGCTGCTGTGACACTGGTAAACCAAGTGCCATCTCTGGCCAAGGCCATAGACATAACTATGAAATGACAAACTCATAGCTGGAAACCAAACCAGCTCACCTGTATGCTAGTTTTGCTTTCTGTACGCTTCTGTTTCTTCTTGTTTTGTTCTTATCTTCTAATATTTAACAGTTAGACTCTGTGAAATGCTTGCAAGTTGCTGCATGCATTAGTCTCACTTGTAATGACTGTATTCCATGCTATAAGGAAATATGGGAGATTTGCTTCATAAATTTGAAAATGTTTGCTCTGAATTTGTGAACCCAGGCACAGGAATTGGTGTCCCCCCCACACGCTTTACATGCTGGGAGCATCAATTTTTTTTTAAAAAAAAAGCTATGTTAATTGCCCCTATGGAGAATTATGTGCATAAGGCCTCATCCATTGGTTTGAATGCTGGTAGAGGGAAACTAAAATAGTTGAAATTGACAGATTACCACATCTCTGTCATTTTAAGGAATCATGGAGCGTAACTCATTTGTGTGTGTGTGTGTGTGTGTGTGTGTATTTCCTTTAACCTGTAAATAGTTCTAATTTATTTTTCCTAATTTATAAACCTTCAGATCACTGTATTAAGTCCTCAGTGGTTTAGGAACTAAATTAGCAATCAGCATTACCCAAAAGAGCCACAGTATTGTGAATTCATTGTTTTATTTACTATAGCATTTCCATTCATATTTAAACACAGAGGAAATATTTTGTTTAAATAAATATAACTATGATTGGTTAATAACTTAGATAGTAAAAGCATCCTGATTGGTTAATAACTTAGTGTTTTAACTAATGTGATTTTAATTATTAATATCATTTGCTGACAAAAGCCACTGGAGACACATTAAACAGACACTTGTGGCTCATGAGTTTCAATCAGAGTATCACTTCTTTAGATAGTGTATTACAGGATTGGCTACAAGTGTTGACTTTTGTGTATGATCTAGGGTACCAATTGATCTGGGATAAGTGACTAGTCTCTCAGGTTTGGAAGTAACCTGAATATTTTGTGATTTTTTTTTAAGTGTAAATGACCATTTA
Organism: Mesoclemmys tuberculata; assembly: GCA_007922155.1. Taxonomy (NCBI): domain Eukaryota; kingdom Metazoa; phylum Chordata; order Testudines; family Chelidae; genus Mesoclemmys; species Mesoclemmys tuberculata. Next base: position 7,443,884 of record ML675629.1, on the reverse strand, counting down.
TCCAGCTTGCCTGGGTGGTGAGATAGACTGGAGACCCAACGAGGACTGTCTGACTCCCCGGTAGGACTGTTAGAGTGTTGTAGGAGTTCACTTATGTTACTTTGCTGGCAAAATCTAATTATAGAACATGCCACCATTTTGGGCTCTCTGCCCTGTTTTTGACAGTTTGCCTTTAGGCCCGCACTCATGGTCATGTACCACTCCAGATGGTGCGTGATTTTTTGCAGTGTAAACATAGCCATAGGGGCCCAAACGGAGATTGTAGCAACACTCTGAAATAAAGGGGTCTCAGTATCTTTTATTAAAGAGTCTGGTTGGCATACTGAGGCCCTGATTTAGTAGGGCACTTAAGGTTGGGACTACTCATGTGCTTGAAGTTAGCTACGTGCTTAATGACTTTGCTGGACTGGGGCCCTAATATATAAATTTAATTAGTGTAAAACATGTAGCTGAAGTGGCCATTTTGGAAATTTACCAGAGGCCACTCATTTACCATTTTATTTATTTTTTAAACTTGAAGAAGAATTGTACTGCACAGTCTATTGTGATTCTGTAAGATGATTTTACAGTTTGACACACGTTTGTTTGTAAAAGTACAGCTGGAGGGAGGAGCGTTGGTTAATTCAGTCTCTGTAATTCTTCATGCAAAGTATAAAATGTTTATATTGGATGGCGATGATAACAAAACCTGGCATTTAGGGATGGAGTTTACATTCACACACACGGTCTCCCTTACAGCTTGCCTACGAGTTTTATGGAAGGCAGGAATGTCAGACTGAGAACAACAGGACTACTCCTGTGAATAAAGGTTACACATGTTTAAGTGTTTACAGGTTCGGGACCATGGAATCAAAACTTCTACCGGCTCCAAATGATTCTCAAAACACAATCTGGGATGACATACCATAGTCTCCTATATGGTATCAAAGAGTATCAAACAAGAGGGTTTTTCCTACTAAAACTCTGCAGATAAAGGGAAACAGAACAGGAACAAGATCTGTTGTTAAAATAAAAGCCTACTTTAATATGTTACATTTCAATTGAATTAACAGTTTTTCCTTAAGAGAAAGGTGAAGTGCTGTGCTACATTTCAGCAAATTCAGCAAGATCCTGGGCCAGCTCATCTGCACCCTTGGTCACTACCTCAAACTCTCTGGACACGTATTCACATGGACTTTGATGGACCTTTAGAAGGTTATGGATTTAGCCCATTACTTCTTGTCCTTCCTTCAGTGGACAACAACTGATCCCTATCATTTTTATAACCGCCTTTAACATATTGAAAGACTTATCAGGTCCCCCACCCACAGTCTTCATTTCTGAAGGCTGAACATGCCCTTTTTTTAATCTTTCCTCATGGGTCAGGTATTTATTGCTCTCCCCTTTAGAAAAGAAGTGGGAAAATTGAAGAGTCCAGTGTAGCACTCAGAAGTGGACACATTAATCCAACTGAGGCCTCACCAGAGTCAGAGTGGGAAAATTACCTCCCTTCTCTTACATATAACACTCCTGTTAATACACCCCAGAATTTATTAGTCTTTTTCAAAATTCCACCACATTGTTTGCTGTTATTCATTTTGTGATCCACTATCATCCCCAGATCCTTTTCTGCAGTAATACCACCTAGCCGGTTATTCCCCATTTTGTAGCTGTGCATTTCTTTTTTTCCTTCCAAAGTGAAGTACTTGGCATTATCTTTATTGAACTTTTGATTTAAGACCAATTATCCAATTCGTCAAGGTCACTTTGAATTCTAATCCCGTCCTCCAAAGTGCTAGCAACCGCTACCACCTTGGAGTCCTCTGCAAATTTCATAAGAATACTCTTCACTCCATTATTCATTGTCTTCCACTCCTGGGATAAAGTCATTTGATTTACTTCATTACTTTTTTTTGGCATAATATAATTAATTATAATGTATAAATATGTATAATTACTTTGATTTTAAATCATACAAAAAAGGGTTACTTATAGTGTAAACTCTTCGGGACAGAGATCATCTTTTTGTACTGCGTTTGTACAGAACCTTGCACAATGGGGTCCTGGTCCATACATGGAGCTCCTCAGCACTAACATACTACAAATAATAAATGATAATCCAGTAATTCTGATTTATTTTAATTATAAAAGGCATAATTATTAATCATCAATTATGAGGGGAAAAAATTACTACAATGTCTCAGATTTCACTGCAATTCATAATAATCCCCATACATCACCCCACAAATCTAACCCCCTGAATCTATATTTTAAAACAAAACCATCCCATTTTTCAAACTACTGAAATAAGTTATGTGGTGTATTGAGCTATGTAACTGTCGTGGTTTTGTTTTGTCTACTGTATCTTTAAAGTTCTAAGGAAGTTTCTCTCAAAGTGTGGGACATGTCTTCTTAGCTAAAGGACAAAGGACTAGCTGGGACACAGACAGGCCCTCTCAATTTTTTCCTAGTCCCAGCTTTCATTTTAAAAAAATAGAAGTCTCTAGTTGTCAGGGAAACTTTCTAAAAATGAAGTGAGTGTAAGGGCTGTCATACAAAGTTATTCTGGATTAACTGTTCCTGATTAATTCCACGTGTGGACTGTTTTAGAGTTAATCAAAAGAGTTAAGTCACTTTAATTCCACACCATACCTTACTCTAGATGCATTTTCCTGTGTAGATAAGTGCTAAGCAATATAGCAACATCTGCCTGAGTTTGTTGAAAGCCTGAAACAATAGCTATGAGAGTGAGCTGCCCCATTTGTTTCAATGGGTGCTAATTCAAGTCAATATTGCTACTTTAAATATCAGCATTATTATTTCTTTCACTGCTGATCAAAACACATCACAAAGTAGAAGTACTGCCATATAATGGAGACTAAAGCTAACTGGGGCACAGAACACTAAACAGTGGTGGGGAGAGGGAGAGGGCATGGAAGATGTATAAATTAAGATGGATAGGTCTTTAACATCAAGGTTGCATGGAAGACACAACTGATTTCATTGTCCTTATGGAGGAACTTTTAGCTTCTGAAAATTTGACAAAAAACACTGCTCTAAGGACTTCCTGAAATCACGAGCCATTTTCTTCGGAGAACTCAAGACAGACTGCCAGGCACACAAGGAGCAAAAAACCAAAGCATCCAAAAACATTTGCCAACCTCCACATCCAAAAAATGTTCAATATTCAATCTACAGTTTTTCATGACAACAGCAGTAAATTTTAGACCAAAATGAAATTGTTCTATTAAACTTCTCATTTTGATCAAAAAGCTATTTTCCATCAAACTGTTTCAATGAAAAAATGTTGAACAGTTTAAGAAGTTAAGACCATAAGAATGGCCACAGTGGGTCAGACCAGTATCCTGTCTTCTGACAGTGGTCCATGCCATACACTTCAGAGGCAATGAACAGAACCGGGCAATTTTGAGTGATCCATCCCCGGTCATCCAGGCCCAGCTTCTGGCGGTCAGAGGTTTAGGGACACCTAGAGAAGTAGTATGCATCCCTGACCATCGTGGCTAATAGTCATTAATGAACTTATCTTCCATGAGTTTAGTGAATTCTTTTCTTGAACCCATTTATATTTTTGGCCTTCACAACATCCCCTGGCAATGAGTTCCACGTGTTGACTGTGCATTGTATGAAAGTACTTCCTTATGTTTATTTTAAACCAACTGCCTATTAATTTCATCAGTGCCTCCTGGTAAATAACACTTCCTCATTCACTTTCTCCACACCATTCATGATTTTATAAACCTCTGTCATATCCCCCCTTAGAACCATCTCTTTTCTAAACTGAACAGTCCTCTTTTTTTTTTAATCTCTCTTCATATGGAATCTATCCATACCCTTAAGCATTTTTCACTGCCCTTCTCTGTGCTTTTTCCAATTCTAATATAGCTTTTTTGAGATGAAACCACCAGAACTGCACATGGTATTCAAGCTTTGGTTATACCATGGATTTATATAGTGTCATATTTTGCTCTGGAGCACCTGAGCCTATATTCCTCATTGATTCCTTCCGCTGGGAGAGCTATTTTTTTATTACTTATTAAAATTAATCAATCATTTGCATTACTGTAGTAGCCAAAGCTGTAAGTGGCACATAGAATTAGAATGACTAGTATAGAATACCTAATGTGTTTTATCTTTTACCTGAAGAGACATCTAAGAAATCAGAGGACAGTTCAATCGCAATACCCATCCAGCTTGGCCTTTCTACTGATGTGATGTACACAGGACCTAGACCAAAGCTATCTATCTCCTTTCACATTTGGAAATGACAACTCCATAATGCCATGTATGGCTGGTTCATGAGAACCAGTCATTACAGACACACAAACAGACAATATGACTCCTGTATGAGATCTCAGAAGTGTGGTTTTTACTCGACTTGTTTTGCTCTTATAAATGACTCAAACATGACAATTCTCGTAAGAGTTCATGATCAGATATTACTAGCTTTCCCCAATGCTCAAACACCAATTTATCTTTACTGAATCTACATACTGTATCTTACAAACTCGTAGCTCTGATTAAATAATGTCAGGGGTAGTGTGAGGAAAACTTCAACTGCCATTGCCATCCCACCCAACTGTTTCTCTCAGAGGCAATGTAGTCTAGTGGCTAGAGCAGCAGACTAGGTATCTTGGGTTCTATTCCTTGCTCTGCCCCATGTATAGACTAGGAATAATAGTTGTTGAGAAGTAGAATGGCTATGGCACTGGATTATGACTCCAAAGACATGAAGTCAGTTTCTGGCTCTGCCATAGACTCATTCGTGGTGCAGCTTGGGCACGTTACTGAGGCCCGGTCTACACTTACCTTCGGGATTCAGCAGCAATCGATGGGAGATACGCAAGTGACGTAAATCACTTGTGTATCTCTTGTCTCCTCCGTGTGCCATCCACAGTGCGCTGCGTCGAAGGGTACAACGTTCTCTTCGATGCAGCGTTACGCCACTTACCAGGGTGGTTTTCCTGCGTCGCTTGCTGGATCGACTGAGCCCGTCTATACAGACCTTCTCAGTCGATCCAGAGCAATCGATCCTACAATGGCGAATTCGCCACCATCAGTGTAGACCCAGCCTTAGCGTCTGTCTACCCTACAAAATTAAGTTGACGTGCAATCACTGCAGTAATTCAAGTGGTGGTTCACATCCACACAATGTTCCTTCTGTCAGTGGTGCACATCCTCAACAGGCACACTTCCACCGACTGACAACTGGAGCAGTCCTGAGACTGACAGCCTAAACTGTCATCGTTGGGGCAGGGGGAGCGCACAGGTCCACCAACAGTCTACACAAGTAACGCAGTGTCTACTTGGACACTGTATCACCCTATCAAGATCGGCATAAGCACTACGCCTCTCAAGGAGGTGGAGTTATGTCTGTATAGCGGGATATGTATGCCGGCAGAAGCAGCATTGTAGTGTGGACACTGACATAATTAGGTCGATGTCGCTGTACCTCACTGGGTCACAGTTGACGACACCAGATTCGGGATAAACCACTGAGAAGTAGGGCAGACTCACCCCACATTGGTGGCTATTCCATTAGATTAAACCAAACCAGTAAAAATTCATCTTCTGTCTCACCACACGAGTTAATGAGAAGTCAGAGAGAGAGTCTCTTTAAGCATCCCAGCCCTTGTCTCACCAGCCAGACACTGGACTCTACGATGAGTCGTTACTGAAACCCAAATATCATCATATATAGGGTCCTCTAATCTCAAGAGATCAGCTACAGAGCCATGCTCGGATGGGTTGCAAGTGCTTTGGAGGAGAAGATTAAAACTGAAAATGATCTGAACCAACTGGAGAAATGGTCTGAAGTAAATAGAATGAAATTTAATAAGGACAAATGCAAAGTGCGCTGCTAAAAAGGAACTATCAATTGCACGCATACAAAACGGGAAACAATTACCTAGGAAGGAGTACTGTAGAACAGGTTTTAGGGGTCATAATGGATCATAAGCAAAATATGAGTCAACACTGTTGCAAAAAAAGCAAACATCATTAGCAGCAGTATTATAAGCAAGACATAAGTAATTCTTCTGCTCTACTCCTGTAATAGCTTCATCTGGAGAATTGTTTTCAGTTCTGGGTGCCACATTTCAGGAAAGATGTGGACAAATTGGAGAAAATCCAGAGATGAGCAAGAAAAATGATTAAAGGTCTAGAAAACATGACTTATGGGAGAAGAATAAAAAATTGGGTTAGTTTAGTCTGTAGAATAGAAGACAGAGGGTACAATAGCAGTTTTCAAGTATGTAAAAGGTTGTTACAGGGAGGAGGGAGGAAAAATGGTTGTCTTTAACCTCAGCATTGGACAAGAAGCAGTGGGTTAGGTTGGAAAAATTCCTAACTGTCAAGGTAGTTAAGTGTTGGAATAAGTTATCTAGGGAGGTTGTGGAATCTCCATCATTAGAGAATTTTAAAATCAGATTAGACAAACACTTGTCAGGAATTGTCTAGATAATACTTAGTTGTGACATAAGTACAGGGGATGGACTACATGACCTCTTATGGTTCCTTCCAGTCCTTCAATTCTATGATTTTATCTTGCTTCTTTCCAACTACAGAACAGAAATGCTTATTGATTTCTTGTTCACTGCTGCCTTTACTGCTTCATTAACAACAATTTTACCATCTTCATCTACTAATGGCTCTATACCATTGCTGGATTTCTATTCTTCCTAATGTACCTGAAAAACTTCTCTTTTTTGTACTTAGACCTTCCAGCCATGGGTTTTTTAACCTTATGTTTTTAGCTTCCCTTATCAATTTCATCTTCCCAATCAACCTTAATCACCTCCAATTTATATCCATTATTATCTGTTTCCCCTATTGCCATTTGTTACATGTTAACTTATTTCTCACTGCTGCCTTCACTTTGTCACTCAGACAGAATGAATTTAAGTAAAGCACCTTGCATAAAGCACCTTGTGTCAATTTAACTATAATGTAGTCCAGACCTCTGTCTTTCCGCATCAGCTATTCCTCTTTAAAACAGAGGAAAGTAACATTGCCATTTTCCCACCCTTTGTCTGTGGTCCGTTTACATTGTAACTTCATCTGGGTAAGACTCACAGCGCCTAGCTCATGGATGGCTCAGTATTAGCTGGGTCTTTGCGTACTGCAGTTCTCCCAACAACTACCTGTCCTGTAGCTGTTCTGTAAATACAGAGAAGGGATCACTAGACAGGGCTGTGAATATAGCATGCTTAATCAGTAAGTCCACTAAATATATACAGATATATATATATATATAAAGAGCAAAGTAATAAAAAGTGAAAGCATGACAGAGGCTGGCAGAATCCCAAATAGGATATAGATGCAAAGACACAAATTAATTTGCAAATTGTGCTAATGCATTAAACCCAGTCCCTGGCTTTTCCTTCTATCGCATCATTTGCTGTACTTGTCTGCACAGTAGACAAGGTGGTGAGCCAGAAGAGAAGACTGAACAATGCTGGAGAAGCCTTCAATTTGCAGGGGGGCTACTGCTTCTGGGGATGGCAGAATGGGCTTGTAAGGCATGAGTCACAGCAAGCTGATGGCAAGTGAGCCCTGTGACTGACTCCAACCACAGGGTGGCTAAGGATTCTGACATGCTCTGCCCCATGCAGATGAATGTTCTGCCATCTCATTGTCTTATGGCATCATCAGTTAAAACCCCATCATTAGACAGTATCTAGGTGATGTCTGTGCTTTAGGAATAAGGGATTTATTGTAAAGACTCGGGACACTGGTCCATCAAGTCCTGCATCCTGTTTCTTGGAGTTGCTGTTACCCATTCTTATAGAAAAGTCCTGTAGAATATATTAGAATTATTTACTATGGTACTTAGAGGCCTCAATCCATCAAGAGCTGTACAAACAAATGATTAAACCCTGCACTGAAGATTTTACAGTCTGAATTGATATGACAGAAAGGAAGTATCATTATGCCTATTTCACAGATGGGAACTGAGGCACAGAGATTAAGTGACTTGCCCAAGGTCTGTCGGGGAGCCAAAATTCAAAGCCAGGTATTCTGAGTCCCTGACCAGTGTCTTAGCAACAAGACTATCCTTCCCCTTGGAGATGAAACCAATAGGATTCTCTAGAAGTGACTCAAGAGCGAGAGACTGCAATAGAAAATGATGTCCTTTCTAAGTTATTTTTAAAGCCCTCTAAAATTCCACACAATTATCTACTTAGCACAAAAAAGTTCTTATGGCAAAGTTGTCGTTTTCTATTCTGTTCTATAGAGCTTTTCCATAAGGAATAGAGAGGCAGGAAGGATAGTGGACAGAACACAGGATGGGGAGTTAGGAAACCATAATCTACTCCTGGTTGTGTCACTGACCAGCTAAGTGATCTTGATTAAGTCACTTCCTCTTGTTTGGATTCTTTTACCTGACCTGTAAAATGACAATCAATTAGCTTCCTTTTGAAAGGGCTTTGAAATCTACAGATGAAGAGCACTATATAGAGCTAAATATTGTTATGAATAGAGGAAGTCAAAGAAACTGGCCCTGCCCTACAAGTATTTTTTCAGTGCTCTCCTTGAGAGTGAAGTAACCTTCCTTGACCCCTGTAATGATCAGTTCGAAGCTCATCCAAAGCCCCCTGAAGTCAGTGGAAAGATTCTCAATGACAAACAGGAATTGGATTGGCTCTTTAATGCCCTGTAACATGATATCTGATTCATCTTGATTGTATGAGATATGTTATTTGTCCTAAAATTATCAATTGATTATTGCTGGTCATAAAAATCAGCCAACTGTTTTAAAAATCCAGCTGCCACACTTGGCTCTTACCGCCATTAATTCCACAAGGTGCAAGGCCAATTTCTCTTTCACTCTTTCTTCATTTACATGCCATTAATTCAAATGAATGACATCGCCCACACTACGTCCTTGTTCTCCTAAAGCCACCTGAGAGAATGTGAGCCAGATTCTCATTTATCTCAGTGTAACTACACTGACTGAAATGAAGTTATTCCTGATTTCCATGAGCTCGAGAAGAAAGTCAGGCCCTTGGAGTGTACCTTTCTGCACATGCCTCCAATAACAAATTTATAAAATCATCGTATCATAGAAGATTAGGGTTGGAAGGGAACTCAGGAGGTCATTTAGTCCAACCCCCTGCGCAAAACAGGACCAACCTCAACTAAATCACCCCAGCCAGGACTTTGTCAAGCCAGACCTTAAAAATATCGAAGGATGGAGATTACACCACCTCTCTAGGTAATGCATTCCAGGGCTTCACCACTCTCCTAGTGTAAAGGTTTTCCCTAATATCCAACCTAGATGTCACCCAAAAACCAATCCTGTAATCCCTGAGCTATGGAGCCAAGTCACCAACAGTGCTGCTTCTCTTTTAGTAATGGATTGTGGTGCCACCTTAAGTCCTGGACAAATCTAAAATACAGACCTGGGGAAAACCTTCAGGGCCCAAGACATCCATACACCTGCTAATTGCGAATGCTGGTAAATAATAGCAATGATGCCTGTTCCGACATTCTAACATCTCCGCACCACGCTCCTCGCCCCGCTCCCCAGCCCACTGTAGCATATAGTTCTATACATCAATAGCTTTAAGGCATACAGATGCTACATATGGATACCTATAGATGCTACCACCAAAAATGTCATCCAGGAACTCTTCCAGTTGCCACAGTAACCTTATATGAACAACGCAAAGTCAAGAAAGAAAATGAAAGGCAGAGATAAATCATAATGATTAGGAAGGAACAGGCCTGGAATAGTGAACAAGTGGTACAGCATAACACGATTTAGGATGGCTATTATGGAAACCCAGGTCAGCATCGCAGAGGCATATGATGCAGCAATTATATGACATATTTGCTGCTTGTTAAGCAGGAGTGTCGATGAGAGACACTCTTTATGCTGTCAGATACTCTATTGACTTAAGCCCTGCTAAAGTGAACTGAGCTCTTCCCGATGCGTAACATTGTACTGGCCACTCCAAGAAGCAACACTGGGGTAAGGCACATAAACAAACAAGTGGTGTCTAAGGTTAGACTTTCAGAGGCTAACAGTAGCTAAAGAGAAAATACCCATCAAACATTTTAAATTTTTGCCATAGGTTCCTAGTTTTGTAGTGACACACTACAGTGAATGTCTATATTTCAAATGTGAGTGTGCTCTTTGGGGACTATTAATATGGTGTCTGGGTCTGTCACTACTGTGGTGTGTCTGTCCCATTAATGGGGATGGATACTTCAACTCTATGGGTCTGACTAGCTAGCAGACTCATCCTTCCCACCTAGGGAAAGAGAGAGGAGGTCATTTCTATTATTTCTATTCTCACCTAATGGCTTATTTTTAAGGGTCATTAAAAGACAATGCCAGAGTGAGTAGTCTTAATGGCTCTGGTGCATTTTCCTTGGGAAGCGGTCAGACTAGACTGACTGGGATGCGTCAGACAGACAGCCTGAAAGTATCACACAGCTACAAAGGAGGATCTGGGTTTACTAGAAGAACAAAGTTTCTGGAATGTATTGAAGACAATTTTTTATTTCAGAAAGTGGAGAAAGCAAGGAGGGGAGAGGCTGTTCAAGATTTGATTTTGACAAATAAGGAGGAACTGGCTGAGGATTTGAAAGTGGAAGGCAGCTTGGATGATCATGAAATGGTAGCGTTCATGATTCTAAGGCATGGTAGGAGGGAAAACAGCACAATAAAGATGTAACCCTTCTGCCAGAGTTGGCAGCAGCAAGGGCTGGGTTCTATATCTAGGGGTCCGAATCAATGATACAACATCAAACCGGCTCGAGCCCCCACCCAGTCACCTGGGAAATCACACGCGATCTCCTGGGCACCCCAAAGCAAGCACAGAATCTGAGTGTAGAAAGTAACACAGAGTCTGATAACAGAAGAGAGAACACAGCTCTGGTTTGGGAACCAGTGCAAACAGAATTCATGAACTCAATGAGCCAAAACCCGCCCCAGAGTACGGGGCGTGTCCTTCCCTTCTCCCTTCTTGCCTTCCCCTGTACTGACCATCGTAGCTGCAATGTCCGGTTGGGGCTCAGCCTGTCCCCCTCTGCAAACTCCCGCTGGCCACTGACTTGACTAGGCCTCCTCCATTGCTGTCTCCTATCGCCACCAGGTCTTGCCGAGTCCCCGACCGCCGACCGCACCTGGCTCCCGCCGACCACTGGCCTCACCAGGCTGGCACCATCCGTGCCTAGCTCCCGCTGACCACTAGGTCCAAATGCACCAGGCTTCCACTAATCGCATCTGGCTGGCGCCGAACGCGCCGGTTCCTGCTGATTGCTGGTGCTGACCGCGCCTGGTTCCCACCGATCACTGGTGCCAGCCACACCGGCCTCCCGCTGACCATTGGTGCTGATTGCACCGGACTCCTGCTAACCACACCTGGCTGGCGCCGACTGCGCCAGGCTCCAGCTAACGTCGACCATCCCAGGCTCCTGCTGAGCACTGCTGACTCAGCTGTGTCAGTTTTCAGGCAGGGTTTCCCAGGTCCTCTAGTGATTCAGCTCTTAGTGACTTTCAGCTCATGGGTAAATCTCCTGCTGACACTGAAGCAACGTCCCTACTTTCAAGAAACAAGAGACTCCAAGAGGAGTGATTAATTCTGTTTTAACAATGGGAGGAGATCATCACTCCATGCCTGGGAGCAGCCCTTTCCCAGGGCTGGTGCAATCCCAATAGGAGATTCCTCATATCTCACCCCCCCCATGCTGAAACATCTGTCCGCCACCCTTGTGGGTAAAGTATTTTATCATAACAGGCTAAGCACAGTTGTGCTGACATCTGTTCATACAATTAAAGGACAACATTTCATTACCCCAGCAGTTAACACAAAAGTGGTTTGTAGCCCAAAACCAGCCATGCTAACTATTTCCCATTATGCTCAGCACCTAGGTGTGCTTCTCCATATACAGTGAAATTATGCTAAATACTTAATTGTACTCATGCAAATACAAAGCCCATGCAAACAAAGTGCCCCCCTCATTTCAGCTGACTGAGCAGAAAGGAGTGCCACTCAGACTGTCTGAGCAGGGGGAAGTTCCGCTAAAACCTTCCTTACAAAGATAATGGATTTCAAGAAGGCAGACTTTAGAAAACTCAGGCAGCTGGTAGGTAAGAGCCCATGGGAAACAAGTTTAATGGGAGAAACAGTTCAAGGGAGTTGACAGTTTTCCAAGAGACATTATTAAGGGCACAATAGCAAACTATCCCACTGTGTAGAAAAGATAGGAAGTATGGCAAGAGACCATGCTGACTTAATTTGGAGATCTTCAATGATCTAAAACTCAAAAAAGAGTCCTACATAAAATGGAAACTAGGTCAAATGACATAGGATAGATATAAACCAATAACACAAGTATGTAGGGATAAAATTAGAAAGGACAAGGCACAAAACGAGATTAAACTAGCTAGAGAACTAAAGGGTGAAAAGAAAACCTTCTACAAATACATTAGCAGCACAAGGAAGACCAAGGATAGGGTAGATCCATTACTCCGTGGGGGAGGGTGGAAACAAAAACAGAAAATGTGGAAATGGCAGAAGTGCTAGATGACTTTTTTGTTTCAGTTTTTACCAAAAAGGTTAGTAACGATTGGACGTCTAAACATAGTGAATGCCAGTGAAAATGAGGTAGAATATGAAGCTAAAATAGAGAAAGAACAAGTTCAAAAAATTACTTAGACAAGTGAGATGTCTTCAAGTCACCAGGGCCTGATAAAATACATCCTAGAACACTCAAAGAGCTGACTGAGGAGATATCTGAGCCATTAGCGATTATCTTCAAAAAATCATGGAAGACAGGATTGATTCCAGAGAACTGGAAAAGGGCAAATATAGTGCCAATCTATAAAAAGGGAAATAAGGGGGATTTACAGACCAGTCCTCTTAACTTCAGTACCCAGGAAGATAATGGAGCAAATAATAAAACAATCAACTTGGAAATACCTAGAAGATAATAAGATAAGTAATGGTCGGCATGGATTGGTCAAGAACAAATCATGTCAGAACAACACGATAGCTTTCTTTGATAGGGTAACAAGCCTTATGGATGAGGGGAAGCAGTAGAAGATCTTGATTTTAGTAAGGTTTTTGATACTGTCTCACATGACCTTCTCATTAACAAACTAGGGAAACACAACCCAGAAGGAGCCACTATAATGTGGGTGCATAACTGGTTAGAAAACCATTCCCAAAGAGTAGTTATTAGGCATTCACAGTCAAGCTCGAAGGGCATATCGAGTGGGGTCCCTCAGGGATCTGTTCTGGGTCTGGTTCTGCTCAATATCTTCATCAGTGGTTTATATAATGGAATAGAGAGCACATAAAGCTCAATCATACTAATCTGGGAGGGGTTGCAAGTGCTTTGGAGGATAGGATTAAAATTCAAAATGATCTGGATAAACTGGAGTAATGGTCTGAAGTAAATAGGATGAAATTCAATAATGCAAAGTACTCCACTTAGGAATGTGCACTGGCAGAATAAAAGGCTAACAGTAATTTGGGAATCATTAGAAAAGGGATAGATAATAAGACAAAAAATAGCATATTTTCTCTATAAAGCCATGGAACACCCATATCTTGAATATTGCATGCAGATCTGGTTGCCTCACCTCAGAAAAGATATAGATTGGAAAAGGTACAAAAAAGGGCAACAAAAATTATTAGGGGCATGGAACAGCTTCCTTATGAGAGAGTAATAAGATTGGGACTTTTCAGCTTGGAAAACAGATGACTTGAGGGGATATGATAGAGGTCTATAAAATCATGACTGGTGTGAAGAAAGTAAATAAGGAAGTGTTATTTACTCTCTCATAACACAAGAACAAGGGGTCACCACATGAAATTAATAGGCAGCAGATTTAAAACAAACAATAGGAAGTATTTCTTCACACAACACACAGTCTTTGGGGCTGTACTAAACCAAATCAGCCAAGTTGCTTATTGCTGATGCAGATGATATCATTGGCACAGATTATCAAGGGCTCCTATGAAGTATGTGTACTTCATACACATACCACAGTACCAATGGGGCACTACATTTTACTCTTACTATATCAGGTCATGTAACTGGGGAAATTAATGGGTACTATTGGTGTGGAGAGGAAACTGATGATCCTGAGAGTTGAGTTTTACCTGGTCATGTTATATTTACTTCCAGTTTAATACAATTACTCCATTGACTATACTTTGTGTTATTTCTTGGGAGTCTCCAACTGTTCAGCAAGTAACTAGCGTTCCCAATGTGGGTAGGATTTTCCTTCCACATTGCCCTGGTGACCCTGCCAGGAAGGACCGAGAGGGCTGGGAGGTATGACTAAGTGAATTCATATGGAAAGAAAATAAGGAAGTTACACCCTGGTGAGCTGGAGGCAAGATCCTGTTGAACTCAGGCCTGTCCATCAAAACCTGTACGAAGACTGGCGCTATAGAAGGTAACTGCATGGATGGGATGCTGCAATTTCTTTCAATGGAGTTACATCAGATTAACATCACGGTATCAGCAGAGCCTTGAGCCCCAAACTTTTAAAGACTTCAGGCTTTAAAACACCCTCTGTTCACATTAGTTTTCCAACTGATGGCACTGAACATAACTCAGGACTGGCAACTTAGTGACCTTGCTGGATCAAACCATTTAATTTTGGGTGCGTTTGTAATTTACAGCAAAACCCAGGGGAAGAGGGAGAGGGCACGCATACAATGAAACCAAATACATGATTCTCCAACCACCAAGTGAAAAGAAACAGCTGAGCTTCACAAAGCTTTCATGAAAATGCTATAGCATCAATGATCATTGAGGTAAAGGATGATCCAGTGGTTAAGGAACTGGCAGATATCCAAGTTTAAAGCCCTGGGCCATCACATACTCCTTGTGAGATTTTGGGCAAGTCATTTAGCCTTTCTGTACTTCAGTTCCCCATCTGTAAAGTGGGGATAATAGGCCCTACATCACAGAGAAGATGACATTAAAGATGGCGTGGCACTCAGATATTATAGTGGGTCAGATAAGTCCCACACTAGACAGGTCCCAAAGCAATGAAGCACATGTTTCAGTGCTCTGTTGAATGAGGACCTGGGCAAATATTTTATTTTCTATTTTACTGAGTTGACAGAAGGGCTTCAAACAAACATTATTCACCCAGGAAAATAGAACTATCCATAATTTTAGCGGCACTTGTACAAGGCTCCTCTGCCTGCACAGGTAGGCACACGAAAGAGGACCTTTGCAAGAGAAGGACATGTTCCAGCAGCCTGTGTGATGTTTAGTGCTGTTGCTAAGTTAACAATGGCACTTCTGCTCTTTGCAGCATAGATCAACCTGGGGGGGGAGGGGGGGAGATGCAGCCATTAAAAGCACATCCATTTTACAATAAAAGAGTTGAATGGGCTTTCATTGTTTCAATCAATCCGAGGCTGCTTTTTATGATGGAAAAGACATTCATTCCCTCTGACCTTTTTAAAGGCAGGGGAGGTTATTTTGTAAAGTCAATAATTAATTTGTAGCTTTAAAATATATATAGATAGGAAAAGCCCAAAGAGCACAACAAACATTAAGATAATAAAATATTGGCCTTAATTTCCCTCCCCCCCTTATCTAGTCTCTCCCATTCCCAACAGCTGGAGCAATAATGAGGCTTAACAATCAATGAGTTCCTAATGAGAGCAGCTTGCAGAACAGCCACAATAATCAGCTTCTGAAAAATCAATATAGAAGGAAATGTGAAAACAATTTGATATGAGGTGAGACTTCCTGTGTTTCCATCTATACACATATTCCCCATCTCCCTCCACACATCCTCTCCCCTCCTCGGAGACAGGAAGACTATCTACAGTTTGGAAGCTAATCACATAATTAAGATGTATGAAATGTGTCAGCCTAGGACATGTGAAATACAAATATAATAAAAGAAACAACACAGGCACGTAGAAAAGGCCTTCTTGGCCTGAGCAATAGCATTTGCTGTCATGCATAATATATATCATCATAAAAAATAGACCTTCGTAATAACTGGGCTGCATAAAACGATACACATCACAACACTAAGGTAGCATGATAGACGGACACCAAGAGGCAAAAAACAATTGTGCTACAAAACACACAGAATAGATGGTGAAGGCACAAAGCAAGATAATCCTGGGCTTCATTCTGTTGTTTTATGCCAATGGATAAACCCACTGGGACTGGTTTCTCACCACTCTGTGTTGCTCTAGTTATAAGCCAGTGTAATTTAGTTACGCTATTTTGGCTACTGCCCAGTCCTTAGGCTATAGCTAGGTTATCCCTGTGCCCCAGAGATCCCCAGCTTTTAGAATGGCCCCTTGTGGGTACACTGGCACCTATGTAAAATAGAGCAGCTCCGAGTTTGCTGTAATTTATGGACCACTACAGCAAGTGAGCAGTTCCAAGGTCAGGGGGCCACAAATGTATCTTTAAAGTCACCTTTGCACACGCATCCCCCTCAAGCTGCCCTAAGCATCGTCAAGCTTCAAGATTCTTCTCCTTTAAAGCAGTCAATGAGAGCGTTCGCTGAAGTAAATGCCCATGAGACAGGCTAAAATAAAGGCTGTGACCAAGCATGAATACTCTCTCGACAGAGCAGCCCCAAAGCAGCCAAGTGAGGGATTGCTCTCATGGCCGAACCTTGTGCAAACTTCCAAGTTTTAAATGAAATCTCTGGGTATAAGTAAATGAGCCCATGTCACTAACTGCGTAAGTAATGCAGCCTCCAAAATAGCCCCTTGAACATTGCCAGATGGAAAAGGATTTTGAAAAATTGTCATTTCAATAGAGAGCTAGCTCAGTGATTTCCAGTGGATGGAAGGGGGAGGGGGGCAGGAATTAGAACTTGTCTCTTGCCCAGCCAGTATGATAGGAATAGAAACATCTGTTCTGTCAAATTGAATGCCCTCCCGCTTTAGCACTCATACTCCTCTTTAGCATCAAGATGTCTTGGACTTTAAATGAAATGTCAAATATAATTTGACTTTGGATACAGAAAATATATGGCTGCCCTTGGAGAAATTTGATAACTCAGCGCCCTTCGAGCCAAATGTGTGTCTACCTGATAGCTCACTCCATAAAACCACTACCTTGCCCTCCTAGGACTGCATAAAAATAATCAGATTCCAAATGGGCTGCTTGCAATTTATGCAAATAGGCCTATTTGGAAAGAGAACCTTCACACCAGAAAGGCAAAACTGATCATTGAAAGTTGACTCTGAGTTAAACTCTCAAACCCCGTCGCTTCACATTGTGTTAGTATGCAGCAAGAACGTGCTGGTTGCCACATTGGCACGGGATGGCTCAGCACAGGGTGAGATTTCCTTCTGGGATTTAGCTTTGGAAGCCAACTGTGTTCTCAGATGTTTTAGGTGCTGAGAGTCTAGAGATGAGCTGGTGGAAAGAGCCAGATAAATGTATTTGTGATCCAGCTAGATACTTGGGGCCTCATCACCATACTTCCAGAGCCCTTCACAATCACGAATGCATTTATCCTCGCATGCAGGGAATTAGTATTTTACCTATTTCACTGATGGCAAACCCATGCACAGAGACTGAGGAGATGTCTAGACAACAAAAGCCATGCAAAGGCTAGTCAACCTAAACTAGTTTGAATCCAGTTAACAATAGCAGTGAAGACAATGCAACACAGGCTTCAGAGTGGGCTAGTTAGCCAAATATGTACCTAGGGCCTGGGCCACACTTGTGTTACTCTTGCTGAAGTCTTCACCGCACAGTCTTCACTATTATTGCTATTGCTGCCCAGGCTGGCTGGGTTTACATGTTGGTTGTAAGAGCTGCTAATCAATGATTCCAGTCTGATTATGTCTATTCTGTTTGATTCATGTTCTTATATCACACCCATCACTGATGGGTGCGATATAAAATGACTATGATTAGATTGAACCACCCCCATTCCGTGATTCGAACGCACAAGACACTGGAAGAAGAGCTCAATTCATTTAATGTTGCAGTTTTATTCTTCAGACTTTGCTTTTTTTGAAAACCCCACAATGATAAAGTTCTGAGAAGGTGACAGATTGCACAGAAGGCTATAAATAAATATGCAATATCCCTGTCAGTCACACAAAATGACAAATACTTCCTAAGCCCGAATAAAGCTCATAAGTTGACCTTACTTCTGAAAAGGTCACAGTTGTGAAATTTTTGTGTTCTTATTCCAAGAGCAGGAGGTAATAAATTTATTTAAACAGCCTCTGCGCCCTTCAGGTTATCTTCCTGGCATGAGAATTTTGAGGGCAGTCACTTAGGATACGAAAGAGGTTCAGTTAAAACAACTCATCCTGAACTTCCCCCATTACTCAAGCCAAGAGATAAAGATGAAGCTGCGCTATCCCCGTAAGTTTCCAATAGGGCCATCAAAAAGCCTAGAGGTATTCATATATTCACAAATGTAAAATTAAAGTCTCAAAATAGTTACTATACAACACCATCCAATGTCCCACCTATGTAATTTTTCTCTTCTTCCCTGATCCATTTTCCTTCTTTCCAGTCCAGTGTTTCTCTCTCCCTCATCAATTTCATCCTCCCTCACAGTTCGTTAATCTTCCTCTCTTCTCCCGGTATCCAGTCGCTTTCTAGTCCCTCAGTTCTTTTCTCCAGATTTCCCATCTTCCCCAGTGCTCTGGATCCCCTTTCCTTAACCAAAAATACCACACACAGGCTGCCTGGGTTCCTCTCCTGTCCACTAATAAACACTATTTCAAAATTTGAACTTGCAATATACAAGTAACCAGTGTTCAGCACATCTACAGTTACCATGATGCAGTTACCAGCCTGAAGATTTTCCTCTCAGTGAAGCTGGTCTAGTATTATGCAGATAATCCCAATCTAAATTAGCATCTTCTCAACACACCTCTATGCGTTTCTTGGTAAATTATTAGACAAGAGGTCAGTCTCCTTCCATCACAGCCATAAAGGTCTTATATTTTCAGTAATTACATATCTCGGTAACATTCTATACAAAACATGGAGTCCTCTTGATCACATTGTGCTAGACTAGCATTACACAACACTCTGCCAAAACCCTCATCTTTCCATTTCCATACCCGTACACAGCACCCTTACAGAGCAGAAATTTAATTAAGCAGCTATAGGACTGAAGCCTGCCGGAGGTGCTCAGCCCAGCAAACTCCTAGAGCTATGACAAGAGAAAAGGATAAGGACCTTTTTCTAAATAGAAGATGGATAGAGTGGAATAAAAGCACCAGAGGTCAGTCTCAAACGGTAGCTGCTATATGGATGATGGGAGAAAGATCTCTCCGCAATCAGCTAGAAAGCTGTGAGACGTCAGTCATAGGATGGCAGACAGCATTATGTAGGGCTATGCAGAAGCCAGCAATTCTACTTTGCAAAGGATTTTGAGATTAGAAAAATTGTGCTTTGTTCCAAACAGGAACGAAAATGTGAAACATTCTCTATGAAAGGAAATTCTAGGAGGAAAAATAATTTTAGATGGTTTTCTTTAATTTTTTCTTACTTGTATAATACAAAAGTAAAAAAAAATGTTTTAAAACAAAACCCAAAAAAAGAAATTTTCCTGAAAATGTTCACAGTGGATATTTTTATGCTGCTGGACCTTCCTCCACTCCCCAGTTTTCCGAAAAATGAAGTTTTGGTTAAATCAACATGATTTCGTGAAGCATTTTGATAGCACTGCATTTTCCAACACAGGAAATATTTCCATCTAAGTTTTTCCAACTAGCCCTACTGGACAGTGTATTAGAAAGTTTCAGTATCCCAATCAAATTGCGGAATCTTTTGCAGTTTGTTGAAGCAATTTATTCCAGATCTCATGCAACTCATCCAACACTACGTGGCTGGAATAGCAACTCGGGGCTGTAGGAGCGCTGAGGGAATTGTTATAACTATTATTTGTTCCTCTTACTGTGCCTGGAAATATGGCAGGTGCTTTACAAGCAAGAAGACAAAGCACAGGGTGCTATGTGATTGCTGCTTGCTTCTTTTATCATAATCATTGTGTTTCCTTGTTTGCCTCCCCATCTATCAGATCAACAGCTAGATATCAACTAGGGATCACATGGAAAAGTCAGTGAGGAGTTTTCATGTCAAAAAGTGCCAACTGGCACCACAACACGAAATTCCTCTGAATGATGAGCTAGATGACATAGATAAGACGCAGTTACCTTTTCTATATATACTCAATAGATCTGAAATATTAATCGGGTGTGTTTCACTACACAGATGCTTTTCTTTGAAAGCTGTTGGCAATGTATAGACAATCTGTATTTCTTCCTTCTCAGTTTCCTTTTTGCATTAAAAAACTTAAATGTGGTAGATGGAAAGAATGAGCAAACGTGCTCCTGTATGAGCTAGGATCTTTGCACTGGGATTCGTATACGTTGGGGGTCGATATTCAGTGGGTGTAAATTGTCATAGCTCCAGTGAAGTCAACGGAGCTACGACAGCTAACATCAGCATGATTATCTGCCCCATTATGTCCATGTGCGAAGAGAAGGGTAATGTGCTATAGTAATTTGACTTTGCACTTACAGCATCTTTCAAATGAGGATATCAGAGTATTTTATACTGGCATGTAAGTATTGTTATTCCCATTTTAGAGACAGTTGAAGAGGCTACAGGAGGTTGATTGTCTTGGCCAAGTTTGGTTCTATTACCAGCCCAGCACAAAGGCCCCAATCCTTCAATGAGTTCCACAAAAAGCAGACCCCGTACACAGAGACCCCTTGATTTCATTCAGGATCTGTACGAGGTGAGGGGTCAACTCACAAAGAGTTCATTGCAGAAGCACAGCTAAAGTCTCCAGACTACTAGTCCCCTCATCTAATAAACAGAACACATTGCCTCCTCTCATGGACTCGCCATACAATATAGACCCATTGGTGCTTGGTACGGTTTTAACCCTCTGATTGATTACAGAACATTGCTGCTTATGCATTATTTCTTAGAAACAGGGATTGCTACCTGGCAAACCTTGTTAAAATAAATACATAACCTTATAAATAAGTGCTTACATAGTTCTCAGAGAGATGCTTCCCCTTTAATGAACCAGCAGCTGGAACAAACAATTGCTCACTGATAACACATTGCAGTTGTCATAGAAACACTTAGCAACAAAGAATCCCTGACCTTTTCCCCATCTGTTTTGAATTTTCACAATGGCACATATATACATGTAATCAAATGCCACATTTTTGTGGCTCCCAGAGTCCAATGGGGGTTTAAAAGCAGAGGCCCAGATCATTCTCAGTGGGTGTAAGTGGTTGATTTCAATGGAGCTATTTCATTTGACACCAGCCAAATATCTGGCCTGCTCTGCTGCTTAATAAGATCAAATTAATGTAAGCCATGTCTCTGAAAACTCTTAGTGAGCTTATTACAGAGCCTGAAAACTTGTTTCAAATCGGAAAAGCTAAGAAACTAACAGCTTTATTAATGAGATATTTTAGTTAGGAAAGAGCCATGCAGACGGATTAGAGTCTCAGTTCATATTAAAATCAGAACATTTTCTGCGATCAGATACAGCCCATGGAAGCCAGGTTGTGTTATCACACGTGTCTATAACACTCCCTATGTAATGAAGTTAGTTATGTCCTGTGGAGCAGGACTGACATCTCCAAAGTGAGACACTGACTAAATTAATCCAAACTATGAGTAATGATGTAAAAAATATAGTTGTTGCAGACACACAATTATTAGATAAATCACACTCAGAGGAAGCTAGGATTAGATCCCTGGCTTTTAAACCCTTACATCACAAGCATTTGCCATTTCAGATAAATGGGATGAAATTAATCAGAGGATAAATTTAAGTTAGAGCCTGTAGAGAAAAGGAAAAACAGTTCTGCAAAATATTTCAAAGTCAGTTTTGTTCTGCAATGGAATGAATTTTTTTTTAAATCATTCATTTCTTTTTTAATTACTTTTTCCATTTTTCCTCCTGAATGCACTAACATGAATTGATGTCCAGGGTGGTTTCTTTTCCACCTTTCCCCTGCCCCCACTCTTCCCCCCCCCATTTTCTATTTCTTACTCTCACTTTTTAAAACTTCCTCAACTTCTGAAGTGGCAGAAAGGAAATAGCAAAGAAAGAAAAATGAAAAAGTGGGTCACACACCTGGAAATCATTCTGTTCTGTTCAGTGGTAAAATGGCAGTGGGAGAGAAGGAAAAGGGGAAAAGCAAAAAAGATTTCAAAAAATGTATTTTAAAAGTTTTAAATTCAAGTTTTGTGGAAAATCTGGAATTATTTTTTTAAACTGCAAGTTTTTTGTGAAAATGTCTCGTTTTGAAAAATGGTTATTTTTCCTGAGGAAAAATTGCAACCAGCTCTAATTTAAGGTGCATACCAGGAAACAAATGCAAGTGTTTAGTGTTATGGGTTGTCAATCAGCAAAAATATTGGCACTGTGAGGACAATTATTGTCACCATATTTTAAATGACATATTATTGCAGCTGGCTGATCCCTTGATATTTCTGAAGCAACAGACGACACAGTTTCAGCAGATTTTTTTTTTTACACCAGCCCTAATTTTTTTATTATAAATTCTACTTCATTGGTATACAACCTTCCAGCACTAGAGAATTAGTGACTCTTCAGATAGAATCAAAATCACACTAAAAAAGTGTGAAGCCACATTCGGACTCAGCCTTGCATTTGCAATCATTGTCGTCACATATTTGTGCAGTTCAAGAAGGCTAGAAACCTATGGTATTTATATAGCCCCCATTATCCCAGAATCTGAGCACTTTACAGTCTTTAATGTATTTATCCTCACAGTGCCCCGCAAGAGATGTCAGTGCTATTTTCCAGAGGCACTGAAAGGCTAAGGGAGTTGCCTAAGTTCACACAAGAAGTCCATGACAGAGCATGGAACTAAACCCAAGTCTCCAAAGTCCTAGGTTAACACCAAAACCACTGGATCATCCTTCCTCTGTGTCATGAATTGGGACGAGGAGTGGGCAGTCATGCCTAGTGGTTTGAGCGGAGCTGGGAGTCAAGAGTTGAAGCCAGTGGCCAGCACTGGAGCAAGGAAGCCAGTAGGAAAACAGAGCTGGGATGGACTGGGCAGGACAGGATCAGGGCAAGCACAGGAGAGATCACAGGTGCATGAGATAGCCAAAGATCAGCAATTGCTCTTGGGCTTAAGAGCGGGTTTGCTGACTCTCTCAGCCAGTCAGGTGGAGTGATCAACTGGGCAGCCCTGTTGTGGTTCAGATGTGCTCATAGGCTGCTTGGAGACAGACTGGGCCGGTACAGCTGCAAATTCTCATTCCTGATACTTTCCTTTCCAAGACAGGCCCCAACACAGTGACAGGAGCTAGTCTCCATCTGCAGAGGGAAGAGTAATTAACAGATTTTCTTTCTCCATTTCTATAACCCTATAATTCTGACTGATGGTCAAGATGAGGATGAGGAAGAAGGCTATTAAAAATCGCAGATAGTTTTCTTTAGAGAGATTCCCCAGAAGTCCTGAGCATAAAATTCACAGATCAGTGTCCTGATGTTGGTACAGCTGTATTTCAAACATCATTAAACATTACTGAAATCATAATATGCCTCTTCATATAAACCTCTCAGTGGATGGATTGTAAAAGCCAAGGCAGATACCTCTTAAGTATGGGATGAAGATTGCAGCCTGGTTTTCAGAGGCAGAATCTGCAGCCAGCTCAGGGGTAATAAAGCCATTCAGCCTGAAGAAATAATATTTCAGGGAATAACCGTCCTCCTTCATTCTCCTTCTCTAAACTTAAAACAGATGTGACAAGGACTGGAAGAAAAGATATAAGCCAAAAAAGCCCACAGCCTTTCTCTGCATGGATTGGGGAAGGGAACATCCTTTTACATAGGGCTAAACGGAGGAGAGAAAGT
Organism: Mesoclemmys tuberculata; assembly: GCA_007922155.1. Lineage (NCBI taxonomy): Eukaryota > Metazoa > Chordata > Testudines > Chelidae > Mesoclemmys > Mesoclemmys tuberculata. The sequence continues at coordinate 7,420,024 of ML675629.1, read as the reverse complement.
AATTTCACTTCATGGAAACTATTGCAAACAAAGAGAATAACGTATTTTTAAAGGTACTGTAGATAGTCTGTGACCACTTAGGACTTCATGGTCGTCAATGACAATGTACCACACCCACTTAAGATTTCATGATTGTAGAGGACATTAAATCATGTTATTCCTTCTCCAAAAGGACAGGCCAATACTACTTGAGCTAAAGGACAAGGTTCACTAGCTGTTAAGAGTGTACGGGGTTTATAACCTGCTGCTGAGCAATTCTAAATCCATCCAGCAGAACCCAGTGGTACGTAGTCACTAGAAAGTTCACTGTGATATTGAAAAAAGCGCTTGTGAGTGGCCATTGTTTTTAAAGACAACAAGGAGGAGTCTGAATTATCGTACCCTCACGAACTGTCCTCTTAGCAACTAGCATGTATATTCCCTACCTTTGCATTGCTTCAGGGCAAGATTCACTAACTTAACTCACACATTAAAATACACCAAAAATAATAATTCCCCCCCCCACACACACACACACACAGTCTCTGAACCCAAATACAATAACATAGTGGCATGAGAAACATTGTCAAAGACACGTGAAATGAATAGTCTAAATGCAGGCTAAATGCTCAGGGGCCTTTCACTGAAGGTGCAAATGCAGGAAGGACACCACATCCCTGATCATATGGCAAGCAGGAGAGGCAGCATGAATCATCACGCTGTAGCTGAACAAGGGAACCCCTGGTTATATTCCTCCACATTGCACTGTGGGAGCAGGAGGGGGAAATTGTCATGTGACAATTGTAAAGCGCCCCAGAAAGTCACTTACTTCCAACACTGAAGAAGAAACATTATTAGAGTAAGGAACCTTATTCCCTCTACAGCCACACTCCCTCTCTCTGCTACACTGTAGTTTCTGCCTCGCGTTTTTTTCTGGAGGGCTGCTGCAGCTTTGAAGGAAAAGTATAAAAGGTAGAGAAAGAGGAGGAGGAATGTTGCGCATGTGGCCAGGGGGTTTACGCACAGTGGAAATATGAAAGAGCCAACCTGTGTCTTGGAAGACAGCAGTGAGCCTTGTCTGCTATTCCCTTATACACTGCAGTAGCCAACTATTTGGTTTGATGGCTCCGTAGCCAAAACACTCCTGTGGTGCAGCAGTGCAGTAACCTCAGATCAAAAGCCCTTGATCCACTTTCCAGGATGTGGCCTAGCATCAGCAATGTAAAACAAACTGCTTGTTGTTGTTTAAATGTATCTCACTCTGAAACGATCATAAGAACTTAGGACCGGAAAGGCCCTCCTGGGTCACCGGGTCCAGGCCTCTGCTATCGCAGGCCTCCCTGTCATACAATCCCATTCATAAACGTATCAAGTGCCATTTTTAAATGAATTGGGTTGTTTGCCCCCACTACTCCGATTGGGAGGCTGTTTCAAAACGTCACTCTTCTGGCGGTTATAAAACCTTTGTCTAATTTACAGATTAAAATTTACTCATCGCCAGTTTGATGATGATCCTGCATCAGTTTTAAAGGTGTTGCAATAATCTGTGGGGTGTTTCATGCTTCTCTATTATTTGTATTACAGTAGCACTTGCAGGCTACAGGGGTTGTGCTAGGTCCTGTACAGATGTATAGCCAAAAGACTATTCCTACTCTGAAAAGCTTGTAATTCAATCTAAATACCGGAGAGGAGACAGCAGCTGGATATAGCAAACAGATGAAGGGAGCTGAAGACAACAGTAATGGAACTGGAGCAGTCACAGCACACGGGTCCGGTCTACACTTACCTTTGCGATTCGGCGGCAGTCAACGGAAGATACGCAAGTGACATAAATCACTTGCGTATCTCCCATCGACTTTGCAGAGTCTGCTCTGCGCACCGTCCACACTGCTGTTCCCTTCGACGCAGCGCTGCGCCACTGACCGGCGCTTTCCTGTGTCGCTTTCTGGATCGACTGAGCGCGTCTATACAGACCGCTCAGTCGCTCCAGAGCAATCGATCTGACAACGGCAAATTTGCCACCGCCAGTATAGACCCAGCCACATTCTCAAGTGTTTTTTTAGATATTACAACAGAGGCAAGATTCTCTTCCTTCCCCTTTCTTGTGGCGGTAGTCATGGGCTGGTCCTAAAGGCCTAAGAGGAAACTCTGAGCGCTCATAACAGCAGTAAATATTAGGCTCAGGCCTAAGGGGGAAACAAATATTATACATACAAATTACACCACTTAAAATCACTGCTTAAAATCAGATGGCATTTCTGGTATAATAAAAGCCAAAATTGTTCCCATTTAAGAAACATGGGGAAAAAGAGAAGTACACTAATGTTCACCGAAGAGACGTCAATTCAGGAAGCCATTTATAAAAGAAATGTGTGTAAAAATAAAGGTCAGGAGAAGGCATAAAGTTCCCATTAAAAATCTAGTCAGTGCTCCTAGTGGGTGAACCTCAGCAGAATGAAGGGGCCAGATATCAGCTTCTTCTCTCACAGGCCTTCCTCCATGCTGCCCCTTCCCACACACCTGCCATACTTTCTCAAGACTTATTTGCCTCTTTCCTCGTTCAAATCCATCCTAAGCTCGCCCTGTCTTGACGTTTACCAGAAGTCAACAAGACAAAAATCTGAGCTGTTATATTTTTAAAAGGTTTCTTCCTCCTGGGATCACTTTGTAATTTTTCAGATGTGACCCTGTCCAGAACCGATCCTGATCCTTCTTTTCTCTTTCCCTCACTTGCTTTGTCATGTCAAGAGGTTAGACCGTGAGCAAGATAAGGTAGGTCAAGGTAATTATCTGTTCTCTTAACGTCCTCAGAACTGGCAGAATAGGTTTCCAGCTTTTGGAATTGCTCTTCCCTGGGACTCCATAAAAGACTGGGATTCACAAACTTAAGGCCCCAGTGCAAGATCTTTCTGCTTGTTCTGACCTTTGATCAATGCACCATTTTCATTCATTGCCAGAAATGTTTGAGGTCAGAAGGGCTCACTATAATTGTCTTAATCATGGTTTCCTAGTATGACACTGTCTTGGTTAGCTGCTGTGATTCCCAATTTCTAAATTGGAAATTTTACCTCTGATCCCTTGTTACAAGAACCTTGCCACCAGGAGCAGAGTCCCTTGAAATCCCCATCCACCCCAACACAAATTAACACACCAGTAATTTGGTTTTTTACAATTAATAAATTAACTCCGGTACTGATCATCCAGAAATGCCCACTGTCCTTTTCAAGCCCCCAAAAGCCTTATTTCAATACACCATTTCAGGCTTCCTTTTCATAAGCCGTAGAGGCTGATGTTCTCTCAATCACCACCTTCTCAGCAGCTCGGTCCTCAATCAACCCTGATGGACTTGTCTCTGGAATGACCTTTCCTGGAAACTTCAGCATATCTGGACAAAAGCACCTCTAGCTGGAAAGCCTGCACACTCACTCCTCCAACAGGCCTCTTCTTACTAGTTGCTTTGGAACCAACATCTGGGGCAGTTCCCAACAAACCAGCAGGCTCTCGGAGTCTTTAACTTTCAAACCAATCTCTCCCTTCCTCCCATATATTTTACCTCCCTGTAATGCTTCTGACCTGTCCTGGTCAGCCGTGTCCTGGCCCTTCCTCGGGTTCAGGTTCCGAGGCTGGGCCCAGCACCTTCGGTCAGGAATTAGCACTTGCGTGGGCTTGCCACGGAGTCGCTTGCCTCGGCCCTGGAGAGGGCGGGCAAGCAAAGCAGTCTATTGTCGGGGTAGGGTTGTCAGGGCTAGGGACACTTCTTAGCGGTCTAGGGACAGGAAGTGGGGGCGGGGGACGCAGGCATACCTGACTCCACTGCGTCCCAGCCCAGGGCCATACCAGCAGCACGAGGTGACTACCACTGGGTCAGCTGGGCTCCGGCTGCAACACACTGACTTGGGGTTTAGCCCCTATCTTGGCCACAACCTGTGGTCTCCCTGGGCCACTTCCTGCCACCCAGCCCTGGAGGACTTGCATCCACGTAGGGCCCTCTGGGGCATGGGGGGAGGTGGTGAGCAGGCATCCGGCCAGGCCTTCGCCGTCGGTGGGCGGTAGGTCTGGGAACTCCTAGAGGTCATCAGCCAAGGGTAGCTCCTCCAGGTCGCAGGGCCCCGGGGGTTCCCCTGCGCTGTCAGGGCCTCCGCCCATTGGGGAGGGGTCATCCACACCAGGTAACTCCTCCAGGTTGGGACCGGCCTCCGGAGGTCTCTATCTTTCCATGGGGCGAGGCTCCTGTCCCCAGCTGCTGGGGTCCGGCAGCCGACCCCCCTCCTGGGGACTGGGAAGCCCCCTCCGGCTGCTTGGGCCTGGCGGCTCTACCTAGTCCCTGGGTTCCAGCCGCTCCCACCAGTCATCCGGGTCGGGTAGATCTGGCCGGTCCCACCAGCTTTGGTCGGCCAAGGGGTTGTCTGGATCAGTCCCGAGATCCAGGTCAGGCCTGGGCCGTTGCCTCTGGGGAGGCACGTCTGTCTCCAGCCACAGCTTCCCCCTCACTGAGCTGCTTGGCCTGCCTCTTATACTTCCTTCCTGTGCTCTGACTCCGCCCCTCTGCTTCCGGGTGGCTCGTCTCGCAGGGCCCAGTTCTGTCCACCGGGGGCACAGTGAGCCCTCCTCAAACCCAGGCTCGGCAGCAGGCCAGATCGGCTTGCTACACTCCCACATACCTCAGACCTAAAATAATGTACATGCAACACATACTCTCATTTTCTCCACAATGAACATTGACCTTCTACTGAACATGGACCATAGAATCTTACCCAGAAACTCCTGCCAAATTATCCTTCCTTCTTACAAAGCTGACGGGAGCAGACATAAAACCGTGAATTATGTTAAATAAATAAAACTTTCACTTTTCTGAGTAAGCTAATAAGTGACAGTGAGAGAATTTGAGGTATTTATGAAGCTGCATTGTTGCAAGTAGATGAGAGGGGGAAATCTTCCATGTGACATACTTTAATCTGCAAAGCTTAAAAACCCTAGCAATTATGTAATCATTTCTTTTTACATAAGAGAATTGAGAGACTTCTGGCTTCATTCTGAGCTCACCCTTGTTTCATAATGATAACACAACACTGACTTCAATAGAAGTATTTCTGATTACACTTGTATGCGAGCAAGGCCTCCAAACATAGTTGAGTGCAAATAGATTTATTAAAAGTAATAAATAACCTCTATGACCCCACAGAAACATCCTCTATCATTCTATTTATTTTAGTATGACTTCAGAGATTAGGAGTCCCTGCTATTTAATTGCTCAAAAGGACAAGAACTGCAAAAAGCTCTCTCCACAGCAGAAGCAATCAAATCAAGGCTGGGTTCCTTAATAAAGGCGGTTGCTGTTAAGTTCTCTGCACTGCGGAGAAGTTATTGTATATATAAATTACATTCATACAGACTATGTTAAAAGCATGCGAGTTGCAAAGTCAAACACTCAAAATTTAGAAATGCCAGAATTCAGCTTGTCTGTGCATCCTCAATTCATCCCTCTTGCATTGATGGTCTTTAATGCTAGGATCATATATTATTTTTCCACTGGAACGATGTCTCAGAAAGAGTCATTCGCAGCCTCTGCAGCCCTGGGGTGAAGCATGAACAATCAGGGGGATGGCAGTTGACCACAGTCTAGTCAGCATGTAGGTGCTATGAGGCGATGGAGCATGTTCAGCACAGACAATATCTTTAGAGAATTTACATGCAAAACTCAGACAAGTCTCTATGAAGCATGTGTAAGACTTTTCAGGGACTTACGAACTGGGTAAATTGGGTGAATTTTCACAGGAGCAAGAGGCATATCCCTGATACCAGGTGACAACACCACCAACTTTCAAGTCCTTACGCCAAAGCATGGAGACACCAGACCTTCTCAAAGAAATGGCCATAAGGATTTTTTTAAACATGCTCTAAAGAATGTATTTCCCCCTATTCTCATTGTCAGAAATGGCTGAAGTGTCTGAGATAACACCTGGGCAAGAAAATTTCAAGATAAAAGTTTGAGAAAGTGATAAGCCACTGAAAACAAGGCCTTAAGATGGAAAATGTTAGGTGAACAATTGTGCATATGCTACCTATGCCAGATATAATCATAGAAATGTAGGCCCGGAAGGGACCATGAGAGACGATCTAGTCAAGCCCCCTATGCTGGGGCACGATTACAAATACCTAGCCCATCCCTGACAGATGGTTGACTAACCTGTTTGTAAAAACCTCCAAAGAGAAGGATTCCATCACTTCCCTTAGAAGCCTAGTGCTGTGCTTAACTATTTTTATTGTTAGAAAAATTTCCTAATATCTAACCTAAATATCCTTTGCTGCAGAAGAAGCCTATTACTTCTTCTCCTAGCTTCAGTGGACAAGGAAAGCAAATCGATCACAATCTTCTTGATAGCAGCCCTTAACATATTTCAAGATGGCTATCAGGTCCCCCTTCAGTCTTCCTTTCTCAAGACTGTGTGTGTCCAGTTTTTTCCCCCTCATAGGACAGGTTTCCTACACCTTATAACATTTTTGTTGCTCCCTTCTGGACTCTCTTCAGTTTGTCCACATCTTTCCTGAAGTGTGGAATTCAGAACTGGACACACTACTCTGGCTCAGGCCTGACCCGTTCTGTGTGGAAAGGTGCTCTTACCTGCCGTGTCTTACATATGACACTCCTGTTAATATACCCCAGAATATTAGCCTTTTCACAAGTGCACCACATTGGTGACTCATATTCAATTTGTGATCCATTATTACTCCCGGGTCCTTTCCGGCAGTACTACTGCATAGCCAGTTGTTCCCAGTTTTATAGTTGTGCATTTGATTTTTCCTTCCCAAGTGTAGTACTTGTCTTTATTGCATTTCATCTTGATTTACAGATCAATTCTCCAATATGTGAAGATTGTTTTTAATTCTATTCTTACCCTTCAAAGTACTAGCAACCCCTCCCAGTTTGGTGTCATCTGCAAATGTTATAGGCTTACTCTTAGGTTGGTCTGGCATGATTTGTTCTTGACAAATCCATGTTGGCTATTATTTATTACTTTATTATCCCTTAGATGCTCACAAGTTGATTGTTCAATACTTTGTTCCAATATCTTTCCAGATATCGAAGTTAAGCTGACTGCTCTATAATTCCCCAGGTCCTCCTTCTTCCCCATTTTAAAGATAAGTACTATGTTTGCCCTTTGCCAATCAAGTGGGACCTCTCCCATCATTCATGAATTCTCAAAGATGATTGCTAATGGTTCCAAGTTCGTTTCAGCTAGTCCTATAAGTACACCAAGACAAATTTCATCAGGCCCTACCTTGAGTTGAATACATCTAATTTATACAAATATTCTATAACCCGTTATTCCCCTATTCTAGCTTGTGTTCCTTCCTCCTTGTTAATATAAATTGTGTTAAGTATCTAGTCACAATTAACCTTTGTAGTGACATCTGAGGCAAAACAGGCATTAAACACCTCAGTCTTCTTGATATCATCTGTTATTAGCTTTCCTTCCCCAATTAAGTAGTGGATCTACACTTTTCTTCTTATTTCTGTTGGGCCTAATGTATTTATAGAACCTCTTCTTATCTTCTTTTATGCCCCTTCTTAGGTGTACCTCATTTTGTACTTTAGTGTTCCTGATTTTGTCCCTGCATGCTTGTGATATTCTTTTGACCTCATCTGTAGCCATTTGTCCATGTTTCCACGTTTTGTAGGAGTCTTTTTTAATTTTCAGGTAATTAAATAGCTCCTGATGGAGCCAAAATGGACTCATTATTCCCATCCTATCTTTCCATCTTATTGGGATACCTTGCTGTTGTAATGTTAATACTCTTCGTGGGGAGGTTGTTTTGTTTTGTTGTGTTGAGAAACTGCCAGCTCCCCTGAACTTCTTTTTTCCCTTAAATTTTCTTCCCTTGGAACCTTACCTACCAATTCTCTGAGTTTGTTGAAGCCTTCTTTTTTGAAGTCAATAGTCCTTATTCTCCTGCTCTCACTCCTTCCTTTCCCTAGGATGATAAAATCTATCATTTCTTTATCATTTTCACTTAAGTAGCCTTCAACCTTCAGATTCCCAACCAATTCCTCCCTGTCAGAATCAAGTCTAAAATTATTGTATTCCTGGTTACTTCCTCCACCTTCTGAAATAAGAAGTTGTCTCCAGTGCATTCCAAGAATTTAGTGTACATTTTGTGTTTGTGTACATTCCAAGCATATCTGTTTGGAAAGTCCCTCATTACTACCTGCTCTTTTGTTTTGGATATTATTTGTTCTAGAAATGCCTCATCTCAGTCCTTCTCCTGATTTTGTGGTCTATATTAGACTCCTATCATGATGTCAGTCCTGTTTTTCCTCCTTTGATCTTAATGCAGAGACTTGAAATCAAGCAGGTAAAGTTATTTATGGGGCAAGGACCTTCTTTTTGTTCAGTATTTGTACGGTGGCCAGCACAACAGGATCCCATTACATGATTAGGGCTCCTAGGTGCTACTGCATTACAAACAAGATGTTGGAAAGACATTCTGCTTGTCTAAGATATATAGCCAGACTCCTGTGAATTCATTGAAGTTCATATCCCCTTTGTTCTCTCCGTCAAACATCGGCAGAATTGACATGATGATGACTTAATTAGACAAAGTCCATGTTCCACTGGATAATACCTGCTGAAGTTCACGGCACAATACTACTCAACTCCTACCTTTATTAATCCTCAGGAATACACTCAATGGGAAGTTGGGCTCCGGGAGCCCCAATTACAAATAATAATAAGATGGAAAGAAAAAGACTTAAGACTTCATCAGCTAATTGCCGATTCTCTGTTATTACTTTTCAGTTCTATAGGAACCTGGCTTACTGCTAAATTAAAAAATACAGAAGTGTAATCAAGTGCTTAAAGGTTACCCATGAGGTCTTAACAAAATAATAACCTAACATGCATTTCGCTTTTCATGCCAAAGCAGCCTGCAAATTATTAAACCCAATCCTGCCCTGAGGCACAACACTCTCCTCTGGTGTAAGAAGGAGAAGAGATCATCAAAAGATAGAACAATCCTGCATCTCTCCCACATGCAGATACACAGCCAAGGTATTGGCTTGAATAGCACACTCTTCGTAACTGAACAGTTAAACCAGGAACACTTCGATGTGGTCTTTATTATATAACGGCATACTTTGGTTTGATCTGTGGTCTTGATCCAGCCACTGATGGATGCATAGCTCTGTCACAAAAAGGCACCATCACAACTAGCCCGAAGCAAAGAGCCCAAGAACTGAGCAGACATGGAGACTTCACCCCCCCTCCCACCTACCCCTTTAGGTTACGGATGCTATGCACTCGCTGGGTGCTGCTTTTGGCAATATGCCTGTTGCATGGATAATGAGAGGACCCTACACAAGTTATTGGGGCACCCTTACCCAGCACTGAGTCATTTTGGACTATATTCACAGAAGTACCTGGTGCTTAATTACTCTTTAGGTGCTAAATCCTAGAATCAGGCCCCACTAGGATTCACAAAAAACACCCACTCAACTGCTGCGGAAACCTGCAAGTACCTGAATTTTTGCAGTAAATGTCCCCTAGGCACCAACGTTTCAGTCGCTGAGTAGGTGCACGGCAGCCTCCTGCCAGGCAGCCAAGATGCCTAAGCCACAGCAGGATTCATGGGACGAGGGAGAGTATGCATTTCTTTGAGCTCAAGTTGACCTACCCGATCAGTCCCCTATGGGCAAGCTTACACAAAATGGTGGGTGTGGTGCTGGCAGCCCTGCAGCCTAACTTTTGGCCCAGTGGTTAGGGTACTCACCTGGGATGTGGGAGACCCCTGGTTCAGGTGTCCCCTCTGCCTGAGTCGAAGAAGGGCTTTGAATGGATAGGTCACCTACCAGGTGAGTGCCCTAGCCACTAGGATATTATAACAGTAGCTCCTTCAGTCTCTCCTATTGAGGTTGTTCCACTGTAGACAAATAATAAAAGTTACTAGGAGCAGACAGAAGGCACCTTCGCTCTCCCAGCCCCCAGATGAGAGCATTAACCAGTGACAAGGTGGGTGAGGTAATATATTTTATTGGATCAACTTCTGCTGGCGAGAGAGGGAAGCTTTCACGCTTACACAGACCTCTTCAGGTCTGGGAAACATACTCAGTGTCACAGCTAAATGCAGGGTGAAAGATTGTTCAGCATAAGCAGTTAACATATTTCAAAGGACTATTCAAGGACCTCGTCTCACTCATAGCCTGGGACCAACATGGCTACAACACTGCACACAACCGTAGACTCTGTCGTCATTCTCACAATTGCGCCCTGGCTCTGGCTCAGCGATTCTTTCTTTTACCTTCTCTTCCCCACAGGAATAGATGTGGTGATAATCAGCATTGTCACATTTACGTTTCTTTATAAACCTAGCCCTTTAAGGCTAAATTTGTTCCAACTAAGATTTTTCAAGATTAATTTCTCAATGCTTGAAACAAAACCCAAAAAACACTTCCTCCGCCCTAACGAAAGCAGCACAACCCTGCTGCTCTAGATACACTGGCTAATAAATCTTTTTCTGGCTTTTTTAATTAAACTCTTTTAATCTTAGCAGTGAGTTGAAGAAAGCCCATACTAAAATAAGGGAATAATTTCCTCTCACAAGCTCCTACTTTCTCTCTCGCTCTTGGTATCCAATTTGTAGCTTTCTTTCACTCTACAGGGAAGTGTTTATTGAAACAGCCACAGCTTTTCTCCTCTGTACCAGTCTGTTGAGTAAAAACTCCCTCAAACCATCACAGCATACCCCATTGCAGTTGTACAAAGGATCCCTGATTTATGAGTATCAATCAGAGGCAAGAAAAGCTGTTGAATGTATTGGCCTTTTTTAAAAGCAGGAGCTGCATCCCGAAGTGATGGCTTAGTTCAGAATGCTTAAATCCCCTGAAACTCCCTTGGTGGAAGATGTGTTGCAGCGGAGATACAATTCCTGCAGGTACCTTAAAGAGAGCGGCTTGAATCTGAACCCACCTGAACTCTGGAAAAAGTGGATCTGGACACAGCCTCCTGTCACTATTCTCTGTAATGGAACAGACCAAACCACAACCTCAGATAAAAATAAAACCCTCCAATAGAGAAATTCAGATTGTGATCCAAATCCTGTGGTCCTTCTCTGGTACTGTTTGTAGATGTTCAAGTGAGTCAAAAGGTGTTAACAGGGACCTGTGACTGTCAGACATTAAACACTTTTGAACAAGGTTTAGGGTTTGCAATAGAGAGACCTCAGCCTCCTTAGTATCAGGGCAAAATGACCATTAGAAACCTTTCAACCTTTTATTAAAGATACTGAAAATAAAGGGCAGGGGAACAGTTAATACTTTACTCTTAAGTATAAGTAAGGCTTTCATTTTAACTATAGCACTTCTTTCCTCTCCCTTTAGTTGGGGAGGATCTCTCGAAGGAAACCCCCTATATGAGAGTCTTTCAGATGGTATTAAAGATGGTAATAAACTATCGTATGTGGGGTGGGGGTGAGTGAAATAAGAAGAGGCTAGTGGAGATGGGCTGGAGCTGATGTTCATGCTGTTATTGTTAAAGTCCCTATTTAGCTTATTGTTAAAGTCCCATCCTGTTTTCTCTGCAAGAAAACACAAAAGGAGAAAGAACAGACAGGAAAGGCAGCTAGATGATAAATAAGGGTTCTCATGGCCCACCCGTGGGCAGCTTCTGCTCGTTCTGATGGTAAATACCTCACTCTAGCTCTGCCCCCGCTTCACCCATGACTGGCCCCCAAAGCCCCACTGTTTCTGGTAGCAGGGCGATTCCCGCACCAAGAGTCTCCTGTCCCCCAGCACCAGGTCCATCTGCTGCTGCTCCAAGCCAACCTCATGCTCTGCTTGGCCATTCTCCAGCAAGCTCCGGAGCAGTCGCATGACTCCTGGCTGCTCCCTGTGCCCCCCGCGCCTCCACAGACCCTTAACGGTCCCCCTGCTCTGGGGCTGGCACTTCCACAGCCAGCTGTCCAGCCCTGCACTGCTTCCACACTAGGGGAGACTTGGGCCTGCACCTTGGCTGGTTGTGCCTCCTGGCCCCTCTTGAGAAGGTGGGTGGGGGAACATGGCCCTGTTTGACCCTCATTGCTTAGCCCCCAGGGGCCCTGCAGGGCACCAGGCTCAATGCACTAAAGGATGTGCTGCATTCAGGGGAAAGCACGAAGGGAGCCCACAACCTGCAGCTGTGGGCCCTGACCCTCCCCTGCCTGGTGTCTGTGCACGTGGCAACCCCTGGAGACCCCAGCACAGTCTCCGCCCCCCCTCTATTTCTCACCCCCTGTCTCTTAGAATGGGATCACCAGCCCAGCCTCTCCCCTGTCTCTGCTGGAAGGGGTAGCTGTCTCCCAGAGACAGTCCCTACCCCTCCCTGGGGTGCCAGCCCTGTATGCCCCCCCGTGGAACACGGTCACACAGGGTCAGCCGGACCCTGCACGTCCTGGGTGCCGTGCTCAGGGAAGCCAGCGCTCAGCTGCAGTGCATGTCTGGTTCTGTCTTGTGCGCTGTGCGGGTAAAGCAGCACCAAGGCCCCTGGATTGAGCAGACGCTCCCCAGCCCAGCCTCGGGCCGCTTTTCATGGCTCAGAAGCGGAGACAGAGCAGGCCCTGGAATCGGCCCTGCTGGCTGAGCCCCGGGAGGTCTTCATATGCCCCCGGCTGGCTGTCATGTAGCTCTGGCAGGCTGCCAGCATCAGCTCTCCTTTGACTGCCAATGGGGCGCCACTGCCGAAAACCTGACCCCCACTGCCCCAGAGCCAGCAAGGTCGCTGGCTGCCTGGGCCCAAACCCTTGTCAATGGGCAGGGCCCTGAGGCCGCTCGGTGGGGTGCAGCTTTGTGGAGATAGTCTCAGGGGGCTCTGCACCCAGCTGGACAGGACTGGCCCCATCACTATGCCTTGCCCCTAATCTCTGTCCAGGCAAAAACTGGCTCCCATCTCCCCCGCAAGGCTGCTGGCCTCACCTGGGAGCTCCATGCTATAAGTTGGTAGTGTCAACCCAGTGTAAGACCGGTGTGGGGTAAGACTCGAGCCCCGTGCTTTGCTTTCTGTTTAATAATTTGGTTGTGCATTCCACTTTGGTAATCACCTTTGGTTTTTTTAAATTAGCACCTGGCTGATGATTATTTATACAAGAAAGACTGTTTGAAGGGTTCTACAGTAATTAAGTTTAATCTATTTAGCCCATTCTTTAAATGAAAAGGTAATTGCTTTTCACAGTTATAAATCTTCAGCAGAGTTCTTCAAGCAATAAACAGGGAACTGTATCTTAGTAATTGTCTATTGACTTCACTTTCCAGTATGAATTAATTTTTGGTTACAAACTTCCTTTCTTACTGGATCAGGTCAAGAGTCTGCATCTTCAACTGATGAATTTTCTTATCCTGTATAGGTTTGTCTCATATTGTATTAGGATGGAGGGGGAAAAAAGACTCATTTAGCACCCGTTAATCTGAATATCAATACAGTATGACAGTAATACTGTGTGTCAGAACGCAAACTTCCTCTGCAAATTCCCATACAACAAAGATTTCCAGCCCACAGTATTTTCGTTACTGCTGCATCGCATTCTTCCCCAGTGTTGCTGTCAAAGCTAATGGTTTCATTAAGAGGGAGACTTGTCAGGCTACATCTAGACTGCACTGTAGCACAGACTTGGCGCTCTCCCCAATTCATAGCCAACTTGTTGCACTTTAACTGCCCCATGTGAATGCTACTGGTGTGAACAAAAAGGTATGTAGTTCACGTTAATGTAGTCTTCTTTCAAACAGGACTATGTTATCATGAACGAGGTACCTTTTAGTACCAGCATCCACATGGGACAGTTAGAGGATGGCATGCTAATACGCACTGCAATTCACACCCCGGAGCCCAAACTGCAGGGCTATGTAGATAAGCCTTTAAAGTTACTGAAACTTCCACAGCAACCACACTTAAAATTCACCTCTACCATTTCTAACCTTTATTATTCCAGCTACCAACAATAAGTCATTCAGACCTAAAGATAAAAATTTTCAAAAGCACTTCAGTGACTTCACAGCCTAGGACTAGATTTTCAAAGCTATTTAGGTTCCTAAAGATGCAAATAAGCATCCACCAGGGTTTTTAAAAAATGCCTAAGAAAGTTAGGCCCTTAATTCCCATTGAATTCGTTTCTCTGGAATTGTTTTTTTTAAAAAAATGGAAGAGATTTCCAGCAACATTGAAACATCCTGTTTGACTTTTCCAGAACTAAACATTTTGTGTTTTCATATTGAAACAATTTATTTCCATTTTTTTATTTTATATTATAATACAACGTTTTTACAAAGCAAAACTTAAATGAAACAAGCCAAATATTTTTCTGAATTTTCTTTCATAGAGAATTATGACATTTTCAGTTTTTGCTTCAAATTTGAAACGAAGTCAAATTTCAATATCTTGACGTTCTTCACAAAATGGAACTTCTATCCTCCAGAATTCTGCTACAAGGAAAGCTAAATTGCAATAAGCCACTTCTAAACTTAAATAAAACTGTCTATAGCAGGTTTTGTACCAGTTTAACTTAATGGTTTTTTAAACCAATTTAAGTTAAAAAAGAGTACAACTTTCTCATGTAGACAAAGCCTTAAATCTTCAAGCCCATTCAGTCCTTGGCCTATCTGCAGAGACTGATAGAGAAGATGGTTGTTCTGACAGTATTTTTGTGATGTAGAAAATCGTCTATTATGAACTAAATTGAGACCGCTAATTCATTTCATACTGGCCACCGAAGAGCTGTCTCTTGATTAATGGTTTCAATCCTGCCCAGTCAATTGAAAGACTGTGCACTGGGTTTAATATTTGTGTGGTCATTTAATATTTTTCAATGGATGGAGTTCCCCATATGGCCATTTATGGGAGCAAAAAGACATTGTCTTATTATATTTCAGTTCCCAGATGATAGAAACAACATAATATGGGGACTCATATTATTTTGGCTCTATAATGGCTCCCCAAAACAAAGAAAGCCCCTATATACCGTAAAGATACCTGAAGAAGAGTTCTGGATAAGCTTGAAATCTTGTCTCCCTCACCAACAGAGAGTGGTCCAATAAAAGATATTATCTCACACACCTTCTCTCTAATATCCTGGCTACAACAAACGGCAAGAACACCACTACATATAAAGATACTAAAATATTCAAGTACATGTGGATAAATTTTGCCATGCATTTTAGGGGCAATTTCTGCCATCTTTAGTCAGATTGATGTGTCCCTTACCCTCTGAGGGGTTCCATTGATTTCAGTGGAATTAGCTGTGAGGTCAGGCACTACACTTAATAGAAAAGATGGTAAGGTCTGGTTCTTCATTCCTGCATTAGAAGAAGTGAGAAAAAAAAGCAAGGTATCTTTTATAACCAGTTTTAACTGGAAGCAAAGTTTGTCTATAAAAACCTGAGGAGTGCGGGGGAGGGGAGCAGGGAACACAGGTTTTATATGGACACACTAAGCAGATTTAAAAATAAATGAGATAAATCAAGTTTTTTCTATTTTTCTGCATTTCTATTGCCTTTTTCCCCCCATTTATGAATCTGAATAAATATGCTGATCTAAGAGTTATTAATTTTCCATAGCTGCAGAAAAAAGTTACATCTGCTGGTGATGGCACGTGATAAATATCCAATGTTATTTTTTCTGTTCTCTGGTATTTGTTTCAATTGGGAAAAAAATAAAAAAAGACTGAAAATATCTTCCTGATGCTCCCATATATGGAAATTGGGAAGATAGGGGGTATATTATAACTGGGGTCCAAGCATGGCTTTGACCCTAAGAAGTTACAGCTACTGTACCATGAATGTCGCCATTTTAGATCATCTACATTCTGTTGTTACTGCTTCGGATATAAAAGGATGGACCTTGGGGAGGGATTGGTCTCCTCTTCTACTTAGTGTGATGCAAAGATGCAACTTCCTCCAACAGTGCCACCTCCTGGGAACTACTAGGTACTGCACAGCTGAAATGGTGATACACTAACATCAATATATAAACAAGGAGAGTCCTGTAGCACCTTAAAGACTAACAAATTTCTGCAGCGATAAGCTTTCATGGGCTGCAACCGACTTCATCAGATGCATGATGTGGAAATCAGATAGGAGGTGTATCTATCTATCTATCTATATAGATAGATATATACACACTCGTTGTTTTGCATCCGATGAAGTCGGTTCTCTTTGGAAGGCCAAAAAAGAATTTGAAAATCAGCTAGTCAAGGACTGAAAGTAAAAGCAAAAAAGAACAAAACAAAAAAACAAAAAATGACATCAGAAGCAGGAAGCCTTCTAAACAACCAGTGGGGCCACTCAACAACCAAGATGCTAAAGAAGCACTCAAGGAACATAAGGCTATTTTGGAGAAACTTTCTTTGCATTCAGCTTCACAGCTGAGGATGTGAGGGAGATTCCCAAACCTGAGCCATTCGTTTTTGGTGACAAATCTGAGAAACTGTCCCAGATTGAGGTTGCATTAAATAAAGTTTTGGAACAAATTGATAAATTAAACAGTAATAAGTCACCAGG
This sequence comes from Mesoclemmys tuberculata, assembly GCA_007922155.1. Classification (NCBI taxonomy): domain Eukaryota; kingdom Metazoa; phylum Chordata; order Testudines; family Chelidae; genus Mesoclemmys; species Mesoclemmys tuberculata. Next base: position 7,403,529 of record ML675629.1, on the reverse strand, counting down.
ACCAAATAGTATTCACCCAAGAGTTCTGAAGAAACTCAAATGTGAAGTTGCAGAACTACTTACTGTGGTATGTAACCTATCATTAAATCAGCTTCTGTACCAGATGACTGGAGGATAGCTAATGTAACACCAATTTAAAAAAAAAAAAAAGGTTCCAGAGGCGATCTCAGCAATTACAGGCCTGCATGCCTAACTTCAGTATCAGGCGAATTCGTTGAAACTTTAGTAAAGAATAGAATTTTCAGACACATAGATGAACACTATTTGTTGGGGAAGAGTCATTTTTTTGGGAAAGTATCCTGTCTTCTGACAGGCCAATGCCTAGTGCTTCAGACGGAATTGATAGAATGGGCAATGATCAAATGATACATAATTTCGGCCATTCCCAGCCTCTGCAAACAGCAATCCCTGTCCATCCTGACTAATAGCCATTGATGGACCTATCCTACATGAATGTATCTAGCTTTTTTTTTTTTTTGGAACCCTGTTAAAGTCTTGGCCTTCACATCACCCTCTGGCAAGGAGTTCCACAGGTTGACCATGCATTGTGTGAAGAAGTACTTTTTTCATTTTAAATCTGCTGCCAATTAATTTCATTTGGTGACCTCTAGTTTTCTTTTATGAGGAGGAGTAAATAACACTTCCTTAATTACTTTCTGCACACCAGTCATGATTTTTTTTACTTCTATCATATCCCCCCTTAGTCATCTCTTTTCAAAGCTGAAAAGTCCCAGTCTTATTAATCTCTCCTCATATAGAAGTTTTTCCATATCCCAATCATTTTAGTTGCCCTTTTCTGTACCTTTTCTAGTTCCAATATATCTTTTTTTGAGATGGGGTGACATCTCAAACACTGGGGCTGCGCCCAACTGGAGTTGCTAGTGAGAGCTGGAAAGGGAGTTCTCAGTAGACAGTCCACTGCTTGATATCTCTCTTCCTCAAGAAATCAGTATGACCGATGATGAGCCGACCAGTTAACGCTAAGGAGCCATCTATTTGCATTATCTTTTCTACAAAATTAATTTCAAAGCATCACACGTAATTAGTGCCAAACACTCCTCTCTGCCTTTGAAGAGAAAAAGAGAATCATTAGTTAATAGAACCTGAGTCCTTCCCACACAAGCAGACATTACGGTACAAACAAGGCTCTACCGCCCCTTTCTACTGTGGTGCTCCCTGGGATGGCGCCTTTTGTTGTAATTTTCTCACTTTTTTTTTTTTAAATGAGAATCAGTTGTTGGCCTGGTCACTACCCTTTGACCTGTCCAGTTTTGGTGGCCCCATCAAGAATTAAAATTCTCATTGACATAGATATCAGGGTCACTGGAACACACAAAACTTCCCATTAGGTCAATGTGCACTCCCCTAGGAAGGATTTGTTAAAAGAACCAAAATTTTTAATTTTGGCAAAGAGAAATTTTTTTTACTCTTTCAACCAGTTAAGCTCAGCAGTGAGATTCCAATTTTCCCTCCCAATCTCAAGATGATGTCTGAATAAGACAGATCGCACTACAGGCCACAGGCTTGATCCATTTCATTTACTTGTCCATAATTGCTAATTACTTCTTTTAAAATTATTTTCTCTTCCTCTTTCTGTTCTCAGGAGCATGCTGCAAATATTTCTGGAAATAGATATGTGAGAACATGACAAAAGTATTCCTTAAAGATTTTTAGTGACTGAATGATCAGCTTTCAGACGCAAGTATAAAATAAAGGTATTGGTTCAGTGACTCAGGACAAAATAGATTCCTAGAAGGCTAGGCCAGAAGGGACCATGGTGATCATCTAGCCTGATCTCCTGTGTCTCACAGGTCAGAGAATTTCCCCAAAATAGCCCCTGGAGCATCTCTTTTAGAATAAACAGTCAATCATGATTTAAAAATTGTCAGTGAGAAAATCCACCACAATCTTTGGTAAATTGTTCTGTCAAAAACGTATGCCTTATTTCCAGTCTGAATGTATCTAGTTTCAACTTCCAGCCACTGGATCGTGTTATACCTTTTGACCGCAGTAGGTGATATAAACTCCTTAATCCTATTCAATATTCCCCTGTTTATTCATCAAGGGATTAGCCCTTTTGGCCACAGGGTCACACTGGGAGCTCCCGTTCCCTCCCCGTTACTCTACGGGAGGGCACCAGAAATGGAAGTGGTATTCCAGCAGCGGTCGCACCAATACCAAATACAAAGGTAAAATAATTTGTCCACTTCTACTCAAAATTCCTCTGTTTACACATCCCAGGATCACATTAGCTCTTTTGACGACAGCATTGGATTGGGAGCTCATGGTCATCTGATTATCCACCACAACTCCCAAATCTTTCTCAGTGTCACTGCTTCCCAGGATAGAGTACCCCATTTTGTAAGGATGGCCTACATTCTTTGTTCCCCAGATGGTTACTTTTATATTTAGCCCTCTTAAAACACATTGTTTGCTTGAGCATTGTTTACCAAGCATCCCAGTTCACTCTCAATCAGAGACCTGCCTTCCTTATTATTTACCAGTCCCCCAATTTTTGGGTCACTTGCAAACTTTAACAGTAATCATAGAATATTAGAGTTGGAAGGGACCTCAGGAGGTATCTAGTCCACCCCCTGCCCAAAGCAGGACTATCCTCAGCTAAATCATCCCGGTGAGGGTCTTGTCAAGCCTCAGCTTAAAAACCTCTAAAGATGGAGATGCCACCATCTCCCTAAGTAACCCATTCCAGTGCTTCACAACCCTCCTAGTGAAAAACATTTTCCTAATGTCCAACCTAGACCTCCACCACTGCAACTTGAGACCGTTGCTCCTTGTTCTGTCATCTGCCACCACTGAAAACAGCCTACCTCCATCCTCCTTGGAACCCCCTTTCACATAGTTAAAGGCTGCTATCAAATCCCCCCTCATTCTTCTCTTCTGCAGACTAAACAGGCCTAGTTCCCTCAGCCTCTCCTCATAAGCCTTATGCTCCAGCCCCCTAATCATTTTTGTTGCCCTCTGCTGGACTCTCTCCAACTTGTCCACATCCTTTTTGTAGTGAGGGCCCAAAACTGGACACAATACTCCAAATGCGGCCTCACCAATGCTGAATAGAGGGAAATAATAACTTCCCGCGATCTGCTGGCAATGCTCTTACTAATGCAGCCCAATATGCCATTAGCCTTCTTGACAACCAGGGCACACTGCTGACTCATATCCAGCTTCTTATCCACTGTAACCCCCAGATCCTTTTCTGCAGAACTGCTGCCTAGCTTGTCGGTCCCCAGTCTGTAGCTGTGCATGGGATTCTTCCGTCCTAAGTGCAAGACTCTGCACTTGTCCTTGTTGAACCTCATCAGATTTCTTTTGGCCCAATCCTCCAATTTGTTTAGATCCTTCTGAATCCTATCCCTCCGTTCCTGGGTATCTACCACTCCCCCTATCTTAGTGTCATCTTCAAACTTGCTGAGGGTGCAATCTACCCCCTCTTCCAGATCATTAATGAAGATGTTGAACAAAACCAGATGCAAGACCGACCCCTGGGGCACTCCACTTGTGACCGGCTGCCAGCTAGACATGGAGCCATTGATCACTACTCGTTGAGCCCTTTGCTCTAGCCAATTCTCTCTCCATTTTGTAGTCCATTCATCCAACCCATACTTTTTTAACTTGCAGATAGGAATACTGTGGGAGACCGTATCAAAAGCTTTGCTAAAGTCAAGGTATAATAATTATATGTTGCCTTCCAGGTAATTGATAAAAGTGTTAAATTGCATAGGAACAAGAACCAATCCCTGCAGAACCCCACTGGATATGTGGTCATTTCTGGATACACAATTGGTGGTGTTCAGATCTGGTTGTTTTGGTTTTCACCCATCTTAAGTACTGAAGCTGACTCCCTCCTCTTTTCTATGGGGAAAAAGAAACTTACTACTTATTATTTGTGTAACTGGATACATCTGCCTGATGATGATTTCCTGTCTGCAATTACATTTCCAGACCTTCCAGTTAGCAGTTTTTAATCCATTAATGGATACTGTGTTAATTTTAACTTCTTCTAGTGTTTTAATATAAGTGACATGTGGTACCAACCCAAATGCCTTACAGAAGTCTAAGTAAATTATGTCAATACTATCTATTTTTAGCAATCAAATTTGTAATTTCATCAAAAAAGATACCAAGTTAGTTTGACTGGATCTATTTTCCATAAACCGTTGTTGATTTGTATTAGTTAATACTCTTCTTTAATTCTTTATTAAATCAAATCCTGTATCAGCCAGTCCATTACCTTGCAGAGGATCAACGTCAGGCTGACAGACCTATAACTCACTGCTTCTTCACACCCTAGTTCATTGGACTAAGCAGAGAAGGACTGATGCTGCAGAATTCGGATCAGAAACTGGATTGCTAGTGCTCACTATGATTGGTGATGTTCAGATCTGGTTGTTTTGGTTTTTGCCCATCTCAGGTACTGAAGCTGACTCCCTCCTCTTTTCTACGGGGGAAAAGAAAATTACTACTTATTATTTGTGTAACAATGACCCAGGCCCCAAAAGGAGCTCAAGAAGCAGTTGTGTTTGGAGCTGTACAATTCTATAGAAAGACACTCCCTGCCTTAGAGACATCACCGCCTAACTTCAACATACTAAAAAGAAATGCCCGGGCTAGAGTGTACCAATGCCCTCTACATTACTGAGTTAGTACTACTCAGCTGTGTTATGGGATCTCTGCTGCTAGATATTAGGGATGATTCTCATTCAGCTCACACGGAGGAGACATGTGCAAGAAAATCTGAGTTGTAAATCAGCTGCCATCTGCAGTTCAGAATGGGCACCATGTGTAGCATTGGGACAACTGTGGAGTCCTAAGCCCCACATCGCTGGGAAAAAGATCCTTAAACATCAAAACAGATCTCAACATAGGACAGTTTAGTGCTATTATACTAAATAAAATCCCCAGTCGATAGCTAAGTCATACTAGGCTGGCAGCCAGTCTTTGATTATTTGGGTCAAAACATGTAATCAAAGAAAGAATAGTTACAGAGAAAATAGAGAAAGGGACCTGTTTTCAGGAGGAGGAAAATAGAGGGGAAATTTTACTTGCATTCATTTTGCAGGACTGTGCCCAAAGAGGATAGAACAGGATTCAATTTTCATTGCATTGAACAGGAATAATCTTGCTTGATAGCAAGTTTCACACTTGTGCACAGCACCAGGAAACACTGAAGAGTGTGAGTGACAGCATGTTTAAGGTGTATTTAATATAACAGCCAGTAATGCTGACTCCAACCATTCAAAAAGTCATAACGCAAGATGCAAAACCCTGAGATTATTATATTTTGGCTTAAACATATATTTTTTTAAGTTTGGGTTTAAGCTTTTAGCTTGCAGTCAAGTCATGTTTTCAGACTTTTGCTCTCCAGTCATGAAAAACAGAATTTTACTTAAAGTAATGTAAAGCCAAGGTTCTCACAGAACATTACTCCAAGAGCTGGGGCTTTAAACCACAAAATATCACCAGACTTGTCATAAAATCATGTGCTGGCAACATTGTGCGCTCTCTTCTGTACTTTAGCAGCATGAGCTATTAGATGGCATTTACGATGAGAGGAAGCATGGTCAAAAATAAATAGAGCATTTGAATTCTGCATCTACCGCTGACTTCTGTGGAAGTCTTGGGGAACTCCAGCCCCCCCCCCGCCCCCGGTCTCTCAGTTAAATGGAGATAACACGGTAGAGAGCTGGCTTGTGCATATGTCATTCACCTGGGTGGAACCAGAACTGTTCAACTGACAGATTCCTTACTGTTAACAGCGAATCAAGACTTCTCCTTGTTGCATGATCTATTGATTGTTCATTAATTATTTTGATCACTTAAGAATTCCCAACTCTGAGATTTGGTAGGTTCCAGGGGCATTCGCAAGGAAGAGTAAGAAAGGGCACGCCCCCCTCCCTCCCCAGTAATCAGGCAGGGGCACAGAACTCTTCCGGGGCGGCAGGCAGAGGGGTGAGCCAGCCCAAGAGGGCTGTAGGGGGGCACCAAACGTGCCCCTCCAAAAGCAGCCAAATATTTATTCCTCTGCATTCCACAGGTCGAATCCAAGATCAGGTCCAGTATTATTAGAATTACTGTTGAGCTGGGAACTCTGATGTGCACTGTTGCAACACTCACACAGTAAAAAGCCTTCTGTATCTACAATAGTTCTATTAACACAATTAGAAAAGCCACAAACACTCCAACTCAGAAAGATAGAGACAATACAGAATGTGCATCTGAATATAGATTTACACCGCCCCTGCAAAAAGACCCAAAGTGTTGGTCTTCATCCTCATCAGACTTGTCAATACCAGTGGTCATCTCCCAAAAGCTACATCCCTCAAGACATGCAGTATTACTGTAGCTGTGTTGGTCCCAGGATACAAGAGACACAAGGTGGGTGAGGGAATATCTTTTATTGGCCCAACTTCTGTTGGTGAGAGACACCAGCTTTTGAGTTTATACAGGCTCTTCTTCAGGTCCGGCAGAGTATAAGCTCAAAAGTTTGACTCTCTCACCAAAGGAAGCTGGTCCACTAAAAGATATTCCCTTACCCACCTTGTATCTCTCAAAGAACACAGGCTGGAAGAGAACTAGGTGTTACACCAAAGGCAACCTGCCTAATCCATATTCAGTCGGGGTTTAATCCCCTTACTATATTCATATTTCTTCACCCTACTATTGTTGGGTTTCCCTTCACCCATAGGTTACTAGGCCTTTTACCTCCAGCTTATTAGCATATACTTCAATTAGAAACCTTGCCACTCCTTTGGTTAGACCTCTACTGATCTTCCTGACTTAAAATATCCCAAACCTGGTATAAAGTAGCATTTTGTGGTTCCCTATCAGCAGTGTAGTCCTCATAACATTTTATCTTCTGATAACAGGAAGTAACCCCAGATCATAAGGTAACTGCTTAAGCCAAATAAGGCATAAGACCTTAGCAAAGTTATTGTCTTTCAGGTCTTGTAGGCTCGTTACTGCGTTAACTGGTACCCATGTCTTCTCTAGTAGCCTATAGGTTTTTGCATCTTGAACTCAAAGGAAAGGGTGCCTGCACTTTCGGTGCACAATGATATGGGGTGAAATCCTGAACCTCCCACCCACTGAAGACAGTAACAAAATCCCCATTGTCCTCAATGGAACCAGGATTTCACTCATGCATTTTATCATCCCCAATTTCCAAAACACTAACTTGTTCCTAGATGGCCTCTAGATTTGTTACAATAGCTGTGGAGAGGTGCAGTGAGGATGTACTTGTTAATGTTTGCACTGCTGTGAGAAAGGTTAGCCGCAATTAAAAATAACCATGCAATTGTCTACTAGCCTCCTGGACACACTTACTGAATCATGTAGCAGACTGCAACTTAAAATACCTGCCAGCATAGATTTAAGGCCAGAAGGGACCGCAATGATCTGCTAATTTGACCCACACGAGCCACAGAAGTTCACCCAGTGTACTGGAAGGAACTACTCTTTCCCGTGACATAAATGAACTCTATCAAGCCCAGTAACTTGTGAGTTCTTTGTAACCCTCTCAGTGGTTAATTGCCCTCGTTGTTCAATAGTGGCTGCTTTCCTCCCCCCCCCATTTGAAATGATCTAACTTCATCTTGCAACCACTGGATCCTCTTATGCCTGCATGTGCTAGATTAAAGACCACGAATATCCAATATCTTCTCCCTGTGTAAGTGTAATCCACTAGTTAGCATCTGTTACATCCTGCACTCCAGGCCTGTGTGTTGGCTGCCATCTTGACTGACACCAGGGATTCAATCAGGGACCTCTAGCACTAAAAGCATGACACTCTACAGCTAGCGGTGCAGAGCCAGGCCTTCTAGGAACAGATCCACCGACCCTGTGGATCATGCTCAGAGAGGGACACAGCACACACTGACCAGCGGGATATATCTGATCAACAGAAGATGTGAATCTGTTACAGTTCCAGACAGAGCCTGATTCTTAAACTCAAGCTTTTGTTATTGCCACCCTCTTGGCCGACACTTGCAGGATTGGATCGGAGATCTCTGGAGCTAGAGGCTTGAGATAAAGAACTATGGTTCTGTAGCTAGGTGCTGTCACGACTCATCCTCTGTGAATGACCTGTAACACACACTTACCAAGGAGTTATGATTTTCTCTCTGGAGTCCCTAATCCAACCCTTAGTGGTGGCCTAAACAGCGACCATCATGTAAATATTTATGGACCAGGATAATACCTATGGGAAAGTGCCACTACACAGGAGAGGATTTGCAGGTCAGAATGGAAGACCAGACCCAGCACAAAGTTCACAGAAAAAGATTTAAAATGGGCAAGGCAAACTGGTCAGACAAATTGCTAGGCAGGGGCTGAATAAAGCCTATGTATTTTTCATATTCTTCGAAAATGTTATTTTTTTCCTAAATGAAAAGCTGGAATGTTAAATCAGCTAAATGCATCAATTTGATAAAAGCTATGCAAGCCTTCATAAATATACAGGCACCATCTATAATACTGACAGGTCAGATAAAGGATTTGGTTGCAGTCTAAAATATAAGTTCCAAGTCTGAATGTAAATTAAAACAATTTTTTTTTAAGTACTCAGTATTTTTTTCTGTTTCTGACAGTTACAAATTGTATATATTATTAATTTCCATCTCCCGTTCTCCCCCATGTCTTCTTAATATTGTAAGAGGCTGGCCAGAAACAAACACATACATGGGGAATAAATGGGGAGAGAAATGATACAGATTAAAATAAAACAAACAGCAGAAGGCAGTTCCAATTACTAAATTTAAGTTAAATTTCATGGCATTTCATACCAGCATGGCATTAAAAATTAATCCATCAAATATGCCAGAGAAAAAAGTCTACCATACAGTAATCTATGAGATTTCCACCCTTTATCTTGAACTCACAAACTCTTCTTTTTCACTTAAGAAGTGATAGGGCTTTGTGTGGCATGGCCAGCTGCAACTCCTGCCTGTTTAGAAAGTGGACTGAGGAAGTAATCCATTCAAGGAATTTGCCAAACCAGCTGTGCCTGGTGAAAATAAACCTTAGAAAGGGTTCAATTCAATGCACTTGAGTGCTGTGGGGGCCACTGTTTGGTGCCAAAGCAGGTTCACTGAGAGATAATATATGTAAATTATCTCCTTAAGCTAAACCTCTGACAGTTTAATTTTTGGACTGGGAATTAAGACCAGAGGCAAGTGTAAGGGACAATGAAAGTCCAAGAAGCTATCTAGACAGTTGATCATTAAGAAGATAAACAAAATTGTGAATTAAAAGATGTTGAATTTCCTATAATTTAGAAACAGGCGAGTCAATCTCATGTCTCTTGCTATCACGATAGATAAAAATGCATTAGAAATCACAGACTTCCCTCTCTTGATGATATCGATCACTAGAGTTTAAAAGCTCACCAGGAACCTCAAAACATGGGAAACTCTCCTGATTTGAGATTTTCTAACCAATCTAAAATTTTCTGACAAACTCAGCCCAGGGTTATGAGCAGGTTTTCAAACTGGCTAAACAACGTAGCCTCATTTGGCATGAATGCACGTGTGCGACTCCTTTATGTACTCCTTCAGTAGTGCCCCATTTCAGAGCCCCAGTTAGTGTCAGGGCCCCATTAACCTAGTACTATACAAAACAATACCCTAAGACCAAAAGAGTTTAGAATCCACATATAGTAAATTGGTCGTCATGGGCTTAACTGGGTTTCTCAGAGTATTATTGGCTGGAGCCAGGCTCCACCCCTCCTTTATTTTCTATCTGGTAAATTGGCGTCCCTCCCAGTTTAGTTGTGACACAGTTAAATAAAGCAACAAGCTCCCAGCTTGAAGGCCTGGGAGATCTTATTTTTGTTGAACTTTACAAAACTAAGATTCTGAGCCCCATGCAAAGGGCCCTAAATAGGGAGTGTCTACACTGCAACGTAAGGCTACACCCAGGCTCAAGCCCAAACTCCTCTTTCATCTGCCCACAAAGCTCTCTGATTCACACAAGTGAACCTCCAGGATCCCAGCCCAAGGAACAGGAAGGGTCGGGGCCAAGCTCAATTCCCACTAGGATTTGGGCTCAAAACTACATTTTTCAGGGGCACGCAACACAGGCCTGGGACCCTCATATTCACGTCCTGAGAATCCACCAAGGCTATCCCACAATCTCATGGGCCAGAGTTATTAACGTTCCTATCCCCAAACTGTCCAAGTGACTCCCAGAAGACGGAAGCAACCCCCTGGCTCTAGTACAGCTGCTCTGCATTTAATGCTTCCATTTTACATTGGCTGCTGAATTGCAGAGTGACCCATCTGCTGCATTAACTATGAGCACTAACAAGAAGCTGGCCTTTGCCAAGAGCACAGATACCAGAATCTGACTGGTTCCATAATCAGGTAAATCCGGGGTACGAGGGCAGGACGTGTCCCAGGAAATAACTGACACGCTGGCAGTATCGGGGATTCAAGGTACTGGTGACCAGTGCAGGGAGGAAATCAAGAGTGACTGCAAGAAAGCCCGTGATAAGAACTGCACCTTTGGGAACTCCCCGTCATTCAACTCTTTTACAAGGAGGTTGTCTGGGAGCGGAGCACAGCAGCGCGCACCCAGTGCTTCATGCTAGCCTGGTCACGGAGGCAACCTTCTGACCCCGTCACAGGGCGCAACATTCACCCATGGTCTGGCGCCTCCTCCTGGTCACTCTGGGAATTACTGCTTGAGGAAGATGCCTCCTTCTACGGTTTTTACCTTGGCACTCTCTCTTCACCTCTGTTCTACAGCCCCGCCTTCAGCCCCAGAAACCACAGCACCTTTTTCAAGACTCAGCCCCCTGGCTAGGTCACTCAGTGTTTCCATCTTTCAGGGCAGCAAAGGCCCTGCTCCCTGGCAGTTTCCGGTAGTGGGGAAGACTACTTCCTTGGTGACACACCTCAGGAGCTAGTAGAGGACACAGACCTACCGGGGTCCAGTCCAGGGACCCTCAGCTCTGCAGTTCTGGACTTTCCTCTCTCAGCCCTCACTGTTCCTTCCCTGGACTGCTTCCTACCATGCCTGGTTCTGGTTCTGGTTCTCGTTCTCTCTCTCACCCACTCTATTTCTAGACGTACCAGCTCCCAAACCCTCCAAAGCTGCCTGCTTTCCTTCAGCCTTCCCTAACAGCCCAAGACACATCTACCCCTTCCCCAGGAGTGACTATCCTTTCCCAGGAACAGCCCCTTTCTGGGTTCAGCTTTCTGGCTTTGTAGGCCCCAGCTTTATAAACCCCTGCACAGCTGAACCTGCTTCAAGTTAGTTCCTTGGTCCCTGGCTCCTCCCCCACGTGCAGCCTGTGGAGTTAATTAGCCTGCCTGGCCATTTCACCTCCCTCCTAGCCTGTGTGGGATGGACACCCTCAAATCTAGTATGGCAAAGTACCCCAAAGGCGAGCCAGCAGGTCTTGGCTCAGGTTTCTGAAGGGACTCTGATGCACACACTGGTCCCTGAGGAGACTTTACTGTCAGAGAAGCTGCTACACTTCCTGGGTCCATTCTCAGAAGAACTGTTTGTTGACCCCTTAGAAGAGCAGCCGGCTGCAGAACCAGCAGCAGAAATAAAAGAGGCAGAGTCATAAAATATTAGGGTTGGAAGGGACCTCAGGAGGTCATCTAGTCCAACCCCCTGCTCAAAGCAGGACTAACCTCAGCTAAATAATCCCAGCGAGGGTTTTGTCAAGCCACAGTTTAAAAACCTCTAAAGATGGAGATTCTACCACGTTACTGGGTAACCCATTCCACTGCTTCACCATCCTCCTAGTGAAAAACTTTTTCCTAATGTCCAACCTAGACCTCCCCCACTGCCACTTGAGACTGTTGATCCTACTTCTGTCATCTACTACCACTGAGAACAGCCTAGCTCCATCCTCCCTGGAACCCCCTTTTAGGTAGTTAAAAACTGCTATTAAATCCCCCCTCATTCTTCTCTTCTGCAGACTAAAAATTATTTAAGCTTACAAAGGTAGCAGTTCATAGCAGTAAACCAGCAAACGCTTAACAGAGTGACCTGTATGACTTTTTAGTTTCCCTTCCAATAGCCAAACCCACATGATTCTACTTAGCTTCCCTTTTCTTCAATGAACCTCACAGCAGAAGGCACTTAGAGCCTTTTTTTTTTTTTAAATCCCAGAGCCTGATAAGTTCTGGTGCCAGGTTTGTTAGTAATATATGAATGGAAGGGTGTGACACTAATCAGCCCTGTGTTCACACCCTACACACTGTTGCAATAATCTGTGTACAAAAGATGCCTTATGAGGTATTGAAAACTAATAACTCACTGATCATTAGTATTTTTGAATGATGCATGCATGATGCATGTGTTACGAGTTCTGAATATATGCTGGAATTATGAGTAAAGTGTATTTGAACATGCTATTTCAGGGCAGTTATTAAATAGTATCCTAAACAAAGGAGTGGGTGTTTACTTCAATTAATATATAAGCAGTAAACACAAGACAGCAGGGGGAGGAGCTATCAGGAAACAAACCTATTCGCGTTTCAGCAAATACAACTGGGTGAAGAAAGAGCGTGGAGCTTCCGTCACCACCCAAATCCATATTCCCTTCCTCACAGCTTGAATGAACTTCACTTGGAGGAGAAGCCCTCAGAAGAATCATCTCAAAGGTTGACAGGTCTATAAAGACTGGGGGGGCTGGACTTCAAGTGATAAACAATGAACCAGCTGATTGAATACAATATTAGTAAGGCCCCAAATAATTTGCAATTTTGCCAATCTGAAATATTAGGCCTCCACCACAATTTTGTCAGCCAGTGACAAAATGTTGCAGCAAAATGTCTGGTTATCAAAAAATTAGCAGGCATAACATGATACTTGAGTGTTTATGTTGTTTCAGCAAATTTTTCTTAAACAAAATGATCTTCTCTTGCTTTTTCAAATTACTGAAATTAATAAAGGTCCATTATTACTTTTCTGCAATTTTCCATTCTTGTCCGCAATTCAGCTGCAATTATTTGATAATCATCCTGCAATTAATATTAGTTTATTATAAAAGCATATTGAGTGAGGTCTTTTCTGAAAGCTACTGGCACACTGGTGACTAATATCATTGTGCAATGTGTGTATTAACAGGGATACTTAATGATATTATGTTTTAAAGGCTGTGGCCAAAGAGAGGGAAAAATTCCCTCCCGGACAGGAGAGAAGGCAGCTATTTACCTGTCTCCTATGTAAATCAAGCATGATAGAATCAAAAGAATGGACGCTCCTTTAACATACAGGGGGATGGGTAGTCCACAGGAAGAAAAGAAAAGTATGAGGTTATCCTGCCCCTTGAAACAAAGTCATTGAACTATGAGAGAGACAAACAAGGGGAGAAGCCATCTTTGGCATTCATCACGAGACAAACACAAAGGAAAACAGTTCTTGCAAGCAGAGAAAAAAGGATCCTTCAACCAAGCAGGGCTGATGTCTCTTGAAACCTACTATAGGTAAGAAATCATCTTGAACCTGTACCTTGCAGCTGCCTTGCCCTCAGTGGCTCAAGGTAGAACGTCCCTTTGCTATTCAGGATTGTTATGGCTTCCAGAACGTGGAAGGCCTAAAAAGAGCGACAAGCCTTAAGGTAGCAGAGCACAATGCTTCCACCCCCACCCCCATCTCGAGGCTACAATGGGCTGCATTTTTAAGCATTTACCATTTGTACATTTCACCTTGGGCGAGCACTCTCTTCACTCTGCTTAGCCTAGTTGCGACGATGGAGCTTGCGGGAACCAAAGTGTTCCTCTGGAAAATATCCGGAAGCCAAGTTTCACACAGTAGCATTTTTTGGCCGCACTTTTTTTGAGGCGGCACGGGACCGTATTTGAAACACTGAGACACTAATGGCCTTCCAGCTCAGCAGCCCAGCCGTAGGCCAGCAGGATGACCGGTCCTGGAGTCATCTTTTTTAAGGCACACTCATTTACACAGCCACCAAAGGGATTAAGTCAGTGCACGTTACACTTAGAGTGACTTTCTGCCCAAGTCACCCACAAAGCTAGGTACCCTGTTTCCCCGAAAATAAGACCTACCCCGAAAATAAGCCCTAGCATGATTTTTCAGGATTTTTGGAGTATGCTTGAAATATAAGCCCTACTCCAAAAATAAGCCCTAGTTACAGTTTACAAGCGATTCACAAGTAAAGGTCCCCATAAACTTTACACTCATGGAAAAAAATAAGACATCCCCTGAAAATAAGCCCTAACCCATCTTTCAGAGCAAAAAATAATATAAGACCCTGTCTTATTTTCGGAGAAACACGGTACACTCAAGCTGCGTGGGACGTGTATTAGAAGCCTCCCTGGCTCCCTAAGCTGCAGGGCAATACAACCCCTGTGGAAAGGCAGACTGCTTTTTTTCCTCGGGGGTTCTGCTGGGGGAGGGCAGAATTGGGGAGTAGTTAGGCAACATAAGCAGACAAGCTGATGGTGAATCGGCATGTCCTCAGGCCTCCCAGCAGGCCACCTGCTTTTTGGGCTGCACCAGCCCCACCTCTGGATCCTCCTGGCAGAAGGGAGGTTTCAGACACGCTGCACCACTTTCCAGAGGGGACTTTAGGTTGCCAAAGGCTTGCCCCAGGGCCAATGCTGGTCGAAGCTAGAAGAGACTTTCAACTGAATCCAAGCCACAATATGCACATCACACGAGGGGCTGCTGCCACTGGATTAGGCTGGAGCTTAACTGTCCTTTCGGAGGCCCCTTGGTGAAGCTCTGCGTTAACCCATCGAAGTTTGTACACCACACCCATCATCATGGCATCTGAAACCACCAGGCGGCAGGTTGGGCTAGGTTTCCCTCCTCACAGTACTGAAAGCTCTCTAATTATTCTTCCCTTCCTTCCCCCTTGTCACGGTATCATCTTCTATGTGCTCCTTGGGCTAATTCTCTCACACAGTATACCTGGGCACTCCATGGAGCACAGACCCATTTTGCAGTGCACCAATCTTTTGCTCCGTTGCCTCAATCTGCTTGTATTGGACACTTGGGTACAATGTTGAAGTGATATTCTGCACGGTTCAGGGTCCTTCTGCTCCATCACGGAGCCTCTGATAAAGACAGAGGCTGGTTGCTGTGCCTCTCAGCTTCCCTTCTCCTCTCTCCCCTCCCTCCCCCACACCCTCCAGAGTTTGAAGCCACTTAGCTGCCTTGCATATGGTACAACGAGCCTCTGAAATATGGTCTTTTCTGAGACACACGAACTCACAAGCCATCAGACCTCTGGAAATAGTAACTTATTGGAATGACGCAGATAAAATTACAAAGCTGGACAGATGCATAACAACTATTGCCTTGATTGACTTCTGCCGTAATCCCAACAAACTGCAGCCATTTGCCCCATTTGGACTGCTTATAGACATGAGCAGCTACCCAAACTGCATAGCAGAATTTTAAAACCTTTCTCAGACACACCCCTTAAAAAACCGTAACCAGAGCAGCCATACTCTGCTCTTACTTACGCAAATGGAAATTCAGAGTAACTCCTGAGTTCAACAGAGTAAAATTCTGCATTCACGCTAGTGGAACTGAGAGCAGACTTTGACCCAGTGTCCTCAGACAAAGAGTAACTATTCCACTGGTAGTTACAGGAAACTAGTTATAGGGAATCCAAACAGTAGAGATGCTAAAAACCAGAACTGGGCACGGTTGCATCACTAGGCAGTGGGCATTTCTGAGTTTTGTATGAAAGTATCTTTTAAAACAGAAATGGTAAAACTCTTTCTTTAAAAGAGGTACCGTGGGGTCATATTGGGTCACAAAATTTAGATTTTTGTAAAATCCAAGCTTCCATTAAGCTGCATTCCTGTGGGATGGTTAATATAATTCCATTTGACAGCTGGGGAAGCAGTCACAAAGGGTCTTTGTTAAACAGTGGCCTCTTATTTTGGGTGCCCAGGCAGAGACACTTTGGGTTCAATTTACACTCAGTCTCCATATTAAATCAACAGGCAGCAAGGGGTGCTCAACATTTCTAAATCAGGCCATAATTGGCTTTAGTGAGGCCACTAAAATTTTAGCCTACGCAATTGTTATACATAACACAGCAAATGAGCCGTGCAATCAACGATCAGCTCTCAGGAGCACCTGACAGTTCTGCTTGCTAATCCAAAATCATGTAGGCGCCTATTTTAAAAGATACTTTACACACACCAGTAGTCTCACTGGATTGCGCGTAGACACTTGCTCACGCACTTTCCTGAACAGAACCATCCTCCTTTTCTTCTCCAGCATCCCCTATTCCAAACAGGCGTCGGAATCCACGGAGCTTTCGACAAGCACTTCAGCGATAAGGATTTTGTTGGTTATAATGTGCAGATTATGAAAGGCTACCTTAGAATGGACTGGAGCAATTTGTGAAAGACAGGACGCAGCAGTCTGTAGAGGAAGCAAGCACTGCATTATTGCATTCGATTCCATTTGCAGTAATGAGGATAATTAGGGTAATGGTGATCTTAAGGGAATGAGTGGAACTGATGTCTGAGACTCATGACTGTCCCTGACGTTTTCAGTCTGCTGCGCAGGCAAGGCGGCCGACTCGTGGGCTGTGAAATGCATTGCCATTGTTATTGCTGAAAAGCTTTTCAGTGCTGTAAATTTACATGGCACCCTGAAAGCAGAAAAGGCACAATTTAAGAAATGGGAGTGCTTTGAAATCTCAATAAGGACCAGCTTCTGGTCTTCTATATTTACCTTTCTCATCTCCTTGAGTCAAATTCTGCTCTCAGTTCTACTCATGCAAACCCGGAGTAACTTCACTGACCTTCCTAGATTTTATGGTCAGAAGGGACAACTGTAAGCATCTAATCCAACTTCCTGAACAACAGGCTACAGAACTTGGCCTGCCTTCTCATTTACAGTCCAGTGTCCTAGATTTGGATTACCTTCTCTGAATTAAAAGATACCCTATCAAGAGAATATAAATTCAGTCTGATTGTATGATTGCATTCTATTTTCCCCCCACATGGGTCACCAGTAACATCTGAATCCAGGATCTTCAGCTCCACAGCACAGAGCAATAGATTAATGAAGATCAAATAATAGGAGTTTTCCCCATTGAACCAAAGCACTTCTCCGCATCCAGCCTAGCTACTTTGTGTCTCTTTTCAGTCTAACTTCTTAAGTGTCAATTCAGTTACAACAATTACAATTACAACCTGATGACCCCACCAAAGTTGGAGGAGTAACTTATGTGCAGAAGGATCAAACTCTATTACAAAATGACAGCTACGTAACTTCTGACAGGTTGTGTATGTTGTGCTTTTGCAGTTCTATGAAATTTGTGTTCGGAGACTGTCAGCTGTTTTCTGTTCCCTTCAGGACAGAGTGACAGAGGAGCAACCTCCCACCCCATCTTGTCACAGCTGGAGAATTTGCTTTTGTTCTTTCTTGCTTTATTCTCTTAATCTAAAAGAAGAGTCATTCAGAGAAAGTATCTATGCTTTGTGTGGAAACACAGGTGTCCTGGAGACATAAGAGCAGGGAGGGCTGTCAGGAGGCAAGCAAGGAAAATACAGTACTTATAAATGTAAAGTCTTGGAACTGTGAGTGGTGAGTTACTCCTCATTGGCACTGGTGCGAAGCCAAAAAAAGCCCTTTAATTCTACCAAAGGAGAAAACATTCAGCTAGAAACCAGTCAAAGGCACCAAATGACATTAAATCAAATATGGCAAGCCTCAATATTCCTAGATGCATTAATGAGTGTGGTGCTCCAAGCCATCCTTTCACTCAGCAGCTGCTGCATTTGTGGCTTGTGAGGAGGGGGGGGACACACAAATATGCTTATTTGTACCTCAAGAAGCCTTAGCTTACCACCCACAAAGTAGACCTTGGCTTCCCATCCTCCTTATTTTGAGGGAATCATAGAAGATGAGGATTGGAAGGGACCTTGGGAGGTCATCTAGTCCAACTCCCTGCTCAAAGCAGGACTAACCTCAGCTAAATCATGCCAGCCAGGGCTTTGTCAAGCTGCAGCTTAAAAACCCTCTAAAGATGGAGACTCCACCCCCTCCCTAGGTCACCCATTCCAGTGCTTCACCACCCTCCTAGGGAATTTTTTTTACTAATATCCAACCTAGACCTCCTCCACTGCAACTTGAGACCATTGATCCTTGTTTTCTCATGCGCCACCATTGAGAACAGCCTAGCTCCCTCCTCCCTGGAACCCCCTTTCAGCAGGGAAGCCTGCTGGCTTATTCCTCCTGATGTCTCACTGGCAGAAAGACGACTCACCCCCTCTCATCCAATTACCAACATTCTCCCTTGAAGGGCTCCTCCCTCCCCTGAAGCCCCATTTCTCTGAATATCCCCCTTCCTTAGGTATGCCTCCCCTTTTGTGGTACTGCTGCTGCCCTGCTAGACCAGTGTTGACTCAGCACGCTGCATACCATCCCCGACACCCGCTCATCACAGACGGGAGTGTCCCCGAAACAGAGCAAGTGGCACCAGTAGTTTAATGAGCAAGAATTCCTCTCCTTGCTACCTCATCCACCGCCCCATCCAGGCACAGTCAGTCTTTGGAAAGAAGGCAGCCTTTAATAGCCCCATCGTAAAATTGGCATAGGTTTCCAATCAGCGCTCTGTAGGCACATGTAGAACTTTCCTAACAAGACGAATTTAATCACATTGTCCCCCTGAAACCAGTTCAAAAGCTATTTCAATTGCTCTTCTCTTCAAGAGGGAATTTTCTTGCCCAGACTTTAATTAATCCCTGTGCCATCTAATTTCTCAGCATCTCTAACCTAACACAGATTCTTTACACAAAAGCCTGTCACTTCCACTTTGGCTTTCTTCTCAGTTTGAACCTACTAGTCTGAAGCCAAAAAAGGAAAGTTCCTTTTCCAGTTTTCTTCTATTTTGCAGCAGTAGAAGTCTCTTTTATTCATATTCACAGTCACCTCTTGCTTTATGATCTGTTTGATCAGCAACAGGAAAAACAAAAAATATAATCTTCAAATATTCCACCTCCCTACTTACAGTCTCTTTTAGAAATGTGTAAGTTTATCTCTTTTGTGCAAAGTAAAGCCTTTGTTATTTTATTTTCCCTTTCATTTCAGAATTGTTCCACAGCATTGCCTTTTCCTAAATAAAAATCAAGGAAAAGTTATGATGAACCACCACTGTGGCATATACTCCAGGTTTTATGACAGCTTCTGTCCTCAAAACAAGAGATGGCTATCTCCCCTCAGATTCAATCTCTCCCTTTAACCTATTCCTTGGACGGGGATCACCTCCGAAGTCACATTAAAGTTCCACTTGTACTTGATTAGTTTCAATATGGAATTTGCTAAATTATATAAAAAATAACCATTTCACAAAACAGTATGGTTCCTAAAGCATAGCTTTATCCAAGATCGACTACACAAAAGTGGTACTGTGTTACTAAACAAATCTGTTCTCTCCTCAAGTCCTTTCTTTCTTGCCTGATACCAAGGGGCAGATCCTCATTTGATCAAGCTGGGAAAAACCCAACATGCTAAAGGAGCCCATTATATAGGGCAGTGGTTCTCAACCTTCCCAGACTACTGTACCCGTCAGGCATCTAATTTGTCATGTGTACCCCAAGTTTCACCTCACTTAAAAACTACTCGCTTACAAAATCAGACACTAGTACTGAGAAATTGCTTACTTTCTCATTTTTACCATACGATTATAAAATAAATTGTTTGGAACATAAATATTGTACATATATTTCAGTGGGATAGTTTAAGCCTGTTTTTACTTGTGAGCTGTGTCTGAAGCCTGAGCCCATGGCAGCGGGGCTGAAGCATGTAACTTAGCTTTGTGAGGCCCCCCGAGGGCATGGGCCCCCAGGCAGTTGCCCTGCTTGCCATCCCCTAATACTGGCTCTGCACTTGCGACCCCCCTAAATCTGTCCTGTGACCCCACTGGAGGCTGCAACCCCCAGGTTGAAAAACACTGATCTGGATGAGTTGATGTACCCCCTGAAAGACCTCTGAGTACCCCCAAAGGTACATGTACCCCGATTGAGAACCACTGATATAGGGCACAGTATAATGGAAATATAAGAATGCAGGAATGACCATGAAGTCCCTTAACAAACTAGCAACAAGGGAAGAATTAGCGGGAGAGATCCCGAGTCTTCCCTAACAGACATGCTGTCTGGGAAAGAAGAGATAACACCCTTTTACCACATTCTTTGTCCAGGTGGTGAGGGGAGGAATGGTTGAGGGGGGAAAATATAGCCTACTTGTATTATGCACATGTTATCATGGTACCTGTTGGGCAGGTTTGCCCTGTTCTAGACACTGCTAGAAAGTTGTTCTGATATGCTCCCTCCTTCCCTAACTTCAAGGCTAGAAAGTTTCTGTGGTTTGCTTCTCTCTCTCCCCCCCCCAACTTCAAGGATAGAAAAGTGCTGTGGTTTGCACATGATTATTGCTTGTGTAGTACATGGCCTTTTCAGCCCAAGTCAGGGGTCCCACGGAAGACAATTTGTGTCCAAAGCCTGGGCCCAACTCCCAACCCCTCAGGAATGTGGCCCAGCGCTGACATCCTTTGTCCCCATGCCCACATCTGGTTGTAGAGGTTTCTATAGGGTTATACCATCTGGTCTTAAATGTGTTGGTTTTCTTACTATTTATGTAGCTCACTGTCCACCAGTGAATTCAGCACTCCTTGCAATTCATAGTTCTGAACTGTTCATCTACAAATCCATTTACAATCCATACAGTATTAATTTAAGGAAACCATGGATCACCAAGATAGCTGTGCATCCCCACTGAAGAAAGGACTTACCTGCTAAAGCATATAATTGAATTTGTCTCAAGCTCTGGGTCCCATTAGACTAGGTAACAAACAAACAGTCCAACACTGGCCCTAGTCAAAGACATCGTGCGTCGTCCAGTTGTGGGATGCTTGGATTTTGTAACTGACAGTTGCTCATTCTGTGCATTTCAGTCCAGCTTTATCCTGTGCACTTTTGTCCTAGCAGAGCTGGAGTCTGAGCAATGACTAGTGAAGATAGATGCAGTATTCTCATCTACTCCCATCTGCAGCAGTCTTCTGGAGAAAGGGCCCCCCGGGACCACGCGAGGAAGGCAAGGACAGAAAAAGCGCAGTGGGTTTTGGCTGGAGTGGGAGTTCTAAACCGAGTAGCTTTTCATTAGAATCTTTCAAACCTGATCTCGGGGGTTCCTTTGGGGGTTCAAGCCATAAATCAAAACTGAGTTTGAAAAGAGTAATTCAAGGGCTATGTGCTTTAAAGAAGACCTCGAGATTCTAGCCGAGGTTAGGATCCCATTGTGTGAGGTTCGCTACAGTGAGACAGTTCCTATCTGAATAGTTTACAATCTAAACAGACAAGACACACGAAGGGTTGGAGGCGAAACAGAGGCACAAGAATTTGAAATGACTTGGACAAGGTCACACAGCAGATCAATGGCAAAGCCAGGACTATAACAAAGCTTTCCTGACTCCCAGTCCAGTGTTCTGCGGTCTAGCCACCGGACCACACTGCTTACCTCAGCCTTAATATTTTACCTGCAATAAGAGAAGTTATTGAAACTAAACTCTTGGAAGAGGGGCTTTGGGCTTGTTTACACAGACCAATTTGCTGAATTTTCCCTGCAGCAATGATAGTGGTTAAAATAGGTAAAACGCTGGTGACATAAGCACAATATTGTGTAGACCTGATCTACGAAATAATTGCTCCTAGAAATCTCAAATACTTCTCCCCTCCCTCCCCACCATTTTGGATCCCACTGAGAAAACCTCTTAGGTTAGCCAATTATAACAGTATTGTGTGTTCCAATTGTAAAGAGCTCACTCTCCTCTCAAGATCTTGTATTGTCCAGGTACTTTCCTTAGGAAAAACCTTGAATTAACTCCCAATTTAAGGTTGACCCCAGATGAATCATTCCTTAAAATAAACTTTTTCCCACCAATTCATATTTGCAGCCTCAATTGAATGAATCAAATCTACAGCCTCTCCCTGAAATACTAAACTCGCTGATCCACCAGAGGTTGTCAGTCTGTGCATTGTCAGAAACTGATGTGGCAGCAGTGAAGCAGGTTTCAATGCAACAATGATTGTCAGTGGGATTAAAAAAAAGTCTAAGACGGAGCAGGAAAAGTGCTGACCTACAAGCTGCCAAGCAGAAGTATTGTACGTTCATCACAAAAATCCAACAAGCTCAAATCAGTTAGATCATTCCAAGTGTCTTATGATCATTTCCATCACAAAGGGTATCACAGAGGAAGAGCCACAAAACTGAAATGAACCAGGGCAGCTAATTTTACCAAAAAGGGGAAGTTCAAGTATTTACTGAATAATAATATAATGAGTTATAGAAGAAGAGTTTCCCCCTTATTGGGCCATAAGTACCATTGTCATGGGGCACCTCCACTCAACCTTGCAAGGTAAGTAGACCTCTCTGTACATGTGCACACATGCATGGAGCATGCAGTTCCATCTGAAGTTTAAAATTAATTGGTTTGTAACAATGACAGCCTCAATTTATTTTTTTCCAAGGGCATGAAGAGCTGAAAACCTGTCCAATTACCTCCTACTTTCCTGGCTAGAAAGCTGTGGTTTTTGTAAACATGCCAAAGATGACGACTCTCTTTTTTAAATTATGACAATTTTCTGTCTCTTAAGTAGGTTGTTAAGCCTGCAAACAATGAGGGGATACTATGTGCAACAGAGATATGACATTGACAGTGGTTACAAGATCAAGGACAGTAGAAGCAGTTAATTCTTCACTATAGTAGGTCTGTTTCGATGCTATTTTTTATATTCCCCCTTTCAATGATTGCGGCATCTGAGAACCTCATAATCTACAATGTATTTATCCTGATCACCCCGTGAGACAGGGCAACTATTCCCCATTTTACAGGGGAATTGAGACAGTCCATGAGACTCACTCAGGGTCACACATGAAGTCTGCAGCTGAGCAGAAACTTGAATCCAGAGCTCCCAAATGCTCAAACCATTGGAGACTCCTTCCTCCTAATTTTTTTTTCTTTTTTTCCTTTTCTTCCATGCTGTCATTTCTGCATAGAACACTCCCCCCCTTCCAAATTTCTCCCAAAGCCCTACTGCAAGCCAACTAATGATGGCTCAAGTCAAGAGGCAATTTGGAATGCTGCATGCTGCGATGAACTATTTCACTGTATGATGTTCCTGAAGTGAAGATGGTTGAGCATTTTCCCTCCCAAGATGCCCCTATTTTCACTGGATAGGGTCCTTCTAAATCATGGCTGTCTGGGAGGACAGAAGAGCCCCAACACAGTAGTAAAAGCTTCTTCCCTATTACAAAAAATCTACTTCAATGTAACAGTTTCAAAGACCCATTTTAACACAATTCACCTGCAATTTTATGCTTTCAATGGGTCCCTTAAGACCCCTTAACTGTACAAGCTCTGGATACTTTGTAATAACCACTATATTTTACCATCCACTGATGACACTGGTTCCTAGGAGTAAAGCCTGGGCTCACAACAAAGGAAGGTCATTTAACACCAGCTTTACTCTGCAGCTAACAGGTGTCTCTCAGTGTGCGTTTAGGTTCTCTCCTCTCCCCCTCCAAAAACGTCTAATCAACACGCTTTCTCTTTAGACTACAGAAACAAAATGCTGTACCAGATAACTGTCTATAGAACAGGGGAACAACCACTAACACAATTAATTCTTTTATATAAAGCTTTATAGGATTTCACATTGGGACTTTAAGCTTGCAATAGGAAGAAAAACTTCTGCAATTACCACCTCCTCCAAGAAAGAAAAGCTGGAAGGCTTTGTGCCATCTTGTATTTCTGAAGCACATTCAGCTGAAAATAACCAAGAATGCTACATAGTCAGGGGAGAAAAATCTACTGGATGATTTCTTCTTCCCCTCACCCAAGACAAAACAAATGTAGTACCAGAACAAAACAGAAAGAGATTGAAGTGAATGGTGAAGTGGGTATTGGTGGCAAAGCAAGCTGTGTATTATATATTTAATATATTGTTAATTGCAGAAAAAGTCAGTGCTAGGTAAACAAACTATGGCAAACCCACTGTCTGTATGACAATATTTTTCTGTAGCTGTTTAAAGGGACAATATATTAAAAACCTGATGAAAATAGACATCCTTACCCATATTACCCAGTATTTTA
The DNA here is from genome assembly GCA_007922155.1 of Mesoclemmys tuberculata. NCBI lineage: Eukaryota > Metazoa > Chordata > Testudines > Chelidae > Mesoclemmys > Mesoclemmys tuberculata. Next base: position 7,379,405 of record ML675629.1, on the reverse strand, counting down.
GATTACTGGAAAACAGCATGAATATTAAAATCAAAAATTTATTTTACACTATTTATGAGTTGCTTTTCGTTTCTCTCTTCATGGGCTGTTAAATCGGACTGGAGTTTCAAGACAATTTCTCTTGTTAGGCACTAGCACAAAATTACTGTATTTGGATTGCAACCCAGAACCAGGTTTTTATTGTTGTTTTAATTAAGATTTTCACTGGACTTTTAAGAAAACATTCAGGGGGAACAAGTCTGTTAGTCCCTGGATTTGTAAAGTTTTATTTTCAAAAGGCTACATTTGGGGCCTAAGCTGACCATCAGTTTCCTTTTAACTAACTCTGATGTTGGGATCAGCACATTGTAGGAACATGAAGGCTCCAATTCTGCAGCTGATTCCATATAGGCAGACCTTTGAACCCCATTGACTTTGATGGACACTTTTTGTGTGGATGAACTCAGAAGAGCTGGGTTTTATTCCTGGCTCTGCTCGGTGATCTGGGACAAGTTACTTTACCTCAGTGCCTCAGTTTCCCCATGTGTAAAACAGAGATAATGATACAGATGTCCTTTGTAAAGTGCTTTGAGAGCTCCTGATGAAAAGTGCTATGTAAGGTCTAGCTATTAGATTTGGAAATACCGATTATATATATACAGTTTATAAAGGATCAATGCATTAATACATGTTTTAATACATGGTTGTTATAATTACACAGTCAGCTTTCTTATAACCATCTACTGATGTGCTTATAACCGTCCATAACATACTGCTCGTATCTGCACCATGCTTATTCAAGCTGGGTTAACAACTGATTTTTCTGTTTGCTAGCAGGTCTGAAATATCAAAAAAAAAAATTGGTTTGGATCAAACCACATCCAAAAAGCTGCAAATGGCTAGAAGTCATGATGAATGCCTTAATTAGTAGTGTATAGAGTCAGTTTCACTCTCTTTCCCGAGCCCAATGACTACTAGAATTCATAATGTCAATTCACAGCCATTCAAGTTGCAAGTTTAACCTCTGCTCCGGTGCCTACTTATAAAAAGTAGAATAGCTTCAGGAGGAGAGATTGAGAGAGAGCCACACGCAACTAACTCGTAGCCCTGGGGCTAAATGCTCTCCAATTACATGGGAGACCCGAGTTCCAATCCCTTTTTCCACATCAGGCACATGGTGTAATGGTGTCCAGGTCTCCACATCCGAGGCACGTGCCCTAACGACTGGACTAAAAGTTATGAGACCACCATCAACTCCACCTCACACCTTTATTTTCTGAATGGGATACAGGTCCCAGACACCTCTCCCCTCCAGCAAATTCATGTGAAATTGACAAATAGTTGTGGGTTGCCTGAAATTGCATTTTTCAGGAAATAAACTATTCACCCCCCCAAAATTAACCAAGCTTTAATACTTATAACATCTACTACTGAGTTAACTCTTTATGCGATTTATGAAATGGAAGTTAATATAAAGTGTCCCCATATATAGATTAACATTCATTAGGCTACTGGTAACTTTCCAAATTGACAAATACTGCATGAATAAGTGGGGTATTCTCTCAACAGGAGCATTTTTAACATCAAATTTTGACTAAATCTGAAATCTTAGTAGTGCCTTATATTCTCTGAACTACACTAAACATCCCAGGATGATGTGGCAAAGCACTATAGACCTACAGAGAGAATTTCTATGGGGAGAGGGGGAATGAGAAAACCACACAATGTGCCAGATTCACCAAAGCAGACAGATATTAATTACCCTTCCCTCTAGTGTCACCAGCTAACAAGTGTGAAAAATCAGGACAGAGGATGGGGGGGTCATAGGCGCCTATATAAGAAAAAGCCCCAAAGGCCGGGACTGTCCCTATAAAATCGGTACATCTGGTCACCCTACTTCCTTCTGACAGCACAGCTCCATATTCGAGTGGGGAATTTCTAGGAGAGAATGCAGTGTTACCCTCTCTCTGGGGGAGCAGTGAATTTTGTAAGCTAAGGGTAGTTTTACTTAGGATATGTCTACACTGGAATTAAAAACTCACAGCTGGGCCATGCCAGCTGACTCGGGTTTGGGTGAAAAGGCTGTTCAATTGCAATGTCAGTGTTCAGGCTCGGGCTGTACCCTGAGCTCTGCTATCTTAGAGCGCCTGATCTACCCTCAGCCCCAACATCTACGTTGCAACTAAACAGCCCCTTGGCCTGAGGCCCGTGAGCCCAAGTCAGCTGGCACCGGCCAGCTGTGGGTTTTAAACTGCAGTGCAGACAGTTTAAGGGTACATCTTCACGGATGGCGGCAAAGTTGGGCTGTGTTGACTCTAAAGGCCGTTTGTCGGAGATAAGGTGCATTCCATCCCTTTGTGTGCATTCCACTGTGGCTGCTGTTAGCAACAAGTACGATAATCAGTGTTATGCTATCAAATTGTCCCTGGCCCTTTTACTGGTCTATCAAACCTCCCCATACACAGTTAGCTTTCCTCCCTACTCCTAACCGCATTTAAAACATGACTGAAAAAAAAGGGTCATGTGTCCTTTGAAAAGATTCATTAGAAAAATACGATAATTATAATTCTTGATCATTCAAACAGTCAGCATAAATCCTGACATGCAACATGATAATTTTCTTATAGACTTATTTTTACAGCATTTCTGTGGCGTAGCGGTAACCTTGGCATTAAGCCAGGACTCAAGGATGCCAGGTCTATGCAGGACAGGACAAATTCAAAAGCTTAAATGAGACAACTCAAAACTGGGTCAAGAAAGAATTTATTAGAGTCAAGGAAAATATTATACATGGTTACTGTACATTGATGTTCACAGTTAAAGGGAGGCATTACTATGAACCTATACTGTGCCTTCTGGCTGGCTAGTCTGTTAGGTTGACAGATTCAGGCTAGCTCTCTAAAATCAGCTGCGTAGATAGCACTTTGAAATTGCAGCTTGGGATATGAAGCCCACTCCACTCCCTAGGCTGCAGAGCCTGAGCTCAATCAAAGTTGCAACTTCAAAAGGATGTCTATATGGCTATTTTCAGAGCGCTAGCAGAAGCCATACTAGTATGAGTCTATCGACCCGAGCGGGAAAGCTTACTGCCACGGGCTGCGTAGCCGTACCCACAGCGATTACTTCTAATGATGTGCCTGTATTTGGCTAACTTACCAGTCCGTAAAAATGCCTTTTTTTTTGTAAGCAAGGAAGAATGATTGTCCTTTCCAAATGAGAACACTTCCCAAGGTGGGACATGGTCACATGAATCCATTAAAAACTTTAACTCCAGGTGAAAACTGTTGGGGGGCGGGGAAAGGAGTTCAACGATTCTGTTTTTAGGCTAATGAGAAAACACAATTTATACCTCTACAGGCTGCACAGTGCATGAATCAGTGTCCAAGTTCAGTGCAGCAATGGACTTCAGTTTGTAGGTCCCAAAATATAGCAACCGAGACACAAAAATAAATTCACCATCAGGTGCTGGATCTCTCTTCTGCAGCTTCTGCCAATCATCCTTGGCTTTGGAAGTTGCTTATTTTACCTACATGGCTGAAATATCTTATAAGAAATATACGCAGTAACATCTCAGCCCAAAGTGGGAAGTAAATACATGTTTTCTAAATAATTGTCATTTTTAACCATGTAATAGTGATAACTCAGAGACCTAACCCCTGCCCTCCAACCAATTTTTGCTGTCAAATGTTCAGTTCTTGCCTTCAGGTCCCGTCTTGAAAAGTCCGTGGATGACTCAAGAAAGTTTCCTTGTTGAACACTCATTGATGCTTCCTTTTCCGCCCACAATAGATGATGAGTTTATTTTCTCCAATACTAGAAAAGAAGACAAACAGTAGGATATGTATTCAGCTTGGATATTCACAGAAAATCAGTTAGATGTAATTGTACTCTGGGCTGTAGATTTCGTAACTCCATAAAACACTTAAAGGCAGGTGAACTTCATGACCTTTAGCAGAACAAATATCTGTGAAATACACTCTGTTTATGTTAGCTTTTCCACTTGACAAATAGTTTTCATCCAGCACAAACATTCTCCCTGGTGTCTGATGCATTTTGTTTGGTTTACAAGGTTTGTTTTTCCGATATGGGAAATAAAATTGGAACTTTGCAGCAAATGAAAAAGGAGCGCCCTCTACTACAGCTTTGAGATCCAACATGGGATGCTGCCAAGGCTGCTAATTAAGCCCACAGTGCCTGAGAAACCCAAAAGCAAGTTACCTAAATGTGATTTAGATTCAGCTTATTCGAAATCATTGAACTGTTTTGCTACAAAAAAATTGTAAAACTCTACTAACGAGTTTGAAATGTTCATGTTTATAACGGTGCTTAACATAACAATCCTGAGATGCAACAGAGTCCGAGTTTGTAATTTATAAGGACAATAAGAGTTAAGTAATTTACTAACTTCCACAACTGGAAATGCTCAAATCTGATTTTCTCTCTCTATAGACATTAGTACTGCTGCTAAAATGAAAATAGCCAGCTCCAGAGGATACACAGTCTTTATAAATGTGAATTGAAATTAATATGTACATTGTCTTCTCTTCAGCAGTCACCACACAAATATAACATTTTCTTGAAGTAGAATTTTTTTAAATGGGAATCTGCATGAGAGGGACATTCAAGAAGAGAAGATTGAGATACTGAAAATGGAGATAAAAAATTACACAGGATCTCAGGCATTCAAATAGATTAGGAAAAAAAGGTATGTTTTTCAATAAAAACATGTCTCTAAAACATTGTCATTTATTTAAAAATAGAAAAAAAAAATCACTGCTTCTCAGTAACAAAACTGATGCCAAAATAATCAGTTCTCTTCTTTATACAACATGAGCTTTACAGTCACACAAAGTGGTGCATAAGAGCACTGACATGTAATGGTTACTACAATAGCCAACCTTATTAATAGCTCTTATACTAACAGATGCAACAAACAGCACAGACTGATGTTTGCAAGTCCATTTTGAAAGTGATAAGAAAAATAAATATAGATGGATAGATAAGCAACTATAAACAGACAACACACTGAAAGGCATTTCAAACAAAAAATTACATGGCTTTATGCCAAAAATCTGCGTTTTAAACAAATGCCTAATTTTAGACAGTATTTTTAATTGCTATTTATAACAATACTATTTGCAATTCACCAAAACACTATTATTACATATGCACAAACTGAAAATTTCCATTTGGCCACTATGCAAGATGACTGGTTTATTGTAAATTCAACTGAGTATTAATTGTTTTTTTGTCCACTACTTTACACAGCAAATTTGTGCAACAACTTCTAGAAAAAGAAGGCTACATAAAGAGAAAGTTAATTTGACTAGTCTTTGATTAACAAGCATTAAACATTGCTAAGAACACTCTAATTCCAACTGTAACAACACACAACTTAAAGAGGTGAGATTCTTACATTTATTTCCCTTGAATAATATTTGCATTCACAATTTTTTCTAAAAAACCATCTCACACTGGGAGGCTCACACCCAATTCACCAATGTTTCACTGCTCTTTTTGTCTCCTCTGCCCTCTCATGGCTTTGGACCTTTTGGCATGCTCTCCCCTCATGGCATGAGTAACTACATGCCAAGATGAGGCCTGGAAGAACATCCTAACTAGCATATTGTAATTCCTCTCCTTTCTACGAAAATATTCCTAAAAATGCATCTGTTCCATGGAAAATTCCTGTGTCAATGACCACACACCCATGTTTGTTAATGAGACATCCTCATTGTTTTAGATTTTCTACTCACTCATGCCCTTTCGGTGTATGTGCCTATTTTTCAGAGGCACTGAGCACACTGAGCACACTGAGCCCAATCAATAAGAAGTATAAGTGCACGGCATCTGTGCTCATAGGCAACTGTGGCAGGAATTTTGTCCTTCATTTAGAACTCCCTGTGTATTACAAAGCACTAAAACCCAGTGTACTCTAATGCCTGCTGAGCACTACGTCTGTTTATATGCAAAGGCTAACATCGCTTATCTTGGGAAAATCTAGATATTGAATCCAGGAGAAATATGGAGCTCCGAATTAAAAATGGGGCTGAGAGCACTGCCTGTTAAGGTTGCCTGACACTTTCCAATGTAAGACTGAGTTTTTAGTTTGGTTTCATAGATTCCAAAGCCAGAAGGGACCACTGTGATCTGCTTATCATTTTGCCAAACAAACTGGGCTGAAAAATTTAGCCAAAACAGCTCTGCCATTTCCAAGAAATGGGTTAAGGAAATTTACATTGCTATGCACGTGTTAAAAAAATGTGGCCACCTTGTCTTTGAAGAGCTCTAACATGCCCTACGTAACGAAAGTGGGACTTGAAATTTGGCAGAGGTGGCCTTTGTGTCAGGAATGCGCCTTTCACCATCCCTGTGAAAATTTGCTCAAATTTGGCCAAATGAGGAGTCTCATAGCCACCAAATCAGTTCCACTATACACTGCAATGTAGGTACAGTAACAGAGTGAAGGACAAAGCAGCAGCCTATATACTTCTTAACCTGTTAGAAACCATTAGCTTCCTGAATCAGAGGTTCTTATGGGTACAGCCCTACAATTAATATGAAAACTGGGTGTGGGCTGCTAAGCCACAGTGCCTGCTGCACACACAATTTTGAATTAATTTTAAGACAGCTTTTCAATGCTTTATCATCAAACATGTCTTCAATTTAAAAACAGTGGGTCAATGAAGAGAATGGTTATGAATGAATAAGTCTAATTTTTAAAAAAATGGATGACCAAGATCAAATCTGTAAACTCTGATTTATTAGTGCTGCTTGGAAAATGCCTTAGCAGCTAGCTGGGAAATTCTGACAGCCATTTAAGACAAATGAATTTCTATTGCAGACATGTCCAGAAAAGGACCAGCATCATTTTTTAACTTAAAAAAAAAAAAGATCTCTTTACACCTACGTGGGTCCATTCAGAATCAAAATCAGTGTCTTAGTCACACCAAAAGGAAAAAAAAACACTTGGGCCATTCTTTACCTTAGGGTGATGGCTTCTTGATACTTGTCCTCTTAGGATCCTGAACTCAGTTCTTACAAGGAATCAATCACTGCCTTACACGTAGTAAACACAGTAACCTAGAGTGACCGACTATAAATAAGGAAGATTTCTCTCTCTCTCTCTGCATTTTCCTTCTGTTCACATATAAAAATAGTCATTACTGAAAAACACATTTATTAAATTAAGCTTATATTTCTTAGTAAGTAGGGTAGGATTAGTTAATAGGCAGACTGCAGGCCAAATCTGGACTCCCAGGTGCTTTTGAACGGACCAGGAAATCTGTTTACATATTATAATTTTGTTGTTATTTTTTAAATTACTTTCTCTGGTGTCTGGACATTGACTATACCTTGAGTACAAAATGTGGACCTTCACAAAAAATAATTGACTAGCCCTGCTGTAGGGTAACTAACGCCTTGAAAATGAAAGAAAATAAGTCTGCACTAGACTTGAGAATTAAGTGAAAGATCCTTTGCCCGAAGGATAGCCACAGAAACAGTCCTCCTTACATGAAAATTAAGAGTTTGTGGTTGATTTGGATCAGTCTTTTGGAAAATAAATTTCTCTGAAGCCTGACTGGGTTTTTTGAGAACAAACTTTCTTGATTCTTCTCTGAATTGTGTTTCTCCTTGTGAGTCCGATACTTGAGGCAAACAGCATAATGTCTCAAACAGATCTCTGATAAATGTGAGCTAGATCAGTCAGAAAAACATGATCTCAAAGATGAACAAAAATACTTCTGAGAGTATCATTTTATTGCACAACAGTATAGAGATATCATCACACCCACAATGGACTACACTAGCATTAGCGCATAAATTTGATGTTGCTAAAACTTCATTCTTCATATAAGGAAGTGTGCATTCTGATATTAAAATGATAGTGGAGAGGGAGACTTCTTCCCCATGGAGACTTCAGAGCTTTATAAAGATAATTAGTTGGAACACACTGTTTAGAAGCCGGCACTGAAAGTCACCCATCAACAACACTCAGTAATTGAGTTGGAACCGAAGCAAGAGTAAGAAAATGAGGACTTTATTCTTACTTGCTAAAATCTCTCTTCCTGGAGGTAACACACTCAGGAGTGGCAGCTCCTCCACTTACAGGATTCAGAGACAGCAGAGAGCTCTGTCCAACAGGTAGCCTTTATCCTTAAGAGCCCACCTACGCAGAATCTGCCAAAACAGACTACTTGCAAGACTGAATAGCGCTTTTCAAATCACAGCTGCTCCTGCACAGGGAAAAAGTTTTTTGTGGACATGTCTTTAAGATGGCTGACCCTTGCTGAACACAGCTGTCTACTGCTTCTAAAGTCTGCGTGGGGAAAACCCACCAAATAGAAGCGGGTGCTGGTCAGAAGAGAAATGTAACCACACAGTTTATTTTACAGAGGAACAACTGAGAAAAGATTGCTCTTTTTGAACTTTATTTTTATTGATTTAATTTTCATACCTTATACACAATGCAGAGGACTATCTAGCTCATAATATTTCATGAACAGTGAATCTTAAAGGCGTTTAAGATCCCAAACCTTTAATACATAGGTAGAAAATTACTAATAAATACACTTCAAATTGGGAAATCCTTCACTTGCTGAAAGCTGAGATGGCAGGCCCTTAAAAGTTTCCTTTCTCCTGGTTGAGCCATTGACAATGCAAAATTACAGAGGCTGCTTTGTCTTAAGGGTCTGCAATGTCATCTATCACTTGGGAGGCCGCTCGGAGGCTAACTCACCGTTTAACCACTTCCAAACTCCATAACAAAGTACAGGCTAGTAAAACATTCATCTCTTTGCATTCACAGTCACTCTTGCTATCCCTCTTTTCACCATGAGGCCACAGATAGCCCATCAATCCGTCATCTCTTACCTGCGCAAACTTGTGTATTTGTTCCACAACAGCTGCAAAGAGAGCATGGACACTTTCATCAATTAGGCTCTGCATGTAATGTACAGCTTCTTCATCAGAGAGGTCCAAACGGAACTTGTCCTGCACCTGGGAAGAAAAGATGACAAAGATCAGTCCTTTCACAGAGAAAGACAGCTCTGGCCCTGTCACTGTAGAATTACATTTTACTATATTTCTATACAACAGGGAGAATTCCATCATTTAAGAAGCACACACTGCTCACACTGGACAGAACAGCTGAGCTGCATACACAACTATGGGCAGAAGAATTTAATCTTATTCTGTATGCATTTCTTTGGGGGAGTGGAAAGAGAACATTGAAAGTCTAGACATATTTAAAATAGAAAGAAAATCCTATTACTGCATCATAATCTAATTCTAAAGCAAAAGTCATTTCTACCAATAACTGAAATCAAACAAAATATTTGTTTTGGAAATCTGATTTTGGGGAAGTGGCCAATCTACTGACACTAAGTTTCAAACCAGGCAGCCTACTCGGTGCTAAGCTAGAGCAATGGGTGCCACTACAAGTACCTAAATAAAACCATGTCTGTAAGTAAGCTTAGCATTCATTGTTATGAAACACATCAAGTTTGATCTCTACGTATGGGCGAGAAAAAAGCTCTGTTTTATTGTGAAAACATAGCTGAAATATTTTGGATGGTCCTAATAGTTGAAAGCCTGTGAAGTTCCTTTTGCCTAAAGTTAAAGTTGTTTTTTTGAAATTTTAAGACAATTAAGTAAAGGATATGGAGTCCGAGGAAGAACGTGCATATCGATCCTGTCAAAACCGATCCATATGGTAGGTGAGAATTTGATTAACTCAGATTACATCCTTCATATGTGAACAGTTGGTTGGAGACGCTGCTTCTCTTACATCGTTTATTGTTTTGACAGCAGCATATCTTAAATACTGTACCAAAATGGTTTGCACAGTACTTACAAATTGTACACAAACTAAATGTTGAGAGCACTATAATTAAGGATAAAGCCACAAACTTTCTAGCTTTCTTTGTCCCAACCTCAGGCAAAACCTTGACTGATGTACATTTCATAAAGGTGAAATAATGGCTTTTCATAAATTCAGAGTCTAACTCTTTAAGAATTGTTCAGCACTTGTGCAGATGGCAAAAATCACAGAACCATCTTTCAAGCATGGACACTTCTCTCCTATATTAAGCTCACCCCCCCCTTTTTAAAAAAAAATTGAGCTGGCAACAGCTTAGTTACATTAGCAAACAGGACCTTGCTTTTCAATTGCATTGGGTGGCCAAGGAACCTAATGTGCTTTGGGGTCATTTATTAAGCCTCACAACCCCTGTGAAAGGTAAATATTAAAATAAGCATTTCACAGATGTGAAGAGTGAACACCTTCAAATGGAGTCCCCAAAGTCAGGCACCTGAACACCTGGCCAATGTTTTTATGAGTGCTCAGCACTACAGAAAAACCAGCCCCCTGGGACAGGGGTCCTAAAATTTCCTCATGTGACTTATGGAAGATCATGCGAGTCAGTATACCTTAGAATAAAACCAAGGAGTCTAATACACAGTCTTCTCTAACCACTACCACTCTGAGCCCTAATGTTTGAAATTCCCAGTACCATTGTCACAGGGTGACTAGTCTCTGCAACAGTTTGACTAATGTATGCCTAAGGAGTATATTTTGAAAGGGTTGAGGTTCAGTCTTTTTATTGGTGCAAAGTTACCCCTTTGTGCTCCTAAAGGATGTTGTGTAACAAATGTGAGCACTTCGGCATCTAACTAATAGATTTAGGAGCAGAATGGACCATTATAATCACTAGTCTGACCTCCTGCAAAACACAGGCTATAGAACCCCTGGAATTTCTGAACAAGCACATCACTTTTTGAGCTATAAGTATATGTTTTAGAAAGGCACCAGGTTTCACTTGAAGACTTCAAGATACAGGGAAACCTCCATATCCCTAGGTAAATTGTTTCAGTGATTAATTACCCTCATTATTCAAAAACTATGCCTTATCTGTAGTCTGAATTTATCCAGCTTCAACTCCCAGCCACTAGATCTCATCACACCTTTTTCTGCTGGATTAAAGATGTTCATTATCAGAAATTTCTTTCCACGTAGGTACTCATAGCTTGTGATCAAACTTATCTCCTAGCCTTCCCTTGGATAAGCTAAATATATTGAGCTTCTTAAGTCTCTCACTACATGCTTATTTGCGAGAGTTGAATATTTTTTGTAGCTTTTTTCTGAACCTTTTCCTATTTATCAACATCTTTTTTGAAGAGTGGACATAAGTACTAGATACAGCAGTCCAGTAATGGATTCACTAATGCTGTAGAAAGCGATATTACTTCCCTATTCCTACTTTATATTTCTCTCTTTATATATTGCACAATCATGTTTTCCCACTTAGTTATAGCATCATGCTTAGTGTTGATTAGCCACCATTACTCCCAAAATCCTTTTCAGAATCACTGCACTGCAGGATATTGTCTTTCAATTTGTCTGTGACCTTCATTCTGTTATTAGATGTAGGATCTTGCATTTGGCTTTATTAAAACACATGCTGTTCAAATGAGCCCACTGTACCAACTGATACAGTCATCTGTATAACTGATCTGAGCCCATTATTATTTACCACTGCAAGTTTGTCTCTTCTGCAGGCTTTACCTGCAATGATTTTATATTTTCTTTCAGATAACAATATTGAACAGCAATGACCTAACAATTCTCTGTGGTAATGCACTAAACATACCCCCATAGAAAGATCTTCCATTTATAGGTTTTTTTTTTAAATATATCTATCAGTCAACCAGTTTTCAATCCATTTAATATGGGCTACATTGATTTAGTTTAGTATTACTTTTTTCAATCTTCAATCTCGCCATGCAAGATTAAGTCAATGCCTTACAAAAGTCTAAGTATATTATGTCAACACCGTTATCTTTATCAAACAAAATTCTAACCTCATCAAAAATCAATGTCAAGTCTAACAAGACCAATTTTCCTTAAAATCATGTTGATTTGCATCCTTTAGGGCTTTACTGACTGTATCCCCCATCAGCCTTTCCATGAATTTATTCAGGTCTGATTTTGTACTAAGCAGCAATAGTTACCCTGGTCATCTTTTTAAATTATGGCACAGTTGCTGTTTCCATTTTCTGGAACACTGGAGAAGTTCTAACATTTGTTTAAAATGAGTATCAAAAGTTCAGAGAGATCCTTGGCCAGTTCTTTTAATTATTCCTGAGTGCAAGTTACCCAGTCAAAATATTAATTAAATATTAACTTTAATATTTGTTTAATTTTTCTTCTAGTGATGGAATAGAAAGAATATTATCACTATAAAATATGAATATATCATCCTTTTTTCTCTATATGCACAATTTCACAAAGTGAACTCAACTGAATTCTGGGTGCAAAATGTGATAGATCTCAGAAACATGAACAAAAGAAAGATGATCAACAAGTAAAACTATGATTGGAAAAAAAAATGCTCAAACTGCTAAGTCAAAAAAGAAAAAATCCCCAAAACCAGATGAGCAAAATATATGGTTTTAGCCTAATATGATATGTCTTTCAATCAGTGTCACCCCATTTATGAAGGCATAGCAATGCCAAGAGAACCAGAAGCAAAAACAGCTTATTTTCCTTCCCTACGCATTATTATATAAGCACATCATGCACACAATCAAGAGTTTATTGTTCATAGCTCTGTAATATAACATCCCTACAACTGGTCATTTTTCTGTTTATTGTTTCCATAATGAAAACATTTTTTCTAAATTATAAGCCCCTTATTTTTTATATTATACAGCTTTAACCTTTACCAACCCATTAGGACCCCTATTCAGAAAGATACTTTAAACAAGGGAGTAGTTGCCAGTCGACATCAATGAGACTAGTTGAACTTAAAGATGTGCAAATGCTTAAATACCTTCCTGAATCAAGGCACACTGTTCCAGATCATTTTTCATATTCATTGTGAGGCTGTTATTACACTTCAGGAAAAGTAACACTAAACTGTGCTCTGTGCAATCCTTGTAATCAAGCACTTACCCTACTCATCTTTTAATCTGTTTGTAGAAGAATGTCCTTGTTGAGAGCCTTAAAGCTACTGATGTCAAGACGCTGTATCAGCCAAATGTTGATAATGACTATTAAATATTTATTGCCTTCCTCGAGAGGAGAGGGGCACACATTTCTGTCCAAATATACCAGTTCTGCTCGTTAGAGATTAAAATTAGACTGCTATTAACAATAGGATCAAATACTGCTGAGCACTAGACCCTTCCATGAAAGGTTTTCAGTGTTGCAATTAAAAATGACAGCTATAAACTAGGTGAGAAGGAACATGATGAAATAAATTATTTCTTGAGTTGCAGTAGCAGCAGCAGCAAGATTAATGAACACCGATTTATGGCTCTTGTAGCAAAACTAATACTAATGCGTTACTTTAAATCTCAGTTGCAAAGCAACCTATAGTTTCTCAAAGAATAGGTAATACTGGGAAGAGACGTGTGCGCTTTGGATTACGTGATTTGGGAAATCACAAATACTTGAATCTGTATGTCTCAGATCTGAAATACACAAATAGAGTGGCCTACTACAAAAACATTAAATGAAACAAGTTAACCTTGTGCACTTTATATATAACCTCACTTTTGGAATTTAAATGACCTGAGCCCTCCTTTTTATGCTATTTAAGGTTTGTTTTAAAATTAAACTTGTCTACTGAATCAAATTAAACAGAATTCCATGAAAATATTGACCATTACTATTTGTGTATTCTAGAATGAGAAGCTTGGACAAAGATTCAAAGGTTAGATAAAAAGGAAGCTACTGTCTTTTAAGGCTTCCAGTTATTATAATTTGTATCACTGTAGCATCTAGCAGCCAAAGCCATGAACCCGAACTCCGCCGGGCACTGTACAAACAGAACAAAAACCACAATCCCTGCCCCAAAGAGTTTACAGTCTTCCCACTATTTAATTTTAACTTCAGTAAATTAATAAAAACATTATTTTGTTAGCATCCAGTGTGTGCTACCAAATACAGACATACCATTTTCTAAACCCAGTAGAGGCACAATTCTGGTTCCAAGAACCGACAACGAGTAAGGCAAAGGGAACAAAAAATGAACAGTTATCTTAAGAAATACGTATTAGGACAAGAAAGCAATACTCCAGTTACCCTCAAGTATGGCAATGTCAGTATGTTTCTTATAGTCTACATATACAATTTGAATGAGGGGAGGAGACAGGCCCTGAGAAAGGTCCTTCTGTGAGCAAGGGATAGCATGGATGAAGGCCTAGAGACAAGTATAAGAAACTGCTCACAAATTAAACGCATGGAGGGAAATGAATAGAGGGCAAAAAAAAAAATCTCACATCTTTGTTCTGTTCATGGCAGGCTCACCTCAAACATGAGCTCAGCTGGCTACCAACCAGAAGAAGAGGAAAGTTGCAATATAGTCCTAAAGCCATGTCATCTCAACAGATCTCAAACAAAACTGGGTTAGCCCTGATCAGTGATTGGTTGGAAGACATTCAGGAAAAAAAAATGCTACAGAAGATAAAATTGGAGATTTAGTAGGTGATACTCCTCTCAACATCTCTGAATCAGTGACCCAGCATAGGGCTAAGAAGTATTGCGATGCCAGACAAAGATATTTCTTTTAACTGATATGCGGCAAAGCTCTTCTTCACATTTTCCATTACTGCTGCACCAAACAACAGGTTCCACAGCAACTGGAGAGACTGCAGATAGAGCGTTAAACAAAGCATCTTTCTGCTTTGCTCAACAGAGAAAGCTTTCATACAATATTTAACATGGCCTATGCCACACTTAGGTGGAAATACTGGATGAACTGTAGATAGAAATGATGTCTGATTTATTGCTAGTGGGAATATTTTACTGTTCTAAGGATGTGAATGTGGATGGAGGTAAACAGTGTCATATAAACTGATTTGAAGTGTGTTTTATAAAAGAAGGGACAACACATTTCATACATCCTGCTGGTTCCATAGGCATTTAACAGTTTATTTATTGATTCATCAAGCATATATATACAAAGCCTTTAAAATATTAGTTAATTTGCTAGGGTTCCTTTTTCTTAGTTAGCTTAAGAAAGAAATAGACAGGTAATTAACAAGGAGAATTATTTACAATGCTATTGTTAAAGAAATAAGTCTTACCTATCACCAGTTTGAGGGTCTAAATTGCCCTCTTTCTGGCTGGACTGGACTCCCATTTAAGCTAGGCAGCACTGACCCCTAAACCAGTCAGAGAAATTACATTTAAGTGACCCCGCACATCTCTCAGTTCTCCAAAGAGCTACCTATGTTGCTTCCATAGATAGCACTGCTAGCCTTAGCTAAGGTGTAGGCTAGAAAAGTATTTATTTTCTCCAAATTTGTTTTAAAAAATATCTCTAAGGCAGCACAGGACAGCTACCCATATATGGACAAACAATATAAAGGATTGACTGTAGATAAATATCCACCAAACAGCTTTCAACCTCTCCCCAAAAGCCTGAGATAAAATATTGGCTTTACAGCTTGCTCAGGAGGTTAACAAATCTGAGCTCCACGGGACAAAGAAGGGAAAGCTAGTCCCAAAGCCAAACTACAGTCCTGGAGTGTGACATGTTACCAGCTCTTTCTTGCAGGCATTAAATGTCTCCAGCTGAGAAACCACCATTGATCTCATTTGGGGCAGCACCACACAAGGAGAGACGCGCTCCTCAGTGACCAGGTTCCGAACTGTTTAGGGCTTTGCAAGTTAAAGCCAACACCTTGAATGTCACATACAAGTTTATAGAAAGCCAGAGCCAATGCAGGAGCACAGGTACAATGCGCTTTCAATGTCCTGAACTACAGTTGCTTGTGCGGCCCTGCAGATCAATACCACTAGCACAGCAGGCTGCCTCAAGCGTGTATGTTTGAAAATAGCGGTAAACATAATATTTTAATTTTACTTGAAAGAAAAAAATGTCTGAATACTGTCCCACAAGCCACAGCAATGAAAGGTCTACCACCAGGGGCTCCTTTCTTTATGTTTGTGGAAAGCTAATGTTAGGCAATCTAATACAAACTGACGTGTGTACTAGTTTACATTTACATTTGTTTTGTTCTATTAGAAATAGGAACAACGTAGGAAATACAGAGAAAACAATATAAATCCAGTGCACAGTTCTTGCCCACTCCATCTGTTAAATTTGTTCTTTGTGCAAGAATTGAATATTTCTCTTTGCCACAGATTTGACTTCCAGCCCTGTGCTGCAGCCACAAGACCACCGGTCTTCCCCAAAAAATGGATTAGTAGATTTTTATGTCAGAAGGGACCATTAAATCATCTAGTCTGACCTCCTGTATATTACAGACCATTACATTTCACCCATTTATCCCTATATTGAGCCTAATACATGTTTGACTAAAGCATCCCTTCCAGAAAGAGATCCAGATTTGATTTGAGGACCACAAAAGATTGAGAATCCATCACTTGCCTTGGTAGTTTGTGTTCATGGTTGTGTCACTCACTGTTAAAAAGAAACAGTGCCTGAAAAGAATTAGTAAACTGGGCTGTGAGTTTAAGCCTAATATTTTCATGACTTTTTGAAAAACTTGAAGGCAATATATTATCAAGAGTTAATGCTTATTCGAAACTGCTTGAATGTTCCTCATAATTAAATGAGAAAAGATGCCCATGTTCACATTCTGACTGACTAGCATACATGACAACCCTTTTCCTTATATAGTCTTATTGATATTTAGTTCACAGACTAATTGTAAGTCAGTCATTATAAAAGCTGCCCACCACTTGTGCCTCCAGCAAGGTTAAGCTGCACTGCTATGATTAGCTACTTAATAATTTGA
The DNA here is from genome assembly GCA_007922155.1 of Mesoclemmys tuberculata. Classification (NCBI taxonomy): domain Eukaryota; kingdom Metazoa; phylum Chordata; order Testudines; family Chelidae; genus Mesoclemmys; species Mesoclemmys tuberculata. The sequence goes on along the minus strand of ML675629.1, from coordinate 7,362,653 downwards.
TGACTGGAATAAAGATTTGCTCATTGCAGTCAGATAGTGTAATTTTTAAGACATCTGTGTGCCTACAACTGAGTAACATCCTCTACATCAGTGGTTTTCAACCTTTTTTCATTTGTGGATCCCCACAAAATTCTGAATGGAGGTTCAGACCCTTTTGGAAATCTTAGACATAGTGGGTGGACTTTCAGGGGTCTGTGCACAACAGGTTGAAAACCACTGTTCTAGATGAAAAAGCAGAGTGTCTTGATTAAGCCATGCACCTGCACATACCCATGAGTAACACCATTACTAGGACTTAAAGAAAGTCATTTGATGTCAGATTCTGTGTAGATCTTAGAATGCTCGGTGCAGGAATTTTTTTTTTTTTTTTTTTTTGCATCTAAAGTTGTTAATGACAGTCAGCATTCAGCATTCTGCTTTGACTCCTACCACACTTCATAGTTCCCTGAACATGGGCATTGCTTGTTTCTCTCTTCTCTACAGTTTTATGTCAAAATAGTTAATTCTTCCACCTATTCAGATGCTTCTTGCATTCACATGAATAGATTTACCTACACCGTGTTTTGGAGAGGACCAGAGCTTCTGTCTGTAGTCCTACCATACTGAACACACTACAGATTCTGTGAAAGCATCTAAAGCTTTCAGTAGGGTTTTTTTATTTGTAGAATAGAGCAAAGATATCACTAACATTCTCAGATGCTAAATCGGATCCTCCTCCTCTCTGATTTACAGAAATAAGGGCTTTAGCAGCAACAACATGCAAACAGAACACAAAATGTTTTAGCTTTGAATCTCATTCACGTTAGCCAAAATTAATAAAAGTAGTATGATCTGGACAAACAAGAGCATGCTTATGTCCAAATAGCAACTTTTCTTAGGATTTTTCTACCCTGATATAATCTGAAATGAAGAATATAAGAATGGCCATACTGGGTCAGACAAATGGTCCATCTAGCCCAGTATCTGGTCTTTAGACAGTGGCCAATGCCAGGTGCTTCAGAGAGAATGAAAAGAACAGGTGATCATCAAGTGATCCATCCCATCACCCATTCCCAGATTCTGGCAAACAGAGGCTAGGGACACTTCAGAGCATGCTTTTGCATCCCTGCGCACCCTGGCTAATAGCCATTGATGAACCGATTCTCCATGAATTTACCTAGTTTTTTTTTTTTAACCCTGTTATAGTTTTAGCCTTCACAACATCCTCTGGCAAAGAGTTCCACAAGTTGACTGTGCATTGTGTTAAGAAATACTTCCTTTTGCTCATTTTAAACCTGATGCTTATTAATTTCATATGATGACCCCTCGTTTTTGTGTTATGAGAAGAAGTAAATACCCTTAGGCATCTCTTTTTGAAGCTGAAAAGTCCCAGTCTCCTCATATATATATGTATATATACAAAATCTCTTCTCATATAGAAGCTGCTCCATACTGCTAATCATTTTTGTTGCACTTTTCCGTATCTTTTCCAATTCCAGTATATCTTTTTTTGAGATGGGGTGACTAGATCTGCACTCAGTATTCAAGAGATGGGCATACCATGGATTTATATAGAGGCAATATAATATTTTCAGTCATTATCTATCCCTTTCCTAATGTTTCCCAACATTGTTAGCTTTTTTTGACTGCCACTGCACACTGAGTGGATGTTTTCACAGAACTATCTACAATGAGATCTCAATCTTACTTGAGTGGTAACAGCTAATTTAGACCCCACCATTTTATATGTATAGTTGGGATTATATTTTCCAATGTGCATTACTTTGCATTTATATATGTGCAAAATACATTTGCAAAACTAATACCCTAGAAAGAGAAAGACAAGTATATCGCAAGCTCTACAGCTGCAGTCCTTAAATAAATAGCAGGAAAGGTACGTCTGTCTATGCAAAAGATCATTAGGCAAAAATAAGTCATGATGATGTTGAATTCCCCCAAAAGGTTAGACTTTCCTCACTACCTCAGAGCAGTAGGTAGATGTAATGTTGAAATAAAGCAGATCAACTATTTTCAATCACAACAGTAAAGCATATTAATGTTTTTGTACAGACACAAAGTCAAAAAAAACTCCTCTCAGCATGAATATACCCAGAAATGCAGGGGTAAATTGTATGACTCCATCTCTTACAAACAATGATCTATTCAAGCAATTAAACAAAGAGAGGTGTCAACCACTGTCCAAACCTGTATGTAGGCAAACCACAAGAACAAACATTACTTCTAGATTACTGGTTTCCAGTACTGGATTCAGGTGTGTGTGTTATGGAATTTAGTGAAGCACAGACAGCTCCAATTTAGTAATGTTTACTATCAACCACAACAGATCATCCCTGGGGCCATACTATAGCTGACTTGTGGCATAGTATTGACTTCCCAGATGCCTCACCTCTGTTGCTTCATTGATATGAACTGCTGTCTAGTGGTTAGAGCAGGGAATCTCTAGAGCTAACCTATTTATCAAATGTGTGTAACATCGAATTGCCTCACAGATGTGCTAACAGAATTAGTTATTGCTAAAGTACTTTATACTGACTTTTACCAAGCATCTCAAAGTACAAGAGTGAAGCATTATTAACCAATTGTTCCTTTTTCCTGAACCAAAGGATTCCCATTGACTTCAAAGAGCACTGGATCAGGCTGATGGTTCTGCCTATAACTCCTCCTGTAACCTTAAGAAAGTCACTTCACCCATCTCAATTTTTCTGTCTATAAAATGGGGGCAAACTCCTTATAGATGCAGAAAATTTCACTTCTGAAATTTCAATAAAAAAACAAAGCATCCACACTCTCCCAGTTTTCTGACAAACTCTGTTACTCATCTCAGAGCAGTACTGTGGAAATCAGTTAATATTTGCACAGGGATTTGAACATGCAAAGTGCTTTGTAAATGCACAAGTATTATATTTCCTAGCAAGAAAATTACTCCATTTGAATCACCTCAATCTCACTGCCTTTCTGTACATACTTAACTACCCATACTGTAGTTATCAACTGCTTGCTGGAGAAAGGGGACTTTGCTACCATACATGTCCTTGATATCCTGGCTTATAAATGAAACAGTAGTGACATCTACTGTAATCAATGAACATTTGAAGCAGAGCTCAGTCAATTAGAGCAATGTGTTCTTTAATGCTTGCTGAGTTCTTCGTGTGTCGATGAATCATTGGTCCCCAATGTTTTCTAATTTAAAGGTCATATTTGCCATGAAGGACAGATACAAGCCATCTGGCTTTTCTGTTCAAACTGGGAAGTTGTTTTTTTTTTTTGGAAGTGTGACAATGCTGCACTCTTCTTGCATCTCAAAAGTGATGAGCCCCCTTTTGAAATATTGGCTTTGAAATTGGTTGCAGGTTTCAATCATTACAAAAAATATATAGAATTGCCTTATTTGAAAAACAATCACGACAATTAGCGATTACTATAGCAGCTGCACAGAAAATAAGAAAGCAAGCTGTATTGGCTGGAAAAAAAGGCATTTATATTCCAATTACTAATTATACAATGGCAGCTTAACACACACAGATTTTAAGGCAGTCCCTATTCTGGAAATCTTCAGAGTTAGCTGAAAGAGACAAAAACAAGATAAAGAGAAGGCTACTCCACTTGTGCTGTGTAACTGAGGTTCTTTGAGATGTGTGTTCCTGTGGGTACTCCACTTTAGGTGTTCATGCACCGCTGTGCTCACAATCTGAGGTTTGTAGTAGCAGTTTCCCAGTTGGGCCCACGTGTGTGGTCCCCAACTCAAGCTGCTTTAGGTGGTTACCTGGCGCTGTGCAACCAACCCCCCTTCAGTTCCTTCTCTACTGCAGAGTTTAGCGTGAAGACCCTGAAGTACAGGGGAGGGAGGGAGGGTAGTGGAGTACCTACAGGGACACACATCTCAAAGAACCTCATTTACTGCACAAGGTGAGTAACCCTCTTCTTCTTCTTCTTCAAGTGATGTCTCTGTGAACGGGCATTTTAGCAACCAGGCAAGTATCCAAGCCACAGCCAGTTATTGGGATAGGCTATCAATTGTTTTGCTTACTGCTTTTAGCTAGTTTCAGGCCTTTGCAGGAACTTAGTACAACTAGGCAAACCGGGAAGGGGAGGGAATAGACAGTCAACAGATGAAGTGAGCCTGGCTCTATGCGTTCTCTCTCTTGCTGAATATGCTGGAGTGAATGTCTAAAAAACAGAAATATGGATATTATTTTAGAGCTGTCCATATAGGGAAATTTAGCTATCAGATCAAAAGCTTAAAAATGCTTGCTTAACTAATATATATGTATTTAGTGACGTCCCTAACATTTGCTTTTGTCCAGTGATTGACACGTCTCTAACTTTTGGGGTATAAGAGGGAGGTAGCAAGTCCGAGTCAGGCGGATTGCTGTGTGGACACTTTGAAAAGATCTCCCGGCACAGACAGAAGGGCAGCCATTAAATTTTGGGGTACTCTAACCACCTATTGTATTCATACGTGCTTAAGACTAATAAGCTGAGACTTCCGGTAAAGGTAATTCCAATGGGAATTGTTGAAAACTAATAAACTAACGTTTTAAGTTAAGAGCCATTAGTTTTGACTTGTCTGTGTCAGCCACATAGCAGGTGGGAGTTACTGCATTTCTTTTTGTTTATTTTCTGATACCAACTCACGGGGATTAAAAGTTACCGGGCCAAGGAACCCTGGGTAAGACCTGGGCATACTCCACTTTAGGTGACTTCAGAGCAGTGCCCTCCAGTGGATGGAGAAGGCTTTGGAGTTGAAGTCCTGGCAGATGATATTTGGTAAATCTGAAAAGTGCATTAGAACTTGCATGTTGTTCTAGTGCATAGTGTTATGCGAATGTATGGGCTGAGGGCCAAGCTTCAGCTTTATAGGCAGATATTTTATTGAGGAATGCTATCAAGGTAGCTATTGCCCTAGAGAATGTGTATGAATCCCTTTCGGGGGTTGCAGGTTGTACTGATAATTTGATACAGTCAGAAATTCATTTGGAAAGCCTCTGCTTAGATATGGTGTCTCCTTTTGAGCATTCAGCAATTGATATGAATAGTTTTGTAGATCTGTAGAATAATTTTGATTTGTCTATATAAAATGCCAGCACCCTGTGGACATCTAAGGTATGAAGTATTAATTCTTGTCTGTTGTCATGGAGTTTAGGGTATAATGTTGGTAGATGGATGGGCTGGTTGAGGTGAAATGAGGAAGCAATCTTAGGTAACAATTTGGGATGCGGTCTAAGGGTGACTATCTTTAAAGATGATGGCATTGGGTGGGTCTGCCATGAGGGCTCCCAGTTCAACACGTCTGGATGATGTGATTGCGACGAGAAAGGCTATTTTTACTGAAAGGTGGAGGACAGAGCAAGTCACAAAAGGTTCAAATGGGAATCCAGTGGTACCCCGAACTGGTTGAGGTCCCATGATGGGGAAGATGGTCTTACCTCTGGGAGTGTTGCTGAGGCTCTTAAGAAACCTTTTGGTGATTGTGCGTGCAAAATCTGATAGGTCTTCCATGCTGTGAACGAAATGAAAGTTGTACCCTAACTGAGATCAGAGAGCCCTGATTTCTTAAGTTCTAATAAGTAGCCCAGTATCAGGGATAACGGAGCAGAAGCTGTTGTGACCTGTTTCTTTTGGCACCAGTTATCAAATCATCTCATTTGTTTAGCTGTGTGTGGGTAGTCACTCCACAACTGTTTAAGAAGAAGTTCGGTGCTTCCTCCAAGTAGGTTATTTTGGGTCCCTGTAGCAACCACACCTTGAGATGGACTTTCTAGGTTCAGATGCAGGATCTGAAATGTGTGCTGGGAAAGGGGATGAGGGAGAAGAGGAACGGTAGATGGTTGATACACTGACATTTGGAGAAGGTAAAGGAACCACATCTGTCAAGGCCATGTGGGAGCCATCAATTACTGTGGCCTGTTCTAGTCTGATTTTGTGAAGCATTTGCAGAAGGAGGGGAATGGGAGGGAAGGCTCATAAGAGGGGAGCATTCCACTTGATAAGGAAGGCATTGCCCAGGGAATGACAGACCAGTCCCACTCTGGAGCAACATCGGGGATACTTGACATTGTGTGCACTTGTAAATAAGTCTATGGTTGGGATTCCCTGTTGCTTGAATATGTTGTTTAGCACTCGTGTGTCCAATTCTCACTGATGGCCTGAGAAAAGCTCCTGCTTAATGCATTGGTTGTGACGTTTTGATTTCTAGGTAGGTGTGATGTGGATGTTGTGTGTGATGCACCAGTTTCATAGCCGTATGGCTTCTGTACACAGAGAGCGTGAACATGCACCTCCTTGCCTGTTTATGCAGAGTATGCATGCTACATTGCCTGTGAGGATTTGTATAGTCCTGATCTTGATTATGGGGAGGAAGTGGAGCACGCATTGCGAACAGCTCATAATTCTAGTAGATTTATGTGAAGTAGGGATTCTGTTGGTGATCAGCAAACCTGAGTAAATTGTGTATTGAGATGTGCTCTAGGACGGATGCATTTATTGTGATGGTCATTGTTGGGGAGTCCTGTACGAAAGACAGTCCACCAGAGAAGTCAGTGCTTTATCTTGCCTGGCATTATAAAGCTTTCATGTTCATGCTGTGCTTTCATGGAAGAAGTGTAAGATCTAGGAAAAGGGGTTACCTTGTCTGGAGTATGGGGGAGGGGGATGGGGAAACTTCTTTTACTTCTCAACCTAATTTTCATTGTGTGACATTCTGGGGGCAGAAGTGGGTCTTTAGAAGGGACAGCAACCAGGGGTGGGGCAGTGTGAGGGCACTCCATGAAGAGGGTTGGGGAAGCATGAAGCAGGTGCCAGTCCCTGTGATTGTTTCCTTCATAAATAGTGATGGGAGGAGAAGACAGGAAGACTCAAGAAAGATTAAGGCAGCTCATCTTCAACTATAGTCTTTAGAGTCGTTTGTCACATCCTGAAGCATGTGTTATCAACAAATGCAGAGACTTCCCGCTCGTTGTAGTCAAGACTAGGAGTCTTAAGAGTGCTTCCAAGGCTGCATGTTTATTTTGGGTTGTGGGGGAGCGCATGGGGGGCTCTACTCCAGTGTCGCTGATTCACCTGTCTGCTAGATGTTTCTATTCACTAAGATAAATTTGTACCGGACTAAAATGAAATGGGCAGCAAATGAGGCTTTTTCCCTGAGCCTGAGGATGTTCACATCTCTGGCTTGTACTAATATGTACACGGAAACAGAATATTTTAAAGTTGGAAAATGGTGGAAATTGTCTTGGAGAGATTTCATTCAACTTTCTGAAGTGCTACCAACAAAATACATAAGGTTTAATTTTTTAATCTGACATTAAGCATGAGATGGTCCAATTATGTTAGCATTAATTGGTTTGCAGAGATTTGAACCTGAAAAAAGACAGTGATTGAAAATAAGTAAAAAGACAGGGTCTGATTTTCAGAAGTACTTGCATTTACATCACAAGCTGAAGTCAGTCATGGCCACAGTTGGAAGTCATGCCGAAGGTCAAAGCCAGAGACAGAGTCTCTGTGACACAAAGGGTCACACAAGTGACACAAAGGGTCAGTGCCAGGATTGGTATTGGGAGCCACATCAAGGATTAAGCCAGAATTTGAGTGAGAAGTCATACAAAGGGTCAAGCTGCAGATAGTCACAAGGAGCGACAATGAGTGGGAACCAGGCAAGGAAGCAGAAACGTGGTCCCAGGGGTCTGGGCAGCAGCAGACCTAGCAACTAGCTGGTCAGACAAGGGATGGTACAGGAACAGGAAACTTTATACCCAGTGGCATCCAATCAGTAGTCTGCTAGTTTACTGACTCAGCTGAGTCACTGGGTGTAGCCTCTGGTGGTGGGGTGTCAGCTGCAGTTTCTTCATCTGACCTTACAGTGCAGTGGCACAGAAGGCAAGGCTCTCGCTCGGCCATTCCAAAGGCCTGGGTTCAAGACTCATTGCGCCTGATAATTCTCACCATTTTCTTATCTTGATAAACAGTGAAGGTCACAGTTTGGAACTATCTTCCTCTCTGAATAAAGAATATGAAAGCATCTTCACAGATGAGGTGCACAGAAAGCTCTGCTCCACTCGCTCCATCCTGTGCCATAAACCATGTCACACAGGTGTAATCTATACTTATTTTACAGAAAGCTGTACATGACATGCTGCTATTTAAATTTTTTCTTCCCTATTCCCATATTTCACAGCTATCAGATAGAAGTGATATCTGGGCAATTTCTTTTCAGTTACATTTGAAGGCTGATTATAAAATTACATTTGGTCAGCTAGTCCTTTGTGATATAACACGTGCTACTGGAAGGAAGAAGATTCTTTGGAGAAATCAGTCCCAATTTTTAAAGAACTTGGCTTCCTGTCCAAACCTCAGCTTGCTGATATTTTTTTCTTTATGCTTTTGCCAGTGAGAAGGAAAATACCATGCAGGAGGTGCTAAAGATTGTTTAGAGGGTCATAATTTTGAACCCCCAGTTTCTCAATTAAAGGGTAACTCCAAATGCAATAAAATATTAATCTGAAAATAAGTATTGTGGCCAACGGCTGGCTTCTCCCTAGTGGGTCTCGCACTTTTGCCTCTCGTAGTGGGCCAGGGCGTTGCTGGTTACCCCGTCTTCCCAGGGAGGGGGGTAGGGACCCGGGCCCGCCCGCTCCTCCGTGTCCCAGACCAGGGGCCCTCTGAGTAGCAGCTATGTGCTGCTGGCACCTTACTTGCAGCTGCAGGCTTTTCCCCGGGCTACTCTCCCCCCTCTGTCTTTCTGGCTTCTTGAGCCCAGTACCTTCTTCAGGTCTCCACCTCTCTCCCACACACCGCTGTACTCCGTTCTGTTCTCCTCCACTTCACACACTACTCTGCTCACCACACACCTACTCCTTCAACTGCACCCTGTCTCTCAAGAGTAGAGGGTTTTTATAGGCACCTGGGTGGGGCCTTAATTGGTGTCAGCTGACTCTAATTACCCTTTGGCTAGTCTACAGGGAATAAAGCCTGGAGCATTCTAGCACTTACATAGCGCCCTTCTAGAACTTTCCCAGTGCCCTTTGCCCTTGCTACACCACAGTATTTTCCAGAAAAGTCACTTAAATTCATCAGCAGAATTAATTAAAAATAAATATGGTAGGTGTTATTTCACTATTACAATAGTAAAACCAAAGACTGATTTTATTCCATGGAATCTGCTTTCATGCAACTCCTTGTCAAGTGACTGTCATGTTCTGATTTGCATGAATAGGAAAAAAAAGGAAGGGGGGGAACTGTTCACAATTCATCTCCATATGCCTACAGGTAATACAGCAAATGCACCTTCCTAGTACATGCTCTGTTTATTCAAAGAGAGGTGGTGAAGTTTTTTAAAATATCTACTAATTCAGGGGTGGTTTGTTTTTTTAAAATAGACTATTCCGAAGCTTTGGGGGAGGACCCTAAAGAAGCATTTTTTGGTGACATCCTCACCTACAAACCAGTAATAAATAAGAGATGAGATTGCTGCTCTCTCATACACTTGCACTGAATGCCAAGTGGTTTACTGAGGTCATATACACTATCCCACCTCCTCCCACATGCACTGAGAATGCATTCTTTGTTAGCTCAAGATGCAAAGTTTGCAGGTTAGACTTGAACCCGTAGCCATCTGGCAGTGTGCCTTAATTTCTCAGACATCTGTCTGGTCACACTCTTGCATAACAAAATCCTACCTTCCTCACTGTCCCTGCACTCCGAACATGTAATGTTCAGTGGAAACAAAGAGCTGTAATATATTCACAGGCTCAACTCCATTAGCTTAAGGTAAAAGCAGAGTAATTTCAGATGTCTAAAGATAAACATTCTTTTGTCTTCTAGTCCTTGCCATCTCTATCTATGTAAACATAGTATTGTTAGAGTAATTTACACCCTATTGATAGTAACAGTATCATGGTTGTGACTACTGAAATAGTTCAGTTGCTATAGCGATCTAGCACACTGAATTCTTCATTAAAATAATTAAAGTATATAACCCTCTTCAGTAAGCCTTTCTTGCTAAAAGACTATGAGCACCAACTTTTAAAAAAATTACATTATACTTCCCTTTACCCACACATTTATAATATTTTAATCACAAAAATAAGTACAACAAAATCATTCTTATTCCTAATTAAGTTTAAAAGAGGGTTAACAAACATTATTTCCTTGCTGGTTTTACTTCATTACTTCAGCCAACCCTGCAGTTAATCACATTTTTTCCTGTCTGAATGAGCCTGCTGGATCACTGGCTCATCATTAAAAGTATAGCCACCGTAAAACTGAGAGCAACAGAATCTGACTACTTACTCCAGTACTAAATGGAAAATACTGGCTTTGAACTTCTATCTGCATTAACAAGCAGAGAGCTCTGTTGGATAAACAAAATGTTTTTTAATCTTCACCTCAATGTTCCATGAAAGTGATATTATTGCTGAAATGGCTATTGACTTTACTCAGACACCACAGGTAATTTAATTGTACAGGTCAGTCCAAAATGGATCCTTAGCTAATTTGACTTTCTTGAAATATATATGGATTTTTTGTTTAAAGCTTTAAAAAAAAAAATCAACTGAAAAGCTGAAAACATCCATTTAATTCTCTTACAACAAGGTACAGTATTATCTTGTTAAATGACTTTGAACAAGCTTGTCACTCAACCTAAGAAAGGTAAAACAGCTAGTTCCTCTGTTATTAGTATTAAAAAAACTCAGTTGATGAAAGAAAAACCATATAGGTATTTCAACAACAAAAATCTTGTCTTAAATATAGCAATGATTTACCAAAGTTCTACAGGGTACCTCAATAACGTTTCGGATGGTGAAAGATTTTTCATAAATTCTTGCTAATAGTGTATAATTATATTTCCTTGAAGTTAAAATGAAGTTAACACACCAAGAGTATAGAATCTCTCCAAAAATCAATGTCACTGTGGCTTTGGACAGAATTATAGACTTTTTGGTAAGTCATAAAGCCAATTTCTGCCTTAAAGAGAGATCGTAGGTTCAAATTTTCCTTACAGATGACAGGAGCCTTTTATAAAATGGAATTTTTGCATGAAATCCAGTAGTGAATTCAAAGTGTAATTTATCTGTAAGCATTAAAATCCACGAGAAAGAAAGATTCTCAACTTCTAAACAGAATGTTTTGAAGCTACAGAAATCTGCTTGAAAAGATGAATGCTGACAGACAAGTGCAAAAGAAAAAACAAATAACCGTGTAAGAAAAATGTGATGAATAAAGTAGTAACAACAAAATTGAACAAATAAATTCAATTTAATAAAGGAACATTTGTTAACCTTTTGAGCAATGGTTCACAACCTGGGAGGCCGGAATGTCTTGAGTGGGTGCAGGCAGGGGGACGCCAAAGATTACGGAGGGGGTCCATGAGGCTTCAGTAATATTGAGGTAATTTAGCCTCCTCCTCCCCAAGCTCCGTGCCAGCTGGCCGTCTGGCTGGAGAGCAGCCCCAAACTGTGGGGGCCTGGAGCAGCCCTGGCTAACCTGCCAGAGCCCGCCACCATTACTCTCAGTCCATGAGGGATGGGATGAGGCAGGGACACACAGAGCAGGCAGCGGTGGCTGTCCCAGGGTAGGCTTAGCTTACTATTCAGGTAAGAGTAATTAATTAATTAATTACGTAATTTAGTGTTATCATTATATGTATTTATAGGGGTTCTGTGTGTTTGTAGCAGGCGGGGAATGGGGAAGCGTGTGTTTTACGTAGTGTTAACTAGTGGGTCTTTCACTCAAAAATGTTGGGAACCACTGCCGTGAGAATATCAAGAGTGAGTCCAGACAATCTTACAGAACTGATGAATGTCTTGCTGTGCTGAGAAAACAAGACAACGTTAATATGCCTTGCTACCATAATTTTTTGGCATAACCAATAGCTTTAAGCACAGTATTTCTTCTCCCACTGCCCCGCAAAAAACAGCATTTCAAATGATGGAACTGATGTGCATTTCTTTTAACTACTCATTATATAGGTTGCAGATATTGTTTCAGTTCTAGAATTTTATAGCAAGAGGCAGGAAGAGGGATAAATCCCAGGACAGTGCAGCTTATGAAATATGTAGATGGCAACATATTAATAAGGAATAAGAATGCTGTATCCTAATTGGCAACGAACATTGTTTTTTTTTTTAATGAAACTGAGGCTCCCAATGTCAGGAAGCTCACAAGACAATGTCCAAGGCAAGAATGAACACTATTAAGTGAAGCAACAGTGAACTCCTGACAGAGACAAATGAGATTAAAGTAAGTGGTATGTCAGGATCTGAAGGCTACAGATGAGAAAAGGACCAAGACTTCTGAAATCTGGTATGACTGCCAATTATATTTCTTGATGGCTGTTTAAGTGAATGGCAAAACAAAAACAAACAAAAAACAACACACCTTGCACCAGAAACCCATAGGTTCTTGAAAGCAAAACCTGACTCTATATAGTCCAGTCATAGGGAATTCACTGGAGATGTTGGACATCCAATATTAAGTCCCTGCTCTGCCCAATTCAGACCACTGGGCTACCGGCTATTCTATGGTGAATGTCTTGTTTTTTTCCATAAAAATATTCAAAAGGACCTTTTTCCCCCCGATATAGAATAAAAACAAGTTCTTAAAGCTTGAAAGTTTTTTGTGCAATGGAAGTGTGGTTTTTTGAACAGCGATACTGAAAAGATTCAACGACTTCCCTGATGTCAGAGAAGCCTGCAGAAGAGGTGCTCTTAGAACACAAAGTCCAGTGACTTAATTATAAATAAAAATCTCTTCTTTCATGATACAGTGAACTTTATTCTACTTTACAAAAATTCTTTGGATATTATTGGTTATATTAAAATATGAGAAAGTGTCTATTTAAAAATAAAATTCTGATTCTCTACATTCTGGAGAACACTCAACAGCCAATTCTGCTGATAGAAAACTGCTGTTGAGAAAGACAAATATGGAAAGTAAGTCCCTCTTAACTTTCATTCTATTGAATCTATACCCCTTGGAGTCTTGCATACAACTAAGACAACAGATATTTTGATTTACAGCGGAGATTAACAACAAGCCAACATTTACCTACACTACCAGTAAAATGTTGACTTTTTAATGTCTGTTGTTGACAATAAATTTGAGAAGAATTTTTTAGGATGCTTCAAAGGGCTATAAACAGGAGTAAAGAGTTAAAATTAAGGAAAGAAAATGTAGTCTGAATAGCAGGAGGAAACTTCTTGGTAGTGAAATTGTGATGGGACAAAGAAGAGGAAAAAGGCACAAAGCTATTCTGCTGACTCACCCTAGCAACCAAACCACTATACAAGCGGCAAGTCTGTCTCTAAGACAAAGCAGAGTGGGGTGGAGGAGAGGAGGCAGAGGACAAGTGAAGGTCCTTCAGGGAAAATCCCTAGGAATAGCAAACTCAGGAACAAACTGAGGCTAAGATTCATGTTTGATGTCGAAAATAAAGGAAAAACTTAAGAGTAGGATGTCACCGAGACCAAAAACTTAGCATGATTTAAAGATGGACTGGACATTTATATAAACAATAAGAATACTCCAAGTTAAAAGAGTTAATGTAATTATTCTGAAACATCATGCTTCAGAGATTAAACCAATCAAACTAGATTTGATTGGCCTTAAACGTGCTAAACGTAGGACGATATTATAGTGGAATAATATTGATCAGAGTGTATTGCTTATTATGCATAAGGTCAGGTAGGTGAACACATATAACAAGCTTAATAATCGAGTTACAAGGACCTCTTGTAACAACGTGAGGCCTTATGAGAGTAGTAATGGCAAAAGTTGGATTTCAAGAACAGTACAATAGGCCTAGAGAGATATCCTTACACCATAAAGTCTGCACTCTCATTTGGAGGGAAAAACAAGTGACCACAAATGGTTATAGTGCACCACAGGATATCACAAGAAGGGACTTTTGGGGGGGCTTTAGCAATTGGGTTTCTATGCAGTAAGTAGTAGTTAGAGCACATTTATATAGAAATTATTAAATGTGTGATATAGTTTATTAATATTAATGACTATGGGACTGATAATGCTATTCAAAAGGCTATATATGGATAATGGAAAGGTGACAATTTTGTCTTTTTTTTTTTTTTTCATTTTGTCATGGTCACTGAAGTGGTCAAATATTGTTATGCATCCAAAAAGTTAGAGAGAAGTGGGGTATAAAATATCCTGCTTAGTTCTCTATTTTCAGGCTGCACAAGGCTTCTGTAATGACACAAAGCTTTCTTAAGCTCCTCTTACTGATGATTCTTCACCCCTATATAGTCTTTTATTTTAGAATGTAAGTATGAAATTTGATTAATTATCTCTACCACATTGGGTACATGGGATGTTTATCTGGATAACTTTGTGCTGTCTAGTAATTTCAGAGAGTCAGTCTATCTGGTTTCTTTGTAAAGTTACAATTGAATATATTCAATATACAATTGAATATGACATCAATCCTTAAAGAAAAAAACGTTTCAGAGAGAAAATTCTGTGTAGCCTAACTTAGGAAAGAACCCATGATAATCAATAATCAATTAACATTATAAGTGGAAAAATTCTAGTGTCATTATTTAAATACAGATACAGGGGAGTAGGAGACTTTCATGGAGTGTCAGTTTCTCTCACATTTACCTACCAACAGGTTTCTTGCACCTTTCTCAGAAGTGTCTGGTATTTGTTACTATCATGCTGGATACTAGAGTAGATGGATCACAGTTCTTATACAGTATGGCAATTCTTACATTCTTATGAACATAACAGATTATTTATGCTGCGTTGAAGCTCCATCCATTTATTGACATCAGTTAAACTATGAGTGTCCCTAAGTGGTGGAAGCACATTATCTGGGGCACAACTAGACTGGAGTATGGTGAGACGACTAGCACATGTACAATGGCAAATACGCTTGTGTTTGCAGGTAAATATGCTTGATGACCTAATAGGTATTTTCCATATCTAATTTCAGTGATTCTATGAATTGTCTGAGCTCTATCATTTTGGGAATGAGTAATCCAGGTCATAATTAGATGTAGGTTGCCCTATCTGAACTACTTAAAAACCTCATGAAGTACACAATCCGTTTGATCTATTCAATAAGTACAGTTTTGCAGTTACCTTTTTTACAGTCTTGTCAGGTTCAAGAGCAATATCTGGAATGTTGGCATCCACCATGAGGGAAAACAAGTTCAAGATCAAGTTGGAATACCTAACAAGAAAAGGAGAATAAGTCAGAAACATTGTGCAGACGATAATCTCCAGTGTTAGTCTTCTCCCTCATTTAAATTATTTCTCACATCACATCATCATCTTGGTAATGCTCAAGAGAGATGATTTGTACAGAACACATTAGTTGGGCTTGTATTGCTGCTGTGAATGCAATGGCCCTGCAGTTTGCTTTGCAATGAAAAAATTAACCTTTGCATCTCAAAATCTGGAGCATATAATTTTTTCTTTTTTTTCCCTCTAAACAACTAAAAATGTTGAGGAAAATATAGCTGGAGATCTATGTAAAACAGATTATATTAGCAAATATTTCTGGAGTCAAGAACATTCATCTCTTTTGCACCTTTCTATTGCACCTGACACACAGAAGGACACTAAATTAAAGAGACCCCACGTAATAGCTATATAACAGTGATATTTACTTAAATTAACATTCTTAAAATTATTAAAGTCTTTACAAAAAAAGATTTTATGATGTTGCATGGGAGGTTGTATAAACAGGATGAGTATGTTCTTAATCACCTGGTTTAAACAGAATTAAGATTGCAGCTGCTCAGTGAAACTATAACAACTTGGGTAAGTATGCTGCACATTTGAAACAAAAGGTTATTTATAGCCATTAAAAAGAAGTGACATTGGAGCTGTCAGAGTCTTCTAATTTTACATGTCAGGGTTGGAAGTACTCATGATTTTTTTTTTTTTTAAGACCAACAGTTTGATACTGCAGGAAATTAACAGCAAGTCATTGTTTTAGGGGATAATTTCCAAGCTCTTCAGCAAATGAGAACCTTCCTTACTCTATATATATAGAACTAGCTTTTCCGCTTTTTTGGGAAAATAGTGAACCTACTCAATTTGGAAGATGCCATTTATAAAAAGTATTTTAGGAGCTTAGGAGGTAATGGAAAGGGAATTCAAAACAGAAAAATAGTTTTAGTACAGCTTCTGAATACAAACAAGTCACTGATCATTCGCATCACTGGGTAATTATCTGATCATTTTAGCAGCACAAAAAAGAAGAAAGGGCAGCACTGATCTCCAAAGAAAACAAACAGATCATAAAGCCATATTTATTTTTTATGAACAAAACAGACCCCTATGATTATTTGTCAAAATACTCATCAGTACTCATCAGTACTTATATTTCTTCTCTCTTTCCAACCCTCTGCTAAAAGCAGGACTATCCTTAGCTAAGGCGAGGGTTTTGTCAAGCCACAACTTAAAAACCTCTAAAGATGGAGATGTCACCACCTCCCTAAGTAACCCATTCCAATGCTTCACCACTCTCCTAGTGAAAAACTTCTTCCTAATGTCCAACCTAGACCTCCCCCACTGCAACTTGAGACCATTGCTCCTTATTCTGTCGTCTGCCACCACTGAAAACAGCCTAGCTCCATCCTCCCTGGAACCCACTTTCAGGTAGTTAAAGGCTGCTGTCCAATCCCCCCTCATTCTTCTTTTCTGCAGACTAAACAGACCTAGTTCATTCAGCCTCTCCTGATAAGTCTTGTGCTCCAGCCCCCTAATCATTTTTGTTGCCCTCCGCTGGACTCTCTCCAACCTGTCCACATCCTGGACACAATACTCCAAATGCGGCCTCACCAATGCCGAATAGAAGGGAATAATCACTTCCTGCAATCTGCTGGCAATGCTCTTACTAATGCAGCCCAATATGCCATTAGCCTTCTTGGCAACCAGGGCACACTGCTGACTCATATCCAGCTTCCTATCCACTGTAACCCCCAGATG
This sequence comes from Mesoclemmys tuberculata, assembly GCA_007922155.1. Taxonomy (NCBI): domain Eukaryota; kingdom Metazoa; phylum Chordata; order Testudines; family Chelidae; genus Mesoclemmys; species Mesoclemmys tuberculata. The sequence continues at coordinate 7,345,703 of ML675629.1, read as the reverse complement.
CTTTTCTGCAGAACTGCTGCCTAGCTCGTCGGTCCCCAGTCTGTAGCTGTGCATGGGATTCTTCTGTCCTAAGTGCAGGACTCTGCACTTGTCCTTCTTGAACCTCATCAGATTTCTTTTGGCCCAATCCTCCAATTTGTTTAGGTCCTTCTGTATCCTATCCTTCCCTTCTAGGATATCTACCACTCCCCCTAGCTTAGTGTCATCTACAATCTTGCTGAGGGTGCAATCTACCCACTCTTCCAGATCATTAATGAAGATATTGAACAAAACCGGCCCCACGACCGACCCCTGGGGCACTCCACTTGTGACCGGCTGCCAGCTAGACATGGAGCCATTGACCACTACTCGTTTGAGCCCTTTGCTCTAGCCAATTCTCTATCCATTTTGTAGTCCATTCATCCAACCCATACTTTTTTAACTTGCTGATAAGAATACTGTGGGAGACCGTATCAAAAGGTTTGCTAAAGTCAAGGTATATCACATCCACCGCTTTCCCCTCATCCACAGAACCAGTCACCTCTTCATAGAAAGTAATCAGGTTGGTCAGGCACTACTTTTCCTTGGTGAATCCATGCTGACTGTGCCTGATCACCTGTGCCTCTCTGTTAAGTGCCTTAAAATGGATTCCTTGAGGACCTGCTCCATGATTTTGCCAGGGATTGAGGTGAGGCTGACCAGCCTATAGTTCCCTGGATCCTCTTTCTTCCCTTTCTTGAAGACGGGCACTATATTCGCCTTCTTCCAGTCATCTGGGACCTTCCCCTTTCAAAGATAATAGCCAATGGCTCTGAAATCACATCAGCCAACTCCCTCAGCACCCTCAGGTGCATTGCATCTGGCCCCATGGACTTGTGTATGTCCAATCTTTCTAAATAATCCTGAACCTGTTCCTTCAGCACTGTGGGATGTTCACCTCCTCCCCATTCTGTGCCACCCAGTGCAGTGCTCTGGGAGCTGACCTTGTCTGTAAAGCCAGAGGCAAAAAAGGCATTAAGTACATCAGCTTTCTCCACATCCTCTGTCACTAGGTTGCCTCCCCCATTCTCATAGACTCATAGACTCATAGGTCAGAAGGGACCAATATGATCATCTAGTCTGACCTCCTGCACAAGGCAGGCCACAAAACCCTACCCATACACATTTATAACAACCCCGAACCCATGACTGAGTTATTGAAATCCTCAAAAGTGAGATTTGAAGACCTCAAACTGCAGGGAATCCATCAGCAAGCGACCCATGCCCCACGCTGCAGAGGAAGGCAAAAAACCTCCGGGGCCTCTGCCAATCCGCCCTGGAGGAAAATTCCT
>ML675629.1:7293660-7339393 GCA_007922155.1 Mesoclemmys tuberculata | reverse complement strand
ATAGCACCACTGCTTGAGCCATCTGTTAATCATCATAATCTTGTCGCCCCCTCCATTCTGTAAGGGGCCCACACTTTCTTTAATCTTCCTCTTGTTGCTAACATACCTGTAGAAACCCTTCTTGTTCCCCTTCACATCCCTTGCTAGCTGCAACTCCAATTGCGCTTTGGCCTTTCTGATTTCATTCCTGCATATTTAAGCAGTATTTTTATAATCCTCCCTCGTCATCTGACCAAGCTTCCACTTCTTGTAAGCTTCTTTTTTGTGTTTAAACTCACTAGTGATGTCTTTGTTAAGCCAAGCTGGTCGCCTACATACTTGCTATTCTTTCTGCACATCGGGATGGTTTGTTCCTGTGGCATCAATAAAGTTTCTTTAAAATACAGCCAGCCCTCTTGGATTCCTTTCCCCCTCATATTAGCTTCCCAAGGGATCCTGCCCATCAGCTCTCTAAGGGAGTCAAAGTCTGCTTTTCTGAAGTCCATGGTCCGTATCCTGCTGTTCTCCTTTCTTCCTTTTGTAAGGAAGGATGACAACACTTTCCATTATTAGACCTGTTTTATAAATGACCAAATTTTGCCAAAGTTTAACCACTCTGGCTGAACTTTGCAGTTCTTACTGTCTGCCTCAAAGCTGGGTTCTTCAGAGATGGGGGGGTGGAGGGCAGAGGAGTGTTGAAGGGAGTGGAATTTCTTGGAAACTACTGCAACGACACTAGAGTAGTTACCTTGGTGCTAGCTGTGTGTCTTTTGCATTCCCCATGGAATCATGCCCGTCTTTACCCACATTATAAGCCTTTGAATCACCTCAGTTCCCACATGCTCAGCAGAGACATGTTAGAGTCCAGGAGCTAAATTCTCTACTGAATATGCTGCAGCGAAGCACTGCAACACCGAAGTCCCCTTTTGTAAACCTAGCCCTTAAACCAAAATATTCAGATTATATTTCAAGACCCTTTTCTTTACAGAACTGTTATTTTTGCCAGTTCTCCGTTCTCAGGAATCTGACCAATCATGGAATGCCATCTAAAATATCAGCTTTTTTATTTCCAATATTCATGTACTTTTAAAACTCATGATAGGTATATTATATGGATCGGATAGTCTAATTTATTAACATCCAATGTTTTAGAGAGCTGCATGAGCCCCACGATTATTGTTATCTGCATACCAACACTTAAGAGTGTTCTATAAACTCTCATTCCTTTTATATATATGCAGAAGCAAGATTCTTTAATAAATCTCACATTTTTATATTTCAAGTTGTTTTTACAGAAAAAAGTCTTGCCTCTTTCTATCATAAATATATTTAAATAACCCTTCTGAATTAGTTGAAATATCTAAAATTTGACACTTGTTTGTTTCTTCAACTATCCTTAGCATGTTTTATTTTTCCTAACCAGATTGTTTATACTTTAAAAGCTATAAGCTTTCTGCTCATTATTCATGCTGCTCTGTTGCTATATAGTAATCATGGTTGTAGCTAGTTGTTTTAATGTTATATGTGTTTATGTTTTATTATCATATATTAGAAGTTAAGTAGCAGCCTTGCCAAGGGAATGTACAGGAGGGTAAAAGGGCAGTAAGTCCCCCGAAGGTACCAGGAGATAGCCAACGACCACATTCCAGCAAGAAGCAGATAAGCTGTCTGCCTGCGCCATCGAGGCGCCAAGTGATCAACACATTCCTGCAAAAGCAGATAAGTAAGTTGGCTACCAGCGCCCTAGAGGCGGCAAGTGATTGGTACACGTCAGTATATGATGATGCTGCTCCTAATTGGTGTAAGATAATGTATGCATGATGTAATCTGCTTGGCAACACGCCCGTAATAAAAGTCTGCTGCACACTAAGAGCAACAGCCATTCACCCCAGAAGTTGTCTGTCTCATCACTTCAAGATTCGGCCTCCGTGAATGACTCCTTTGTGGTTAGCTAAGTACCACAAGTGGTGGAGAATTGCGGTGCTCCTGATCGCTCCTCGCCGCGTGTGCTGAGCCTCGCCTGCGGGCTACCCTGATCGCTCCTCGCCGTGTGTGCTGAAGCCCCGCCTGCAAGCCTGCAAGCAACCTCAGAGCCGCCGCTGCTCTCCTGTGAGCCTTCGCTTCCTGAGGGCACTCCTGACGTCCCCGTCACTCACCCCGCGCATTCGTCTCCGGACCACTCGTGAGTATGGGGAAGGAATTCTCCAAGTTGCAAACTGAGCACGTTAGGGAACTTGGGAGGATTGTCAGGTCTACAAATTCTAGCTTACATCCCTCTGACACCCTCCCCACACAAACTGAACTAAAATCCCTTCTTCTCTATATTTGGCAAAATTGCCCAGCGTACCCGCAAACGGGCTCAATCAAATTAAAAGATTGGGAGAAAATTGGAAATTATCTCCATGCTGAACCACGGGCTCCGGTGGATGTCCGGCTGACGTGGAAAGTCGTCCTCCGATGTCTCTCTCTCTATGCTGAGAACTCTTCTCTGCTTTCCCTCAAACCTGCTCCGCCTCAGCCTCCTCCTGCTAATCCACCCCCCCCTTATAATACCGCCTCCGCTCCTCCTTCTGCTGCACAACTCCCCCTGCCGTCTACACCCAATCCGTTTCTTCCTACATCGCTCCCATCTTCGTCCCCTGTTTCTGATTCTCCTTCCTCGGTTACCCCTGCTCTCTACCCTGCACTCTCTGAGCTAAATCCGCCCCCTTCTTTCCCAATCGGGGGTGCGGTGGAGCGCTCTTTTCAACAGGCAATCCTCTCCGGTGACATCCATCCTGGAGACGAGATGGCCTCTCTTTTCCCGGTACAACATGCGGGACAAGCCAACCACGCCGTTATAACCATACCCTTTAATATTCTAAAAAATATTAGGGAAGCCTGCACCCTACATGGCATTACCTCGCCTTATGTCCAACAGTTGTTGGTCAATCTTTCTCACATGTATACCATGCTCCCAAATGATTGGAAGGATCTTGGTCGCTTAATTCTAACGCCAGTTCAATGCCTTGTCTTTTTGGCAGACTTTCAAGCGGCATGCCGCCGCCACGCCCCTCCAGGGGTTGCGCCAACCGCCTTAAGCGGTGACGGTGACTTTTCCACTACCCCGGTCCAGGCTGCCTTAGCGGTGGCTACCCTCACTGCCTGTTCTGTAGCCGCTCTGGAAGCGTTTGGGAAGGTGGAAGACACCCGCGATGCGTCGGGCCCTTCCTTCGCCTCCATTAGTCAGGGACCTGCCGAGTCCTATGCAGAGTTTATCTCTAAACTGCAAATTGCTATCAAAAGAGAAATATCCCATCCCGTCGCTCAAACTGAACTCCTCTTAAAATTGGCCTTTAAAAAGGCCAACAAAGATTGCCAAACGGCCCTTCTGGCCATTAGAGCATCTCTGGATGCCAGCATTGCCGATTATCTTAAGGCTTGCCGTCATATAGGCACTACTACTTACAATATGAGTATGCTTGCTGACGCCCTTGCTGCCACTCAAACCCGAAAACCCCCTTCAGGCAACTGTTTTAATTGCGGCAAACCTGGCCATTTCAAGGCTCAGTGCCGAGCCCCGGGCGGAGGGGCTGCCACCCCCGGGGACAATGCATCCAATAAGCCACGCACTCGGTGCCCAAAATGCCAAAAAGGTTATCATTGGGCGCGCGAATGCCGCACCAACCCGCAGCCCAAACCCAGTTACCCTCAGGGAAACTAAATACGGGGCTAGCAACCAGCCCCGCATCAAAGGTTGCCTCTTTTCCCTTCACAATTGCGAAGGACCTCCCCTCCGAATCAGGGGAGCCACTAGCTATCGTGGTCAAGTCCCTCTCCCCCGACGAGTCACCTTCCCCTCCCCTACCAGGTGACCGCGCAAATTTGCTTCAGGCCATCATTCTACAGGCTGCTGAGGCTGTTACAATGGACCCTCCTGGCATTGCTCACTTCATACCCCTTAATTTACAGACCTGTCAGCTGCCTCCTGCCCTCCCTCTCCTAGCTTTTCCCCATCGAGACTTGGTCTGCCAAGGCGTCATGGCGGCTCCTTTCCTCCTGGACCCCGGAGATTTCTCTAGTGTTTCCCTAGTTTGTATTCCCACCTCTCCGGTCACCATTAGCAAGGGACAGCACGTCGCTACAGTCGTTCCTGTGGCTCTCGAACCGTACCCCCTCGGTCTCTCTGAATATTCCTCCTTAAGCCCGCCCACTGCACATCCTTTTAGCCTCTTCCTAACCCAACCCCTGTTAGAGTACAAGCCACTCTGCGTTTTCCTTATAGAGGGTCGTCCATTTTCTGGTCTTTTAGATATGGGCGCTGACGTTTCGGTTATCCGTCAAGCGGAGTGGCCCTCTGAGTGGCCCACTACCTCGTGCCCTGCAGTGCGCGGCGTGGGTGGAATCCAAGAATCCCGGGTGAGTTCTCGGTGGCTCCTTGTTACCCACCAGGAATCCTCCACTCAGGCCCGGGTACGTCCAGTTATCCTACCTCTTCACATCAATCTTTGGGGTCGGGATATTTTATCCCAGTTCAAGGCTTCGTTATCCTTCTCCTAATATGAATACTAATTTTTCCTCGGACTATAACAATCCGTGGAAAACCCTTGACAATTATTATAACTTAGAATTGTTGCAAGGGCAGCTTGTTTTTGTGTTGGGTGTTGTATTGTTTTTGCTTTTACTCATCTGTTGGAAACCTCGGCTGTAAAAGTAAAAACAATTATGTTTGCGCTTCCCTTATCCCTAAATGATTCTACGCCTGTATGGGTGGATCAATGGCCCCTGTCATCTGAAAAACTGCAGGCTTTACATACACTGGTCCAGCAACAACTGGATAGGGGTCACTTAGAATCTTCTACTAGCCCCTATAATACCCCAGTGTTTGTAATAAAAAAGAAATCAGGAAAGTGGAGGCTACTCCAGGACCTCCGAGCGGTCAATAAACTCATTAGACCCATGGGAACCCTGCAGACTGGTCTGCCAAGCCTGGCCGCAGTCCCGCGAACCCATTCCCTCATAGTTATGGACCTCCAGGATGCCTTCTTTTCTATTCCTCTTGCACCAAAAGACCGTATGCTTTTTGCCTTTACTGTCCCTGTCCTTAATCAGGAGCATCCAGCTACTAGATATCAATGGCGTACCCTCCCTCAAGGGATGCTCAATTCTCCCACTATGTGCCAGCATTTTGTTCACGAGATACTGGTACCACTCAGGGCTAAGTATCCCCAGATTTCTATCGTCCACTATATGGATGACATCCTTCTTCATGCAAATCTACCTTCTTGTCACCTCTTGGAAATAGCATTAGAGACTCAAGCTTGGCTAGCTTCTAAAGGTCTGGTGGTGGCTCAGGAAAAAATTCAGCTACAGGACCCCTATATTTTTCTAGGTCATAAAATACTCAATGCCACTGTTCAACCACTTCTCCCAGAATTACAGCTCCCTCAAACCACTACCTTAGTGCATTTGCAGCAATATCTGGGGGCGGTGAATTGGGCCCGATCGGCCCTATCCATCACCACTGCTCAACTCAGCCCACTCATGGCTGCACTTAAGGGCCATGATAGCCCAGCCAGCCCTGTCAATTTGAGCCCTGCTCAAATGAGGGTGGTTGAGGAAATAAATCAAGCTCTTCGCTCCTGCACACTTGATCGGTGTCTCCCTAACACCCCCTTACGCTTACTTATTTTAAATACTCCCCCTCCTCCCACAGCTGTCCTCGTCCAGCTGGGGGAGGATGCCAAATCTCTGTTGTTCATTGAATGGTTACACCTCCCTCACACCCCTAGGGCTACCCTTACCCCCAGAGATGCCCTGTTTTCTCAACTTATTGTTAAAGCCCGCCTTCGTTCCCTTGCCATCTTAGGAATCGAATTGACGGCTATCTACTCCCCAATTCCCCTAAAGGATTGGGAAGCCCTCTTTCGGGTCTCCCCCTACCTCCAGGACGCCTTAGCTGCCTGGTGCGGTGAAATTCTCTATCATGTGTCGTTAGACCCACGGCTTTCTTTACTTCGTACTATTCCGTTTCGCCTGCATAGCTCTCTCTCTGAGTCACCCTTACCTAATGCCCTCACTGTCTTCACCGATGGGTCTCGCTCTCATGGAGCATGCGTAGCTAAAATAGAGGGAGACTGGCTACACCTTCGCTCCCCCTCTTACTCCTCGGCTCAAAGAAACGAACTGGCTGCCATCATCCTTGCCTTTTCCCGGTTTTCCCTTGCTCCCATCAATGTGATCTCCGATTCTCTCTATGCTGTACAAATTGTAAAGCTTATCTTTAACTCCTATTTATCTCCTGCCTTAAATGAACAACTGTATACACTCTTTCTTTCGTTGTAAACCTTAATAGCCTCAAGAAAACATCCCTTCTTCATAGCTCACATTCGCAGCCATCAATCATTCCCAGGGTTTCTGACGGAGGGAAATCAAGAGGCGGACAGGGTAGCCTCCCCCTCCGCCTCTTGCCTGCTTCTTAAACATTCCTTTTCTGCCGCTACGGACAGTCATTCTTATTACCACCAAAATGCAGCCTCCTTGCAAAAACATTTTTCCATTTCTAAGTCTGAGGCAACGGCTATCATCCAGCAGTGCCCTACATGTTCTAAACAGGCACATTCCATCCCCCTGGGAGTTAACCCAAGGGGGTTAGTGGCCTGCCAAATATGGCAGATGGATGTCACGCAGTACCCTCCCTTTTCGCCCTGGAAGTACATTCATGTTAGCATTGACACCTGCTCAGGATTTGTTTTTGCATCCCCACAAAGAGGTGAGACCACCTCACATGTCATCAATCACTGCTTACGGGCCTTTTCGGCCGTTGGCTGCCCCGCAATACTAAAAACGGACAATGGCCCTGCATACTGCAGCGCTGCCTTTGCCTCATTCTGCAAGCCATGGAATATAGAGCATCGCTTTGGTATTCCATACAACAGTCAGGGGCAGGCAATAGTCGAAAGAGCCAATTTAACCCTTAAAAACACCTTAAGCAAATTGGGCTCTTCCCCCTCCCCTCCTTCGCTACCTGCATGTCAAAACCTGCTCTCTATAGCCTTGTATACCCTTAACTTTCTCAACCTCTCTGGCAATCCCCCGCTAACCGCGGCTCAGAAACACTTCCTGACTCCGCCGGCTGAAAAGCGTCACCCTCCGGTATATTACAGACAGTTACCTGATCCTGCTTGGAAGGGGCCAGCCCCCCTGCTAACTTGGGGCAGGGGTTACGCCGCAGTGGACACTGAGGACGACGGAATACTCTGGATACCCTCACGCAACGTCCGCCCCTTCCATCCAGTTTCACGGTCCCAAATCCCCCACGCATCAAGCGAAGAACCTGAGGCTTCAGTTCACCTCCTTTTTGCTTCCAACTCGGGGTAAGCATGAGCCTTCGAAGCATCTGTATCGTTGGGCTTCCCCCTTGTTTCACCATTATTATTTTGGTCGCTGCTTCTGTTTATATTGCTACTCTTGTCAGAACGTGGCAAAATCAACTAACTGTTAATCTCGCTGACTCATCCTCATATTCAACTGCCTTCTCTAATTCAACCACCGGTACGGCCGCCCCTGTTCGTCGACTGCGACGATCATCCTCTACCACCTTGTCCAGTTGTACTGTCTGCATTACGCGTACCACGCAAGGTACCTCCACCACCTATACCTTTCTTCATACAGCAGTAAGGCCCGATGGTAGCAAAAGAAATGGGACATGTATACATGAAAACAAACAATATGACATATATATCAAGGACTCCACCACATGGTGTTCCAACCCACAGACTCCTCTCATTATTAATGTCAGTGTTTATGTGGGAATGCTTCCCATCAGAGGTGGCCGAACAAACGGGGGGTTGTTTTATGTTAATAGCTCTGCAGCCGTTTACACCGGGCAAGATATCAAACTGTATTTTGATGTGTGTGATGCTTTTGACAAACACTCATGGTCGTATGGTTGTGGCTCCTCCGCATGGAGACGCACCTATCATAGTAATCATAAGTATCTGTGCAAACAAACCCCAGATTGGTCAAAGCCAAGAAGCACTACCTTCCTTGGCGCCAATGTGGCACCCCAAACATGGCGCCCTTGTGGTTCACGCGAGGACTGTTCTGAAAGTCAATTCTCTTCCGGATGGAAATGTGTGTGTCTATATACTGGTGGGGGGTACTCGGGTAGTACTTGCCCCGACATCCAGGAATTTCAAAAAGGGCCAAAAAATCAAGTAATAATCACATGGAAAACAAGCAAAAAAAGAAAGGAAATTACATATGGGCTGGGTATCAATGGAACTGGAAATGACCCAGTGTCCTATATCACCATTAAGCAATTCCCCGTACCTAACACCACCAGTTACTCCTGGTCGGTTTTCAATACCCTTAGTCAAAGAGAGGAACTACCTGCCATTCCTGACAAGGCTACTAATATGTTTGTCAAATTTGCTGAAGATGTTGCACAAACGCTTGGTGTTACCAACTGCTTTGTTTGTGGGGGTACCAACTCAGGTGATCAATGGCCCTGGAGTGCCGTGGAAGTATCCTCGGACCTCTTGCACAACTTAAGTACTGGAGGTAATATCACCAAGCGTCTTAAGCCGGTGCAACAGCCGTTAACATGGGTAGTCACTTCAAGCTTGGTAGGTCAGGCATGCCTCCGCCAAAATATAAGTGGGGGTCCCCAGGTTGGATGGTTGCAGTGCCTAGGCGAATGGGAAAATGGACGCTGGTCCTCGGCTGCCAATTTGTCCCAACCAAAACCATTTGACTTCACTAATCTTCTCAAAAACAAAACAGGCAAGCCCTGGACAACTCCTGCAGATATGTACTGGATCTGTGGCAATTTAGCATATCAAGTACTTCCAGTAAATTGGACAGGATCCTGTGTGCTGGGATTCATTAGACCTTCCTTTTTTCTAGTCCCCCTTCCTTCAGCACAAACGATGGGTGTTAGGGTATACGACACGGGTAAAGCCGCGCGTAAAAGGCGCACCGTGGGAACAGGTATTGGTGGTTTCGAGGTCATTGGGCCGGCTGATAGTGTTTGGACCTCAGAAAGAATTATTGCCTATTACGACCCTGCTACTTGGGCTAATGATGGATCCTGGGGCTACAGAACTCCCATTTATATGTTAAATAGAATAATTCGTTTGCAGCATGTTTTAGAACTTGCTGGGCGCAATATTGATAAAGCTCTCAACATTATCGCTACTGAACAAGATAAACTGCGTACCGCAGTGTACCAAAATCGGTTAGCCCTTGACTACCTATTGGCCGCAGAGGGGGGAGTCTGTGGTAAGTTTAATCTGTCCAACTGTTGTCTACGTATCAACCCAGTGGGGAAGGTTGTGAAGGACCTCACAGATGAGCTCCGCCGAATCGTCCATGTGCCCCCACAGCAGTGGAGTGGATTGCTGGATGACGGTGGGTTCCTTGGAGGCCTATTTCGTAACTGGAAGCAGGCTGCCTTAATGGCTGCTATAATCTTCCTGGGCCTCTTGGCATTGCCTTGCCTAATCCCCCTAATCCGAAATTTGGTACAGACCACAGTGGACAGTGCCTTAGCACATAAACAGGCACTTGCCTTGGAATTAGAAGAAGCCCCCTTGCTAAAAACTTCATGTACCTTCTCCAGTAGCGAAAATGAAGATAGCAATAATAAAGAAAATAAACAGTAGTAAAAATAAAGAAAAACAGAGGAGATGTTGCTATATAGTAATCATGGTTGTAGCTAGTTGTTTTAATGTTATATGTGTTTATGTTTTATTATCATATATTAGAAGTTAAGTAGCAGCCTTGCCAAAGGAATGTACAGGAGGGTAAAAGGGCAGTAAGTCCCCCGAAGGTACCAGGAGATAGCCAACGACCACATTCCAGCAAGAAGCAGATAAGCTGTCTGCCTGCGCCATCGAGGCGCCAAGTGATCAACACATTCCTGCAAAAGCAGATAAGTAAGTTGGCTACCAGCGCCCTAGAGGCGGCAAGTGATTGGTACACGTCAGTATATGATGATGCTGCTCCTAATTGGTGTAAGATAATGTATGCATGATGTAATCTGCTTGGCAACACGCCCGTAATAAAAGTCTGCTGCACACTAAGAGCAACAGCCATTCACCCCAGAAGTTGTCTGTCTCATCACTTCAAGATTCGGCCTCCGTGAATGACTCCTTTGTGGTTAGCTAAGTACCACACTGCTCCGTGCCACTGCTCAGCCAAACTAGACTTTTTGCCTTTCTGCCTATTTGGATTTTACTGGCATGAATTTCAATTGCAGCCCCTCCAACTGTTTCCGTATTTCCTACTTCTATGCATTTTATTTCAAACACATCATAAAAAACACTATAAAACTCCTTAGACAATTTCAGATTCCTTCAATGTCAGCTTTCCTAAAGATCAAGGCTGTTGTGTTACTTCTCTTTTGCTCTTATGAGTATTTCAGATCAAATCATATTGTTAACATTACATCCTAAATGCTCCTCAACTTTAATTACTTATTATTGGCTCCTTTCCCAACTGGAGTCCTAAATCAGCTGAAACTTTAGGCCCTTCAATAAACCATGCAAGAACACTGTACTCCATTAGCTAATGTCAACTCATATGTACCTCCACTTTGTTTTATTCCTAACAATATGGGGATAAGGCTGAAAAACGTGAGAATCTCTATAATCATTTAAACCCTGTCCTTCAACTCCTGCAAACCAACGGATTACACACAAGGAACACATTGGCCTGAAGTCTGATATCCCTGAGACCAAAACAGAATGAGTAACAATTTTTAAAAGTCCAGTACCTTGCAAATCACCAGGGGCATTTACAGCTTTTGAATTATGTACATTTGTTTCCACTCCTGGCAAGATGAGTCATTAAGTGGACCTTAATCACTGCATCATTCCGATTACCATTTTAATTTTTTTCCTCCACTTTTCTGCTTAACTTGCCATGATATAGTGAGCTGGATCCAGCAATGCAAGTACTCCAAACAAAACAATCTTAACAACTGTTTCCAAGCTTTCCGTCTGTAAAGCACAAATCATTGCCTCTAGTTATGAGACAGAATTTGGTTGCAAACCAAAAACAAAAAAAACAAAAAAAACACCCCACACCCACCCCACATCACCACTGAGGTAGAAGGAATTTATAAATTCCATTGAGGCCCACTCAATTTTAAGTTCTGATCTCTCACAACTTCTCAGGACTAACCACACTTGTGGATCAATACAAAACACTTTCAGGACCTGTACAAGCACTTTTCAAGCACTGGTCCTGGATTCATGGTCAGGAAAAAGAGTCTGCAATTTATGTCAGATTGTTTACTCCGAAAGCCCCAATCAATTTAAAAAATCCCAAATACAAAGCAAAACACATTTTCATGAAAGACTTCTTTTGCTTTCCTTTCTCAAACAATCAGATATTGCATGTCTGGAGATATGTAATCCAGAATCTATGATGTCTCTCCAAACTGTTCTCTTAATCACTGCTAACAAACGCTAATTAGACGTTTTTCCATATGAGAAGAAAAACTGTTATCTTACATTACTCCTCTCTTTGTGTGGCTAAGTCAGAGAGTTTTACATGCTTTCTCATCAAGGCCCTGATTCAGCAGGTATTCAACTGTGTGCTTAAGTACCTTGTTAAATCACAGCCCACATCCCTGGCTCTGATGAGCTCCTAGTTTACCATTTCCCATCTACATTAGAATAATAAGCTTATGAAAGGGTGAACAGAAATCTAATTGCCCCATGAATAATCTGAAACAAAACAACCACACATTAACAAACAAAAGAAAACCAAAAACTTGAAAGGCATTTCTTCTCAGCAAGGACAACAAAAGAAAGCTGGAGATCATAAACCAAGCATCTTTAGAGGTGAGCCACAGAGAGAGAAAGAAATTTTGCAAAAGGTAATGGCAGGAACTTTTTATTAATATACAGTAGAACCTCAGAGTTATGAAGACTGCGGGAATGGAGGCTGTTCGTAACTCTGAAATGTTTGTAACTCTGAAAAAAATGTAGTGGCTGTTCTTTCAGAAGTTTACAATTGAACATTAACTTAATCCAGCTTTGAAACTTCACTATGCAGAAGAAAAATGCTGCTTTTCACCATCTTAATTTAAATGAAACAAACATAGAAACAGTTTCCTTACCCTGTCAACATTTTTAAAAAACTTTTCCTTCATTTTCTGTAGTTTATGTTTAACACAGTACCGTACTATATTTGTTTTTTTTTTGTTTTTTGGGGGGGGAAGGGGGGTCTCTGCTGCTTCCTGATTGCATACTTCCGGTTCCAAACGAGGTGTGTGGTTGCCTGGTCAGTTCCTAACACCAGTGTTCGTCACTCGGAGGTTCTACTGTAACAGCATTATGATGTCTGGTTTTTTTCCAGACTCCCTGGAAAAATGTTATACGCTGGTGTGATGCAGAATGTGCAGTTTCAGGGGCTTGTTTTTTCTTTTGTTGAAGTTGTGAGTGAATGGGAATGAAAATTAGATTTGAAATATAAAACTTGCTTCAACCTTCACTATTCGCTAAAAAGGGAAAACCAGATTAAATAACCTGATTTATACATTTTCCACAACTGTCTGGGTATCAAACAGTTTTAAGCCAGCGTGCACAACAGCCATTCTCTAATCCTTCAGCTCTCTGAATAAGAACGGTAGGGGCTTTTCTTTGAGCCACAGCTGCTCAGAATATGCTATTAAGATCCATACAGTCCATATGCTTTTCAAACAGAGAGCCTAAGAACGTCTACAAACGTGACAGATTTATCTAGAACAGCAAATGAATATTTTGTATTTATACAAATAAAAATCTTTCACATTAAAGTCTACATACACTGAAGAAATAAATTATTTTTAAAAACAACTACAAGCCTAGGGATTTCAACGGATAACTTAAAATGTTACTTTTGTATAAAAATTACTCGATCAGTGCACACCATACTACTAAGTATGTCCTCCATTGCCAATCACTGTGTTAACTAGCTAATTCAATGGATAATCTTGCAGAAATTTTAACGCTTTTCCCATTGAAATAGTGAACATCACCTTACCTCTATTTAAAGTGTTTATGGAACCATAGGAAATGAGTAATATTGTATAATAAATTCAGTTCTCAAACAATTTTGACTGATCCTTTGCACGAAGAGCATACAGGTTAATCCCTTCATGATTATTCTCAGGAGTGAGGGGAGTTATTGTGACTGCTGATTAATAACTTGTCTTTGTTTTCTCATTCTGCTGAATTGCTGCTAATCCATTATCAATGACAGTTTATAAAGGCAGTTACTTTTTTTTCTCCTTTCAATAAGACAGAACACCTTTTACATTTCTTCAGCAATCATTTCACATTAAATTGTCTGCCTCTGTTCTAAGATCACCATTGTCCAATATATTTTTTTTTCTGGGCTTTGAAGTGTTTTATACTATACGGTCCAGATATTAAAGTGGAATTTTTATATCTCCCTGGAAGACTTCCTGAACCAGTTGGCAAATAGAGAATCGGTTCACCTGCTCACTGTTCCAATGAGACTGGAAGGCAAATCTGAGCCATTCTGTCACCCAAAGGGCAAACAAAGCAATATATTTCAAATTAATTTTGTAGGGGTGCTTAGCAATGGAAAACAAAAAAGTCTTATTTGTCCAAAAGACAGACAATGGCAATGCAAGATTCTCCTATGCTGCTCCTGAACATTGAATGAAGACATTGAATATAGTGGTGCATGGGTATTGTGGTAATTTAGTCTCTATGCCTGTTCAATCTTTCATTTCTGTTGACATTTTTTTTGAAGTGTCTGCTATTGCCAACCTTTGAGAGTGGATTCTAAAAAGGAATTATTCTGCAGGAACAGGACTAAGATCATCCAACTCTGCTCACTTAGGCCGTTGACCAGCCAACAGAGGGAATATGCGTTTGGCTGTTACTACATTGAATTTGGGAGCAGTAAACTAGAATTGAATGATTCTGTAATTCATCACCGATAACCCAAGACACCCATTTGCATAACAAGAATACATTCCAAAATTAGTAACACAACAGAAGTACACAGCACCTGAACACACTATCAATCATTTACCACCTTGCAGGAGTATTGCAAAGCTGAATTAACGTTTGCAAAGTAATTTGAGATCTTTGGACGGAAGATAGTTTATTAACGCCTAATGCTACAGAAAGGTAGTCAGGGCCAAAAATGTGATTAGAACTCAAGAGTTCCCATCTGTTTCTCTTCTTTATAGCATCATGAACATCAACAGGAGTGTTTACAAGTTTTCATGATTGGGAGGGAAAAAAGCAAGCTTCCCCCCGCCAACCATTGATTAAGTAATTGTTAACACAGAAATATTGTTCCTACCTGCGAAGATGCAGAAAGGCTGTATAACACTGTTTACGGAACTCTTGGTACTGCTCGCTCTGAGTGCCTCCCATACCTTCCACCATTTCCTTATTCAGCTTCATTGGCGGAGGCAGGGGCTTAGGGTCACGACCCAGAATGTAACCAAAATCGATGTGAAACAGTTTACCTAGATTAGGAGAAAATGTAAACATGTCATTTTATTTTCTACCTTTAAATGCAATACAGTAAAAAAAAAAAAAAAAAAAAAAACCTCGATGCTAGACCTGAAACTCAATCAGCTTACTATCCAGAAGATATTAACTGGACCACACTCAAAAGTTTTATCTAAGTATCTTCTGTAGTGCCCATCACTGTAGACTCTAAGCATTCAGCTTTTGATTTTCTCAATTCCAAATCATGTTCGTATGAGCTGAAAGCTGGTCTCCAAGGTCCATTCAGTTATTGGTACCTTTGCCAACGTTTCTAGTGTGTGTACCACTTGAGGTTGCGCCATATGGACATTTGTCCCCAGGTAACTGAACTGAGACTGAACAATTTTAAATAGGCCATTAAACAGATATCTGATGGTAATTTTGAAGAAAACTCTGGGGATTAGTTATGTATTGCAAAACCATATATTTACAAAATGAAGATATAAATGTTGATAAATGCAAAGTAATGCACAGAGGAAAACAATCCCAACTCTACATATAAAATGATGGGGTTAACATTAGCTCTTACCACTCAAGAAAAAGATCTTGGAGTCACTGGGGATAGTTCTCTGAACACACACACTCAATGGGCAGCGGCAGTCAAAAAAGCTAACAATGTTAGGAATCATTAGGAAACGGATAGATAAGACAGAAAATATACTGATTCTTTACATGGTACACCCACATCTTGAATACTGAGTGCAGATGTGGTCGCCTCATCTCAAAAAAAGATGTATAAGAATTGGAAAAGGTACAGAAAAGGGCAACAAAAATAATGGAGTATAGAAATGCTCCCATAAGAAGACAAATTAGTAAAACAGGCTTCTCAGCTTGGAAAAGAGATGACTAAGGGGGGATATGATAGAGGTCTATAAAATCATGACTGATATGGAGAAAGTAAATAAAGTGTTATTTACTCCTTCTCATAACACAAGAAATTAGGGATCACCAAATGAAATTAATAGGAAGCAGCTTTAAAATGAACAAAAGGAAGTACTTCTTCACACAATGCACAGTCAATCTCCTAAGCCTGGAGGTAACTGGGGAAGTGGGACACCAAGAGGAAGCAGAAAGAAGAGGGTGCAACAGGGGAGGCCTCCTGAATTGCACTGAGAAAGAAGGGCAATCGGTCAGTTACCTCAAGTGCCTATACATAAATGCAAGAAGCCTGGAAAACAAGGAGGAGGAATTGGAAGTCCTGGCACAGTCAAGGAACTATGACATGATTGGAATAACTGAGACTTTGTGAGGTAACTCACATGACTGGAGCACTGTCATGAATGGGTATAAACTGTTCAGGAAGGATAGGCAGGGGCGGAAGGGTGGAGGAGTTGCACTGTATGTAAGAGAGCAAAATGCTTGCTCTGAGATCCAGTATGAAACTAGAGATAAGACAGTTGAATCTGGGTTAAGATTAGCAGCAAGAATGATAAGGGTGATGTCATGGTGGTTGTTTGTTATGGACCAGCAGGACGAGGTAGACGAGGCTTTCTTCAGTCAACCAGGGAAAGTTTCCACTTCACAGGACCTGGTTCTCATGAGGGACTTCAATCACCCTGACATCTGCTGGAAGAGCAATACAGCAGAGCACAGACAATCCAGGAAGTTTTTGGAGAGCATTGTGGACAACTTCCTGGTGGACGTATTGGTGCAGGTCCACAAGGAATCCATTTTAAGGCACTTAGAAGAGAGGAAGGTGATCAGGAACAGTCAACATGGATTCACCAAGGGCAAGTCATGCTTGACCAGCCTGACTGCCCTCTATGAATAGGTGACTGGCTCTGTGGGTGGACATGATATACCTTGAATTTAGCAAAGCTTTTGATACAGTCTCCCACAGTTTTCTTATCAGCAAGTAAAAGAATTATAGGTTGGATGAATGGACTATAAAATGGATAGAGAGTTGGCGAGCTCATTGGGCTCAACGAGTAGTGATCAACAACTCGATGTCTAGAGGGCAGCCAGTCACAAGCGGAGTGCCCCGGGGGTCAGGTCCTGCGGCCAGTTTTATTCAAGATCTTCATTAATGATCTGGAGGATGGGGTAGATTGCATCCTCAGCAAGTTTGCAGATGACACTAAGCTAGGGGGAGTGGTAGATACCCTGGAAGGGAGGAATAGGATACAGAAGGACCTAAACAAATTGGAGGATTGGGCTGAAAGAAATCTGATGAGGTTCAACAAGGACAAGTGCAGAGTCCTGCACTTAGGACGGAAGAATCCCATGCACAGCTACAGACTGGGGACCCATGAGCTAGGTAGCAGTTCTGCAGAAAAGGACCTGGGGGTTAGAGTGGATAAGAAGCTGGACATGAGTCAGCAGTGTGCCCTGGTTGCCAAGAAGGCTAATAGCATACTGGGTTGCATTAGTAGGAGCTAAAAGTTCCAGAGGGGTAGCCGTGTTAGTCTATACAACAAAAAAACCCAAACAAAAAACAAAACCGAGAGTCCTGTAGCACTTTAAAGACTAGTAGGAGCATTGCCATCCGATCACAGGAAGTGATTATTCCCCTCTGTTCAGCACTGGTGAGGCCGCATTTGGAGTAGTGTGTCCAGTTTTGGGCTCCCCACTACAAAAAGAATGTGGACAAGCTGGAGAGAGTCCAGCAGAGGGCAACAAAAATGATTAGGGGGCTGAAGCACAAGACTTATGAGGAGAGGCTGTTGCAACTAGGCTTGTTTAGTCTGCAGAAGAGAAGAATGAGGAGGGATTTGATAGAAGCCTTTAACTACATGACAGGGGGTTCCAGGGAGGATGGAGCTAGGCTGTTCTCAATGGTAGTAGATGACAGAACAAGGAGCAATGGTCTCAAGTTGCAGTGGGGGAGGTCTAGGTTGGATATTAGGAAAAAGTTTTTCACTAGGAGGGTAGTGAAGCACTAGAATGGGTTACCTAGGGAGGTGATGGAATCTCCATCGTTAGAGGTTTTTAAGTTGTGGCTTGACAAAGGCCTGGCTGGGATAACTTAGCTGAGGTCAGTCCTGCTCTGAGTAGGGGGTTGGACCTCCTGAGGTCCATTCCAACTCTCATATTCTATGACCCTTTGCCAGAGGATGTTGTGAAGGTCAAGACTGTAATGGGGTTCAAAAAAGAACTAGATAACTTCAGGGAGGATAGGTCCATTAATGCCTTTCAGCCAAGATGGGCTGGCATTGCTGTTTGCCAGAGGCTGGGAATGGACGACAGGAGATGGATCACTTGATGTCTACCTGTTCTGTTCATTCCCTCTGAAGTACCTGGTATTTGCCACTGTCAGAAGACAGGATACTGGGCTAGATGGACTATTGATCTGAACCAGTATGTCCATTTTTATGTACTTGTAATATAGACATTATATGCTTTTAGTTCTACCACTGGGTTGGCTCACTCTCTCACTATACAGTATTGTTTTAACAACACAGCATTATGATTTCTGGGAGGAAGATAAAAATCACAAGCAACAGTATGAAACAGAAGATTCAGATCCCACTTCAAGTCACTGGCCACCAAAATGTTTTGAAGCTGTTGTAAAGGAAATTTTCTGGCAGGTGGTTTGAATGTCGTTAAACGTATGTATATAATTAATTTTCACTTTTAAAAGCTCCAAAGTTTAGTGTAGGTGTCCCCAAACTTTCTGCTGGCAGGGCAGCATCACTCAGTTTTGTTCTTATGGTGGGCCAGAGTGGCTCCTCCTGGCTAGGGAACTGGGCCCACGTAATGTGGGAGGGGGCGGGAGAAGGATTGGGGCTGGGAGACAGGGAGTGGCCACCTCACAGTGCTGCTTGGGGCCGGCAGCAACTCCTGGCCAGGATGCTGGGCCCACATGAAAGAGGGGCAGAGGAAAGGGGCAGACCTGGAGGTGGGGGAGGGGAAGGAATGAAGACTTGGCACACCACTTGTGAAAGGTTGCTGACCCGTGTCATGTTATGAAGGGCCACATGTAATTGTAATGCCACTGGACTCAGCAGGCTGATCAAAATGTGTCAGCGGGTCGGATGTGGCCTGCAGGCCGTAGTTTGGGGACCCCTGCTTTAGTGTTATGATTCTTATTTTCAATGTATATTTCAGAAGCTCATCTAAGAGTCCATTTAGTGATTTACTTTTCTTTGTATTAAAATGCAGTGATGATCTTATCTTGGTTATTACTCAAGTGACTTTCCTTCCAAGATCACTAGAGACCTAGGCTGACCAGTTCTAGTTTGATGTATGGCCCTGATCCAGTAAAGAACTTGTGATTCAGGCAAACCTACTTAGATTAAAAGCAAGACAGTTCACTTGTCTGTGAACCTTGGAGGAACGTCAAGAGGCATTGTAATGCGCAAACCAAGCTACTGGTATAACGTAACTGAATTGTTAAGTTTCACTATATCCCGTTGCTTATTTGCTATTATGCATGCGCTGTAGTAAATAACCCTGGGTCAGAAGAATTACTAATTATAGCCACCTGTCTATGAACCTGTTGGTTGCTAATGTTATTGTATTCACTTGTTAGAATAGATCAAAGGAAGACGTCACAATGCATTTACATGGCTCATGCCCCATTAATTACATTTACACTACATTTACCTGTGGTTGCTATAAGTATACTTAATCTGGAACAATAACATGTGTTAAGTGTTTAGCTGTGAATTCATTTGATGTGTAAAACTGCATGAAAGCTAAATGTTTTTGGCTATCACATTGTTCCTGTTTATCTACACCCATTTGTCTAAAGTTGCTCAGCAAGAAAGAACATTAACTTCGAAGCGCAGGACATTGTGTGCTCAACAAAGAGGAATCTACAGACCCATGCTGTTCTAAAAGCACTTGGCAGGCTGTTTTCAACTATAAATACTGGCCCTTGGGAATGATCCTGCCATCTCTGATCTTTTTGGATGCTCTCAGGGGGCTTCCCAGACATAAAACAGAGTTCCCCAATTCCATTTTGGGAAAACTCAGAGAACTTATTAAAGGATTATGAGACTGGCAGATTGCTACATCACTGCTTTTATTTTGAAACTACAAACCCTAATTCACCTGTAATGTATTTTATCAGCTTTAACCTTGCTATAATTCTCATTACTTTTTCCTAATTAATAAATCTTTAGTTTTAGTTTACTGAAGGATTGGCTATAATGTTGTCTTTGGTAAGATCTGGAGCATATTCAGATCTGGGATAAGAAACTGGCCCTTTGGGGCTGGAAGTAACCTAATGTGTGGTGAATTTTGGTTTTAATAACCTTCCATCAAAAAGTCCAGTCTGTCTAGGTGGTAAAATAGGGATTGGAGAGCCTAAACGGGACTGTTCTTGGCTCAAGGGTAAAATTAATATAGTGATCCATGAGTAGATTTTTGTTACTGGCTCGGTGAAATCTAACAATAGAATACACCACCAGTCTGGGATGTCTGCCCTGATTGCTGACAGTCTGATCTGAATTTGGCGCTTTTAGCTATGATCCATTCTAGGCACCGTGACAAACATATTAATACCTCTGTTTAAATACATACGTCTTTGCAAGATCGGGCCCTATGAAAATTTAGAATTCTATTCACACATTAATATGAACAACATTGTCCAGTGTCCATTGTCAATGTGCTTTTAAGGCTTATAGTCACATGCAATCTCTCTCACATGGTACTATCAATGCCTACAACTGTCAACTTCACTTTGGGAAGTGTGTGTTGCCAATAAAGTACAATAATAGCAGATCTTTAAAATTTAAGAATCATCAGAAAGATTGTAAACAGCTACAAAAGAAAAGTTATTCTGTAACCCCTCAGACAGACAGAAGAAATTTTAATTCTTCTAATTAATCTCCGGGAGGCCTGCTGTATTTGTCATCTTATTATTTGCTAACTAGCATACATCAATCATGCATTAGGAAAAAGGAATTCTTGCAAATTATTTTTGAAAAAAACTCCCTATTCTGTACAAGCGATAGATCTACTCCATGTTTCAATGAAAAAAGTGAACACATTATTTATGATTTTTTTTTCAAACTACCTCTGACGACACTGAACCCACATTACAGAAAAGCAATATTAACGGACCAGAGAAACTTGATTTGTAAGCAACCATTAGAAGAACAATATATATGAGTGAGTATGGCTAAAGTGATGGCTAAAGCAGAATGAAGGGCGACTATAACCTTTTGAAACAAGCACTAAGAGGAATCATGTAGGGTGGTCTGAGGAGGTCCAAATCTTGAAAATTTAAGCAGAATATGAGGAAGGTTTTCTACAGAAGTCTATCAGTGGAAAAAGGGGAAGTTCCATCATTAAAACAATTTAAAGTTAGACAAAAACAGCAAAAGAAGATGAACTCTAGGACACAGAGAGAAGATCTTAAAACCACAAATTCAAGATGTATGAAATCATACCAGGTCTCTTCGATTTGCACCACATACAGTACATAACATACTCTGAATACACATCTAGAAAGCCTTACTTCAAAATTATATATTGCCAATAGGGTCTCAAGTTAATAGGGTCTCAAGTTAGGCTCCAGAGTCCATATTTATTAATCTAAAAAGTACCCCATTTTGAAAGCTCCTAGGTGACCACTTCTAAAAATCAGAACCACAAATATTTTCAAAAAGCCATGCATCCAAGCCCATTTTACTGAATACTTCATCACTGGATGAGTAACCCTGATACCTGTCATGAACCTGAACTATAAATTTTATAATGGTCAGCTTTCAGAGACACCACAAAGATCCTTAATTAGTGTACAAAATGATCAGTAATTGGCACGACACAATCATTACATTCTTCAAACGTAAGGAGAACGTGCTTAAAAAAATCTCTTAAATTGAAAGACCCAATAAAGTGAATCACCAGTGAAGTGAATCCCTTTTTAAAGTTAATTTTTATAAATTTAGTTATTAAAAGAAGTAGCCTTTGATACATACCCAAGTTATCAAGTATATTTAACAAAGAAGTTTGGGATGTTCACCTTTCTGTTCATTTATTCAAACCTGTCACTTTGAAGAGTCAAGAGAATGTGTGGATAAAACAAAAAATCTCGTGATTAATTTAATATTTTTGTATTTAATGTATACATGGAATAAGAGACACTAATTAATATATTTGCATAGGTAACTAAGATGTTTCTAAAAAATGTGGTTCAAACCAAATTAACATTTTAACAGCTGACACTGCAGGTTTTTATAAATTAATGATACATATGCAATTGACTTTTAATAAACAGTCTGTTTTCAGGGCTGAACCATAAAGATAATGTTTAAACAATTAACATCCTCTGGCATCTCTCTCTTCTGTTTTCATCTCCCAAACTACACTTCACAATGCACTAGTGATCAGTCCACAGCTCTGATAATAAAGTGTCAGAATCCTCGTGAATAAAAAAATTCTGAACCACAGATGAGATCAAACAAGTTACACCTCTATAATGGAATGGAGAATTAGGCCCAAGATATGTCTGATTCAAGCCCGAATTAGAGAGAGAGGATATTAACTACATGGACACTTGGTTTGGTCCACTGTGGTCATTTTAAAGCTTCCAATAAAGGATATTTCTTTTCTGTGCTCTCTGTAGAATGCAATCTACACATAAGTAGCTGGAGAAGATTAAATAGTCTGTTTTGCTCAATGAAATGAATTCGGTAGAGTATTTTTAAGTGAGGTCCTGAAATCCCTTCCATAACATTAAATGCATTAAGACCTATCTTAATAACCATCCAATGTCCTAAAATAATACACTGCCCAATGGGGGTAAGGAGCAATTTAACTTTAAAAAGCAGTGACAATGTCATAAGTAATTATTGCTCAGGATCAGGAATTAGGATTTTGGGTTTCTATAGCAGATTTTACCACCAACTTGGGCTGGGTCTATACTGACGACAACAAATTCGCCACTGTCAGTTCGATGTCTCTGGATCAACTGAGCGGTCTGTGTAGACCCGCTCAGTCGATCCACAAATCGACATCGGAAAACCACCTCGGTAAGTGGCGTAGTGCTACATCGACGGGAATGCTGTTCCCGTCGGCGCGTCACATTGTGGACGGCGCGTAGAACAGACACAGCGAAGTCGATAGGAGATATGCAAGTGATTTACGTCACTTGCATATCTCCCGTCAACTGCCGCCAAATCCAGAAGGTAAGTGTAGACCAGGCCTTGCTTTGTGAATTTGAAGCAACATCTCAAAGATATTAACACTTATCCAACTTCAACCAGATCAGTGGATGATAGAAGTTTCAAAGTATTTAAGGCTAGAAAAAATGCATGAAATAGACAGATGAACTATGAACACAGATGAACATGAAATAAATAGATAGTTCTATCTATTAGTCCATGCATCAGTTCATGCATAAATAGAAATAGTTCATGCTTCAGTATTGCTGAAGTGCTGCCCAGTCAGAACAGGATTGTAGGCCCCCAGATGAAAATGCTTCAGTACTGTTTCTATAAAATACTTTAAAATAACAGCATTGCAAGCAAATGTATGGGTTATGTAGGGAGGTGGTGGCATCTCCCTCTTTAGAGGTTTTTAAGCTAAGGCCTGACAAAACCCTCGCTGGGATGATTTAGCGGAGGATAGTCCTGCTTTGCGCAGGGGGCTGGACTAGATGACCTCCTGAGGTCCCTTCCAACTCTAATATTCTATGATTCTAAATGTAATTAACCATGACAGTGGAAATACCTTTACTGATTTCACAGTTTTAGGAAGCAATTTGTTTTCTTCATGGAATACATGAATACGTTTCTTATTTTTAAGGAGCAAATTAATTCTATTGGATTAAGGATTTTAAATCCTCAAATAAATACAATCCAAGGAAGCTTTTGAGACCCAGATCTGTGTCTGTTCTCCCATCTACAAAAGGAAGCCATTTAATCACCTGATTTTTAGCACAGCCCTAACCAAGACTTTATTTTTGTACTTGAATCTATTTAAGGGTATGGCAAATATTTATATAACAATTACATTAGACTACACTTGCAAATTAGATACCTATATATGTAAGTCATCTCCATTGCGTCCCTAAGGGTTGGGGAAGTAGAATACAGAGGAAGGTGGACAATAGACAAAACTCCTAAGTTTTAAAATTCTGCCCCCATATGTATGTTTGAACTTTAATATCCACAGCTTTGCCAGTGTTGTGACCTAGTCAAATTCTTGCTAATGAAATCGGGTTATACCAGGTTAGTACCTACATTGAGAAACCACCAAGGAAAACTCAGTGCTGTAAGGAGTGGTCTTTCTTTTAACTCACTACTAGGTAAATGCTACAAGGAGATGGAGGAGCGAATATGACACAAAACTTGGGGGGGGGTCTCAAAAACTTATGATTGTTAAGATCCAACTGCACTTTTTGCAAGAGCAGCGTTCTGGCCAAATTCTATGTCTGTTAATTACACTCCACCCCTTTAGATTCCCCTTGCAGTTAGACAGATACATTTCACTGCCGGAGGTTTTGTTTCCTATGATATGTATTCCCTATGTACTTCACTAAAGTGTTGCGAGGATTACCTACTTGAAGCCAATGGAACGTTTAGAAGTCCTTGAATGAAAGTTACCACACAAGTGCAAATTAGATTTTTAAGAACACTGCCAAAGGGCTTCTAACATTTTAATGAGCTAAAAGTTCCTTCAAACTACTCCAAATTCATCTGACTCTATTTTCAGGAAGATAATTATCTGACTCTCTGAATTTAAATTTTGAAGATGGCATTAACTATTTTTTTCTCTCTTCATTTTTTTATAATCTATATCTGATATTAATATTTTGAAAGATTGCTTGCCAGGATCCTGTCTTTATTACATAGCTACATTTATGCTCTGAAAGATGAGCTACAGCCAAGAGGGGGCACTTCCTCTTATGAAAATGGGATGGTAGCATTCAGTTTCTCCTAAAATTAGGCTGTCTCCTCTCTTCTGCTAAGAGAAAGCAATAGAACCACTGTGGTGGTTGCATCTCCATTCGAAAATTAGAATTCATAATTCTCCATCATTGCCATTCTACAAGTCCTAAATTTACTAAGACAAATTTACTAAGACAAAGCCAGTCTGAGTTGGCAAATGAAAGAACATGTAATGTGGTGTGCTTATTGTTAAAATGCATTCGGTGTGTAGATGTTGATTCCTAGTACTGACAAAAACTTTAAGGTGAAGCAGATGGACATATTTTGCACTTTTATTTGTATTACTGTAGCACCTAGAAGTCCTAGTCACAAATCAGAACCCTATAATGCTCAGCAATTGATAAAACACAGAATAGTAAGACAGTACCCTGCTTTAAAGAGCTTACAATTTAAGTATAAGACAAGAGATACAAGAAAACAAGGAGAAAATATTAATCAGCATGATCAGCATGTGGTCTCAGGACAATGACTTGGGCTGCTGGTTTTGTAGGCATAAAAGAAAAGGAGTTTTAACAAGGGATTTGGAGGAGAATTAGCTTTGCAGATGTTTACAGGGAACTCCTTCCAGGCTAATATGCCATATATATAAAATAATGGTTAAATTATGTTTTGAAGTTTCTCTATTTTACATATGACAGGATTTGGTAAAGACAGCACATTTACTTATAGTGCCTGTAGTATTTGGGGGGAGCATCTGGAGTCCTGTCATTTTTCACTTTGTTTCCTCCTTGGAAGAGCTGCATTAGGCTTTCCAATTACAACAATGAAGAAGAGCTGAAAACACAGCAGGCCTTGCATCAGGCAGAAGAAACTGATTTTTATCTGGGGGCCTACAATCCTGTTCTGACTGGGCAGCACTTTCCAAATGAGACCAAGGAATGCAGAAAACCAGTATTCATTCCCTAAAGCCAGGCTGGGGTCCCAACCCTTGGTAGGACTCCACAAGGTTCACAGCTGGTACAATCCTTGAGTTCATTAAGTTCTTAAAGTTAAGAGCAATGTCCCCTCTCACATTCACACTTGAGGTTCTGAGCATGCTTTATTTGGCTGGCAAATAGTCAGTGCTGAAGTCTCTACTTCCATTCATATAGCAACTTGTTTTATTTATACAGTCAGACTGGTTCCATGCTTTCAATAAACAAACAACCTTCAAAACTAGTTGCCTTCAATAAATGGAAGAGATAAAAGTTTTAAGATTGTTTCAAAAAGTTTCCAAAAAAGACAACTTTGGGCAACTTTCCTCTTTTTAAATGTGTACCATTTAAATCTGTTACTATTCAGCTTCACAACTAGCAATTGTTTTCAAGGCAGCAAAGGACATACTGACTGATGGCATTTAAGTACCTGTATTAATATATGCAATGGTTTGTGATCTAGCAATGATCAGCCAATGTTGTTTGAAACTATATTTTTATGGAAGACAAAGTGTCCCAGTACATAGCTGATGACACAGTGCCTGATCTTGACTTTGGAAGCAAGAAATTAAAGATGTATAGGAAACAGTGACAGTTTATAATGCATGTCAGTTCTGTGAGATGCAAGACAATGTCTATTCTCATACAAAATGATTTGCTTGCAATGCTGTTATTTTGAAGTATTTTATAGAAAAAATACTGAAGCATTTTTGTTTGGGGGCCTATAATCCTGTTCTGACTGGGCAGCACTTCAGCAATACTGAAGCATAATAATAGGTACATTTTAAGTTACATAGGCTCAGGTTCATTGTATAGTAATTGCCAAAATATGTATTAGTGTATCAAAGGCTTTTGAGTTTGAAAAAATGAGATATGGCACATGACTAGTTTAATTTATACAATTGTAGTTGTATGTATTAAATGTAATTAATGCATTGATAATTACCACAATCTCTTTACAATACTGAAACAATACATGGCACAATAAAAACAATTGCACTTACTAAAATAAATCGTACAAAAAAATCCAAGAGCCTCAATATCAAAGGGCAAAAAAAGTTTAAAACCATTATCTATAGTCACTGGTAAAAACAAGGGGAAAAAGTCTCCTTTTAGAATGTTTAAACCGATTGTTTATTAAAAGACTTTTTACATCCCTAACTGAAACCCACATCTTGACCCATTACTGCTCTATTTATGGCCCGCTATTGCCAAGGATGGCTTGCATTATTTAAACAAATCCTGCTAAAAAGAGAAAGCTTTATGGTCATATAAAGTATATCACCAGGAAAAGTTTGTGTTTAGCTTCTCAATAACAAGAGAAGACTAGAACTAGTCTTTTTGCAACAGCGTCTATGGGACACTCAGTGGTAAGTATAAGGCCTGGTACAAAGTGTCTGTAGGATTGGGTTCATACAAGAATTTTTAATAAACAGATTCAATGTTTTTTTAAAAAATGCCATATCAGTTTATCCTTAAGAAACTTTTCCCCCTCAAACTGATGCAGAATTTAAGTCCTCTTAAAACTCACAGAGAAAGCCATTAAGGAAGAATGCACATTCAAACCCCCATTGTTTTACTATCTGATGGAGTATATATTAGAACACAGACATAAGAGGAATTTTCAGTCAGAATTTATCATGGTTAAGTACTGCCCTCTGGTGCACTGCTTAGGTTTTTCCAGTGGAATAACTAAAGGAAGTCCCCAGTGTAAGGATTTTCATGTGAATCAGAGTAGCAGGATAGGGCTTTCATTTTTTGCAGTCTTTCATACATACTGTATCTCAAAATGTTTTACAGGTTCACAATACAAACAACAAATGGACAAACAAAACAAGCAGCAAATACAAAGAAGAATAAGTGCTTCAGGACAATCGATATTTTTTCAAAGCTTTATACTAGTTTTCAAACATTAATTTAAATCTGATAAAAAATGAAATGAACACAAACTGGGGGACCCATCTGGGAAATAAGCAAAACCTTGACTAAAGTGCTTTTGAACAGAGATTCATTCCACATCAAAATGCATAGTCTGTAGTATGCTTAAGTGCATCATTTAACAAAATCAGAGTTGATGCATAGGGTCAGTTTTCTCTCCAGCCATTTTATGCTGTTTTCTGTTGATCGCTGTTTTAGTTTAAGGACAGTGATACCAGTTTCACTTTAAAAGTAAAACAAACAAACAAAAAAGTAATTATGAGCAAGGGGCTTTGGGTAAATGTCAAATTTCAGACAATAGGTATTTATTGAATGTAAGGAAGCTAAACCCATATCTTACAACAGTGGTTTTCAACTTATAGTCAGCAGACCACTGGGAGTCCATAGACTACGTCTAATATTTCCAAAGGGGTCTGTACCTCCATTTTAGAATCTTTAGGGGTCCACAAATGAGAAAAAGGTTGAAAACCACTGTCTTACAATCTTCCTGAAGGATGTCATTTGGAAACTCTTCAGACTTCTTAAACTTAATGTAAAATACTAGATTTCCATAAATGGTGTGTGATTAGAGCAAGTTACCTAAAGTTCAGTCAACACCATGACCTACATTTTATCTGCCATTAATTGAAACAGGTACAGCCACAGTAACTTTTTTGGTTCCAAATCCTTTTACTACAGCAATAGGTGGCAGCCTGTTTCAGGTTTAATAAAACAGCAAAAATACATACTATGCTAATTATGTTTTTATGCCCATAATAAAATGCCATCAGGTGGATTTAGAGAGTCAGGCTGGAAACTTATGTAGTTAGGGAAGTTACAAATCCAATGCTGTAAATTTCACACTATTCTTCAGTAAAGAAATCTGAGACATTGGAACTCTAGCTAATCTCTACAATTCAAGTGTTGTGTTTGACCAAATTTAAACGGACAATTAAGAAATAACTGATATAAAAATCAATGTATCACAAATTTCAACTTCACAAAACCTTGACAGCTATTGATATGGGGCACTAGTTGTGACCTGCAGTGGTTAACCTGGCATGACACTTCTAATACTAATGTCACTTCCAGCAGTTTGCAGCTCTAGAAAGTCAGGCTCAAAATCTCAATGCTAGATTTCTGTCAAAGCTGATTTTTCCTTTTTGGGGAAGGGGAGGAAGATGAAGGAGAGGCAGTAGAACAATAAAATGCTCCTCTTTTTGAATGCTGATGTACAAAAGCACTCATACTAAAAAAAGTCAGCTTTATAGAAGTAACAATTAAAGTAGAAAGCTCATATTTGGCATGGAAATGATCCTAATTGAAGTGAATGCCTTTTAGCCTTTCAGAAAATAAGTTTCTTTTAGAGCTATAAGCCTTTGAAAATCATTCTGTGACTATGCAGTGCATTTTGAACAGCTAAACTTGTAGAGAAAACCAAGATGTGCTCTCCAGGGAAGTGTGCATTGAGCTGGGAGCCTAGTGGTCTGAAGTTCTGTTCCCATCTCCCCAGCTGACTGACTTTAATTCTCTGCAATTCATTGCCCTTATTTATTGAAGCCTCACCCACTTTGGAAAGTAAGTATAGACTACCAAGAGAGAAAACAAAGTGAGGCTAACATTTTCAGAAATAGCTTCTTGATTTTGGGTCCCCACTGTTAAGACTAAGAACCTATATTTTTCCTGCCATAAATTGAACCGGGTACAGACACAGTGACTTGTTTAGTTCCCAATTCTTTTTACTACATCAACAGGTGGTGGCCTGTTTGAGGTCTAATAAATAATAATAATAAAATAATAAATAATAATAATAAAACAGTAGAATACATACTATGCTAACTGTGTTTTTGTACTCATGATAAAATGCCATCAGATGGATTTAGGGAGTCAGGCTGGAAAATGTTACGTAGTTAGGGAAGTTACAAATCCAATGCTGTAAATTTCACACCATTCTTCAGTAAATAGTTGACATATTGGAACACTCGCTAATATTTGCAATTTAAGTGTTGTGTCTGATCAAATTTAGAGGGACAAATGCTGAATTTCTGGATCCCGTATTGACTTCAACTGTTATATAACTAACAATGCAAACAGGCTGCAATCAGGAAGGGGAGCCTTTTTGGTAAGTGTTATACAATAAACAGGTCTAAGGGTGTACTGGCTCTATAAGGACATGACCAATCCAAGGCCAGTACAATCCTGTTACCGTTGAAGCCTAGAGCAAAGGCATTCTGAGACTTGCAGCTTCTAAGGCACTTAGGCTCAGAAGAAAACCTTCTGGGAAAAGGGCTAGGGCCATAAATAACCTCAGAACTAGGAGAATAAAGAACATGCTGTGACTCCAGCTGAGAGGAAACCATAGAAGGAGCCTATAGAAAAAAGCTTGCAGAATATCCAGAGTGGAGGGCTAAGCAGCAGACAGGAGGGCAAAGAACTCTGGGAAGGGATGTGTGTGTTTAATAAAGAACTGACTGTGAACCTCTGCACCAAGAAAGTTGAGCTAAGGGCTGAGGTTTCTGGACTTGAATTCTGTTGCACTCTTGTTTACCTCAGAAAGGGAAAAGGTAATGTTTTGCCAAAGGACTAAACTACACTACCAGGATGTGTGTACCAGGAAGACCATGCTTAACTACACAGAGATAAACCACTACAACAACATCATATGGTCACTGCCTCTAAGAGCTCACAATTAATTAAGTAAACAAGTAATTAAGACAGGATGTAACAACTTTAATAAACAATAGGATACAGAACGGTAAGTAGGACAAATGGGTTTAAAAATGATAGCTCCATAGTTACATGAACTAGCTAGTGCATGATTTGATGAGTTCAGCTGTAAACTGTCCAACTGTAAACCTGTCAAAATGTTTTTAAAACATTTGCCCATTTCCTTTTCTTTAAAACTTCTTTTTCACCTGATTGCTTTTTTTTTTTTTTTTTTAAATAAGCTTTGCTTTTATAAGTTTCCAGAATCTCCCTTTATCAATGTCTATGTATAGGGTTTTTTAAATATATATTTTCAATCATTTTTATATATTTATGTAGATAATTAGAACTAAATTAGTTAGAAACAACAATGGAAAAAATATTAAGGATTCTAGGCATGTATTTAAGGTTGTAGAAAAAATTATATCTGATGTTATGTTTGATAAATGAACATGACCATGTAATTAAAGACTGCAGGTTCAATTATGTAATTAGAAAACTGCAGTGGAAGAGGGCCTGAGCATTAGCCCCTGCACAGATAATCTCATAATTTCAGTTTACATAGTTAACCAATACACCAAAAGTTATTTCTGTGTTCTGATCTGCTTAATCTTGTGATATTAAAGATACGTTAACAGTTTTTGGTATGGCACCACATTCCTGGGAATTAACATGTGGGCACATGGAACCACTTTTGGGTTAAAAAACAGAATACAGCTACAAGAACAAGCAAGGATATCTATTCAAGATAGTTGAATATCAGTATAAGTATTACTAAAACTATGTTTAAATTTGTACTGTATTTGGAATGCAATTGAGTGTATAATAGCTGCCAAATCTGTCTGCATAAAGTCTTTTTACAAAAGGCATGCGATTAATAGATCCTGAAATTGCTTTGAGATAGTATACGAAAAAGCCCATGAAAAATTAAACAGTTTTATAAAGAACAATTAGGATTTTTGAAGCCAGCATTACTTTCTAATTACCCATTAATTCCATTATTGTTTTTTCTAATATCTCACTTAGAACTTGAAAAATACTTCTCGACATGGTTTAAGTTGTCAGTGTCAACTTTCCTGATTTGAGGATAAAATTAATTAGTGAGGTAGTTATTCAAAACAGCTAAATTTCATTTTCATCTGTTGTGTGTGTAGCTTTGCAGCAATGTGCACTTTAATCAAAAAATTTTGTAACTAACAAAACTTTTAGCAGTCCATAACTTGCACAGAACAGGTATTTAATATTACTGCATGTCTGTACACAAGCCTGTAAGGAAAAATCATTCTTTATTTCCTGTCACTTTTATTTATACATTCTAGTTTTTCTTCGGAACTCAGAAAAAAAGTATGTTACAATAAAACACGCAAGACTGTACGTAGAATAGGCAAATTAAGTGAGAAGCTGGAAGAAAATCCACTGTGTTTAAGAATATTTAATTACATATTACGTACGTGAGTGAGTGAGTGAGTGAGTGAGAGATTCCCATTATACAGCTTTCTAAAAAGGACCCCCACCACTGACTTAGTCATGTACGTGGTCCACCACTCGGTATCTGACATTCACTGAAGTCACATTGTGAAGTATTTAATTTTGTGCATGAGACAGTATGCTTCCTATTTGCCACTTCACTAATACTTTCAATCTCAAACTATAAATTACTAATAAGTCAATTTTAAGTATAACTTTAGATCATCTGATGTAGCCTTAAATAAAAAAATTCAGTCTAATCCACAATCAACATTTATTGGACATTAGTGTTCATAAAATAAAATTCAACAAAACATTATGCCAAGATACATTTGCAAACTAATAGTATAGCAGTATGATTTTTTTTTTTTTTAAACAAAACCTCCAAACATACCTGTTTTTGTTAGCAAGAGATTATCCAGATGCCTGTCTCCAACTCCAAGGATATAGGTAATAACACAATAACCAGCTGCAATGACAAGTAAATTATAAAAGAACAAAAACAGTCCATCTCTTGGAGATCAATGTGTTCCATATGGTTGATAGTAGGTGGTTTGCCATTAGCTTAATTCTTGAACAATGGATAAACTGGGGAATCAAGAATGCGCTGGGATGTAAAGAACAACTTTTGAAATAAAATGAAATGCAGAAGGTATCTCCATATATATTAAAATGAAATCCTAAAATCTACAACTATACAGTATTATGAATATTTACAAGGCTATATACACTTATAATCTGAAAGCCACTTTAACTTTTCCAATATTACATCAGCGTAGGATTACTTAGTATACCATGAAAGTTAAAGTGAAACTAAAACAAATATTTTCAAGTCCTGCCTATAGCAATCTTTAAATTATTCTATTTGCCAGCATTATACTGCTTTCACTCTTGGCTCTTGTAATCTAATGTCGGCAGTGAAATTACAGCTAAAACACCAATGAGTCACTAATGACAGAAGTGCTCATAATATTAGCATTAGGGCCAATGGAAAAAAATTTCACTGGAATAATTTTCTGACAAAAAACACACTTTTCTTCACAAAACTCACATTTTTCATGAAAAAACATCTGGTTGGCTGAAAAAAATCTCTGGCTCCTCACTGCCTCCTTGGAAGGATTTTGCCAATTTCAATTTTGTCAATTTCACTGGCAGAAAGTGTTCCCAGAGGGCTGCTAAAGTTGAGCACCCTGATTCTCTGCTTCCCTCACAGCTTCAGGAGCTGGAGAGGCAGAGTGCGCTGGATTCTGGAGCTGGGGTGAAGTTTATGTGGCCAGGCCCAGATAGGCAGGCTGTAATCTCCTGTTAATGTCACAAATTAAGTATTTTATTCATAGAATGAAACTGACAGGAGCTTTCCAGGAGGCCAGCTGGGAAGCTGAAAAAATTCTGTTTGGGTCTCCTGAAACAGTTTTTTCCTGAAAACCTTCCTACAAAAAAATTTGAGTTTGATGGTTCATCTTACTTTGGGACTTTTTTTTTTTTTTGCATTAAATGTTTATACACAGGGAGAATCTCTCAGTTTTCCAGCCAACTCTAATTAGCATTCATCATTAACCAGTTGAGTCCAAAATAGCCCTTCAAAAGGTGTAATAGAGATGGCAGGGGATGCAGTGGTACTGAATTCATACTGCTAAGTCAATTTTGGCTCAAAATGTTTTACAAAAATAGCTTTTATTCATTATTCTTTCAAATTAATTTTAAAGGAAACTTAAAACACAAAACTTCTGCAGTTTTCAACCCAAATATTGTACGACTATGCTAGAAACCAATTATAGACAAAAATGTTTAAATTAATTTATTCTCATTACCCAACCTGTATAAGAAGCAGAAATTAGCACAAGTCATACAAAGTGTACTTTATTTTCTGTTTTAATACTTAAACTTTTGCATACATAGGTATGGAAATACTGGTGTGTGTTTGTGGAGGTGCGGTGTCTCCCTCCCCCCGGTGGCCATGCCCCTCCCTAGCCATAGGCCCCTCCAACACAAAAGAGACTGTGGTTCCTTTCTGCGATGTCCTCCTTTCCTGAAGGATTTTTCCATTACCAAGATCTATTCTAAAAGAAACATTAGCAACTAGCATATACTTGTGTTTTTCACTTTTTTCCTTCGCTTACACAGAAGTCACATGTTGATTCTGTGATTTAAAAAGAAAAAAAAAAGCATTCTCCTGCGATAACTGGGGTTATATGCAATAAAGCAGAAGAAAGGTGATAGGGGAGCGCTTTAAATCTGACCTGAACACAAGTCAGTCTAGCACAGTGTAAGGACAAGGATCTCTGTGCTCTGCCCTCATGCTGTTAGGCAGGAAAATACACAATTGCAAGGTATATCTGGGAAATCTAAGAATTCAGTGGTTATCCAATATTTATCAGGATATTTGTGATACTACACTACTTAACTGATGAATACTAGTTCTACAGATCCAGTAGTGACACATTACTGTCCTTTGTCAGTACATCTAATCTGCAAGTAAACATTTGTAATAACTTACCACAGCTTTTAACGTAAGTGTCCATCACCTCTGCACTTATTCCGTTAGGTCCAGTCTCACTTGGCGCATGTTTTCTGAAGAAGTTCTGGAAGGACATCAAAATGCTTATTTACCCCAGAAAGCTTTGAAATAAACTGCTAACTTTTCTTCTAGCCATGAAGTTATAAGTCCTTGGTAAATCTATTACCATAGTCTGTGAAGAGCCATTTCTGGTATCAATCTTGCAACTTAGAAGAATGTCAAGGTTGAATTCAAGAATGTGTTATGTTCAAAGTTGTCAAATAACGTTTAACAAAGAAAAATATAGCAAGTTATGTTTTCATGCTATATTGCAATGCTCTGTTTAGATCTTTGTTCTCATTTTCTTATTCACCTCAGCAGAAACAGATTTAAAATCACTATCACAAACTGAAGTGCTCTTTCTTTAAAATAACCCATAAAATTAAATTTGCATTGCAGAGTTATTGCATAATTACCATGTGCATCAAAAATGCTTCCACAGTAAATATATTTTTCCGCTACACTAGAAAAAGTGTAAACAGCACTAGCAATTCAAATTAATCTAAAATTTGGATATCATCTTAGAATAATATGATTTAATGTTACATAAACTATGGATTAATACTTTATATCCCTTTCTGCGCCTCAAAATAAACAAGTTTAGTGACTTCATAGAAATAGCCACAAGTTTAATGTTGACCTTTGAAAAGGAATTAAGCTTTTAACAAGCTTTTAACGGAATTAAGCTTTTAACACAGCCGCTTTCTGAAGGAAACTGGTTTTGATTTGACCAAGTTAGGAACACTGGCATGGAGATTTTTCATGAAGTAATCACTTAAAGAAAACCCGTTCAAGGATGTGCAGCAAAGTTACCAGCTAACTATCTAGTAGCCTACGCTACTGAAAATGGCCAGGATACAGAAGTGAAGGGCCCTTGTGGATTCTGTAAGATATAAAAGTGCTGATGAGAAGAGCCTGCAGCATTTTTTTAAAAAGGTGTGCAGGAAAATGTCCTGCTCTGTATGCCTTGAGAATCGTAATGTAGTTGGAGCACTGTTAGTCCCAGGATATTAGAGAGAAGGTGGGTTAGGTAATATCTTTTACTGGCCCATCTTCTGTTGGTCAGACAAGCTTTTGAGCCACAGAGTGCTCTTCTTACAGGTCTAGGAAAGGTACTGAGAGCTTCACAGCTAAATGCAAGGCGGAACTGATTGTTCTGAGTAAGTAGTTAGCACATATTCTAAGGGACCATTCAAGGTAGAGTGGCCTGTTAACACCTCGAGGGTCATCAGAGTTAGGCCTGGCCTACACTAGAGAGTTTTGTCTACAAAAGCTGATTTTTGTCAAAAAACAGTACTGCTGTACATGAAATCTTTCTCTCTACCCTTCCCCCCACCCCTCTGTCTGACAAACTGTCCTGTTTTTTCAACAAAGTAAAACCACCTTGACAAGAGGTTAGGACTTTTGTCAGCATAGCTAGGGCGAGACAGTGTCAGTGTGGACACTGCTTCCCCTCTCATCCCTGGAGGGGCTGTCATTCTTGTCAATTTCACCACTCCTGGAGCAGTGAAATTGACAAGAAAGCCAGGGGTGGTTGGTTCCCACTTCAGGACAGGAGCAGGGCGGGAAGCCCTGGCTGCTGCAAGCACAGGAGGCAGGAACCTGCCTTCTGGGAGCAAGCCAGGACCAAGAAAGTCACGGGCCTCCCAGCTGCGAGTCAGGACTGGGAAGCCACGGGCAGCTGGAGCCCAACTTCTGGCAAGAAAGGAAGAAGCCCTGGCCGGCTTTTATGCCAGCATTAAATGACTTTTATGTCAGCATTGAGCCCAGCAGCCTTGTCAATTTCATGGGTGAACCATGAAATTGACAAGGCTGCCAGCACCTGGCGGGAATGGGGAGTGTGTGGAGGGACAGCCTCCTTGGGCGCCAGCCTGTGGGACTCCCAGCAGGGAGTTGAGAAACTGGTCTATCTGCTCCCCACATTGCCCCTCTTTGGTTGGTGGAAATGCACCTACTGAGGATAAACTCCACCAACACGAGGAGGGTAGTGTGGATGTCAGCCACTGCAGTAATTACTATAGTGGTGGCTGAATTTGTGATGGAAATTGATAAGGGAGTTAAAGTTGTCTGTACAGAGGATGAAAATATCATCAGTGTATCTCATGTAGTTAATTGGTTTCATAGTACATTTGTCCAGAAGTTCTTCTTCAAGATGGCCCAAAAAGAGGTTGGCATATTGGGGAGCCAATTGGGAAGATTGTTCATGTTGAAGAGTTTCTGGAGGAAGTCAGTTGTATCCCGGAGGAAGCTGGCCCTTTTGTTTGGTGAATGGTTGGAGGATGGTTTCTCTGAGTCCTGCTATTCCTTCAAAAAGAGAACTGTGGTGAGATGTGATGGGTCTGCCTGGGTTCCCTTGTTTGTGTACCTTGGGAAGCATTAGAATATGATCCTTTGGGTGGGTTTGTGGGGGATGAATTTGTGGAGTTTCTCTTGGAGTTGTTTGGAGAAGGATTTGATGATATCTAAGTTCTTGGGTAAACTGTGGTGTGGGGTCTTTGATTTATTTATAGTAGATGGATTTAAGTGACAGGAGAAATCTTGAACTACCTCCTCCCCATACTAGAGAAAGCCCTATTAAGACAATTTAGAAATTTAGCATCTGGCAAAAATATGGTACCCTATCTTGCTTCAAGAGGTCGTATGGTGTGGAAAATGACACCCCCCCCAATGAAATTCCTAAAGGAAGGAAAAGAGGGCTCCTTACTACAGATTTTTAAAGATTTGTCCTTGTGTTGTCTTGCCAAGGAGTTCTGAACTATGGAATTTACAAGAACAATCTGCAATTCTCTGCAAGCCAGCAAAGGATCCTCCAAGCCCTGTACAGAGAAGTGTGTGTGTGTGTGTGTGTGTATATATATATTTTTTTTTTTTTAAAAAAAACATTGGAAATTCTATACCAAAAACTTGAGAGCTTCAAGGTTGCAAAATTAAGCATTTGGAAAACAAAGTTAAGTTTGCAGGTGGAGTGTGTTTTTCCCATTTCTGTGTCTCCATTATAATACAGCGTAGTATTTGAGAAATAGTACCCAATCATAAAATTGAACACACAATACACACTTTTTACCATGAAAAAACAAAAATGTAGCAATTTCTACAACTGTGTACTGTGTTCCATAATGTCCATGATGAACATCTGTATGAAGTACAAATTTATGTAATAGTTATAAACATAACAGAGGAGTGAAAATTTGCTGGTATACACACATCACCTAGTTTTGCAGCTCAGTTTCCTAGTTAACAGCCTCACCCCTTTATTGCATCTAAAGAAGTTTTGATACAGGTGCAATACTAAAGCATTTCTTCTATTGTCCTGTCCTATGCTTTTGCATTACTGGCTACCAGGAAGCAGTGTTGTCTGGTGAATAGCACACTGGAGACCTGGCTTCTCTTCCTAACTCTGCCACCAACTTATGTGATCTTGGGCAAGTCACTTTGTTTATCCATATAACCATTATCCCCCCCACTACCCTTTTTCTACTTTTTTTCAATTTCTCTATTGAAATTGCAAGCTCTTCAGAGCTCATCTAAGTATGTGCTTGTTCTACAACTGGAACTATGCAGCCCTGATCTCTGTTGGGACCTCTGCTCCATAGATTCCAAAGCCAGAAGGAAACATGGTGATCTGGTCTGATCTGTATAACACAGACAACCAAACTGCCCCAAAATATTTCCCAGAGCTTCTCTCTTACCAAAACATCCAATCCTGACTTTAAATTGCCTGTGATAGAGAATCCACCACAAGCCTTGGTAAGTTGTTCCAATGTTTAACTACTTTGGCCGTTAAAATGTAGCCTTATTTCCAGTCTGAATTTATCTAGTTTCTCCTTTCAGCCATTGGATCATGGAATTCCTTTCTTTGCTAGACTGAAGAGTGCATTAATTCTCCATGTAGGTACCTACAGACAGTAAACAAGTTACCCCCTTAATCTTCTCTTTGTTAAGTTAAACAGATTGACTGCTCAGTCTATCACTACAACTATAACTAGTTTTTTTCCGATCATTTAACCATTCTCATAGCACTTCTCTGGACCCTCACCAATTTATCTACATTCTTCCTGAATTATGGGCACCAGAAATGGAAAGAATATTTCAACAATGGTCACACCAATGCCAAAAACTCAAGTAAAATAATTTCTCTACTTCTATTGGAGATTTCTCTCTTTATGCATCCAAGGACTGCATTAGTTTTTTTGGTCTGTGTCACGTCCAGAGCTCATAGTCAGCTGACTATCCACCATGAACTCTAATTCCCCCCATCCCACTGCTTTCCAGGATAGAGCCCCCGATCCTGTATGCAAGGCCTACATTCTCTTTCTTCCTAGATACATCCTTCCCCAAATTAAAAATACGTTTGCACTTATGCCCAGTTTACCAAGCAATCCAGACCTATCCTCTTCATTATTTATCACTCCCCCCAAGCTTTTGTCATCTGTAAACTTTATTAGTAATGATTTTATATGTTGTTTTCGGCCATTAATAAAAATGTTAAATAGGGTAGGGCCAAGAACTGCTTCCTACAAGATCCTACTGGAAACACACCTGCTTGATGACAATTTCCCTATTTACAATGACTTTTTGAGACTTCTCGACCAGTTTTTAATCCATGTAATGTTTTATACTTAAGATATGTCTAACAGTGCAATCAGGTGATGTGACTGCAGCATGAGTACCCATTCTTCAACTGCTTTTGATTGAGTTAAGTCACTAAAAATCAGAGTGCAGTGATGGTGGCAGAAGCTAGCTGCCCAAGTAGGTACAGAGTCCTGTTCACATGGACAGGATGTGCTGCAATTGTACCTATTGACTCCAGTGCAGACATACCAAGAAACTGTAAGCTCTTTGAGGTAAAGAATGTCTTTTATACTGTGTTTGTACAGTGCCTACCACATTGACTAATGCTTCTAGGCACTATGATAATACAATAATACAATATGGTATTTCAAAAGATGTCCATAACTAACAGTTGTAAGCATCAAAAAGCACCAGTATGTATCTCTACTGATTGTTCTAAAGTTCTTGCTATTATGAACTCCTATAATATGCCTAAAACTATCAAACAAAACAGTACCGAACAAGATTCATTCATAAGTAAAGCACCCAGAGTTTTGGTATCAAAACTAGTTACGTCTGGTCCTGAATTCTCCAACAGATTTAGTTTTATAGTCATTAAATGCTGCATACTCATGCAAAAGATCTGAAATATGAAGACACTGTTCCCAAATGAACGACTAAAGAAGAGAAACCAGATCAAGGTTTTCAAAGAGAATGTTAAATAATGTTTTAAATATTCTGACAAAAAAGGTTTTAATTTAGGTGAGCTAATCAATTACACAGTCAATAAAACATACATATCATATACCTGTATACTTTCTTCAGTAGCGAGAACTTCAGCAACAGGCACTGACTGAATAAACTGCATGAAACCTGTGATGAGAAAGCAATATCAAATACTTGAATGTATAAAATGAAGAGAAAGTAATGCAACTTTGGTAAAGAAATAAAGTTGTACACGTTTACTCCACTGCACTCAGTAAACAATGTTTTACCAGTAAACATCTAGCTTGTAGTAAATTTTAAACATACTTGTCATAACTCCACAAATATTTTGGCAAGCCTCTGTACACACTAATTTTTATTAAAAATATATTAAGTGCTATATGAACATTCATCCAATACTACAGAACACCTGTTAAGAAGGTAGCCATTATCCCCATTTTATGGATAGATGAGCATACAAAAATTTTGCACGACTTGCCCAACAGTAATCAGAAGCTAGCACTAAAATTGGAGCTATAACTTGAGTCTCTCGATTCCCAGACCTCACTGCTTGTTATGAATAAAATTGGAGCCTACTATAAAGACTATACAGATGTCATCACCTTTTCTTTACTCCACAGGTGTCAAACACAAGACCCGCGGGCCAGATCTGGCCCGCCGGCTTGTGTAATCTGGCCTGCATACTGAATCCAGCCCGCTGCCTTGTGTAATCCGTCCCGGTTTTTTTGTGTTATCCGGTCCACGGACTGAATCCAGTCCACCGCCGTGGGGAGATTTCACAGCAGAGAGCAGAGCCTGTGAGTATCTGCCGTGAGTCCCGCTGTCACTCTGCCGCCGAATTAAACCTCGCCAGGAGCAATTTCTCAGTGGAGAGTAGAGTGCCTAAAGCACAGCGGACTACAATGATGTGTTGTGTCTTAGCGTTGAGTGGTTTTAGATTAGAGCATGAAGTGTCTTAGTGGCCCCCTTTAACTAAATTTATTTTAAATGTGGCCCCTCATAAGAAGTGAGTTTGACACCCCTGCTTTACTCGCTCTGTTTTAAGAATCATAATGATAGTATGAAACAGAATGAATGTCACAGTAGACAGTTGTGGACTTCAATACAACAATCAATCATGAGACATTTTAAAGACTGAAATGGAACAAATATATTAGAAACACTAGTTTTCATCCTTAATTTAGTTGCAAGATCTCCCATTATGGAGATTTAACTAGTTTTACTAAACACACTACATTTACTATCACTCTGTGAAATCTCCACACTAAAGTACATTTGTCAACATAAGTTACTGAAATGCATTTCATAATATAGGATACTTTATCTTTTGTTGGTCCCACCTGAGAGACTACACTGCAGGTTTTAGCCCCATATCCCGAGCCCTGTGAGACTGATCTGGGCCAGCCACAGCCATGCTGTCGAATTTTTATTGCAATACAGATTGAATCATAGAATCATAGG
The DNA here is from genome assembly GCA_007922155.1 of Mesoclemmys tuberculata. NCBI lineage: Eukaryota > Metazoa > Chordata > Testudines > Chelidae > Mesoclemmys > Mesoclemmys tuberculata. Next base: position 7,298,763 of record ML675629.1, on the reverse strand, counting down.
ACTGGCAGGAACCTCAAGAGGTCTTCTACTCTAGTCCCCTGCACTCAAGGGAGGACTCAAAGCAGGTGGTCATCCAACCTGCTCTTAAAAATATCCAGTGATGGAGATTCCACAACCTTCCTAGGCAATTTATTCCAGTGCTTATCTATCCTGACAGTTATGATGTTTTTCCTAATGGCCAATCTAAATTGCCCTTTCTGCAATTTAAGCCCATTGTTTCTTGTCCTGTCCTTAAAAGTTAACGAGAAAATTTTTTCTCCCTCCTTCTTATAACAACCTTTTATGTACTTGAAAATTGTTACCATGTCCCCCTCAGTCTTCTCCTACCCAGACTAAACAAACCCAGTTTACCAATCTTCCCTTGTAGGTTGTTTACTAGACTTTTAATCATTTTTGCTGCTCTCCTCTGGACTTTCACCAATTCATCCATATCTTTCCTGAAATGTGGCACCCAGAACTGGACACAATACTCCCAGTTAAGGCCTTATCAACGCAGAGAAGAGTGGATGAATTACTTCTCATGTCTTGCTTACAACACTCCTGCTAATACCTCCCAGAATGTTTGCCCTCCCTCTCTCCCCCCCCCCTTTTTTTTGCAACAGTGAGACACTGTTGACTCATATTTCCCATTTTGTAAATGCGCAACTTACTGTTCCTTCCTAAGTGGAGTACTTTGCATTTGTCCTTATTAAATTTCATCCTATTTATTTCAGACCATTTCTCCAGATCATTTTGAATTTTAATCTTACACTCTAAAGCACTTGCAATCCCTCCCAGCTTGGTATCATCCACAAACTTTATAAGCATACTCTCTATGCCATGATCTAAATCAGATATTGAACAGAACTGGACCCAGAACTGTCCCTGCAGGACCCCATGCAATATGCCCTTCCAGCTTGACTGTGAACCACTGATGATTGCTCTCTGGGAATGGTTTTCCAACCAGCTATGCACTCCTTTTATAGTAGAGCTCCATCTAGATTGTATTTCCCTAATTTGTTTAAGAGTAGGTCACGTGAGACAGTATCAAAAGCCTTACTAAAGTCAAGATATACAACATATACTGCTTCCCCTGATCCACAAGGCTCGCTACCCTGTCAAAGAAAGCTATTAGGTTGGTTTGACATGATTTGTTCTGGACAAATCCATGCTGACTGTTATTTATCACTTTATTATCTTCTAAGTGTTTGCAAATTCATTGCTTAATTATTTGCACCATGATCTTTCTGGGTACTGAAATTAAGCTGGTCTGCAATTCCCTGGGTTGTCCTTATTCCCCTTTTTATAGATTGGCACTATATTTGCCCTTTTCTAGTCCTCTGGAATCTCTCCCATCTTCTATGACTTTTCAAAGATAATTGCTAATGGCTCAGATATCACCTCAGTCAGCTTCTTGTGTATTCTAGAATGCATTTCTAGGATGTACCCTCAAAGATCAAAAAGGGAACAGAGGCGCAGCTAGCTCTCAAACAATGACAACCAGTATTTCACAATTTGTTCTAAGTTTTGATTCAACTAGGGATGCAAAACAAATGCTTGGCAATAAAGCTGGAAAGGGGAGATTGATGGTATAAGGCAAACACTAATTTGCTTTTAAGGCAGTTGCCCACGTTTGTTATAAAAAGATCTTACAACCTGAGGTCAGCTGTACCCTCCTGTGACACTAACAAGAAGCCTGGACTGGATATGGTCTGCATCTTGATAACTTAATAACTAGTTACTTTCAGTGTTTTTAAAAAAGAAATAAACGTACCATGCTTTGTACTAGTAGCCAGAACTTTATATGGTGTCAATTTCAAATCCAGATTCTCCTTACGTAACAGCTGGAAGGAAAACACAAACATGAGTGGAATAGTTAAAAGAATCACACACTTTATACAGTGGCTAGATTGTGTAGTGTTTTAATACATTAACTTAGTCCCTCCTCAGGAAAATTAGTTCTGACCTGCCATAACGCATAAGTGTAAGTCTGTTTGCTCATCTCTTTCTAGTCCATAAAGAACATTTGCTTCCATTAAAACAATATTTGTAAGAACTGGAATTCTTTGGAATGCAATAGCTACAATAAATGAGTACTGAATTAAGCTGCATTAACAGCTTGTGTTTTCTAGTTTTACCCAAAAGCATCAATTTCCTCAACTTGTATAAGCAATAAAACAGACGTGTAATAGTGAGATCAAGTGTTTCTTCATCTGTGCTCATCACCTTGTCCATGAGTGAAATGATTTGAAGAATAAGTTGATCCTGCCGTAAATCATCACCATGTTTAAATATTACAGGATATTTGCCTCCATCTTCTGTCTTGAAGAATAACTGTGCAGGCATTAGGGCACTCTGGAAAAAGAAATTTGCCATGAACCAGTACACTAGAACAAATCCAATACTCAACTTCACTGGGACATAAATCTAGCTTAGGAATCCTCCTCTACATGTCAAATTCATTTATAATTTTTTCTCATGTTTGCTTTTTAGCCTTCTGGCATAATCCACCCTCAGTATCTAATCTAGGTACTGAATTCAATTTCTAGATATGCATAAAAATAAAAAAGGGACTATTTTGCTAGTCTATGGTTTAGTTTCTAGCAAACTTGCCCCTTCCTCTCAAACTTTTTAATGCAGGTAGACACCTACAAAATGGTAGGTTTTGCAGTAGACTTTGAAGACTGTACCATTAGGGCTCAGTCTGAACTCTGATAGTGTGTTTCACAGTCTATGACTCTGCATCAAGAATGTACTGTCTGCAGTTACCAAAAGTTTGAACCTAAGACTTCTAATTTTTATGTAATTTCTAGATTCCATTCATTCACAGAGGGTATAGCATTCAGTGGGAAATCAGAGAGAAGTAGTAAGACAAATCAAACAGATCCTGGAAGTATTTTTTTTTAAACCATTCTATCCTTTTTAAAAAGGAGAAAACACAGAAATGAAGTTTGTGCACATCTGATTCAAACTTCAAAGTACTATACAAAAGGTCAAAGCAAAACACTTTAAATGGACGAGGAAAAAAAGGAAAACAATAATTATATTATAAACATAAAAGAAATGGTAGGGATAGGACATCTTCAAACCAATTAACTGCTTCCTTAATTAATTTAATATGAAAGTGACAATTTTAAATGGTCTTTTGAAACAACTAATTTAATTCTATTTGTAGTTTCACCGTTCATAAAATGAGCTAAAGATCAATCATCTACATGAATAAATTCATTTACTGTAATTCACCAAGTGAATGCCTCAGACAAAAAAATGAAACAAAAATCACGTATACAAATGGAGACATTTTTGTTGGTCAATGTCAGTAGAGCTGTTTATGTGCAGTAAATGCTTTGAGACTGTAGTTTCACATCTTCTACTGCAATCTTACTTTTTACTCTTAAAATATAGTTCCTTATTCTTCTACACAAGGATTTGAGGGTGTAGAAAAAAGCCATGACTGAGGTCAAGAGATGTTACTTGAACTCAAAAGGCACAGAGGCACCACCCTTCCTCAAGAAACTTTTTCTGATTTTGAAGAGCTTGATAGTTACTGACAAGTCTCCAAGCTCTTTCTGGGGGAAAGAGAGAGAATTGAGTGTCTACCGCCTTCAGAAGGTGCCACTGGTGTCCAAATGCACTTTGAGATGGACTGAATCTAAATTTTGGCTTTCCTTTGGTGTGCTGGCTTCATTTGTACAGGCCATAGATTATATCCATCTTCCTTTAAATAGGACCATGCTTGAACTCCCCCCCCCTTTTTCTTTTAAATTGAAAAGAAAACTACCACCTCATGTTAAAGGCTAACAGCAATAAATTGCTGAAGTAGCTGCTCAGCTACATACAAAATACTGATCCTGAATCAGTCTAGACAATTAAGCAATACATTCCCACAAAGATTTAGTGTGCCATGGCTGAACGACAACTTTCTGTCAAAGCTCTTGTTTCAAGACAAATTGCTCTCCAAACAGGTGGCTAGTTATCCAGGAATAACCAAGGTTCCTGCAGTGCTTTGGAGCTGTCAGAGAGGAAAGACGACTGCCCTATAGACCAGCTAACAACTGCAGGGGTAGTGAGAGCCTCAGATGGCAGCTCCCTGTCCTCTCTCAAACAGTGGACAAGTCTATTGGGACAAGGTCATTCTTATCCTGATTAAAGAGCTTGCTATTTTGATTTATAACATCTCCCCAACAAGTGAAGTATCACAACGTAAGCTGGGTTCTTGATTACTGGAGCAGATATCCATGGACATGCGGGAAAACACAGGGAGGACTACAAAAACTGTCATGGAGGATGAGACTTATGCACCACAAATGAAGCTGGTGAGACTAATCTTAGACTTAGCAAAAGCCCATTTCCTGATTTTTACCAATATATACTTTATAAAGCCAACAGGTACCAGGTCGATTACTTCCTTACAAGGGGAAGAGATATAAAAAAATCTGAGACACACTAAACTGATCCCAGGAGGGCAGATTACAACCAATCTATACGGTTGTGCAATGGACTTCTGGGTGAAAAGACTAGTGGGGGACAAAAGATGAGTTGTGGAACAAAGGGGTGGAGGCTTGCAGATAGGGAAGTTAGTCTGAGTTATAGGAACAAAGATTCTACTGAGGCTGGGAAATAACCAAACTGATCACAATGATACCAAAGAGGTTTTTGGAGGGGGGATATCTAATGTATTACAGAACATGCACAAACTGCCTCTAAGATTTCCAAAGGGGTCCAGACTTCCATTTGAAATTTTTCAGGAGGTATGCAAATGAAAAGAAGTTGAAAACCACTGGTCTAAACAGAGGGAGTTGAAGGGAAATCTCTATGATAAGAATATGCCAAGTAAACTAAAGAACAAAGTGTGTAAGATCATGATTAGGTCAGCTACGATGTATGGGTCAGAATGCTGACTAATGAGGAAGAAAGAAGAACAACTGCTTCAACGCTGCTGAGATGAGAGTGCTCTGGTGGACGTTAGCGCTGAAAGCTACACAATGAAACAATACGAGCCACAACGCAGGTAGCCCCCAGCACGGAAAAGCGGAAGGAGTATAAACTGAGATGGCTGGGTCATGTGAGATAACATTGTAACCCGTCCGTGCCCAGGGTAGCCCACTGATAATGCCAGGGTCA
>ML675629.1:7186009-7293650 GCA_007922155.1 Mesoclemmys tuberculata | reverse complement strand
CCCCCCCCTCCTAATGCAGCCCGCGTGACAAACATGATAGGGGATACGTTAGCCATAGAGTACAAAAGCTAAGTCACAGGACAAAGATCATGAGTAAGACCAAGGAAAAGGTGATTTGTGATGCTGAAGGAGGACATGAAGATGGGTGTCAGTTGGAAAAATGCTTGTTTTTCATTTTCAAGCATTCTTGCCAATGAACAACAAGAGCCATGAACCACAATTGATCGGACAAGGGAAGGAAGGAAGGAAAGCAAGTGGAGTAACTATTCTGAGGCAAGCACAAATGCACACATGGAGAAACAAGTCTACAGTGTAGACAGACAAAATGAAGTGCTGGAAGACTGGAGAAAGATGACCATTTTTGTGATTTAGGTGGAATTTTGGCAGACAAGTTATGCACCCATTTGTGCATTATCGGGTCCAGTTCATAACAAAGTGTCAGCAAGGATTGAGACTGCTGATCATGGGTTTTTAATGAGTCATTTAGAAGGGGTGGTGGACTTTTGCTGTGCTGGCTCTGATCTTTTAGTACCTAGCCCTCAGATAGGGAAGTTCTGTCTGGATATCAAAATGCTCATGGATATCAGCCTGCTCAGAACAAAAATGTAAAGTCCATCCGTCTACATCAACTCCAGCACTTACAGTATTGTGGTAAATTAGTATGCACACACACACTCTGCATTTCACAAGGAAAGAGTAGAGGATTTGGTCTTTTAGACCAAAATGCCACTTAAATGTTGGTTGAACTCAGCAATCATGATGATGGGTACAAATACTTTGATCATGCACTTGCCCCACTAAATCCAGTGATATTAGCCTCTCAATTTCAGGAGTACAAAGTATATTTGACAAATTTAACAGCAAGTAGCTTTTCAAAGTAATGTTTCTGTTAATCTCTCAAGAATTATGATTCAGTTGTAACTAACGTATTCAATGAAATCTCTCTCTCATTTACCTTAAACAGTGTAGCTGTCTCTGGGATTATTCCCCTGATTTTCACCTGAGGCTCTAAAGGAAGTGGAATAAGTTCCACATCTGATAAATTCATCTTCTCATTGTCTCCAAGTAATGCCTGTAGCCTCTCATTCTAAAAGAGCAAAAACCCAAAAGCTCAATTAGATGAAAATGTAAATGCAGTTTAAAAGAAACACAAACTGAAGAGCATGAGAACAACCTTTACTGAAATATTTATGTAGTTGGAATGAAAATGTGCAGTAACAAAAAAGTACATGTATATTCATAATATAGCATGTGTTTCTGTGTTATAGCACTTTATGCCTTCAAAGCAATGTAACATCCATCCTTAACAGAATGTGAAATTAAAAAAAAATATTTTACAGAACAGGCGAAGTAATCAAATATATTACAACCAGTTCAAAGCCAGTCATATAAATACACGCAGGTTCAGAAGTGTCAGTGACAGTACTCTTCCAATAATTTCTTTGTATTTTTATAAATTGGCTACATGTCCATCTGAAGGGGTGTTAAGTCTTCCACATTAATAGAGGTTTTTACTTCTATTATGGGAGGTCTGTCCATACTCTAAGACAGTGATACTCAGACCTCAGTGGTTCAGGAGCCAAATTAGCAATCAGCATTACCCAAAAGAACCAGAGTAGTGTGAACTCATTGTTTCAGTTACTATAGTATCATTAGTTAAATAATAATAGTTGAGAGAAAGAGAGAGAGAGAGAGAGAATTGTTCTCACAGCAAATAATCTAGTGTAAATTGATAACTTAATTAATAATGGAGTAAAAACATCCTAACTGGTTTATAACTTAGATTGATTAATAATTAAATCACAGTGTTTTAATATCATGTGCTGTAAAGACACACATGAAAGAGCCACTTGCGGCTTCTGAGCCGCAGACTGAACATCACTGCTCTAGGATATGATCCTGCACTTGCATTTACACAGCTGGACTCTTGCACCTGTATAGAACCCAACTAACTTCAATAGTTCACGTGTGGCAGTAACAGCATGCGCCGATCTCACTGTAGGAGCCAACCCTACATTTATAATACTGAATCTGCTATATTTTAAAATAATCAATACTGCACGCATTTTTAACACTGCAATTCAGTTAGGGCTATTTACCTTATGTCCTATATAGTAAAGACCTTGCACACCAAATGCTCAATAGCCACCTTATATCCTTCTGCCAACCAGGCAAAGAACAGACATGAAGTCAGATGCAGCAGATTCTATTGATTTTAACACCAGCCACAGGCAACGAGGAGGGGTAGAGGGCCACAACATTAGCTCAAACACCACTGGGAATATTTCCAATGGCCAATTACTGTAGGCCAGAACACAGCCCATGATTAGGACCTATGCATTTGAGTTCTACAGAAATATGCCAGAAATTACTACATACAGTATATACTGTAAGAGTTTCTCAATGTATACATGTAGGCTAGATTACAGGCCAGAAGCACATTGAGGTTTTTTGTTTGTTTTAAACACAGAATAGACATGGTTTCAAGAACATATGCATATTACCCAATTTGTATAATGTATTTTCCTTCATTTATTACAGATGCATAATTTACCCATATACAATTACACAAAGCATGATTAAATTATTCTGTTTTCTGGACAAACATTGCTATACACACACACACGTTTATATGAATTGAAATTAAGAGGTTTGATGAAAGTTGTAAATGCATATTAAAACTAAATATCCAAAACTGAAATTTTAGATCAAAAGGTAAATTAAAATATGGCAGAGATAATGAACCTAGAAAGGAGCCACTGACCTCACAGAAGACTAAAGTCCCGTGTTGAATATTGATATAAAGAACCAATAAACATATTTAAATGGAGTTTGTTTTCTTTTTGTTCATTTTAACTCATACATCATAAATACTTGGAGCCTAAAAAACACTATAGATATTGGAACATACATGAAGCTCTTCAGCTAATATTTGTAATAAAATTCAGACATTTTCAATTTGTATCCACTATCTCTGAAAGCTTAGCTCCAATACATTTGTTTCTCTTAGCAAGATCCTGATTTTTAACCAGCTTTTCAAATTATTAGTCTAAAATCAGTTTATAAAGTCTATACATCTAATCTATATTAGTATTTTGGATTACAGTGGTTTCCAATGTCTTGTTGCTGCTATACCACATGAACGCCTAAATTCAGAATTCAAGTCCTGATCCTGAAGCAGGAAGTATACAGGGGCACTGAAATACCATCCTAAATATGCTGCACTACATTTGTGTATTGCACAAATCTAAAATCTGTTGCATTCATACTTTTCCATATAATCTCAGGGCACAAATCAGTATTAAAAGTAATTTAGTACATGCAATGGAAACAGGTCATACCACGAAAATGAAATTTTCCAACACTATGTGGGGGAGGAAGAGGAGATAGTGAAACTGGATGCTATCAAAAGAATGGAGGACACAAGCAGTAACAAAGCAAGAATAAATTGAATGAACTTGGCATACGGTCAATGTCTCAAAAACAGAGGAATGAAAAGACTAAGGAAAAACAAGAATAGTAAGTACACCACAAAAAAAACCCAGCAGCTTCCAACTCCTTCTCCCACCAGCAGTTAGAGGGGAAAAAATAGATAAGCTACTGAAATAGTAAGTATACCACAATTAATAGCTGAGAAAGGTGTAAAGAAAACTGTCCTAAAAATGAAGTCCTACTCAAAACATAAGCTACCGGAGTACGTACCCAGGAAGGGGGTCAGGAGGAATTGTATTCAGGCAGCTAACCCAACCGTAAAACGTAGTTACTTACCAGTAACTGTTGTTCTTCGAGATGTGTTGCTCAGATCCATTCCACTTAGGTGTGTGCGCGCCCTCGTGCACGGCTCTCCGGAGAACTTTTCCCTAGCAGCCCCCTGTAGGGGCCGGCTCCAGCGCCCCCTGGAGTCCCGCCCCCATGCGGCGGTACATAGGGCGCTGCCGGCCCCTCCCCTCCTCAGTCCCTTCTTTCTGCCGACTCCGACAGCGGGGACGGAGGGTGGGTGTGGAATGGATCTGAGCAACACATCTCGAAGAACAACAGTTACTGGTAAGTAACTACGTTTTCTCCTTCGAGTGGTTGCTCAGATGCATTCCACTTAGGTGATTCGCGAGCCATACCTTGGAGGTGGGTAGGAGTCAACGGCGAGCTGCCCTCAGCACGGCCTGGCCGAGACTTGCACCCTCCCTCGTCTGCCGACACAGTGCGACATGAAGGTGTGCACTGGCGACTCGGCGGTGGCTTTGCAGATGTTGTGCAAAAGAAGGTGCCCACTACGGGTGTGGCCCGGGCACTGGTTGAGGGCACTGTGATGACCTCTGAAAGTGGTGCTTCTCAGCAGCACCGAGCAGTACTTGATGCATGGGGTAGTCCGCGGGGAGACACGCTGGTTACCTTTCCACCTGGATTACCGCTGTAACCAGAGGTTCGCTTCCTGGAACAGCTATGTAAGCCCCAAGCAAAGGGATGGGGCCCATTGCGCTTCAGCGAATGTGATCTCCTCACCTCCTCCCCGCCATGTGGATTGGAAAAACCACGGGGAGGAAATTTATCTCGATTACCACGGAAGGTAGGAACCCATCCTGGGTAGAGAAGCCAGATGTTGGCGAAGTTGGACCTTGTCCTTATAAACTACTGTATAGGGAGGCTCCAAGGTCCCGGCCTTAGCGCCGAAGAATCTTCTTGCCGAGGAGGTAGCCACCCGGGGGGCTACCTTCTGCGAAAGCATGAGCCGGGGCATAGAGACGTGAGTTCAAAAGGGGGCCCCAAGCCTGTCGAGATCCCGACGAGGCATCGGGTCGCGTGCCTACAGATAAAACTCACTGCCCTGTTGAGGCAAGTAGCTGATTTGGGGGAGCCAGAACAGAGGCATCCCTTCGGGTAGCTGAAGGGAGGCCAAGACGCGCGACTCGTGGATTTCAATGAGGCCAGGGCCAGGCCTTGGGCTTTAGCTGGAGCAGATACTCCAGGGTTGCCTGTGCCAGCAAGAGTCTTGGCAGGCTGCCCCAGAACTCTGTCCACAAGGTGGACCGTATTTACTTAACCCAAAATGCAACCTGTGCGGAGGGTTCCTGCTGCCAAGCAGGGCTTGCTGGGCCTGCACCAAGCAGGCCCTCCCACCTACTGTCATCAGGTCCGGGTGCAACAGGTACCCCAGGTCCTGGGGGAGTTACCAGTCGGGACGACCGGACGGTCCAGCATCATGCTGCACCAGTCCCGTGTTGATCAGGCTGGAGCAATCAGTAAGACATCCGCCCCGACCAACCTTATCTGCACAGCCGGACACCGTGTCAGGTCAGAGTGGGAGGAGACGCGTACCTGAGAGTACCCGTTTAGTCAATGAGGGATGTTATGGAATCGACACAGCCTCGCTATCCTGGGGCGAGCAGAACCTTGGACACCTTGTGTCCCGGACCAACGCGACAAGGCCCAGTTGGAAAATGCCCCACTTGGGGAGAAATACAGGCATGACCTACGGATGTCGGGGCCTGTCACAGCGGGGAAAAGACAACCTGCTGAGGCAGTCCACCTTGTCGCTCCTGTCCCCCGGGAGGTAAGAGGCAGTTAAGCGGAGAACATGCCTCGTTGTGAAAACCAACGGATGGGAGGCTTCCTTGCAGAGGATAGAGGAGTGTGCTCCTCCCCTCCTTTGCGCTGATGTGCCGGCGCCTGTACCTTGACCGACGGAACCAGTCCCTGAACGGGACACCACGCAAGACCTTCACCAGTGCAGGGAGGCTCGCACGGGTAAGGAATCCATTGGGTGGCTGTTCGGTGCCTATAACAAGGCCACCCACCCTTGAAGCAATCTGTGTCCCAGGTGGCCCAGTGTTGCCATGCATGTGCAAGCCACCAAGTGACCTAATAACTGCAGGCAGTGTCCTAGATGCTGTCGTGGACACTGTTGCAGCTGGGAACCGGCATGGACCATGACCCCGAAACTCGTGCGGGGGCGGGAAGGCTCTGGCCTGGGAAGCGCTCGCTAATGAGTAGTGCAGCCTGCTGCACGTGGAGCAGGAGGAAGAGCGGGCCCCACGGTCTCCCACACTTAGGACCGGGATCTGTCCCAGGCCATCAAGACAATGCAGCAAGGGAATATCTGCATACGCTATGACTCAGGTGGGCGGCCCCCACGACTCTGCGTCTGCTGGTCACAGGTAGACATGAACTAAGAGCAGCCAGAAGCCCCCATTCGTGTCCCTACGTACAAAGGATTAGAAGGCCTTGGCCGAGTGCGGTCCCAGAGTCCCTCAGACCATGGAGCTTCACAGTGGTCTGATCAGAAGGAAGACCAACCCATCGGAGGGGAAGCCCTGAACGATCACTGCCTCTCCTGGGACAGGCCCAAGGGTTGCAGCCAGGAACGCCTCGTCGTGGCAATGGCGGAGGCTATGATCTCAGCTGCTGAACCAGCAGTATTTCTGAGGATCTAGGGTGCTGCTCCAGCACCACGAATCTCCCATCCAGGACAGCGGTAAAGCCTGTGCCCTGCAATTCGTAACCACCCCAGAGGACTGAAGGTTGGTAAACCTGACCTACAGGGCTGTCACGGACAATGAGCTGGGACACAGCACCCTGAATCTAGGGGCCGGGTCTTGAGTAATCAATAGCCTGGCCTTTCGGTCGGGAGATAACACTTCCCCCTGCCATCTTTGACGTAGAGGCGACGAATGGGGGAGGAGAGGGTGTTCGATAGGGCCTCTTCGCCTCAAGGGTCCAATCGTGGACCCGTAGGGCCACCCATATCAGAGCTGCCACCACTAGCCCACTGAAGAAGGCAACCTTGGCCTCCAGTGAGGGATCACCTTCCTGAGTAGCTCCCAATGCGCCTGAAAACCTTCCGGCGGCGCCACGGAACCCCAGAAGACAGCCCTCCTGGGCAGGATGAGGGGAACTGCCACGGCACATCCCACGGGTGGTCACACCAAAGGAGTGCGCCGCGGTGGGTCTCTCCATGGGATCTGACTCCCTATCCAAAGAGCAGAGACCTTGCCCCGAACTGTAACAGGAGTGCAGACCGCACCCCACTGCACGAGACAGGCAGCCCCAGTCCCAACTGGATGGCCATGGGGGCCCACAAGGCTGCCATTGCCTCTGGGGCCAATGCAGGCCGACTGTACCCCCACTGTGGGAACCCGAGCCACCCCACCTGTGGGCCCTGGCTGTCCCGCATCGCGGGTGCCGTACCTTGCCCGGGGTGTTCCCCCACCTCCCACGGCGTGGAGGACAGCGAGAACCGCCTCCCCCGCCCCAAGCGGTGCGGATGGGAGACGTGTTTTGGGGAGCTCCTGGCACTGACGTGCTGCCCTGCACCGACGGCCCCACAGTGTTGCTCCAGCGCCGCCCGATCCCCGCAGTGCTGAGCCTGCCACGAGCACCCTTGGACGTGGTCTCTGCTTAGCAACCGGGGTCCGCACCCCCTCTGTGTGGGTGGACCCCACTTTGCTGAGGCGGGAGCCCCCAGCGCCCCCAGGCCCCACGCCTGTCCCAGAGCGGGGGTGGGGGGAAAGATACTTCTGTGCTGAGCCCTGCAGAGGCACAGGCATCTCTTTTTTTCTTTTTTTTTTTTGCAGCTGCTGCTGCCGGCTTCTTTCCTCACCCCAAGCTGTCACTCGGCAGCGGAGGAGAGGACGCACAGCCCCGCCTTCAGCGGAGCGGCACTGAGACCCGCACCATGCCTGGAGGGCGGGGGGGGAGGGAGAAACACCCGACCCTGCCGCAGCACCGGGTCTCGCTCCGCTCTCAGGGAGGAACAGACCCCGTAGCCTGGAGCACCGCAGCGGCTCCTGCCCCGATGCTGCCTCCCGGTGCCAGGGAAGGGGACCTCGCAGCGCAGCCCCCAGTGGAGCGGCAGCGGATCCGCGCTGTGCCCCAGAGTGGGGTGATCCCTCCTGGGGCTGGGAGCTCTGGAGGCACCGGGTGTCGACCCGCGGTGCCAGCAGGAGACCCCAAAGCACAGTCTCTGTTGCATCGGCACCGGGACCCGTGCCGGGTCTCGGTGCCGGGGGAGGGGTGACCCTCCAACAGCTGAAGCTGCCCCGGGTCCCGCGCCCCACCTCAGAGCGGGGGCGGGCCCTTCAGCAGGGGTCCAGCAGCAGCACCGGGACCCGCGCCGGGTCTCGGTGCCTGAGGGGGGGCGACCCTGCAGCCCCACGTCCTGTAGGCGGGTCCCGCCCCGTGCCTCGAGAAGGGGCGGACCCTTCGGTGCTGACACCAGCCACGGCACTGGGTCTCGCACTGCCCCACGGAGCAGGAGCCTCGGTGCTGGGCGAGGGGGGGGGGGCACGGCACCGGGTCCTGCAGGGGCCAACCCTTCGGTGCCGGGACCAGCAACGGCACCAGGTCTTGTGCCGGGAGAGGAGAGGGGGGCACGGCACCGGGTCCTGCCGGGGCCAACCCCTCGGTGCCGAGACGTTTCGACGGCAACCAGGAGTCCTCCCTGGTGCCGAGTCCTCTCCTCGGTGCCGAGGACTTACCTTCGGCTCCGGGTGCTCCACGGCAACCGAGGTCCTGCTAGCGACCGCTCGGTGCCGGGCCCGTCCTGGGGGAGCGCCCCGCTCACCCCCATGCCGTCCAGAGGGAGATCGCTTCCCCGTAACGGGGGTCTCCACCGCTCTTCGGGGGGACCCAACGCGGGCTTGCCCCGGGGCACCATCCCCTTCTCCCTCGGCGGAAGGAGGGGGGGGAACGGAGGGGGCGTGAGCAGGCCGACAAGGCTCTGCTGCCACAGAACCTCCGGTGCCGACGGCGTTGGCAGGGGCACTCTCCCACTCCCAGGAGTCGGGATTGGCACCCTGCATGGGGATGCAGGCCCCGGAGAGGACTCGACGGGCCGTGGCTGGTGCATCCCCGCCCTCGACCCTGCCCGTACCCACGGTGCAGGGGAGTGTCCGCGCTCCATGCGCTGCTCTTCTGTTCGGCACCAGGAGCGCTGCTCGGTGCCGAGTCAGCCTGGCACCGGCAGGGAACTGCTGGACGGTGCCGCTTCCCTTCCCCCCCCACGCTCCCGATAGGGGGGGGGAGGGGCGTGTCCTAAACCCATGTGGCCGAGGCCTTCCTGCAGCCAGCACAGGGTTTGAATCGCAGCGAGCCCGGCATAGCCGGGTCGCCTAGAGCCCGAAGGCTCTCCTATCTAACTAAAGACCTTAACTAACTATAAACTAACTCAGTTCAGGGGAACTGCTAGCTAACTACTCACTTTTACAGGAAAGAAAAACCTGTGGAGAGCAGGGGTTGTTCTCAACCGGCCGTCACGGGCAGAAAGAAGGAACTGAGGAGGGGAGGGGCCGGCAGCGCCCTATATACCGCCGCATGAGGGCGGTACTCCAGGGGGCGCTGGAGCCGGCCCCTACAGGGGGCTGCTAGGGAAAAGTTCTCCGGAGAGCCGTGCACGAGGGCGCGCACACACCTAATGCATCTGAGTGGAATGCATCTGAGCAACCACTCGAAGGAGAACCTGTGCTGCCGCAACCACACTGTTTTTAGGTACTAGATCATGTAAAATCAGTGCATGTACATCTACCTGAGGTAGGAATCACACTTCCCAGCTGCTGTGTTGAGGTACCTTTAGAGGCAAATCATTTCTTTAAAGATAGCTTCCACAATGTACAAGACAGTTATGTTTGTATAAATTAGAGAGAAAAAAATAAAGTGATCAAAAAGCATCTTTGAGAAAACATTTCTCAGGAATCTGAGTCTTCCATAAATGTGACAAAACAGGTGACAAAAACAACCAAACAGAACTCAAATAGCACAGGACAAAAAATGCCAAAAGAGCGGAAATACTTCAGGTTAAACAAAACACATACAATTCATATTAACATATATGCTTAGAATAAATAAGATGTTGGAAACAAATTCAGAGTACCTTGTTACATAATTTATCAGGCATTTCCAATGAAAACTTAAATGTTCCTACTGTAAAATTTTAACAAAGTTTTATTCCTGCATTTACCTTTTTTTTACGATTCCCACTTTCACGCTGCACTGCCTTCATTAGATGAACCAGTCGATCTACAAACGTCTGCTGTGCTGCCAGCAAAGAACGCATAACCCTGACAGACTTATCACCCTTCATGAATGAAAAAGAAACAGAAAATTAGTTTTGTTCCATAATTACCTCTGAATTTTGTACATTTATTCTTAACCAAGCTAGATTTCTCAAGTTAATAAAAAAAGATCAATTATCTTTCATTTCAGAGCTCATTAAAAGCACAGTATTTTCTGTAAAATGTAATCAAAATTGCTGTAGCTGGCAATCAGTTATCTGACCTTTCTGTGGACTTCAATTTACATCAACGATAATAATTCTAGTGATGAACATTCATGCACAAACTAATTCACAGCCCCCCCCCCAAAAATAAAATCAGTAAATTGCATGAAGATTCTCGTATGTGAAATATGCCTTTGTACTACATGAGTCACATAAAAGCCTTGAAGCAGCATTAATGAGATGTGAAGTAAAATGCAAAGAGAGATACCTGACTTAAGCCAGCAAACTCTGTACATATATGCCATAAATTACGGATTAAAACTCAAGAGAACCTTTTTTCACTACTTTAGCACCCTCTACTGCTGACACACAGATTGGCACAGCTTCTTGATTCAGCAAAGGCTAGTGATCCCAACTCCCAGTCTGACAAGCAGGGCCAAATATTAACCCTAAGTATCAGCCAGTCCCCCTTCCCTCCCAGATGCAAAGGGGTCTACAAGCAAGCATGATCTGAACAGTCAGTTTACAATGTATACAGAAAGCAACAAACAGACAAAGGGAAACTTCTCTTGAT
Organism: Mesoclemmys tuberculata; assembly: GCA_007922155.1. Taxonomy (NCBI): domain Eukaryota; kingdom Metazoa; phylum Chordata; order Testudines; family Chelidae; genus Mesoclemmys; species Mesoclemmys tuberculata. The sequence continues at coordinate 7,282,869 of ML675629.1, read as the reverse complement.
AGTTGCATTTATTTGTTTTGAACTAAAATTACATCATTTACAGCAGATCATATTAATTCCAGGGAGAAGTACGGGCTTGCTTATGGCAAACCATGGTCCTTGTAGGAAAAAAAGTGTCTTTTTAAAGAATGTTAACGCCTGCAAACTGCTTACTCTTTCGTTACCTAAGGGATGGGTTACCTTTAATAGAGCCTGACTAAACCGTCTCATCACATTTAGGTACATTTCGTGGGTCTTTGGGTCCCTTTGCTGAGTGTCTTGGTCTTCACATTCCACTATCACATACCTTTAACACAAAAACAATCCTGGTTAAATTGTCCTCCTGTGACACAAATCACTTAAGAATTGTGCAATACTACAGCCGTGTAATGAAGATCTGCAGCTATAGCAATATTTATTTTTACTTGATTCAAGGCAAAGCCTGAACTTCAGGTGGCAGTTTCAGGGACAGACACCCTGGATCTTTCCACTCATATACAGAGTGTTTGAAACACTTGAAACTTACTTTCACTTAAGACACAAGAGTGGTAGCACTCAAATGGAGCTGGTATGTATGATGGATGGATGCAAACAGACGCCCCTACCTCTCTCTGCCCCACTGCATATCCATCCACACTAATCATTTGTCCTGCCACTCATTGGCAGAAACATTCCACAATTCTCACCTCTCTATTATCCAGTCCTAATTTAAGCACTATCAAGTAGCAATGCAACCCCCTCATCCCACCCTACCCGCACAAAAAATGCATTTCCATTGCATGTTCCATCAGCAACTGGGGAGGAAAAATACTTGAGTGATCCTAAAGCAGGGCTTTGAGAAGCGATCACTGTTCATTTTTAAAAGGACTACCAGAACAGAGGTCTCAGCCAAAGAAGAGAACAGTATTTTACAATGATTTTTTATTTGAGGCCTTATTTTGGTAGATTGTGTATTTGTTTGTTACTCTGATTGCCTCTATGAGTTATTTCATACACTGCACAGAAATGTAATGTCACTTATAAACGATAAAATAACGTCAATCAGAACAGATGATTTGTAAATTATCCCCCTTCTATCCTCCCAGATATGGTATAACACTATATAATAGAAGTACAATTGTATGTATTGTAGGTAAAACTATTTAATATCTAGCTGCATACATTATGTTTTCCAATTCTTGGTTTGATTAAGTCAAGTGAGTACACAAATGCAGTGAACCTGATCAGTCTTCACAGACATACGGGCCAATTCCACCCATGTTGTGACAAGTACCTTTCTGCCTACATTGTGGTGCCCTAGGACCGGAACTCCAACATGTACTGGGTCAATGAAACACCTGCTTTGACACCAGTAAGCGTTTTGAGGAGCAGAATATTTCTGTTACTGATTGGATACCTCCGTTCTTAAATTCTCCGAGACCCCATAGCACGTTTGATTTGTGCTCATAAGAATGCTGATTACAAATTAAAATCAAATGAATAAATCTGAGAGCCCAACTAACTATACTTTTCCTAGTATTAAGTCTAGATGATTTTATGCTCTGTTTAACAATTATATGCCTACCTGCCTTATGCAACATATACTTCATTTCTATTTTAGATTGGAATTGGTAATATACCGGGAATAACTACTGTCAGGCACCCCAAAGAGAAAAATTCATTTAGCAGCACGAGAGATGGAAGGAGGAAATGAAATGACAACTTGAGCCTTGATTCAAAGACAGAACTTCAATTCCAGCCCCAAAACAAAACTGTGTGACAAAAGGTGGGTATGGATATGAGGGACAATGTGCAAAAGGGTGGATGACCTAGCTATATTTCTAGTTTAAAGAGCACATTTAGAGTAGATAGGGATTATTTTCTAAATTTGGTAGCCATATGAGAACTAATCAAAATAATCTCTTTTCTAGGTGAAAAATCAACTGCAAGAAACTGCACAATCCATTAGCTATCCGCTGTTGTGGGCTGTCTCTTCAGATTGATTCAAGGCTCTTTATACATCAAGTGTGAATCTTCTGTCAAGCTTGTATGCTTCACAGCTTTCTAAACTAATTTAGAAATTAATAATAAAATTTGATATACATTCAGTATCCAGTTAAATACCTGGATTCCACAAGGGCTATGTAATTTCGATAAATCCTATAGCTAGCCAGAAGCCATTTTCAAAGCTCTCTTTCTTTTGCAGAAGTGATTGCTAGTAGAATAGCTTTTTTAAGACTACAAATTTAGATCTTTCTACAAGGAAATAAAGTCTGACCGCTTTTCATGTGTATTTCCAAAGCTTTTGTACTCAACAAATGGAGGAAAAAGGGAAAATCAAAGAAAATCATTAAAATGTGCCTCTCTCTCATCTCATTTTTCTTTGCAAAGAAAAACACTACATGGTGTCTAACTTCTTGAGAGACAGGCCTAAAGGCCTGGTATCATAGGTCTCAGTAAATGATGCCTACACAAGAAATAGAGTACAAACTAAAACTATGTACAAAAGTAAAGTAGTACAGGAATGACTCTAGCATCACAGTAATATAAATGTGTTGCCTGAGTTTCAAGGGTTACTGTATTTTTGCATTGCTTGTTTTAGGCACATCCTGCATCTGGTTAGATGAAACATGTAATTGATCAGCAGCCAAAAGGATTTATGGCTATGCTGGATCAAACTGTAGCTGTGACGTTTGGATTTTGTCACTGAGAAATTGAGATGTCTGGAAGAAAAAGAAAGAATAAATTAGCTGATTTTGCAGTCAGAAGTCAAAAGTGTTTTGAGAGAGCTAGACAGTTTGTTGACTGGATGATTTAGGAAGAAGAAAATTTGTTCAAAATTCAGAATCCAATATACTTGTATTTTCTCGTGATACAAACCACACAATCTTGCACGTACAATAAGGTTTTGGTTTTTATGTGATTGGAAAAATGAAAAAGCTTCAGTAGCAAGCATGAAATGAACCACATTGCTTCAGTGAGGTGGAGCTAGACAAAGTTATTTCTACTTAAATAAAAGAGAATGTCTGATCAGACCAAATATTTGATTTCTATTCACCATAATCACACTTGTAATTCCTTACTGTCAGAAAAGGAGCCTAATATATTTTTAATTTAAACAAACATCCTAGGCTATGACAGAGAAAATGAACGTATGCTGGTATATTCACTATGAGCTGTAGTAAATCATGCACCTCTTTGATTAATATTTCAAATTTAAATATTGTATGAGAGAGAGAAGACAAGGACATATTTTGAAGGGATGGATTTACAACTGGAACCACTGTCAGAATAAGTCAGTTTTCTGGCATGACATTTTGGACAGTGTATTTTAATGCAGCCCCTTCATATCCAACCGTTATGTTCTATGCATTGTGTACAGCAAACTTCTGATGCCCGTTTTCAATCAATAACTTGCATAAATATAAAATGGATACATTTGTAGTGCACTGATTTAACTGCACAACTCCAATCACCTGGACAAGGTGTCACAACTGTAGGCATTAATAAGGAAAAAAACATTGGCAGCCCCATCTTATCTAGGTATTCATGGGGTACCCATCCATGATGAGTAATAAAGCAAGCCTTAGTTTAGCACAACAGGTTTATAGTACCTTACGCCAACTATGTGCTGTGTTAAGTGTTCTAATACAGTGCACAAACTGAATGCTACATACAAATTGCTATGAAAGCCAAAAAACTGTAACACAATCCAAACCTGAATTAAGGTTTTTTTTTTCTTCCAAATTTAGTGACATACATTGAGTATTTTTTTTATTTTGACCACTACAGTAATGCAACTATAATGCTCTCACTTTATCTAGAGACATATGCATGCACGTTGCTGTTCTAAGGTTGTGACTACCACCCTTATACTAGTTGCCCTATGTAACTGAATGCTGTGTTATCTTCATCCCTCTTTTTGTTTATTTAAACTGACTAATGCATCTTGTCTGAAATTTTGATTTTAAGTTCTTCAGGGCAAGAACTATCTTTTATTCGGTGTCTGTACAGCACCTCGCTCAATCAGACCCTGAGCTCAAATATGGGGACGCGAGGTGCTACTATAATACAAAGTAAGTTCTGACATACCAGTATAAATAGTTAGCCAGTGTGGAATTCTTGCAGGCTCGTGATATCAAAAAAGTGCAAAGGTCTTGCTAGAATAGATTAAAAAGTAAAAAAAAGTTATAACAGGTAACATACCATTCTACTGTACAGAAACAACAGAAGCATGAGGACTGTAGACAGACATGAAGCTAAGGAGAAGACTACGGCTCAAAAGTTGTAGGGAGTAGCCCTTGGAGAAACCTATCTGTTTATTTGGTCTGAAAACTAAGTGTGATTTACCCCAAATTAAAAATTACACAGGAAACTAAAAATTTTTTTTAAAATCATAGTGAGTAATGTTATATAGCCGTTAAATGTGTACTAACATTCATTATGTCTACCAATACACCAAAAGACAAAAGCACAATGTTCTTCAATTGAAGACTTTTCAGGTGTAATTTTACACATCTCCAGCCTTAGACTGGCAGATATAAGAAGAAGATAGTATGCATCTAAATATCAAATCTTGTTAACATTTTTTAGCATGATCACCAGCTAAGTGGTTTTTGGCAACTCACTGTTGGAAGATAGCTGATTATCCACCTGGATACAGAAGGTGAGAACAGCTTGTTAGAGGGGACCTAAAGTGTGGGCTGAGCAGCCCTCAGAGAAACTGTGGCTGCAGCCAGCCACAAAAGAAGGCATGATCTGAATTTTATATAATACTTCATTTGGGATTTATTTTGTGCTTAGAACTAAACCCTAGGAAGCAAATTGCATGGACTGTGTGTGTAACAAGGTGAGCACGCTCAGATTGATACTAAATAGCTACACTGGCTTCAGTTCCACCATAGTTATCTCCCCATCTTTATCCAACATCTGCTAGAATGAGAAGGGCAAAATATTCTGCTGGTGTAAATTAGGTTAGTAATGCTGAAATCAGCAGAGTTAGGCCATTTACACCAGATGAGGATCTGGTCCAGGAATGCACAGGTTTTGCTGTGAGTGCTATACAGATAAAAACAGCTGAGATGACTATAAAATAATTATATACACACTAACTAGTATATCTGTAGGCATACAAGTTACCTTGAATGTAATATTAGATGCTTGCTATGTTTTTCTACATTCATTTTTCTCTTTATCAGAAGGTACTGAACTTTGTGCTTCACAAAATTACATATAATACAACATTAACCTATTCCTGTGAATGTGTCTGTGTTCATAAACAACTTGGATATAAACACTCAGATAAACGATCAGCATTTTCTTAATAAAGTCATCTTTATATTTAGTTCACATCAACATTTCTTCTTAACACATTTGTATTCCCAGGGCACCAGTAAAAAGCAAAGCCTTGTCTTTTGGACTATCCAGTAACGTACTTTAAGAAAGTCAAACATCACAAAAACAAGTATAGTGAACTTGTTTTTTAGCTGATTAGTCACACTCTATAGACTAAAGACCAGTATAAAACAAAATATGCATTCCATTTTTATCTTGATATTTCTCAGTTCATAACTCCAATGTGTTTTACTTACCTCAAGGTTTTCACTCTCTGCAGACTCCTTTGTTTTAGAAGTAGGAGGAGGGGAGGCAACAGGAGGAAGGGGACATGCTATGATCTGGGAACTGGAAAGTAAAGAAATAAAGCATGTGTCTTACAATTAAGGATATGGGATCACAGGAATAGGAAAGAACACCCTGGGTACATTTCATCTGCAATGGATATTAACTAGATTGGGAAACCCCCAACAATGAACTACGATTAACTAAACTGGCTTGACAGCTAACAATAGTGGCAACAAGAATTCCTGCAGAAAAGCTAAACTTAATTTAAGTTTAAATTTAAGCACTGAAACATCAAACATGTTCATGGGCAGAGTCTTGGCAGAGACTTCTGTTTCAAGGGTGATGGTGTAAGATGCTTCAGTAGGGAAGCTCTCACTACGCTTATTAAGAGAAGCACGGTTTGTGCCAGTACAGGCCACATCGACAGAATCTTGACCACCTCAGGTTTTTGCTTTGAGGGATTGACCTTCACAGGGCTACGAGGCTGGCCTCAACTCAGATTCATGGCAATCTCACTAGAAGAGCCTTCAGGTTAGATGCATTTTTTCACATTCCCAGTGCCTTGTGAGATATTTGCAGGCAAATCTGATGTCCCTGCACCTGATGAGGCAGTAGATGTTAGCCTTTTAGTGACACAATTCTGCCAGACAGTCATGGTTTGAAGCCAGCTGAGTGGCCTTCCTTTCTTTCTTCTTTGGGGCTGTGAAAACATCCTATCAAGAGTAGGACATCAAAAAGAATCACTGAATTTGTATGCTGAAGTGTTAAGTCAGTGTTGAAGTGATTAAAAAGAACCTTAAGCGCACACACTAAGTTTTCAAAATCACCTAAGTCATCTAACATTAGGAGCTTAAGTCCCATTTTCAAAAGTGACTTGGGCACTTCAGTTCCTTTGGCGATTTCGAAAGTATAACTGCAGAAGAACTAAGATTAAGCTCTGATTCTGAAGCAAAAACTTAACACTTGAATCTGGCTGGAAGAGCAGGAACACCATGAGGGATACTGGACAATGGTTTAGATCAGAGTTTCTCAAACTTTTGGTTGTTGGCACCTCCTCTGAAAATATTTCAGGCTGAGACCACGCTCTGCTGCAAAAAACAGATGACCCCTCCATACTAGGCCACCCTTACTTCCATGTTGCTGTTGATAGCAGAGCTGCCTTCAGAGCTGGACCAGCAGAGAGCTGTTGCTGGCCAGGCACCCAGCTCAGAAGGCAGCATCGCTGCCAGCAGCAGTGCAGAAGAAAGGTTGGCATAACATGGGGGAGGGGAGTCGTCAGGCTTTTTGGGGGGATTTGTCACAGACTGAAATATTTTCAGGGGGGGCTGCATTAAAAAAAAGTTTCAGAAACCTGATTTAACAGACTCCCTTATGCAGTGCGACTTACAAATGTAACAGTAGTACAGTATAATACTTGTATGTATACACTGTATGAACACATCCGCAAATTTGCTATTTAAGACATGACCAACCCACAAAAAATGTGTGATTTCTCCATGGTTTAAGCAGACCCTATGGGACTTTCAACCAGACAACCCATAGCACTCTCAGCTCTCCAACGCTTTGACTCAGTAGTGACTGGAAGCATCATGAAGATCTCATATATCTGAAGCAAGAGTAGTAAGCTTGCAATATAAACTAAGCATATGCCAGTTACAAGACAGCAGCATGTTTGCAGGAAAGAATCAGTATTTTCGTGCTGATGCTACTATTCCTTGTTTCTTCCCTTCTAGAAGCAAGAGCCCCTTACCTGTCTATTTCTGCAGCATTCATTCCTGATGTTGCCATACTCTCGGACATCGAACCCTGACTGTCCCTCTTATTTGGCTCTAATCCATTCTTTATGTCATCAAAATTTTCATATTTCAGGGCCTGGACCAACTGCAACAGGTACATCAACAAATCCTTGGAGAGAGATAAGACAAGAAAAATCAGATATACTGAGAGATAAACAAAGGAGTTGTCGGATGCTCAGCATTTTTGAGAATTACACCATTTATTCAGAAGCTTAAGTTAGGATTTAATGATCAAGAAGAAATGGAAGCAGGGACTGATTAATGGCTACTCTATGGCAGAAAGACTGGCATGGATACAGCTTGGCACACAGGAGGTGTCTATTTCTGATCTCATGCTGGCCATTTTCATTATTAAAAAGTCATATTAGCAATTTATACACATCCCAGGGTCTATATTTGTTTTAGAAAGTGTTAGGTTACCTCAATTCAATTAATGTTTGCAATGCTGTTGCCATGTTGGTCCTATTTAATGAAAATTGGTTAAACTATTCAATTTAATGTGCTTGCATTCCATCTGTAAAAACTGGACAGAGCCGGGGACCTGGCAGTATAGGATACTGACTCTTCCCTTATGCACCATCATAGAAGCTAAAACCAACCAAAGCGATATAACAGTCCCTAAATTTGAGCTCCTGCTGATCAACCAGAACCAGTTTAGTGACCTTCAAAAGCATGGTGCAAAAGACGTCTTTTTGTGAAGGGTATGGGTGAGGAAATCAGTTATATTGTGGGTGAGGCACTAGCTAGGGGACAGTTTGTGTTGGCTACTGTGAGCTGATCAGTTTTATGTGCTGCTTTTAAGAAAATGTGTTATGCATCCAAAAGGTACAATGAAGAGTGCCTAAAATTCCTTTCCATAAAAACATAACAGGCATATGTAATATGCATATTAAAACCTAGATAAAAGATTACGTCCATTGTTTGCACCACTCAATGAGGGTTTTTACATGGGTTTTCAAAATGACATCCCCTCTATCTCAAATGTTTTATCTAATTTCTTGCTAACAGAAAATCTTTCCTTTCTCAAAGGAATGCAGTGTCAGGACATACCTGGTATTTACAAAGTAGATTTGCTAGAAGTAGATGGTACACTATTCAACAATGGAGCAATTAATTTTGAAGTGAAAAGGTTGACATCAAAACTGATCTCTGGGGAGAAGGTGTGGTTGTCTTCAGCCACAGAGACTGAAACATCTACTACAGAATATTTATTGAGCAAGAGTCCTCACAATGTAAATCAAGATAGAAGTTTTATTCATTCTAAAAAGGAAAACTTACACTAAACAGCTTCAGAGTGAATCTTTTATCATCTTTCATAATTACCTTCCTGTAAAAGGTAATAAATATTCAGGAGGTAGCTAGGATTATGGAAACTGTACATTTCTCTATGTGCTCCATTAGGCCCTTTGATTTTCTCATGGGTGAAAGTAAAGTACACCCATGGAACATAGTCCTTTAATACCTCATCATCTGCCTGTTGCAACCTGGCAACAGCGTATCGCCGCACTGTTGGATTGGTGAAATGAGATGATAACAGTTCCAGAGAATCTTCTACATCCATTGGCTTCCATTTCCCCAGTAGCTCTAGTGCCTGCTTTGCCTCCTGCGGCAGATCCCAGTTGACACATTTCAAGAATTTTGTCAAAGCCTAAACAAATAAGATTAGAAAAACTGACTATTCCTAATTAATTACAGAAATCAATTAACTGAAATATTTAAAAAGTTACATATATTTTAATTTAAGTGAAGACACACAGCCAGATTCTTATTGTAATTATATTAGCACAAGCCAGGGGAACCCAAGTTGTGTGAATAGCAATACTTCGGGCAACTAAACTTGTGTGATCACACACCAGTGGGAATCAGCTCTGGGTTCAATTCTCAGTTATGCTATTGACTTGCTCCACAATCTTAAGCAAGTCATTTAATCTCTCTGTGCATCATTGCCTGCACAGCCAGAAAATGGGGTGATTATTCTTACCTACCTCATGGAGGTGTTGGGAGGATTAATTCTTCAATTTTTGTAAAACCCTTTGAGGTTAGATTAAGGTGCTACAGTGCAAGAGAATTATATCTTCTGTAGCAGCAATCTCAAATTCACTATTTTTTCTCCTCCCAAGAAACACAATCAATCCCCACTAGAAACTATGCACACCACAGGGGAAAATAAACCCTTAAAAACTGCATCAATCATAGGTGAGATTGAAGGGGGAAAGGGTTTTTGCAAGATTTTACAGGTCTTATTATTGTGTTTCACAGACATCTTTCTGCTTTATATAGCAACTTCAATGAAAAAAACAACTGTTTGATTTTTAAGAATATCATTCATAATGTTAGGCAGAATACTAATAATATTTATTTTCAGCTACTTAATATCCCTATGTTCCAGATCATATTGAGTGCTTAGACTATGCCCTTTGCTTAAAGCACATGGAGAGGACTTGGTTCTGGCAGTTCTTGATAACAGGATGTACAATCAGTTTGCTGCGTCACCTCTGAGGTATTAGTCCCCCCCAGACCATCACAAGCAAGCTTCTCCAGAAGTAATTCGATGATCCCTGGGACAATCTTTTCCCAAAAACCTGTACAAAATACTTGAATGAGACAACACTGACTCAATCAACCATTTCCTCCCACTATACAAAATGCCTGCTCCCAAGGAGAAATGATGGTGTTGGATGGTAGAAATGCGCAAGGCAGCTATAAGACTTGGCAAATCAAGAACAGTTCTGCTGTTTGTTTTTTGGAAACAATCGTTTCATATCAACAGAACATTGGCCAGACTCACGCCACTGGCAACAAGGTGTTAAAGTTTACTCATTGAGAGGCGAGAGCTGTATCTTTCTGCAAGGACAAAGATTCAGCAAGTCTGTTCACCATACACTTGAATTTTAGGCATGTGCTTAAATCTATCCCTATTTCAGCAGAACATAATTAAATTCTTTGCTGAATCAGAAATTTAGGTTATTTACTAGGGGTCATGCAAAAATATAAACAAGTTAATAATATAGCTTCAGCCTTGTTTTTAGCTGAATACCTACCACTACAGTAACTGGTGATTTTAATCTGTTAGCTATTTTAACATAGTACAAATACAATTTTCTGGGGCCTCTGTCAGGCTAAATGGAAAGAGACCAATTAGAGCTAATTCAATATTATTTTAAATAATTACTGAGTACACATTTTTGTTTTGGGAGGGAGCGCTTTATTTGGCCATCTAGTTCTAATTCCCTCTACAGTAACTTACCACACAATCTAGAATGCATGAAGCTTGTGATTTTGTGCTATATTTGCAGAAGTTAACACCAATTTTCTTTGGTGGATTAATCCTGGTAGGTTGGCAGAAGAGCATTTAAAGGAACTCGCTTGAGATTTTGAGCTACAAATTTTGTCAAGATGATTTGAAAAATATGGTCACTAATCTTGACCAACATAGCTGTTTCATTAATGAAAAATATCTCGACTAAATACACTTTGTCAACTTACAGAGATATACACCTCTGAAGAGGCAGACATTCTAAAAAGCAGTTGCATTAATGAAGCAGGAAAATAAATTACTCACTAACAATATGCAGTGATCAGTATATATTTAATACAATTAACCTTACCTTTTCTTGATTAGTAAGATAGCATCTGAACTTCCAAACTAGATCCTGTTCCTCGTACGTCAGTTGCTTTGTTGGTGGATAACTCACTATGATCTATTAAAAAATTCCCAGAAAATAATTTGTAATAATTATACATATTCATATTTTAAAGAAGTTGTGAGAATTTAGTGTGTCATGTGCCATATAACAGGAGAATAAAGGCCTTTGTCTATCCACAAGCAGAACAGAATGGACAATTTTCCCCATACTACACACCAGCAGTGCTCTTCAACTCTGATCTTAGATAAAGCGCCTATAGAGGTGAGGGTATCCATAGATCTACTAAACCTTGACACCACTGCTGAGAAAGCCAAAAATGCCAGTTAGTATGTGTGATGTGGATCCCTGGACCCTTAGGAGCATAGTAAGATTTAACTCATCCCGAAGTAATCAGATGGGAACAACTTTGGTCATTTGTGAGTTGGGTCAGACGACTATCCATGTACAAGTGAGTTTCTCTTATTGGCCACACATGATTTCTTTATAAAGTGATCTGTTGTAGTCCCTTTATACTTGGTGTCAGACATTGAATAAGCTCCTTCAGCAAAACTGAAGCTATATATTTACAAACACCAAAGACTCAAATGAAAGCTACAAACTTACATTAAGCTGATCTCGAGTAGCTGCATTAGGCTTGAGATCATGGTCAGAGGGCCCACTTCTTAAACTTCGTGCAAGCTTGTGATGTTTGCTCTCTACTAAATTCTCCTAAAAATATACAAAATAAAAGTCTGAGGTTATAAATATTTAATTATACTGAAAGTAGTCTTGAAATGAAACTGTCTACCAGAGACTCACTAACATCCTGAATAATGTATCACAAGCTTAAGTATTCATATCTAAAAACCATTGTCTTCTGGATTTGCTGAGTAAAGTGCATGCACTTTCAACAGTGTCTTATTCCTAGCACAATACCATCATTTTAGACTTAAAACGCAAATTTACAACTTTTTTCTCACCTCTGAGTGAACAACTGTCATCAAGGTATTTGTTCAAAGTGGAAGTGATTTACACAGCACCTAAACATGATAGGCATTAACGATGCTAGACACTATGGCCAAGCACCACTCCAAAGAGCTTACAGTGTAAAGGCTCTGCATACATTAGATTTTCCTCCCAGCATTTATCATTAATACTGGTTCAGCTGAAGTCATATTAGCAATGGAAGAGGCAACAGTGTGAACAAGATTTCAGCTGCCAACACCATTTTCAGCACTGTGTCAACTAGACTACCTCACAGCAGTGTTTGATGGATTGGTGCTGAAAATGGTGTCATCAGTACAAGCCCCATCTACACAAGGGGTCCTAACGTTGCTAATACCCACCCAGCTGAACTGGCATCCACAAGATTGTAATTGATTTCTAGAACTGTATTTAGGCAATGAATACATCAAAGACAACACAGCAGTGGAGCAAGAAAGGTATTTCTCATAAACAAAGTACTCAGGGCAATATTTAACTTCTCTCTCCTTAGTTTCATTATTTTTTCCCCTCCTCTGCTCCCACTTCCCTTATATTTCCACTTAGCCATCTTCTTTACTACCCATCTCCTTCCTCACCTGTCTCCTGTTGTCTCCCCTTCCTCTACTGCAAGAGTTTTAATAGTGTAACATTTCCCCCCATAAACGAAGTTTGGTTACTTGTAACCAGAGTTCTTCAAAATGGATTCTGCACATTCATGCTCATGGAACTTATGCCAACCAGCACAACAGGATGATAGAACCTTCTGGGAGCAGTGCCTGTGAGGGTGCCCCGACCCCAAGGCATGCTGGGGATGTGGTTATAAGTAACCTACCTTCACTTCCCCTTTGATGTGTTCTCTGCATATTTCCATTCGTGGGATAGTTTGGCAAGCAGTAGAGAAAATGGGACGGAGGATGCCACGAAGTCATGGTTTAACAGAGATTGGAGTACTACAAAATGGAGAACCAGGCCTGGATACCACATCCAATGCACAATGCACCAACCTCCACATAGAAGCTTTGCATGTATCAGTAAGGGAAATATGTTTAATAAATGCTGTAGATGAAGCCACCGTTCTAGTAGAATGAGATCTAAATGGACCAGGGGTGAGAAGAGAGGTTCCTCTCTAATCCTCTTCAACACACTGTCTAATTCATTTGGACAGGGACTGAAATGAAATGGCCTTACTTTTGAAGTTACCTACATATGAAATAAATAACTTAGAAGAGGACCTAAAGCTTTTGGTCTATCCAGGTAATATGACAGGTATCTCAAGCATCTAAAATAATTTGGCCTTCCCTTTACGTGACTGAGGCTTTGAAAAGAATACAGGTAGATGACAGTGTTTTACACAAAACTTCAAAAATCACCTAAGGAAGGAATTTAGGAGGTAGTCTAAGAACCACTTTGTCTTTATAAAAAATGGAATAAGGGGGGGGGGATCCACCATCAGTTCATGTAGCTGACTTAGTCTTCTAGCAGAAAGGAACAGATATTACAAAAGCTGTCTTCACTGAGAGAGAAACAAGAGCACAAAAACACTAGAGGTTCAAATGGTTAAGACACAAGTTAAGTTAAAACCAAATTCAAATTTCATGGTGGAAAGGGCTCATATTGGGGGGGGCAATACAGATTGGTCTTTTAAAAAGCTTTCCACCACTGTACATGAAAAAATAAATTTTCCATTAACATGAGTATAGTGCACTGCTATTACCACTTCATGGACTAAATGGAGGGCAAAGACAACTCCATTACTTTGGAGTGTAACATAAAATAAGTTGTATGGGAACAGAAATCAGTGAACGCTTTTTTTCCACTTGTCCACATAATAAATCTTTTCCACTTGAATCTGTAATCTTTTCTAGTTGATAATTTTCAGGAATTAATCATAACTTGTTACACCTTAACCACATATGATTTTTCTGAATCTATTAAAGGCCTCTTGCCTATGCTGCCAGAAGTAACTAATAGATTTCTGGCTGGAAGACCTGGAACAATAGATCTGTTGATAACAGGAGCATATTCTAGTTGCTGTTGACTAAATGGAATAACTCACTGTACCACTACCGCCTTGGCCATGCTGGAGCAATTCAACCTGACTGAATCCCGTCTTATCTTTTGTAGGACTCTGGTGATGAGAGAAAATGGAAGAAATGCAGATATCAAACCCTTTCCCCAATTGAGGAGAAATGCATCCATCCATGACAGGCTTCTCAGAGCCAGCTCTTGAGCAAAAAACAGGGGCATTTCAAATTGAACCTGGGGGCAAATAGATGGACATGCAGAAATCCCCAAAAGTTGAAATCATCCTGAATAGAGCTCTTTAGAGACCATTCATGCATCTGCAAAAAATCTCTGCTCTGTTGATCTGCAATCACAGAGTGTTGACCCGCTATGTGTAGGGCAACTGGATATATTTTGTACCAGATATACCAGTCCCAAAGTTTCATTGCCTTTTTGCATAGTTGAGACAATCCAGCTCCTCGTTTGTTCAAATAATACACGGCCTACATTTGCCCATGGCCTCTTGAATTACCTCATTCCATACCTGTGGAAGTAACACTTTTAAAGCCAGAGGCATTGACCTCAATACCAGTACATTTACATGTAAGTGGGATTCTCTGTAGGTCCCAAAACTTCAAATAAACATGTTGAGAAGATGTCCTGCCCCCCGCTATTACAAAGGAGGAGCTGGGTTGAAGAAAACTCTCAAGGACATTCTGTGGTTTCAACCACCACATTAGAGAAAGACACTTTGCTTGGAACAGTGAGTACTTTTAGTTCTTTAGGTGCCAGCGCTGACAAGGCCTCATTGTGAGCTTGGCATACTGAGTCACATATGGTGTGGATGCCATCAGTCTTAATAGAGTCAACCAATAAACTACATTCTGAGAGGGATGTCTGTGTATGGCAACATTTATGATTAAATACCTCTCTTCCAGAAGGAAAGCTCTTCCTTTTATTGAGTTGAGAATCGCAACAATGAATGGACTCTTTTGTGATGGGGGGAGAAGAGTCTTTTCTTTGTTTATAAGACGACCTAGGGTTCCAAACACAGAATGAGAGATCCAATACCCTTTCTTCAATCTTGTTTAGAGGGAGCCTTCAGGAGCCTATCGCCTAAGTAAGGAAACACGACAATTCCTTGCCTTCTCAAATATGCTTCTACTGGAGCCAGACAGTTTGTAAAAACTCTGAGTGCAGTGGAAAGGCTGAAGGGTGAAACGCTGCACTGGAAATGGTCTGAACCACAAGAGAAAAATATAGGTACTTCCAATGTGAGAGTCTTATTAAAATATCAAAGTACTATCTACCTATAGATCTAAAAGATAGAGAAAGGTTCATGTCCTTTCACTGCTGTGGATGGAAGGAACTGAGGCAGCAATGGGAACCACACCCCTTATATTCACACCATCAAAGCGTACTTACATGCTAGATTGGGAGTAGCAGCGGTGGCTACATGGGTGTCCTAACAGGCACTGCTATCAGAAGGTTCTAAGGTCCTGCTCCATCAGTCAGTGCAAGCCCCATGAATGGGAATATGCATAGGATACTCAAAGAACAAAAAGAATTAACCATCTCACCGATGCTTATATTTTAATGAAGCATTTAGACAAAACTGATTGTAAGTTAAAGACCTCAGTAATATTTCTCAAATGGGTTTACTCAAGTTTAACACACTGGCAGTAGCTACTATTTAGTTGTGCTACAATTAAAAATACTTGAGACCATAGCAAATATAATAGTCAAGTCCCTCCACCCGCTCCCGTCCACACACACGTGTAAAAACTTCACAGCTCACCACAATAAAGTATTGTTATGATCTAGATTGTGCTGCACAGAAAATTACTCACCATAGACATCTGGGGGTCTGGAACCTTAACGATCTCAGAGCTTGTTAAAATCGGAGATGACTCATCACCATCCTGGATGACAACATAATCCAAAACCACAACAAATTATAAATTATGAGCAATGTGTCTTGTGTCAGAACTTACTGCTTTCCATATTCCAAGAGAAAATTAAGCAATTAAACTTTGCTGCTATGGCTAACCAACAAACGGCACACAGAGTAAGAAAACATATAAAGGAATTTTTCTAGCTAATATTTTATAAAAGCTGAAAAGGTAGAAGTAAATAGGAGACAGAAGGATAAACCCATATATTCATGTGACCAATTTAGAAACAAGTGTAATTTTTAAATCTTCATCAGCACTAGCATTTTAGTGAAGGAAAAATGGATGGCAATTTTTACCAGTATTATTTATCTGCTATAGGAGTGCTTAGAGGGCCCCATTCTGCGGAAAAACAGAATTTTCAAAAACTGTAGCCAAAATGCTTATGGACACAATTTAAGTGTTCCCATCTTGGAAATATGGGTCCACTGATTCGGAGCATTTGCTGAAGTTGAGGGGAAATGGACATACATGGCCACACCCTATATTGAGAGGTCAGTACAGAATGACCGCCATTTTCAGAAGCATCTTTTTAGAAATAACAGTTATTCATACTGCTCCTCATTTGCAGCGCGAATCAGCAGCCCATAGCTACCCTTCGGTGAGATTCTGCTTTGGTGTAAAGTGAAGTGGATATTAAGAATGGAGCAAAGCTATCTGTTTCTAGTTTGAACTGGGAATTATAAGGAAACTGCTTTCCCTCAACCACCTCAGCATTTTTTTTTAAATATAGCTGGCAGTTGTGTGGAAGATGCACGAGACAGACTAATATATAGCTCACTTCTCTGCAGCTGTATTGATTCTACAATGCTGACTATAGAGAAAACTTGGTTGGTGTCAGTAAATTAAGTATACATTGAAGGACTTTACAAAGCAGATGAAGCTAGTAAGTGCAGTAATAAGGTAGCATTTTTATGGTCAGAATTTGGATATCACACTGTAAACAATACTTTCTAGCTAAGTAGGATAAATAGAACATATGGATCATGTTAAACCCCACCTCTGAATAAATGCATGATTGCTCTTCATGTTAGTTAATTTAAGATTTTGAATTTTTAAAAGATCAGCTCAAAGAAAAGAGGTGATCCTCTTCAATTCTATTGAATTCAATTACAAAATTTAAATAATATATTGCTGAGATGGTGAATTTGGTGCTAATTAAGATTTATGGTACTATAGTACATATTTATTGTTGCTATTACCATAGCACCTGCCAGGGAGTGACAGTCAAGGATCAGTGATCCCACTGTGACAGACTCCACAGACAAGGAGCAAAACAGGCTGTCCCTGTACATGAGAGTTTTTACAATCTAGGTGTCAGACAGGAAGCAGCAGGCAGATAAGAAAAAATGAGGAATGGGGGAAAGAGGTAAAGTTTAGCATAAAAGCAGAACTACTTTCCTAACCACTGCAAACACCACCCAACGTCCCACCCCAATTTAACCATGGCTAATCCAATATTACAAGAGTTTTCCCAAAATTATCTAAAACACCTATAACAAACTTATCTGTGGAACGTGCTTTATGTTTTCCCTTTAGCGTTTTCTATTTGTGCAATTTATCATAATGCGCTTAATAAATATTTAATATTTAAGCTTTAAATTGTCAAATTGCTATATAAACATTAAATCGGTAACTTTAACATTACCCCCATGAGATAAATAGGTATCCTCATTTTACTGATGGGTAATGTGAGATTCAGGGTACATCTACATTTGAGCTGGGAGGGGTAATTCCTAGATTGCACAGAAATATCCCTCAGGGGTTGGGTAGGATCATAGGAGCTGCTATCAATGCAGATACATGGCTATTTTCAGGTGGGAATCACAGCTTTCAGCTCATATGTAGATGCACCCTCTGTGACTTGATCAAGACGAGACAAAGAATTAAGAACAGTCAGGATTAAGACTCAAGGGCTTCAGCTGATTATTTAAAAAAAACCCACACACTCATACTGGCCATTTGCTTCTATGGCAACAGTTAGGTCAATGCTGAGAGCTCTAGAAAATCCCACCCACTCATCTTTTGATTTAAAGCAGTATTTTTTTTAATTGAAAACATTCTGTGGTGGTCTGAGATCACATATTACATTAATATAAACTGAAAATTTCTGGACCTCATACTAGCAGAGTTACTAATTCAGCCTTGTACTATTTTGAAAAACCTGCTAGGGACCAGGGGTAGTTTTGAGTTTTTGCAAAGCTAGCCTAGAAATGGATTTTTTTTTTTATTTGTTAACTGGGCATTGTTTTTTCCAGTGGTGTAATTCATTCTTTTGTACCTTGGCAGATCACAAGGTATTGCTTCTTTCTTTCTTACAAACACATACACATGTATTCTATCTTGCATTTTATTCACTAATTAAATTGTGACTGTAAGCAGCCTTCTTCTGGAGAATTGCTAGAATTAGAAATCGATATTTCATACCATCTGAAAGCCTCGACTTATGTTTTAGATAGTAGAAAACATTAATGGTAGATTCTCAAAGACCCAAAGGGGAGAGAGGTACCTAAATTCCACTGACCAATGTAAGTAGGGAGGAAATAACTCCTCTCTTTACCTTTGAAAAGTTCACAAATGAGACACTGGCTACTAAAAATCTTAAATGATTCTTGCTTTTTTTCTTCACCTAAATTTATGGTCTGACATCCCTTGCGTTCCAAGGCTAAAAAAAATCTTATACCACTGGAAATAAGAAACACCCAACTTATTAATAATTTAACACAGTGGAAAGCTTATAAAGACCTAAAATTCCAAGAATTAATTTAGAGCAGTAAACTATTCCAAGCACTAGTGCTCAACTAGTCATTTGAAGGCCAAGAACTGACTTTTTTTTCTAAGATTTTAGCTGTATTTTTCCCGCTTTGAATATTTTAGTTAAAAACAAAGAAGTGAAGTGCTTCTACCACCATGCTGTTCTGTTACAGCGAAAAGTCAGACTTTAAAAAAATAAAACAAAAAGCAAAATTAAGTACTTAACAGGTTAGCCAACCTATTTTTCTAGATAGCATATAAAGAAAGTTTAACATGAAACCAGCACGTCCAAATTTTGCTTACTTTAGTTATTCAGCTCAAATGCAGAGAACTCTGTCTTTACAATTTTGTTGTTTTAGCACCAAAAGAGCCCTTAAACTGTAACAAGAATTTGCAAGTTGGTTGAGTTCTATCATTGCTCTCCCAGGCCAAATTCTCTTTATTAAAGATTAGCTATATTTCAAAATAAGCTTTCTACGAAATACCCTGGAGAAAGACAGAATACCATCACAGTCAGCAGAATAAGGATGTTGGCAGTTTTACCCGCCTTTCAAATAGATAGGAATGTGCAACTCTGACCCCTCTGTTTCACTCACAGAACATCAATATCCATGACAGTGTCCCTGAAGGTGTAATCTCAATAATTCATGCCAATGATTATTTACCTGCTAATTTGCCACGGAGGTCTCAAACAAACAAATGTGAGTCCAAACCTCTTAAGTATACAAACTTAGTTTTGAGTTTGGTTTAATTAAATATTTTATAGCATAATATTAAAGGTATTGTACTACATTCCAAAAATGCCATTTTTACAAATGTTAGACTTCACTATCGTTCTCTGCTATTTATTTGTTGATGAGAGGTGGAGAGATGTTGCCAGTTTTGCACAGATTATAAGTGTGTGATGCATCAAAGTGTTGATCAAGCAAGGTTCTGTTGTGCCTTTTTGAAGTATTCATCAGTTTTGAAAATACTAACAAATAGGGGGTCCTACTAATCTCATACTATTGGGCTAGTTAAACCAGGGTTCCACGCAGTACAAGCAGGATACAATTACTTGTATCCAGAACCTCGATGTCTGTCTCAGAGTCTGATAAAAACCTAATTTTTTAACACTGGGAAAGATAGTTTAATAAGTAAATCCTTTAAAAACTGATAAGGTTCAGCAATTGCCTTATTTAGTCGATACACTGCTGGTTCATTTGAAACCTACATGAAAATATACATTCATAAAAAATGATGGAATTAATTTAACCATATAGAGGAGATGAGATACTTGCATTTGAGACTTCACACAGTAATATTTCCACAGTGAGTGATGTTTGCCTAAAAGGGAAATTGGAAGTTGTGTTCTTGCTACCTTCAGACTGGCATTCCTCACATCTTAAATACAGATTAAAATTAAGTTGATAGAGAACACAGAAGGGGCCCCTGCCACTTGACTTTATATACAGTAATGGAGTGTTGAGTCTGAGAATCTCAGATTCTATCAACTGCTGTTTAACAGGCTGGTTCTCTGTCACAAGAGCAGAAAACAAATCTATCAATCCAACTGTGACAAGTAATTTTCACTTATATTATCAGTCACAGACAGGTGACAACCTTCCCTAGTTCCATTAGATTCGATGGAGTGGATTGGTGATCTTTATATTTTAAGTGGAAACATAACAACCTGAAAAGGCAATTCACAGACTGTTTTGCACTGTTGCCAGAAGAGGAGTCCAGAACTTTACTTTGTGAAGTAGCTTTTCAACAAGTCCTTCAAATTGTGTTATTTGTACTTTTAAGATGTGCCATTATCCACCTAATTACCTTCTCTATATAAGAAAAATCCATTTGATAATTTTGTTTCATGCATTTATAATGTACTTAAGATATTTCTTTCAAGAAATGTGTAACTAGTTCTTCTAAATCCAGTTTTATATCTAACTTAAATGGGTTTATTCTGAATTTTCCCTGGTTTAAGTTACAAAAGAACAAGGTCCAAACGTCTTTTTCCATATACTTTCACTAAAGTATTTAAAAAAAAATGTGGGGGGGGCTTCTTTGGACCTGATGCATTACTTTGAAGGCAGGGGTATAAAATATCACACTTACTTGTAAAGGGAAGAGGCAGAATAGATGCCAGACACATGGTCATTAGGTACATCCGTAAAATAAGGCAATGATAGTAGGTAAGCCATTTTTATACCCGGATTATATTCCTTTTTCATGCTTCTAAGAACATTTCCTAGCCTGTTTGCATAGCTGCCCAGAGAAAAATAATTCCATTTCACAGAGGATTTCAGTTTCTAAATTTGGTTTCATTCCAATTCAGAATGAAAAACCAAAAATTTCTAAATTCTCTGTGAATGGGAATGGAGCCCTGGCAGGTTCCATCAGATCCCATCTGGATTCCATTCATTGAAATTGAATAGTCTCCATGAATCATTTTGATTTCAACAAGTTGACAAATTCCAATGAAAAAAATGTGTCATTGGAATTTTTCTGACCACCTCTACTTGTTTGTTTTAAAACCAAGTTTCCTGTCTCTCAATAGCAACTGAAGTATCATACACATCATGCTAAGAAAGTATGAGCTCAGTTTCCACTACAATCAAATGTGAATATAGGGGGCAAAACACATCCATATTTGAGAACAATCCTTCCACTCTGAAGTGCATCATTCAAATGGAACAGCAGCATTTCCAAGATCATAGACAAAGTGAGCAGCAGAGAAGTTAGTATCATGATATAATATCTGTATACAACACAATATTTTATAATATCCAGCCTACAAGTTTCCATGAGCAAATGTCTGTTATCAGCCTCTTACTGTAAAACCTTTTCTACAGACCAGAGAATAAGATATTAAAAGTGATCTGGCTATATTCAGTAGCCAAATACAAATATGCTGCAACCAAAGACTCCAACAAATACAAACACACTTAGGCTGGGTCTACACTGACGGCAGCAAATTTGCCGCTGTCAGATCGATTGCTCTGGATCGACTGAGCAGTGCGGACAGTGCGCAGAGGAGATGCCGCAAAGTTGACATAATTATACATATACATATAATACATATAATATATGTATACATATAATTTCCAAGTTTGCATAACTCCCGCCAAGTTTGGTAACTTCGCAACTGCCGCCGAATCGCAAAGGTAAGTGTAGACCAGGCCTTACATAAGAAAAGAACTACATCAAGGTCGGAGGGTTGGATAGTTTTCTGGCTAGAGTATATCAAAGTCTGAAGATCCAGATTCTCATCCCAGCTCTGTCAAACTGCAACGTGGTCTTGGAAAATTCACTCAATCTCTCTATGCTTTTATCATCCATTTGTAAAATGAGGATAAGCATACTTATTTAACAAAATTCCCCCAGGTAACTTGCCAGATAATGTTTGTAAACTGGCCTGAGATCCTTAGGTGCAAAATATATAATATCAAGGAAAGCAGAGGTTTCATCTATTTGTTATTGTCAAAAAAGCCTTTCTACTAAAAGTTATTAAAATGTGTCTTTAGAACATTACACAGAATATGGGAGATAAATCTCCATTATTTGCTCAGACAAATGAATCTGTCTATTGGCACAGCTCTTGCACAAAGTTTTGATAAGCCAACCCTGTATAAAGTCTACCAAGACGACAAGTAGATTTCTTCATCCCAATCCAAGAACTAATTTTACATAAAGCTACTCTGAAAGTACCACTTGATTTGGGGAACAATAAATCAAAAAGTTTTAATCACTTGCACTTATTAAATTCTGTAATCTTGAACTGCATTACATGAATGATTGACTTTGTAATCTTGTTGTGGCAAGACTATTTGATTTGCATGTACATAAACAGCTGCCGCTGACAGCTGTCTATGGCTATCTTGCAACAAAATATTTCATCTCAGCAGGAAAACCTGTAATTTTTTGTTGTTGTGAGTTTGCTTTTTTTTTTTCTACAGGAGATCATAAAACCTGCAAGGCACATACCTTTTCATAGTAAACTATTCCATATTCTTTATCATCACACTTGACACAACGAAACTCAATCATCAAGTACATAAAATTAGAACTTCGTTTCTCACTCTAAAAAGAAAAGAGACTAAAGATGTGGATTGTATATTAAAGAATGTCAATCTTCAGCATTTTCTTAATGGTAATACAATTTCCTTTGTGCTTTAACTGATGCATCAGATTATCAGATGTTGTGACAATTACTCAGTTTATAATTTCACATAACTATTTACTTTAAGACAACAGCTTCATCTGACATTCTAATTGGCATTCACACTCCAGGACAAACATCCACATGCAATAAGAGGAAATGGTTTAAGTCTTGAAGGGGAACAGGAAAGTTAAAGTTGCATTGCATGGTGCTATATTGACACCTCAATTACTTGAAGATAAAATATGTTCAGTTTTCAAGTTTTCTAATTGCTAACACTGCAAATAAATTTTGGGATCTTAGAGTTTGGATGTGTTGTTTCTGGTTTGTACATCACTGCCAAGAATAAAATTTCTGGTACGGGAACTTAATATCTCTGCTGGCGTTGCACAACTCGCAAGAGAATCAGTTCACCCATCCAGGAAGACACTGACTCTCCAACAAATGGAGGCTGGTTTTGTGTTTAAAGCACAGTATTTGGAATCAGGAGATAGGGTTCTGCCACAAGGCTGCCTGCTTGAACTAGGGCAAATCACTTCCTCTGTGCTAGTTCTCCCTTCTGTAAAAACAGGTATGTTTCATTGGTAGGTTGATGGTTAGAATTCGCACAGAACTTCAGAGTCTCCAGTCAAAGGTGCTATAGAAATGCAAAGCCTTATCTCTGCAGGTGTCTCATTGAGATAGAAAGCAGTTGACAAGCAAGCAGCTGTCAACACAGGGAGCAGATTATCCACTAAAGTGGTCCTTCTTATATAGCACCTTTCAGAGCATAGGCAGTATAAGGAGATTTTTTTTTGGCTTTATGGGTTAACACTTCCCTCCTGAGTTGGGGGCAGGAGGTAATTTCATAGTTTAAGAACAAGTATGCATCTGATTTTTTTTAAAAACAGTCTCCAGATGCAATATTTTTCCTTTATTTTTCACCCTCATGATGCTCTAACAACTTGACTATAGGTTCTTAAGGCTAATTGATATCTAGATTTCACTATTTTCAACTGCCTGTGTGTCACTAACTCCAGAGAAATAATTTTTTTAGACTGACTTCTTTCTTTAATGTGAACAATAGAAAGAGAAGAAAAATAGAGCAAGTCATTTGAATTATACTCTCCCAAGCAAGCCAAGGCTTCCACATCAGCAAGACTCAGAATCCATTATAAAGCTGATATATGATGACCTACCTCATTGATCATTTCTATTTCTCGAAAGGTCAGTCTGTCCAGCCAGTCTACTTTCACCATGTGACCTTGTCGATGAGATTTGGTGAGCTGCCATGGAAATATATAGCGATACTATTTAAATTGCTGTGACGAAAAAAGAATATCCAGCCCATAATTTCAAAGACAATAACATATGAAGGGGATGGGAAGAGAGGGAGTTAAAAACCTTATACCTTATACATATAGTGGGCCCTATAAACAATTAATCTGCATCGTAAAAATATTCCCAGGATCCTAAACATATTAACCATGGAAGTTTGGACAAAATATATACCTTCACTCACCTTAGCTGTGAATTCATAATAAGAAATATACTACAAGTGCCCTGTATGTAAAGGAGAGCTTTAACATGACAGTATGAATGGCTTCGTGGTTCCTTTCATGTGAAAGATTTCTGATTCTAAAATCTACAGAATTAGTGCATGCAGCAGTTTGGTACTTCATTTAATTTTATAAAATTATACTCCCTTTCCTTAAAAGGGATTTCAAGATCTGATCTGAGTAAATCTGTCTTTGCCAGTGATAGTGCCTAGAGCAGAGATTCCCAAAGGGTGGTCTGCAAAGCATTTGCTGATGGTCTCTGGAGAGCTAGTGGTGACGTTGCTGGTTCCTTCCCTATTTCCAACTATCGCATCTCATTAAAAAACATTAAAAATATATTCCTAATGCTACTCTTCTGCCTAAGCAATTGCTATAGTTGCTACAGAGATGTCATGTCACCATCTCCCCTTCCAATGGCAGTCTATGAGACAATCTATTAAGTTGTGGTCCACATTGTGAACAATTTAAGAACCGCCCAGCACAGAAGAAATCAGGTTACGTCGATCACTTAGGGACGCAATAAAAGTTTACAAAAAACAATTGTCAGGCAAGAGGCATAGGAACACACAAGCAGGAGAGCTCAGCTCTCCTATGCTAAGAAATTTGGAAAGCCAAAAAATACTGAAGTTACCATCTTTTTGCCAGAACAATGCAAATTACAGTATGTAGAACTTACAAGTAACATTTTAAACACATTATTTCTGAAATGAGACATACATATTTCTGAAAATGGCATCTTTCATAGCCAGCACAAGTCCCTGGTCTTTATAGCAGAAATAGGTTAATATATTATATTATACTATAAGGCTTGAAGACTTGTAAATTAAAGTCAACTAAAGACTTCTGTAAGGCACCTGACTTGTTAATTTTGTATTTTTCTAGGAGGTTTGGTTTTTTGACCAAGGACAGTGGCTTATTCTCCATCACTGGCAATGTTTAAAATCAAGTTTTGGATGTTTTTCTAAAAGATATGCACTAGTTCAAATAGAAATTGATTCAAAAAAGTAAAAGGACCTGTATTATGCAGGTCAGATTAGACTACCATAGTAGTCTCTTCGGGCCTTAAAATCTATTAAAGTTATATTAGGACTTCTGTTAAGCAAATTATTATGGCTTAGCAATTGTTCATCGCCCATATACCAGTAATTCAAATATGGGTAACAAAAAAAAGCATTGAGTGCAACACAAGATATCTCAGTGCCTTATAAAAATCTATTAAGCAGAACAAAGGCATAGTATGCTATCAAAATACATGCACAATATGATGTTGATGTGTGGTTGTTATAGCACCATTTTGCAAGCCTAAAATGCAAGGGCTGAGAAGTAAAGTATTTCTTTTGCCAATGTGTTTCGATAGACAGGCTCAATAAGTATTAGGATAATGTTATTTATGCCCGCACTGTATAAAATGAAGATTGTATGTACAGTATGCAAGCTGTATATTTACACACCATTGGGTAAAGTAAAGTAGACAGACAACATTTAAAACTCATCTACTCTTTTCAAGATACTTTTTATTTTGGGGGGGGGCGAGGGGGAGAATGAAGAGGAAGAAAAATACCCAGTCAAACCACAAGTTTCTCTCTTCCTTTCTATAATTACAATAGCACCACAAGGCCCAAATTAGGGCCCACCGTATTGGCACTGTACAAACCTGTGATGAATAAATCGCATGGGGTTGGCAATAATTTCAAGCTTCCCCCCAGAATGTCCACTGTGAGATTGACTGAAACAAATTAGGTTTTTAAAAAAAGTATTTTTTTAAAAAACCCTGCAATGTGATTTTTTTCACCTGTGTAGAGGGAAGCTGCATGCCCCCAATTTTCATGCAATCATCACAGGGATAAAAAGCAACCTTAGACACAGACACAGACAGCAGACCTAACTCCTCACGATTCAAAAGGGACTTTACTTACCCTCTACTATGATCTTCGTGTGGGGAGCTGCCATTGTATCCCTCTCCCTACCTGGACAAGACTGGATTAGGGCCACTGCCTCTTCTCCTTCCATGACTCCCCCCAGGTCTTCTCTCCCTACCTACAGCCTGCATCCATTTGTCTCCCCATACTTCCTTCTTAGCCTGCCATGCAGCTGTCTCCTCCTCTGCCACGTCACATTTCCCTGTACCTGCTTCTCAAATTCCTTTGATTTCTAACACATTCTTCCTCCCTGCTACCTTCAGCATCCCCTTCTTACCTCCTCCATGTTCTTGTGCTTATCCCTCAGATGGCAACTAATGGGCCACCCTGTTCCCCGAACAACTTACTTTCAGCCCCGTTGGAACCAATGACAGCTGGTATTATCACTTCCAGTTAAAGGAACCTGGAGGCCACCTTATCTCTGTGCAGTCTGTGGCTACAGGACACAAACTAACTGAAGACAGCAGCCATTCTGGTAAGGAGAAAGCTTCACAAGAAGCCTTTACAAAAATTCTCCCAAAACTGAAACTTCGTAAGTAGATCCTGAGAGCTGCAAGGATAATCAGTCCCTACCTTAGTGAGCTTCCAAATGAGACTAGTGAAAAGATGCGAAAATGGGAGTGATGATAATGAGGTGGCAATGAGATGAGCACAAGTACTCAGAACCTGATCCTGTGAGATGCTCACCCACAAAAGAGCCCTTTAATTGATGATGTGAGCAAAATATGGGAGTTGAGGTTAATCAGCATATCACAGGATAGGGCCAAAAATTACCTACATGAGGAACTGTAGGTTCCCATGGTAACAGCTAAGAGATGACGACTACACAGGATTGGTTAGCCTTCAGCTGTGTGAGAGACCTGTGGATCCTTCCAATAAATCCCACTACATTTGCATCTGCTCAAATCTAATCCACAAATTAAATTTTACAGCAGGGAGGTAGAATACAGCTATAGTCAGTACACTGGACAGTGCGGCTGTGATTGGACACAGTTTTCTTAAATCAGAACTATATTTTCCATCTCTCCCATCCCAACAATACAGAGTCCCGTAAGTGATAAATCTTGAAGTATTCTTTTGCCAGAGACAATCTCTTTACTCAAGCAGGCTTTAACAAAGTTGGAAGAAAACCTGAAGAAACCCACTACAGGGTTATGACAACTAAAAGCCAGCATACCCCCAAGTTGAGTTTTGCTCTCTCTATATAGCACTACTGGAGTGGAGGATGGTAGTCAGATAGAAAGCCAAAGCAGTTCAATGGAAGAAGTTCATTAATGGTTTCCTTGAGATTAGTTATTTGTTTACTGCTCTGGATATTTGTGTTAAAGGCTGAAATCAAATCCTACTTACTCTGAAATGGATTACAAAATAGAGACATTCCATCATGGCCAAATGTTATATACATGACCACTATTTGTTGGATTCAAATTTGCAATGCTTTCCATTTGCTTGAATATGCAGCACTGAGCTTTTTCTAGTTGATTAAAGAAATGTGTTTTCCGAATTAGGGTCCCAAAGCCTTTATAGATATTTTTTCTTTTCTGAACCACCAGCTTTTTTCCTTATCTTATAGGAAATAGCAGCTACTTGAGTATGTTTTTGATTTAGAGGAAAATTCCTTTTGTTTCTGAAGGATCCTGCCTGAAGCTTTCCCTGTCCAAATTAGAGTATCAGTGGTTCTCTGGTGGGTGTTATATAAATCAATCAATAGACTCCATTTAAAGATAGGATAGCATCAGATTGTACAGGCACTATTTAGTCCTCAATACACCCAGGGGTAAACTCATTGCCGCTTCCCCTCAAGCATCACTGCATAATAAAGGACTGGAGACACAAAAGGGAGAGATGCCTGGGAGAAGGGAGAGCTCCCTATCATTCTATTACCCCCTGGCTGGAGAAGTTTTAACTCTTTTTGTTTATATTAGCTTATTAATGTTCTCTAATGTTGAACAGCTTTTACTGCCTGTTGCAGCATTTTGTTTCTACTCAGTCCCCACCCCAGTTTGTGGGGTTACCGCCAGAGAAAAATGACTTATAAAGAAGGGACGTTAAAGCACGCAATTAACTTATTTCTGCATTTTTATGTAAGGTCACAGAGATAAAGCAAGAAGAGGTAGGTTGCCAATCTGGTGGCAACTTTGTCAGTGAAGAGATGGAATATTTCTGGAAGCCCCCTTGCAATGGAAAGAAATATGTACACTTCTTAAAAAACATCTTTAACCAACTGGAAAGGGTGAGCGCGTGTACAGATATATATGTCCACATCCCATGAACATGCTTTCATACACATCTCGAGAATGGTGTTAGTCAGATTTGCCATTTCTAATATTAATCATCAAAAGATTCAGCCAAGAAAGCAAGCATGAAAAAACCAGCACTTGATTAGAGGTAATTTCAATTCAAAATATAACAATTCATAGCAGAGTGGGAAGGTTTCTTATTAATAAATATTAGATTGCTTAGTGTCGGACACATGCATTCTCAATACCAAGTGCTGACAAGCTTCGCTCTCTTGCTACTTACTTCCTCCAAATGTTCCTTTTCAGGCTCCTATATTAAAGAAACTTGTTTGTTAACCAACATGTTAAAGGGCTGTAATTTCCAAATATGTCACTGGAATTTAATACCGTATTTTATCAGAATTTTACTACACTGGGAGTTGAGGGCACTCACTCGCTCTCTAAAGAGAAGCTTATTGGATTAGTGTTGACAGTGAATCAAGTCCCCCCACCCCAACCTTACTTGCTTCTGTATCATGAATGCTTTGTTATATCCAAACAGGTGAAAAGAGCTGGGTCCTGATACACAAGCTAAGTGGCGGAAAGAGAAAATTGTCTCAAAAGAAACAGATCAAAATAAAATCTTATTGTGTCTTTTAAAACTTCTACATAATACCATATAGCTATATTTTAAATTCATACCTAAACCAAATCCACCCAAAATACTGCTGCTCTTTCACCCTTTAAATCAATAGATAATAGGGAAAAATTCATGTGCTTCTCCTACACAATACTTTGTCCTTAAAGACAAAATACACTTGGCATCAGAAGGACAAGTTTATTTTACTAAAACTAGATTTTTTTTTAGATTTGCCAAATCATGTAATCCTACTTGATAAATACAACTTTAAGGGTGGACTTTTTTTTTTTTTTTTGCAGGGCATCAAATGAAATATTCAGAAGAGAACACAATGAGACTTTGAACACAATGCTTTTCATTTAATTTCACATTCTACATGAGAATCTAGTATAATTTAGGGCAAGAGATGTTTGGTTTAAGACTGTTTTAGTTAAGCTTCTGAGAAGATTAATAGATTCTTTTAAGACTTTTCCTCACCTACTTGTTTTTTTTTAAGCCATTGTTTCAGCAAGGAAACCACACCTTCCAGAATAGCTTTTAATAACTTTTTAGGATTCAATCTTAGACAAGCAAAAACATTCATCTAAGATAAGGTGGGTGAGGGAATATCTTTTATTGAACCAAC
Organism: Mesoclemmys tuberculata; assembly: GCA_007922155.1. NCBI lineage: Eukaryota > Metazoa > Chordata > Testudines > Chelidae > Mesoclemmys > Mesoclemmys tuberculata. Next base: position 7,253,091 of record ML675629.1, on the reverse strand, counting down.
TTCCGTTGGTGAGAGAGACAAGTTGAAGCAGGTCCAATAAAAGATATTACTTCACCATCTTGTCTCTGTAATATTATGGGACCAACACAGCTTCAACACCACTGCTATAAAACCCTCATTTAGTACGCTTGCTCCCAGAGGTCTCGAGAAAAAGCTAAAAGTTTTTGATAGCCTCAGACATTGACAAACAATCTAATATTGAATGATAACCAGGATTTTACTGAGGAGTGTGAGGAAGAAACTGCTTTCAATTGCACCACGAAAGTATGTCAAGACTGCAGAAGAATTATGTTAGCATCAGCCTAATTGTGGTTTTTGTTTTACGAAAGTAGCTTTCATCATGATTGTTCAGCTCCAACTCTTTTACTCTTTACACTGCAGAATCAATTATCTAAGTTCTGCCTCATGAACCCAAGCAAAAGTCATCATAAAGCTTACATTTCCTTCAGCTACTTTAAAAAAAATCTTGGAATGATGGACAAAGCATTAAAATTAACTAAGTTTCCAAAATGCTTTGAACAGCAGTTGAAAGTGCCAGCACAGCCTCATTCTAGCCATTGAAGGAAGGACGCCTAAACATAACAAGCATTTCTACCATAAGTCGAACCACTGCCACATTGGTCTTGAGGACACAAAACAGGTATTTCTTCATTATGAGGAGGCAATGATGCTGCCAGTTTGTACAGAGAAGTACATTTGATAACCAATGGAAAAAACTCATCCTGTTCCCCATGGTACTAAGGCTGGTTCTGTAACCCAATATCAGCCTTTACTGCATCAAATTTAAGCTGTTTGTCCATGCTTTTTAAGGTCAAACGTTTTAACCTTGCTCTATCCAGCCACTTTATTACTGTGTCATCTCTCCCATCACACCATCAGCAATGTCAGCTTTGACAGCCACCTTCTCCTGCAAGCACCTTTGCACTTTCCCTAAGAATACATAAGGGGTGGAATGAATGGCACTGATTTCCCTGATTATAAATTCTAACTTTGGTTTCTACTATGGTCTGCCAGTCATTTTGTGCCAGATGCACAATCTCTAGGTACCGAACGAAGAGTCACCAACTCATTTCACATCAGATCAAACACCCATTAACTGCTGGTCTGACGTCAGAGAGCAATACTAAGGCTGAAACATATGCCAACACACTAAACAATGCTGCTATAAATTTGAATGAGCAGATACTGAAGTTAGTTTTTGCACTGGCTTTCTTAAGAGATCTGGATTCAAACCTAGGTCAGGCAGTTCATGAAAATGAGTACAGCATTCACGTTTGGTATTTCACCAGTTCACAGATTCTGTACATAGATAGCATGATATGCTGTACGTTTTAGAGAGGCCTAAAAATGGAATGGATAGGGATATTGCAGGCCAACATTAATATTCAATAGACCATCCATGGGAAAGTTTGAATCACATCTGACCACAGTTAGTGATTCTAGTCAGCAATCAGTACTTACTTTCACGAGTATTCAAACTGAACACTGAAAATCAGTGGTTTCCGGTCTTTCAAAGTGGCCCACTGTCCCCTCCCACTGTCTGCAGAAAGAAGCAGCAGCCTAAGGACCCAGGTTAAACGCGTTGCCACAGAGCTACAAAACCAGTGCAGGCTCCTTACTGCAGCCAGAGGGAGGGGAGATCAGTGCTCCCTCCCCCGGCTGTAGTAGAGAGCAAAGCACTCCACCTGGATCCCTAGGCACTGGGGTCCCTGCTGGAGCCAGAGGGAGAGGAGCACTGATCTCTCATCCCCTTGGCTGCAGAAGGAAGCCACTACCTAGGGACCCAGGAGGAGCACACGGGGCTATAGGACATGTGTGGTTTCCCTGCTGCAGCCAGGGCAGAGCAGGCAGGACCCACCATGCTTGAGGAGGGGCAGGATTCTAAAAACATCAGTGTCTTCCGATTTGGCCTACACTTAGCAGGCCACTCACGGTGACTTAGCTGCCAGGCCATGTGCTTCAGTGTGTAATGACAGTCACTCATCTACACTAGTGCTTTGTCTGTAATCATGTGACATACTGTGAGCAATTTGTAGGTGTAAAATAGAGAATGTTAAAACAGCCTAGTATCATCAAAATGTTTACTTTAAATATGTAGTGATTTGTAGCCCTTAATGGCATATACGTCAATACATTTTTTACGAGCTAATAGACTGGTGGCTCTTCAGGGTTGTAAAAATAGTATTTGTGGTCCTCAAGCCAAAAAGGTTGGGAACCACAGCTGAAAATCCTGCCATGCAGCTGTCCAACAGTGGGGAAAAAACTGCTGTGATATTTATCTTCCTTGTTTACAGCTTGACCTCTAAGCAATCAGCCATTTCAAACCAGTCAAATTGAAGACTGGCCTCAGGCTTTTGAGGCCCTCTGTTTTGAACCCTTTTTAATGGGAATATCAGAAACATAATCTGACCCACAACCTGTACACTTGGTACAAGATCATGTGCTTAAGGCAGCTGATTTACTTGACATTATTTCAAAGCTCTGGATTCCAATATAACCTAACCAAAAGTTATAAACATTTGAGAAGTCACAGACAGCAACTTTTTAAATTTAATACTCAGAAACTGAAATGTCATCACCTGGCTCGGTAAACTGCAGTTACTAATATTTTTCTGGTAAAGCACAGGCTAAATTTTCTTTTATAGAATTCATCTGCTGACCATCTAGAAACACAAAAAGGAACTGGGGAAGGGAAAATCCAATGTGGCAGAGCCACAGTCTGAGCAGCTGGAGAGAAAGTTTAGAGAAGACACTGATTTAAAAACTAGGGTTTCAAGTTTATTTTTGTACCCGATACTTACTTATGCAACCAAAGCACAAAGACCAAAGCCCACAGTTTAGCACGTGTCACCTCCTTCACACAAATCTATGAACACAAGCACTATAGAGCAACTCTCCTGTCTCTAGATCCTGCTATCCTGGATTTTAGAGCAAAACTCATTTCTCTAAGAATGTAGCCAAACTCCCTCTTTGTATTTGATTATTTCCCAATGGTGAAAGCCTCTTTGGGCTGATGCTAAACCACTTCTGGGATTAACAAACACACCTTCTCAGTAGGTCATCTCCCAGGAAGGTTGCTGGGACAGCATGTGGCATAGCCACACCCACCAAGCACCAAATGATCTGCATCCCTCCAGCCAACAGAAAGCATCTAAATCTACCTCTCCTTTCTACTGATTCTTAGAGCCCTGCAAATCCACAGATATCTGTTTTATATCTGCAGATCATTTTTGTGGATTGTGGATCACAGATCGGATGTCAATATAAATTTTGTATCCGTGCAGTGCTCTACTAATTCTACCTGAAAGTAGAGTAACCAAATCTGCAGACTGGCCAGACTGATTTTTCTTTGGGCCAAAAGGTAAAGAAAGAAATACATCAATATTTTATAAGGTCAGAAATCAGTCATTATGGTGGGTTAGATGTAATCCTAATGAGCCAAGTTGGGTCCCCCCTTCCCCTATCCACAATACATCACTAAATATCTACATATACAGAATTCAAGATATCCACAGACATTTACATCTTCAGAAACATCTGTTTCTGGGAATACTTAAATGGCTTAAAACAAACAATTAGAAAATGAATAAGAAAGATGATAGTGTTGTGAAATAAAAAATATGTTCTCTTTAGATAAGCTTCCCTGAAGAAATGAATGCTTTCACTGATGTTATTAAGGACAAGGTGGTGACAGGATACAGGCAATTTCATTCAGTTGGTAGGACTAGTAATGGGGTGGAGGGGAGGGAAAGTGGAAGAAGCAAGTGACAATTTAGCAGCATAGCTTTCATTTTAAAGCAATAAACCAACCTATCACTCCTAAAGTAGAATTATTTAATTGCAATGTCCTAATGTCATTACTATGAAATAGAGCACTAAAATGTTCCATTCTCTGCATGCAAATTACTGAGGGAAAGGAAGGATTGCCAGCAATCCTCTGGGAGGATAACTTCATAGCTTTCAGCCATGTTGACAGTTTCTGAAGCAACTTGCAAGCATTTCACATTAGTGTGATGATATGGCACTTCACCACCAAACTGAATGCTTGCCATGGTTTCAACAACCTGAGAAGATTATGTTTGAAACCTTTTCTTTCCGCAGCAGAATGGGAGTTTCAACAATGTCCAAAACCTACATGAGCGTGACTGAATTCTTCATGTGAATCAACAAAGTGCTGGTCAAAAAAGTGTCAAGATATAAAAAGGGTTTTCCTTCAAATGGAAAGCAGTTCCTTCAGCAATGTGTATTTTTTAAAAAGTAATTATTCATTCGGAGGATTTCAACCTGGTTTCTAGTGTCAGACAATCAATATCATAACACCATCACAGATGATGATCATAAATCAGCTCAGTACTTAAACTGCAAACTTCCTACAGAAGTCAATGACAACAACTTTGGAAAATGGCATCTACAGACACAATGCCTACATTTAATTGACACTATTAATCACTAATTTTCAGGTATATTCAAATTCTCTTTTGCATACAGCAACACAAGATCATTAATTGCTCATCAACTGCTAACTAGCTTGTAGAAACCACTGAATGTCTGCTTTACTGAAGCAACTGCTTGAACTCAAGAACGCCGTAGCACAGATTAATCCATTTGCCTAGGGCACACCAGGGTAAGAAAAAACTTTTTTCCACCATCCTAGTCAATTTAATTCACAGCAGGTACTTTGGTGCTGTGTTCCTGTATAGAAGCACTTTTTCCAATCTACCTCTACAACTGCAAGACTGAATCTAAGTACAACTGAACAGGAGGGGGTGAAAAAACACAAAGAAAAAGCAACCATGCTATTGCAAAAGTAAAAAGATAAATAGCAGCTTTATTTGGTGGAAAAAATTGTCCCCTTGGTATCTGACTGGAGTTACAATGCTACACCACAGATGAGGAATATGAATTTTGTATATTGAGGCACATGAACTGTGTGACAACAGGATAAATAACTGCCAGAGGGAAAATATACAAGGTTAGTATCTGAATTGGTAAGCACTGCCTATGAGAGGTTGATTGCCCTGAGTACCTGAGTAGATTGGGCCCTTAGAACATGGAAAATGACTGCCTTCAGTATTCTATTAATATAAATCAGGACTTTATAAAAGTCATTATGTGCACACTTCGTATGGTTTCAAAGTCAGCCATAAAGCAGTGTAACCACTTAGCAATTAAGCCTACAACATTTTAGTTTTTGGTCCCAAGTACCGAAATAGTTTATTGTGGAACACTGAAGTAGCATGGGTTTGTTTTGTCAGGGCATTGCTAAGAAAGTAGACTTAACGTAGCTTGGGTGCTTTATTTGAAAAGGGCAGCCTTATCTCAATGTTTGTTGGCTCGATAGCCATTAAGTCTAAATTCTTGAAAAATAATATGCACTCAAACCATCCATATTAGTCTGCAACCTTAATTTGTTTGCACTGAGTGGGAAATTTTTTGTTTTAGGTGTTCTGTTTGTTTTGGTGGGATTTTTAGTTGTCAAAAACTGCAGGAGAGAAGCTCTGTTTTTCTGTAAGTTCTAGGAAGTCCATAAGAAAACAGGCCCAACCCAGTACGTCTTAGACAGTCGAGGGAAACAACGTCATCTAGTTTACTAGGCATAAAATCTCTTTCTAACCACATCCACTGCAGACTTTCTAAGATCATTTGGGAAGAAAAAAAATGTCCTATCCCTGAAAATCTCTGTAAATCTTCAGGACCAGTGCTCTTCAGCACACCTTGGACGGTGCACAGCTGTGTGGTTTCCACTTTATTGGCTTCCTCGCATATGTGGGACTTGTCGTCAACTGAACAGGAAGGGGGGCAAAGCGGTCGGCAGGAAGCTTGGAATTGGATGCATGTCAGCAGAACTGGGTGGAGTACAGAAGCAGCTACACCAACACAAAAAGACTTTAAAGTAAACAAATCCTTAAGTGATGGAAAAACCAAAACCTGTAAAAATAAATGCAGGAATAAAGGAGTACAACATTTTACTCCATTAAAACAATTCACCATACTGAAGCATAAAATTAAGCTCTCACGAACTTTGTTTCTTCCTATGCTAACTCTAAACATAACAGAATGTCTTCCTCACAACGCAACGCAAAAAAACCAAAACCCCAAGACCTGATGAAATATTCCATACTTGTTCAATTTTCGTGGAATACAATATGAATATGTTCAGTAGAATGCTATATAGTGTTGATTCTAAATAAAATTAGTATTAAGATTAACAGTTCAGGCAGTAATTATATTGCTTTTGTTCCCTTCCAAAAAAAAAAAATCTTTACAACAAAAAGAGAAGCATCTCAAGGTTTCTGTGGGTCAGAGTATCCTCTTTTCCTCTTGAAATTCAACCTTGCTCATGTTATATTGACCTGCTGGCTATAAATGAGCAGATTTTAATGAGTTGTCTATTAGAAACTCCAGGTACACAGAGCTTAAATGAAAGTTAGTTTATTGCCATCATAAATCTGTAGAAGAGGAAACACAATTTTATAGCACTGGCAACTCCCTATTTCAAACTTTCCTTGCACAAAGATAAGGATGGTTGCCTGGAAAAGCTAGGAGACAGCAACCACGTTTTTAAATCTGAACAAATTCTATTAAATAAGATATTTTAACTATTAAGAGAGCATGTCCCAAGTTTGCTATAAGAATGACTCAATAATAAAATAAACTGACTCAATAAATCAATAAAATGATTCAAGATTGAACACGGACTGACCAATTACAGAAATCATCCTTTATGGTCAGAGTTTCTTTGAGATGAGCTTTGGGGCAACAGAAAAATATATTCCATTATCTTCTGGCAGTGAAACTTTGTTTCTGAAACAGAATTGACATTAGGACCACTGAATCCCCAAAGAAGCGTTACCATCTCATCTCTCTTCTTGCAGTTTCCATCTAAGAGTCTTAATGTTATGCTAGAACTATTGATCTAAAGAGTAAAGCCTAATCTATGCTATGAAGTTGGGTCAATGTAAGCTGTCTTGCGTCAACCTCGTTGTGCGTATGTCAGCACTTAAATTGGTCTCCCACTGATGTAAGCACCCTATTATGCTGCCATAGTAACAGCACCTCCCTGAGTGGTATGAAGTCATTGTTAATGTACTGAGGTTGACGCAGCACGAGCGTAGACCCTTTATTACCTCTGTCAACCTTAACAGTTCTCTAGCAGCTGTCCCACAATGCCAGACACTGATCACTTCGGTCTCAGTTGTGAACTCTACACCTAGGATTCATGACAATAAGAAGGCAAATCCACCCCTTTAAAGTCCTGTGAATTTTTTTAATGCCCTTTCCTCATTGTCTAGCCTCGCAAGCGCACCTAGCAGCTCACCATTGCTGTGCACGACTGTCCAGCTGAACAGTGGCTATATACGCCAGATATGCTCTGGCCTACAGTAGACAGGAAGTATAGGCTCTCCTGGGCCTCTGGCAAGAGGATTCTGTACAACCACAGCTATGGATCAGCCAGAGAAATGCTGACATGTACTAGCTGATTGCACAGGGAATGCAGACGAAGGGGGATGACAGGAACGAGCAGCAATTCCGCATGAAACCTAAGGAATGACAGCAGACATAGCAGGAGGCCAGGGAGGCCAACAGTTCATCTGATCCTGAGCCGCAGACCTTCCGCTTTTACAAAGAGTTACATGTCAATCCAGGGGATACTCCACCACCCCCCTGCACACTACCCTGGATGCTTCCAAGGAGCCAAGCCATAGGCTCCCAGCCTGCACAGAGGGGAGGAAGAAGATGTGGGACATGAGAGTGAAGGGATCCTGCTATGCAGGAGTCAGGACCTGTTTGAGACTTCACAGACCAGCCAGTCGCAGCAGTCAAGCACAGGTGAGTTCAATGCAGGTAAGTGTGTAAATTTATTTCCCTTTACAGTGATCATACCCCAGACTTAACAGGTCACAGCTATTGACTCTTCATTAATTTGCTCGTTGTAGAAGAGTTAGCTTTGTTATCTGCTTTTGATTCCCCTGTAGATTTAGGGGGTGGGAGGGAAAGGAGGGTGTGTGCAGCAGTTTATGTACACAGCGATGTCCCTTGAATCCTCCTGAGAGATCTTGATTAAATTTTCATGGAGGTACTCCGCAATCTTCTCCCAAAGGTTTCTAGGGATGGCAGCCTTATTTCTTCCTCTGCAGAAGGATACTTTCTCAGGACAGTCAGCAATAACTTTGGCAAGCACCATTGCAGTACGCAGGCTAGCAGCATAAGGGCCTGGGTAGCTTCAGGACACCAGAAGGAGCTGTACTCTCTGCCTTTGTTAGCCTCAGGAATGAGAGATCAGTTAAAATCATCACTGCCCAGGGATGCCAGTATGCACTGCCATTGCCTTATACTCACAGTATCATGCAACCGAGCAACTCCCTCCTCATCTCCCTCACCCGTGGCGGGCCATGCTCACCCTGGCTGATGCTGTGAGTGGTGCTATGCACAAGCACTCCAAAGCAGAAGTGTCAACCAGCATATCTTGTTTAAAACATTAGAGGAGCAAGGGAAAGGGAATTCTGAATCTTAACTTTTGCTTTCCATTGTGACTATTCTGACAATGGCACCTTTGTGTTTTGTCTACAGCCGTGCCATTGCGGCCTTCGGGGGGGCGGAGTTCTCCCTCCACACCCGCAGAATGTCTGAGCCAGATAAGTAGGAGGGGAAAAAAAAAAAAAAAAAAAAAAAGAGGACTCGGATGTTCAGTGAGATCCTGCAAGCCACTGCTGCATCAGACCCTGGCTTGGAGGGTGAACACTGCAGACAGCCCAGAGAGAGGATTTAGGCCCAGAAGTCCCAACAGGAACAGGAGAGGGAGATGCACCAAGACATAATGGGGCTCTCTGGCAGCACACACAGATGCTGCAGACCCTTATGGGCCTGCAGGTTCAACAATCCCAGGCTCACCTTCCTTTGCAGTCCATAGAGAACTCCACTGTAGCACCTCCCCAAACGCCTACTTAACAGTCCATGTGGCATCAAGGACAACATCCTTACCTCGCCACTCAAGACATTAAGGACAATCACAGCTTCACATACGCTGGCCTGTGAAAGGCACAGTAACCGTATGTGTGCTAAAATGGACATGAATGTTCTTTCCCCTGGATAAGTTCTGTTCTATTAATTTATTACAGTTTTAGTGTATTTGGTTTTGAATTGCTCTGATCTTTTTCCTCAAAGATTTTGTTACCAAATAAAATTCTATTATTTGGAACAAAACTCATCTTTATTAGTTTGACAACACATGCTCACGCTGCTTAGCAGTCCTGAAAGCACCCAGTCGTTACTGTACAGCATGACAACTCACAGGATCAGTGCAACACAGTATAATGATCATAAATGTACAGCAAGCACCACAAAATTAATAGGCGCATTGAATGGTACAGTTAAGGACAAGACTATATCTCGGAGATCACAGAAGTCATGGATTCCTTGACTTTCAGAGATCTCCATGACATTTTCTGCTTCAGACCCTGGTGGGGTGGAGGGTCCTGCAGCTCCCAGCCACCATGTGTGGCAGGGACCCCACAGTTCCCAGCTGCCGGGCCTGTGGCAGGGTCCCTGGAGCTACCAGCCACCACTGCTGTGGGTGCTAGACCCCTATCCCGTCCTGCAACAGGGCTCAGGCTCTCACGCCCAACCCGCTCAGGCTTCCATCAGTCCCAGTCAGTTCCCCAACGCCCATTATTTTTAGTAAAAGTCACAGCCAGGTCACAAGCTTCCATGCATTTTTGTTTATTGTCCATAACCTGTCAGTTATTATGTCACCTGTCATGACAAGATCTTTACCTTAGTTATAGGCATAGATGTTCACCAAACACTACTCAATTCTTAACAGGCCCCAAAACGCAGGGCCAGGGAAAGAATAGTACACAATGCATTACTGCGGCTCAAGGTTCAGGGAGGCTTTGAAAGAGGACTTGGGCTCTATAGCTCTGTACTGAGCTCTTCTGACGGCCTGTGTTTCTGGCTGTTCAAACTCAGCAGACAGCTGCTCCACCTCTGCTGTCTACCACAGCAGCGTCTTTTCCCCCTTTGCTTCACAGATATTGCACAGGACACAGCAGGCAACTATAACCATCAAGATATTTTTCTCACAGAGATCCAATCTTGTGAGTAAACAACAAAAGTATCCCTTCAATCTACCAAAAGCACATTCAACTGTCATTCTGCACCTGCTGAGTCTTTCCCTGATGCTGTCCAGGTGACTGGTGTAAGGCTTCATGAGTCAAGGAAACAAGGGATAGGCTGGGCTCCCCAGCATCACTGTTGGCATTTCAACATCACCAATGGTAATCCACCAGTCGGGAAAGTGAGTCCCTGCTTTAAGTTTTCTGAAGAGTCCTGGATTCTTAAAGATGCGAGCATCATGTGCCTTCCCTGACCAGCCCACACTGATGTCAGTGAAGTATCCCTGGTGATTCACCAATGCCTGCATAACCATAGAAGAGTAGTCCTTTTTGTTAATGTACTCCATGACAAGGTGCTGCGGTGCCAAAACAAGGATAAATGCCATCTAATGCTCCAGTACTGTTCAAGAACTCATTGCTGCAAATCCACCCAGTACATCCTGCACATCACCAAGAGTCACAGTCCTGCATAGCAGAGGCAATTACTGGCTGTGACACCTTGCATCCCCATGTTCACCCTTACAGTATAATTGTGTATTGTCTAATACAAATTATATCACATTAGATGTCTCTGGAATGCTCATGAAATGCTGATTATTGTTACAGAAATATGTTTGTTGTAATGCCATGTGTATAGGTATGAGGCTTCACTATGTAACATTCCGAAAGATGTGTCCTCATGGCATGAAACATATCCATGCGAAACTCTCCAGGAACCAAGGGGCAGTTTGCACCTCATCAAGGCATGTATAGGACAAACCCAGCTCAGCCATCCAGCAACAAAAGACTGGCCTGGGCATCAACGGAAGATCAATTGGACTCTCAAGTGAGTCACCACCCTTACCTTGGCCAGCTTGGAACCATGAGAATGAAATGCTCAGGACATGGATGAGTTCCTATAATGAAACTATTTGTCACCTAACCTGGGAGGGGTGAAGCCCCAGAGGAGAGAGAGAACATTATAAAAAGGGGAGACATTTGCCATGCTCTCTCTCTTCCACCTTCATCTACAAACACCGCCAAGCAACTGAAGTGCTGACCAATGGGGACAGCCTGACTGAAGGGAAACCAGCCGGCCTGTGGTGAGAATCACCTAATTTTATAAGGTTGCTGAAACTGTGATGCTTAGCTTAGAATGTGTTTTGCTTTTGTTCCTCTTGATCAAATCTGACTTGTTATGCTTTGACTTTTAATCACTTACATTTTTTCTATACTTAATAAATGTGTTTGTTTTACCTAAAGCGGTTCATTGGGTTTGAAGTGTGTTGGGGACTTCACTTGGAATAAACAAGGCTGGTACCCGTCAATTTCTTTGTTAAACTGACAAACTTATATGAGCTTACATTGTTCAGTGGGCATAACTGAACATTGTAAGATGGAGGTTCCTAGGGTTGTATCTGAGACTGGAGGTATGGCGGGGGTCATTATGTTGTAGAATCCAATGAGTGGCTGGCTACAAGCACTCACTCACTCAGTTGGGAACAGCTTACATTGTAGAAGCTGTACGTGAACAGCCCAGGGGTGTGGGTTCTCACAGCAGAGCAGAACAAGACAGGCTCCAAGACTGGGGGATTGGGGTGATGCAGCAATACACCAGTCTGGATTGCACCATGGGAACGTCGCACTGGCCCTGCACACTTGCAAGACAACAGCCCCCGCAGCAAATTTTCCAACTTCAAAATAATTTCTCACTGACCAGTAGCAATCTGGCATCGCAAGTTTCCATAGTGCAATCGCCTCTCACTTCTCCACTATCACTGCAGTTCTCGTTCTGGTCTCCCTGGGCAGGAGGTCAGGTACAATCCCAGCACTCAGATTCAAGAATGTGCACCCAAAGGTTTTCCAGCAACTGCTCATCATCCCAAGCCCACATTACAATGTGGTCCCATCAGTCAGTGCTTGTTTTCTCTGGCCCACCACCTGCAGCTGCTCCATGACCACCACCAACAACCTTGAATTGGTCCTCGTTATGTTCCACAGTAATCTCTCCTCCAAAAAAGTCATCATGTTCCCCGCTGATGGGTATTTGCACAACCACAAGGATAATCCAGAGGATTGTGCGTCCGATGCTTGCAACACCTATGACAATAGTGCAGAGCTGTGCAGGCTCCATGACTCTGTCAGAGATGACAGACAGTAAGGAGGACCGTATGGGTTCATGGGATTTTGAAAAAAGGTGCCAAAATTTTGGGATATATGACATGGGATTGAGACAGATGCACAAGGGGAAATTGAATCCTTGCTCCCCAGTAATCACTATGCAACTCGTTTTGGCCAAAACGTGCTTTGCCAAAACTTCCCAAAAGAGAGTGGTAAATTGCACGCTGGGATACCAGCACTGTGCATGGATACAAGCCCTCTTGGTGAGCAAGCACAGTGCTGATGCAAGGACACAAGTTTGCACATGCACAAGCAATATACTAGTTGGGGCAGCTTCACATCGAAGTTACTTGTATCGACCAAAGTCTGTAGTGTAGACATGGCTAAGGTTTTGACATTTAGATGATGACAACTATTGAAGAATGCTACAAAGGTTATATGGAAATCTCTTAAAATACAAGATAATTAAAATAATTCTTATTGAAACTGAACAGTCCAGCATTTTGATCTCATCTGAGCACTTTCAAGACAGGCTCATAAATTCCTTACAGAGGACTCTGGTGTTTAGCATGATGTAGCCACATGTTAACTTTTATACTTTAATCTACAGTTTAATAAGGAAAAATGCTACAGTACAGCCACAAATCCTTTATAGTTAAATGAGAAGGTAAATATATTGAAAAGCATGATAACTAATGTCAGAAAATTACATGCAAAGCAGATCCTCCATACTCCAAATGTGCTGTCATTAAACTAGGCTTCTATATTATTGATACTAGAAACCCTAACTGAAGAACTACTCCATTACCTTAGCCAATCTGCTCATTTGATCTTCAGAGAGAGTGCTGCTGGTCCTTCCGGGAGTTTTGGTGGGCTCTGAGCCATCAGCTTCTACATTGGGCCAGACTTTCAAGTCATGCATTCCTTGACGGAACATGCTATAAGAAAGATGCAGCATCACTTTAGTAAGTTGAAAATAACACAGCTGTCAGTATCCAAGTACAATGACAGTGATAAGGAAATGAACACATTCCTTTTGCTAAACTTTCAGAATCACACTGCTATGCATTATTTAACTGAACTGCAAAGTGCATGGTAACTCATCTTAGATGGCCTTCATTTTCAGGGGCATGTACAGTTTAAAAAGAAATGAAGACGAGTTTAGGTGTGGTAAGTGAAAAAAATTGTCAATTCTCAAAGTCAATGGGGTGGCACAGATGTAAACTGATCACAAACTAAATATGAGTCAACAGTGTAACACTGAGGCAGAAAAAGCAAACATTCTGGGATGTTATTGCAGAAATGTTGTAAGCAATATACAAGAAGTAATTCTTCTGCTCTACTCCACACGCATCAGGCCTCAACTAGAGTACTGCATCTAGTTCTGGTTGCCACATTTCAGGAAAGACGTGGACAAATTGAACTATGTCCACAGAAGAGTAAAAAAAATTATTAAAGGGCTAGAAAACATGACCTATGAGGGAAAAAATTGGGTTTGTTTAGTCTGGAGAAAAAAGACTAAGGAGGGACATTATAACAGTTTTCAAATACATAAAAGGTTGTTACAAGGAAGAGGGAGAAAAATTGTTCGATAACCTCTGAGGATAGTACAAGAGTCAAGCAAATGGGCTTAAATTGGAGCAAGGGTGGTTTAGGTTAGACATTAGGAAAAACTTCCTAACTGTCAGGGTAGTTAAGCACTGGAATAAATTATCTAGGGAGGTTGTGGAATCTGGAGATTTTTAAGAGCAGATTGGACAGATGTTTGCCAATGATGGTCTAGATAATAATTAGCCCTGCCTTGCATACAGGGGACTGCACTAGAAGATCTCTCAAGGTCCTGTCCAGTCCTATGAGTCTATGAAGGCAGAATACTAGCCTTCGATTTTTATTGTTGGTGGTGATACGAGGCAGAAAGAATGTTGCTTGTTTTACTGATTACGCCGCTGATTTTAAAAGGCAGGCACTAAGGAAAAAATATGTTTTTTACTTCTCAACTGAGCACGTGTGCTCTGAAAGTCAGTAAAAGACAAAATGGAACCCTACAATGCCATTCACAATATGGTATATGTAGCGTTGCAGCCATGTCAGTCCCATAATATTAGACAGACAAGGTGGATGAGGTATCATCTTTTATTGGAGAGAGAGAGAGAAGCTTACGCAGAGCTCTTCTTCATGTTTCCCAAGTTTCGTAAGCGCCAAAGCTCATCTCTCTCACCAATGCAAGCTGGTCCAATAAAAAAATATTACCTCACCTACCTTATCTAATTTTCACAAAAGTTACAAGCTCAGATTCCACAACGATGAGCACAACACAGGCTATCAAAAACAGAACCACACACACCAATGCACACACAAAACCTGACTTCTTACACATATGGGTTAACACTCTGCATTTCAGTTGGGATTTTTAATAAGACTCCGAAGGTAATGAGGCATGGAACTCAAACTGACTACCTGAGAGTTGACTGTCTAACTCCCTTAGACACCTTTGACAATCCCACTCTTCCTGGATTAGGTTTACCTTATACTTCTAATACTACATAGACAGGTATTTTGCATTTTCTATCCTTTTAAATAAAAAAAGAGTAGTCCTAATTTTATAACAACTCTGGTTGAAAGAAGCATACTCGTAGTTATCAATGTCATTAGAACACTTAATGAGCACATGCCAGCCAAACGCTGATGATCTGTTCACACTTCAGGCTAAGCACATATTTCTATACTTATATAAACATATTTAGCATGCAGTGCAGACAGCTGCTAATATATGAACCTACAGGAGTGTGTGATGTGAAGGGATCTCAGTACTTGTAACTGTAAAAACTAAAGAGCTTTCAAAACTTTCAGCCTATTGGCTTATCTTCTTTAGGGACTTCTGCACCAAGATAGATAAATCTTTGCAACACCCCAGCTAGATGCCCATTGCATGTGTGTAAAGCAGGGTAAATCACACCTGTGCAAGCTCTGCTTTACACCATTGCAACAATGTAGCTACATCAGTGCCTAACTCCCTATATATATAACTCCCAATATAACCACTGGCTCTTATTACTGTGCATAAATGGAGTTCCAACTTTTATTTTACAATACCATGAAAGGAAAAGAAACATACCCATATTTTCCAAAGAGCGAGACTGTTGTTCCCCCTACTGGAACTGCTTTCCCTGGCCCATACACATCCCATATTGTCAGAGCCACTTGTGCATTGCGGGGCAAGTCAGGATACTTCACAGGCAATTTTAGCCATTCATTCCAGCTGAGGAGAGAAAGTCACTGTTAGTTATAAGCTTCATATTTCAAATTGCTCTATTTAATACAGATATTTGAATTTTTAAGGTATGGCTGAATATGTTAATTTGGGCTCTGGCCTGTACGTACTTGCACACTTGTTTAGTCACATAAGTGAAGTTAAGTACCTATATAAGTGTTTGCAAGACCAGTGCCCAAGAGAACATATTCAAAGTTCATAACTGAACTCTGTTAATGGGAATCAAACAGCCTTGCAAAATTGTCATGAAAATGTACAGGCCTCAACAAAGAAAATAAAAGTAAAAGATAAATGCTATTCAGATACCCTTAACCAACTGAATAGAAGAAAAGGCATACAAACACACGTAGTCACTCCTCAAAAACTGCCTCTTTCCCCCGCAAGCAAAGGAAATCACTTGGTTTGATGTAGTTTCCACTACAGAACTATGATTTGCAAATGTGATACATTTTGACTTTTCCTTTGTATCACTGCTTGCATTTCCTAGCAAATAAAACATGTATGTTACTTGTTATACCAAACAATCATATCAATGTTTACTTTGCTTATCCAGAGATTTTACAGCCAGATGGGCCCATTATGATAATCTAGCCTAATTTCCTGCATATGCTGTTCCTTGCCTATTCCACCTCCTCACACCCCATTTGTTTTTCCCCACCTGCTTGCTAGTCACATGTTAAGACAGTAAGCTCTTTGAGGTAAAGAGTATCTTTTTATTACATGTGTACTGTACTCAGCACAATGGAGCTCAGACTAGAATTCCAAGGCACTAACGCAGTACAAATAATATTAACTATTAAGAATGAAGCATGTGAAGACAACAACAACCTCAGACTATTAAGAGTTTCTTTTCTAGTTTCTAGAAGATAAATGGAATTTCAGAAAAGCCACAACATACATTAATAGAGTTCCATGTCCCAATAGCTAAGAAGTATATGAAATATAATGTAGTCACTTACTTCCATCTAGTGCTAAAAGCTTTATAGGAAGTCCGAACTGGAAGAGCAAGAGGTTTGCCTTCTGCAAACACTTGGCAAGTTACATACAAGTCAGAACAGGTCTCCTGGTATAATCCTGAGAACTTCAGCATAGGATCTTCCAAAACAGCTTTGTAACTCTTCTGTTCTCTTTTCCCTTCCAAACTTCCTCTAAATTAAAAAAAAGTTATAAAAACCAGGATTTTAAGTAACCCAGTTCTGCCTAGTTCATATGTGATACCAGTAAATGCCAGCTCCATTTTAAATAATAGATGTCCACACGGAGCATTGGGAAGTGGAATAGGATTTTTATTGAAATTATTAAACCCAGAGGCTATCTTTGTCTTGCAACCATTACTTGTATTGGATTACTAGTTTCCAGAGAGCTGTGTCATCTAAACAGGTGAGACGGAGTCAGAAACTCAGCGACGTGACATCAATGAAGTTAGCCCATTTTTTTGAAGCGGATTATTTGATCTAATACAGGCTGTATGTTGGAAGAGGAAGCGGTGAATGTCATGCACCCACTGAAATGGGGCATTGTGGGGCGCTGGTATCCATGTGGAGCTCACTACTTGACCCCCCCCTCCACACACACACACCCCCCACCAGCCCCAGGGAGGTGACAGCAGGAGCGTGACCCCAGAGGGCTCCCTGTCACCGCAGGGAGCCCCCCGCCCTGAAACTGGCCGCCTTTTCAGTTTCAGGGCTGCCTCCCCGGAGCGGCGCCACGGAACTAACGTGTCCGCTGCACCGGCGGCGGCTCTGGGCTGGGAAACGGAGCCCCTGCGGCGGGCTCGGGAGTGGGGCTGCCGCCCTGGCTGGGGGCTCCAGCTGCCAGCCCCGGGCCCGCTGGCGGGGGAGGACGAGGGCAGAGCTGCGGGGCCAGCTCCGGCCGGGGAACCCCTGGGACACCGCGCCTCTCTCCCAGGGACCTCCGGCGGGGGGCCGTGCCCGGCGCGGCCCAGCCCCACACCGCCGGCCTGGGCTGCCTAGGCGACGGGGGGGCGGGGCTGCTCCCCAGCAGCGCCTGACCCCCCAACCCGGCCGCGCGCAGACCCTGAAGGGGAAACTGAGGGAGGCCGGGGCGGGGAGGCCCGGCCGCCCCTCCCCCACTCACATCTTGAGCTGCACGTTGATGTCCAGGTCGCAGCTGTACACGTAGGAGAACTTCTCGGCCTCCCCCATGGCCGCTCCCGGGGGGCGCCCCCCCACCCGTCGCCCTCAAGTCGATACCTCCCCGCCCTGAGGCCAGGCGCGCCGGCCGGCCGGCCCGCCCCCGGCGCCGCAGCCAATCCCTGCGAGCCCCGCCGCCATCTTGCTTGGGCGGGGGGGGAACGCAGTCGCCGGAAGGGCAGGCGCAGCCCCAGAATCGGTTCTTTACCAAGATGGCCGCTCCGGCGATAACCAAGATGGCCGCGGCCTCCCAGTGCCTTCGCTAAGATGGCTGCCGCCGGCGGGGCTGGAAAGCAAGATGGCTGCCCCCAGGCTGTGGCGCCCAAGATGGCCGCCTCCTTGTGACTGCGCAGCCTAGATGGCTGTCGCCGTCGTACTACAACCAAGATGGCCGCCTCCTGCGGCAGAGCCAAGATGGCTGCCCCCATGCTCTCGAGCCCAAGATGGCCGCCTCCTTGTGACTGCGCAGCCCAGATGGCTGTCCCCCTACTATTACAACCAAGATGGCTGCCCCTGCCCTAGAGCTGGCCCCAGGGAGGTCGCTGCCCTGGGAGAGTGGCAGGGTGCTGGTGGCACACTCAGCGGGCTGGTTTGACGGGCTCAGGACGGCCCCAGATGCCCTGGACGTTGCACCCCAGGGGCCTGCCCCTATGGAGACCACACCCTGGGTTACACCCGGCCACCCTGCCTGACCGTCCTGCCTAATCCCTCTGGGGGAGGGGGAACTCCCAAGCACCTTCCATTTCTCCATCCTCCTCACCCCCACGCGGGATCCCATGCTCCAGTTCATCCCTCTGCTCAAGTTCCCCAGCCCTTCTCGTGCCCCGTGGAAAGGGCTGCTAGCCATGGCTCTTACCCCGATTCAAAATCAAAGGGGCTTCGGCCCTTGTCTGAAACACATCCCAGCCTCAACTCCACTGAGGGGGGGCTGTTCTCCACCCCAGCTCTCCTTCCAGAATTAAAAGATGCCAAGCACAGCGGACCCCCTTCTCTTTGGTTTGCATAAACAGTTTTCTGCCACCGTTCTATCCCTCCACCTGCTCAGAAGGATTATGAGCCTTTATTATTTGTCTTGCAGCGGTGAGTTAAAAACTGGGGCCCAATTGTGCTCGATGCTGCAACACAGAACCAAAAGATGGCCCCTGTCCCAAAGACTTTACATTCTAAGTATAAAGAAAAGAGGTGGTTGTGAATGCCAACGTAGCAGTATTTATACCTTTTTATTTCAAACTAATGATTCTGCAAATACTTTTTACAATATTTAGTCACCTCTGTATTTAACCCCACGCTCTGCCATTGACCTCCAGCAAATAACTGTCTCTTTGCCTCTTATTTTATTTTTAATCTGGAAAATGGTGATAATAGCATCTGCCTACCTTAGAGCATGTTATGAAGCTTAATTCGTTAATCAAATCCAAAACAGGTCAATAATGATCAATGGTTAATAATGAACATTCTTACCACTAGATGGATGTCAGGCACAGTTTCTGAAATGAGCTGACATTCTTTTTCTATCTGTTAGTGGAGTGGCATAGTAACTGTTTTTCCAAACGCAAAGATCCATCATATAATTTCAATCTGGTTTACTTTTATTTTACATTGAGAACAACAAAATCAGAAAGCGTAAAAATGGCTATTGTCTCTGCAAGCATGCGGTAGTTAGATATATTCAAGTGCAGCAAGCTGAAAACAAAGGCAACACAGTTTGGTTGTTGTATGCCTGAAGTGTTGCCAACTCTTGTGATTTAATTATAAGTCTCATGATATTTGATGTTTTCTCTAAAGACGCAGCTGCTGAAGTCAAGAGACTGCATGGGAACCTCCTCTTTCATTTAAATAAAAAATAAGTTTCTAGACCCCCTTGCTTGCAGAACAAAGCTTGAAAAGGTGAAGTGAGTAAACTAGAGTTGAGCCAAAAAATTTAGTTGATTGATAAATTTGTCAGACAATAGTTTTGAAGTGAGCCAAACTATTAGCAAATCGTTTCACCCCAATGAAAAATGAAGATTTTTTGTAAATAGTCAAACGGTCCATTTTGTCATTTTCTAATTAACCATTTCAACATTTTGTCCTGAAACAAACTGTTGCATTTTGAAATGTTTCCAAGTGATGTTTGAAATGTTTCATTTCATCTGACTTTTTTGTTGTTTGTTTCATTTTCCTGAGAAAACATGAAAAAATTCCAGTTTGAGAAGGAATTTTTTGGTTTAAAAAATTCTGTTATTTGCTTGGCTCTAGAAGTGAACCTTAAAGGCTGAGAGACTAGACAGCAACTAAAAAGTACCCAAACTTTAATACTTTTTTAAAAAAATCTCATGATTTCTAAGCCAATCTCATGATTTTGGGGCAGCCTAACGCAGAATTTTCAGTGCTTTTAGTTGGTAACACTAGTTATAGTCTCATGCCATCATACTTCACTGATCTAGGTGCAAAATCTAAGGCTATTAGTCAAATTTTAATCAGTTCTCAGTAAAAGCTGAGGGGAATAATACTGACAAAAGACTTCCAAGCTAGGCTTTTGTTTTTATCGTTTTCAAAGTGGTGTATTTCCCAACTTTTTCATAGATTTTTGAAGTGTGCAACTAAATAAGTAAATAAGTGAGCGATGTGGGAAGCAGAAGAGGAGAACTGTTTAGGAAAGATAGTTTTGACAATAAAATGGTAAGAACATACAATTTTAATAAAAAATGTCAAAAATGTATGCTGCATTCTAATATTAATAACTGTACAATTTTAGACTCTCAAATACTGTAGAGACAGTGACCATATCAGACAGACAGATAGAAATACATCATTTTTCACCCTGAAGGCTCCTAAAGTACTTTAAAAACATAATGAACTAATGTACAAATTATATGCATGATTCATTTCAAACACTGAAGAAATGCTGCCACCCCTGGGGTGACAGCTGTCTAACAGTGTAGAAGGTCCCTCAACAATACACCACAATCAAGGTAATAGAGCTCAGATTACTTTACCGTGACTGCAGATAAGCAAAATTACCCAAGATGGACCTTTACCAGGACAACATCCCTTATTTGCAGAACAAACAAACTAACAAACAAATAGGTGATATTCAATGAGCAAAAGTGGTCAGGTCGAGAGCTCTGTAAGAACTTTCATGACCGAGCCTCATAAATAGATGAAAAGCATCTGGTTTTGACCTGAATGTGTAATTCTTCACAGCTCGTGAGTCCAAGAAAGGACATCTGGTCAGTCCAGAATCCACCTTTCCTACACCAGGAAATTCTCCTTCAATCTCGCTGTTGTCACTTATATGGGCCCTTTACTGAACTCAGAGATACCATAGAAAGTACCATGGTACAGTGATTGTTCTCTAAAGTAACTTTGCGGTGCTCTGCCCTGTCACCCCTGTTTCTCTCTTCCCATGAAAAGATCTTAAAGCATTGTACAAATATTAATTAATGAAGCACATAAAAAAAATCCCTCCCAAAGGATTATTTCTTGCAATAATGCCTATAAGAAACTGGCTGATTATGCCTAAACTGTTGATACTCTGAGATATTCTGTACATTTTACCAGTGAAAACTCTAAAACATTTATTCAACTAATGTACAACTCCATCTGGACTACTTTGTTCATATGTTACACACCTCCCCAATCATTTTGTTTGTTTGTTCATCTCAGAGTTTGTCAGCTCCTTGGGGCAGGGACTGTGCAAGAACTAATACTGGCAGCACAGGACAGTCTGTTCTGATTTATTTTGTTAAGTGAATGTGTTGCTTATAATAATTGTCATATTAATGGCCCTGGAGAATGAAGGCACTCTCAATCCAGATAACATACATACATCATCATGGGCAAAAGCAGAGCAGGTTTTCCTGCACATCCCTGAAAATGTGCATCACTCAGTCTTCTGTTCTCTAGGGATTACCGTTAGGAACAAAAGAGTTGTTCACATCACATGTTTAGTCAGTCCTCAAATGCTTTGCTGAGGCTTTCAGCAAGGTTGTCAAAATTAGTGATGTGTTTGTTGTTGTTGGGTGTATGTGTGTCTGTGTGTCTGTGATGTGGACATCTGTCCACTAGAAACTGGACTGAGACTACTAATATGTCACACGGCCCATGGAACATCCGTCAGTTGGTAATGACTTTCAGTCACTAATGAACTGGAACAAATCTGAATTGGCAACAGTCTTTATCCCCCTAACAATATCCTGAGAAAGGCTTAAAGTGATGAATAGGCAGCAGGAATAGCTCCTGGCATTCAGATACCACAGTGATGGGCATGGTATAAGAAATAGAATAGAAAAAAAGAAGAGGATAGAAATCCTACACAGTGAACATCTTGCTCCTTTGAATAAAGAGCTTTAAATATAAACCAAGAGAAGTCACACATATTCCTGTCCCCCACATATATTTATTTGAATTTACACATACAGAAAAAAGGGCAACTATCCATACGTGCTGCATAGTTCAGGTTTAACACTGAAGTAGCCACATCAAATAACACTTCAATATGACTCAAGTGCATAGAACCCAGACAAAGGAAACCAGGCAAATTCAAAGGGATAACTATCCTCCCACTCCAAAAATTCACCACCCTTTCAATTCTCTCTTGGTTTCAGATGCCAGGGGGAAATAAAGAAAGCTTTGCATCTTGCTCTGGAGGTCATCAGATTTGGGCTTCTTCAGACCAGGAGTAGGGAGTGAATTTAAAAGTCGCAGGTCCCCCACAGCAGGGCCACCCCGGGGGGTGGGGGGGAGCAATTTGCTCTGGGCCCTCAGTTTGCGGGGCCCCCAACTCAAGCAGCCTTGTGACCTGGCGCGAGGAGTCACAGTATTGTCAGGACAGAGTGGTGGCTGGATTAAGTATGAGTGAGTGGCATTGCGACCTGGAGCCCAGGATCACATCATTCAGTTTTGACCCTTAGCCCTTCAAGTCACCACAGCCCAATGAAATACATCCTAGAATACTCAAGGAGCTGACTGCAGAGATATCTGAGCCATTAGCAATTATCTTAAAAAACCCAGAGAAGATGGGAGAGATCCAGAGGACTCGAAAAGAGCAAATATAGTGCCCATCTATAAAAAAGGGAATAAGGACAACCTGAGGAATTACAGACCAGTCAATTTAACTTCAGTACCGGATAGAAAATGGAGCAAATAATTAAGCAATCATATTGCAAATGCCTAGAAGATAATAAGGTGATAAGTAATACTCAGAATGGATTTGTAAAAACATATCATGTCACACCAAACACTTTCTTTGACAGGATAACAATCCTTATGGATGGGGGGAAGCAGTACATGTGGTATATCTTGACTTTAGTAAGGCTTCTTCTCCTTGCTCTTGAAACTCCAAGCGTTTGGTTCCTCAACTGAAGGAATCTACTTACACACAAGTTCTGATGGAAAGCTGTTCAATCTTGCAAGACTTAGATCTAAAACCAAGACTTTGGAGGTCCTTATTCAACACCTCCTCTTTGCTGATGACACAACAGTGAAAACCCACAAAGAAGTCTGTCTCCAAAAGTCCATGGACAGTTTTTCCAAAGCCTGCCAAGATTTCAGACTTACTATAAGTTTAAAAAAGGCAAACATTAGCGTGCCAAGGAATTGAAGAAGCACTTTCTTTCAACATCAGTAATTATGAACTTGAAGTGCCGAACAAGTTCACATACGTGCGGTCAACTATCAGCCAACTTTTCACGTGAAACGTTCCATTCAACATCCGCATCGGAAAAACTGCCACAACAATATCTAAACTGACCAACAGGGCATGGCAAAACAAGAAACTGACGGAACACACCAAGATCTGTGTATATTGTGCTTGTGTTATCAGTACACTTTTGTACAGGAGTGAGACATGGACCTCATACTCTCACCAGGAAAAAAGGCTCAACAGCTTTCATATGCATTGTCCTCGTTGAATTTTTGGAATCTCCTGGAGGGACAGACTCACCAACACTGAAGTATTGAAGCAGGCCAGAGCACCCAGCATGCAAACACTCCTGAAAGTGAGATACCTCCCCTTGCTTGGGCATGTGTGCCAAATGAATGACGGATGCATTCCAAAGGACATTCTCTATGGTGAATTGGCATCTGGAAAAAGACCTAAGGGATGCCCAAAATTGCATTACAAAGATATGTGCAAGTGAGACATCAAAGAAATGGACACGGATATGGATAACTGGGACGATCTCACTCTGGACTGCCGCCTTTGGAAACAAGAGCTCAATAAAAGTCCCCAAAGCTACGAGAGGAAGCAGTCCATCTCAGCAGAAGAGAAAAGTGCTTGCAGAAGGCAGAAGCCCAAAGGGTCAAAACACCATCTTTAAATGTAACAAATGTGGCAGAGATTGTCTCTTTCAATTGGGTCTCTTCAGCCACAGCCGTGGCTGCCATAAAACCAAATGAGGACATTTCTTTACCTCTCAGGAGTGCATATCCACGGTCTCTCAAGATCAAAGACTACTACTAATAACACTAAGGCTTTTGATACTGTCTCGCATAACCTTCTCATAAACAAACAAAGGCAATACAACCTTGATGGAGCCACTGTAAGGTGGGTGCATAACTGGTCGGAAAACCATTGCCAGAGAGTAGTTATCAGTGGTTCACAGTCAAGCTGTGTCCTGCAGGGATCAGTTCTGGGTCTCATTTTGTTCAATATCTTCATTAATGACTTAGGATGATGATGATAGCATAGAAAGTATGCTTATAAAGCTTTTCGATGATACCAAGCTGGGAGGGGTTGCAAGTGTTTTGAAGGACAAGATTAAAATTCAAGATGATTTGGACAAACTGGAGAAATGGTCTGAAGTAAATAGGATGCAATTCAATAAGGACAAATGCAAACTACTCCACTTAGGAAGGAACAATCAGTTGAACAATACAAAATGGGAAATGACTGCTTAGGAAGGAGTACTGCAGAAAGGGATCTGGGGATCCTAACCATCAGGGTAGTTAAGGACTGGAATAAATTGACTACAGAGGATGTGGAATTTCCATAATTGGAGATTTTTAAGAGCAGGTTGGATAAACACCTGTCAGGGACGGTCTAGATAATGCTTGGTCCTGCCTTGAGTGCAGGAGTATTGGATTAAGGAGACCTCTTGAGGTTTCTTTCAGTCCTATGCTTCTGTGATGGAGGGGCAGCCAGGCCAAACAGGAATGGCACTGACACCCTCTGTGGCATGTCATAATGTCTGAAGTGGGAAGCCAGTCCCAGGGGACAGGAGCATCATTAGGGAGTGAGGGCAGGGCTGGCTCATTCTTCAGCCTCACCTTCCCGTCTCCCTGAGGCCTCCTTTGGTGTAATGTTTTTTGGAAGAGTTGGTGGGGAGCTCAGTTTCAGATTTTGCCTTGGGCCCCTGACAACCTCTGTGTTGCCCTACCCCAGAGAGAAGCCCCTTCTCATGTAACCCCTCTCGGGCTCCACCTGAAATGCTGCCGATAATCCGATGTCTCAGGGAAGTAGGCCATTAAACTTGATCTGAAAGCCCCCAGACAGCCAGTTCCAATCCCAAAGTATGGATATTATATGTGTATGGTGGAATACTCTGCTTAAGAAGCAAGCCACTGCATTCTGCACCAGCTTCAGATTCCCAGATGGGTTACATTTCTCCTAAACAGAAAGCTTTTAGAAGTAGACTGGAGGTTCTTAAGGCAGGGACTGTCTACTATGTGTTTGTACAGTGCCTAGCACAACCCTGTTCATGGTTGGCACCAAGACACTACTATAGTAAATACAATAAACAATCCTTTTTAAAGGTGTCCACAGGTTCTTTAAGTACAGCAAGGCCACCTCGGTAATGAACTTTCGGTTCCCTCGCTCTTGAACCCTCACTCAATGTTGCTGCTCTTTGTGTTCACACCCCTAGGAAATGTTTCAAGGCAGTAGAAAAAAAGAATCCTCTTTTCTCTGGATCTGACTGGTGCAGCACACTAGCCTCTCCTCTAGGGAACAGCCTTTTCAAAAAGGCCTGAGTTTCTACTAATGGCCAGAAGACTTGACACCCAAATATGGAAGTCTAATCAAATAAATGCTTGATAACGCTAAAGGATTTTCTGAACCTTTGAGGACTGATCCTACAAAATACTGAGCACCCTCAGTTCCCATTGACATCACTAGGGCTATGTCTACACTTACCTCAGCGATTCAGAGGCAGTCGACGGGAGTTATACAAAGTACGCACAAAACTTGCGTGACTCCCGTAGGCTTCTGTGCTTCACTTTCGTGTGCCGTCTTTACTGCACTGCACTGACAGGAACCGCGATCCCATCGACGCAGCGCTACGCCACTTAAGAAGGTGGTCTTAATACGTCGACTTCTGGATCGACTGAGCAGGTCTTCACTGACCGCTCAGTCGATACAGATAAGTCGATCTGACGGCGGCGACTTTGCCACTGTCATTGTAGACAAAGCCTAGGAGTTCAGTGCTCTGCATCTTGCCGGATTCAGCATTACTTAAGTTTCACTGGAATGACAACACAGCTCCGGGCTTATAGCATCAGCTTTCTGTAGGTATCAACCTCGGAGTAGATCACTTCCCAAATTCACTCATTCCTGTGTGACTTGAACACAATCAAGTGACACTGGGGATGAGTTTGGCCCATTAACTTTAATGTTCTAATGCTGTTTATTTGATCAGTCCTGCTATTCCCAAAACAAAGAGGGTGAAAAAAAATAGGAAACATGAAATTTCAACATTGGCCCAGTTAAAATATTTTTCCACAAAGCAAGAATACAGCTCCTCAGATGGTGTAACTCCACTGAAGCTAATGGAACTAAGACAATTTTCACCAGCTGAATATCTAGCCCAGAATTGTAAGGTTTCAATTTTTCCTTATGCCACAGAATTTGTCAAAAAAAAGGCACCTGCCAGATTTTGCAAGTTCAATAGGCTGTTTACAGAATAAGTAGAGCTATAATGAAAACAGGAGCGCTGAAACATCAACACAAGCAGCACATCTCTCCCTCCAGTCCAATTTTATGCCTAAGGAGACTGGCGGAGTTCCTGCCGCGATTCAAATCTTATGTCAAATTCATAAACTTGTTTTCTCCATTCTCCTTTCCTATCCCCATGTCCCATCAATCAGACTTTATATCTGCACAAAAGGCTGAGCCATCATTAAGGAGACAGCTTGCATCCAAATGTAATTCTGCACTTTTAAAAATAATACTAATGACAATGCCACAGGGCAGGGTCATTTTCTTACCCCAGGCGATCTGCCTCTCAGCCAACAGAGCATTGGCTGAAATAACATGTCAGTCGAACACGCAGTAAACTTTCCTGCTGCTGCCTTTTTGAAGACGTGCTCCTTGGAGTCATTGCTGCTGCTGGCTGCCGTTCTGTCTGTCTTCTAAAATATGAAAATCTCTTATGCATGTGTTGAGCCTGGTTTCCTACTTAGCATTTCAAGAGCCCCAAGGACCTTGAGGGGAAAAGAAAACAGATTCAGAATTTTCAATTT
Source organism: Mesoclemmys tuberculata (assembly GCA_007922155.1). Taxonomy (NCBI): domain Eukaryota; kingdom Metazoa; phylum Chordata; order Testudines; family Chelidae; genus Mesoclemmys; species Mesoclemmys tuberculata. The sequence continues at coordinate 7,226,011 of ML675629.1, read as the reverse complement.
TGATGACAATTTGCTTTCCCTACAGGATATGCTGAAGCACCTTGAAAACTCGTCAGATGCACTAAAGGAAATGCTCCATGCAGCAGGAATAAGGGCATGTCGCCTTCAGCTAAATTACAGAAACCAGTGGCAGCTTTATACAAATTGATTCACACTTTTACCTGCTCCCCCTTTCCCTCCAAAACCAAGGACTGTGACAGGTGAGCATCCAAAGGGTCTGTAGTTTGGGCTGGTCAGTAATGTGAATAATACTTTGCATGTCATCCTATCACCACAAGGCACTTTAAAAACATGTATTCATTAAGCCTCACAATTGCCCAGAGGCAGGTGCTATAAAGTTTTATTGTTTCCATTTCACAGATGGGAGAAATTGAGCTACAGAGGTTAGGCTCCTGGTGCATTGATAGCACTGCCGATCATGATGACTGATGTTGTCTCGTTGCGCTCCCCCATCTTTCTGTCTATCTCTATTTGTTGCCTCTTGTCTTTCACTGGGCTTGACTCACCTGATCAGTTCCCTGCTATCACAGGTGTCTTAGGCATTGGTGGTATCTTGGTCTCCCCTGTTCTCTGCCGGTGGCACACAACACTTTAGTCTCCCGGGGACTGAAATGGTGTAGTCTAACCTAAATTTACCAGACTTAGCATGAGCATACCTGTCAGGGATGGTCTAGATCAGTAGTTCCCAACCTTTTTTATACCAGGGACTGGCTTGCTGCCTTCCTAAACTGTGTCAGGGAGATCTCAGGGACCTGCATCGGTCCAAGGACCGGTTGCTGAGAAACACTGGTCTAGATAATATTTAGTTCTGACTTTGTGCAGGAGACTGGTCTAGGGACCTGTCGAGGTCCCTTCCAGTCCTACGTTTCAATGATTTTGTAGCACTCGAGCACCACTTAAGTCTTTAAAATGGGGCTTACATGGTTCGTATGCCTTGCGCTGTCCTTCTGCACAGAGGTAAATCTCAAGTACAACAAAGACTGTAACAGAAAAGCATTTAGGCGAGTGTGTGTATTTGCACATGTTATATTTCCATGCTGATGTGGGGCAAATTCTGCTCTTAGATATATATGGGCATCTTCCACTGATTTCACTGGAAGTTATGAGCATCCATGTTAGGGCAGAATTTAGCCCATCCATCCAGATTCTTGGTTCACATCCTATTTTATCTGAATGCCAAGTAAACATCTTGTTCATTATATGCATTAGTGTAAATATAACACTTTTTCTAACAAACTATTTAATAAATAGACTGCCAGTCCAAGAGAACAAGTAAAAAACTCACAATAAATTCTTCCTTTCTTTCTTGGAAAAATTAATCATTTTTCTCCCACCCTCTGATAAAAATAGGCTTTTGCTCTCTATTAACCCCAGGGGCTAAAAGATAGACTGTTCTCTAACAGGTGAATTAGTGCTAGATAGCATTACTACAAATGCCAAGTCATTAAACATGTAATTGGAATTTTTTTTTGCTATCTTAACTTTTCTACATTATGAAGGATCTTTGCAAACTAACGACAGAATATGAAGCTGCCCTGAGAGGTATTTGCCTTTTAAAATCAGGCATGAAAAACTCCCACCCCATCGCACGAAGAACTATCCCACCAATTTCCAATTACTTCTGCCACTGACAGTTCACTGGACTGTTAAGTTATATTGTGCACCGTGCTGTTAATGTGGTTAAGTCAGGCAGGTATTTGCTATTCTTCTTCTTTTTTGATTATACAGCAATTAAACTATGCCACAAATGGAAAAAAAAAAGTTTTAGGAATATTGGAATACAGTTCATTTAAAAGATGAATCTCTGGCAAAAGAATAAATCCCCATTTGTGTCTTGTGTGAAAAATGTTGCTATGAGGTTGTTCAGGATGCTCTGTAAAAGTCCCCATGACAAGTGGCACTCACTAGCATCAGCTGTGGGTGGTCTCAGCAGAGAGACTAAGGAGTTTATCTAGACCTTGATCTTAATTTTGCAATCATCGTAATATACAATCAGATTCCACCATCCTTATTGACTGTCTAGTTTAATTAGGTACTTACATGGCTCCCTTTGTTGTAGAATCTGAGCACCTCACAATTTTGGATGTACTTTGCCTCACAACACCACTGTGAGGTACTATCATCTCCATTTTACAGATGGGAAACAGAGGCACATAGAGGTTAAGGGCAGGTTTACATTTAGGGTTTGTCTACACTGACGGCGGAAAAGTCGCCACCGTCAGATCGACCTATCTGGATCAAATGAGCAGTCAGTGAAGACCCACCCAATCGAGCCAGAAGTCACCGCAGTAAAACCACTTCCTCAGGTGGCGTAGTACTGTGTCGGCGGGAACATGGTTCCCATTGGCGCAGTGCAGTGCAGACACCCCGCAGAAGGGAAGCACAGCAGTCGACGGGCGTTACGCAAGCTACATAGAGTACTCCCGTCGACTGCCACTGAATCGCCAGGTAAATGTAGGCTGGGCTTTAGTGAAGACACTATTATGCTGATGGGAATGCTTCTCCCGGCAGCATAGTTAATCCACCTCCATGAGAGGGGGAAGCTATTTTGATTGGAGAAGCCCTGCTGTTGTTATAGTGCTGTCTACACTGGGGGTTAGGTTGGTCTGACTGTGACACTCAGAGGTGTGGATTTTTCACACCCCTGAGCAACGTAATTATACCTATGTAAATTTATAGTGTAGATGTGGCCTAAGCAACTTGCCTGAGGTAACAAGGTTGTGACAGACCAGGGATTTGAATCTGGATCTCCTAAATTCTAGGCTAGGGGCCTAGCCACTGGATCATCCTTCCTTGCTCATGGAGTAAACATTGTACTCGCACAGAAAGCCTGAGTAAGGATTTATTCTCATTTAAGTTTCAATGGCTTCAGAAGCACTTAAATAGTATTAGGCTATCTGTCCATTGGTACATTTTATCCTGTGAGTAGCAACCCACTCAGCAAGTATTTTTATTCAGTCTCCGTGATTTAAATCGGATTATTTGCTGAATAAGGAGCTATTCAGCCTGAGCAGGGTTCGCAGAATCAAATGCTAAATGAACTTTTCACCAGAATATCATGTCTGAGACAGATCCCTACTTCAGGCTTGCTGAAATGTTCTTCACTTTGAACTGCCATCCTCATTATATAGCCAACAAACTTCCCAATGTTAGTCTTAAACACCTTGAGTGAAATCCTGGCCCCTTTGAGGTCGATGGCAAAACTCCAGCTGACTTCAGTGGTGCTAAATGGATCTCCTTAAATTCGAGCAAGTACACAAATTATGTCTCTGTGTTCAAACCCTCTCCAATGTTTATTTAAATGTTATCAAAATTATGCAGCTTAACCAGGGAAAGGTAACACTTCAGTAAACTTCTGCAGTCCAATCCCACCCAGTTGGAAATTGGGGCACCATACATAGGACCATGAACACTGGGTCAGTGTGGGGGCACCGACAAAGGAGGAGACACCGTTTTGTGTGCGATAAAGCTGGATTCTGCTCTGAAACTGCACTAGTCAGAAGCTCCTGTATTTATTCCAAAACGTATTGCACTTCTGTGCACTAAAGCACATTTTTTGTTAAGCTACCCAGAATGGATAGTTTATTTCGTATCATTACCTTCAAACAATGGATAATCAATTTGGAAGTGTCCTTATTTATCTGGACAAACACAGGAAAGCTTTGCAATTTAATGGCCTAACTATTCCTTAGAACAAATAGACCTATGCAATTCTGAGATCAGAGTCAATCCAGCTGTTTATAGTTGGCTGACTTCTGTTCTTGAAGCATAAAAACCCTGACTAGTAAAACTAGTAGTAAAATTTTCAAATGTTATCAGATATTCACACTTTTAAAACACATTGTGGCATCTGATTGCTGTACAGTGAAAATCACCCCCATGTTGAAGGTCAATTCAATGCCTGTGCACTGCTTAAGTTCCATGTAAGCCCCAAGGGAGAAGTAAGCAGTGCATAGACCTTTGCAAACTACTGCACAGGGATGAATTTCACCCTGTAGATCCCAGATCCAAACTCAAGAACTGTTACTTGTTAATGATATTATTTTTGTACATTTGTCTTTTGCATCATATGGACACCTACGCTGTACAAAGACCTTAAAAACAAGGGGCCGCGTTTTCCATTTCCTCATGCCGTGGTTAATCACCTACTTCAGCGCAGAGTAGGTGTTAAAGGGAACTCTGCTAATTTTTCAGTCTTTTGTACTCTGCTTTTTGTGTAACTGACCAAAGGTGCAACGTAAGAGAGGGTCAGGCCTAAGGTCCCTGCTCCAAATATCTTAAAAGATAAAGGCGTAGGACAAGACAGTGTTAGGAAAAGGCACAAGATAAGCTAAGAAGATGGTATTATATGGGATCCCTTGTGCGGGTTAGTTTATCTCATTTTAATTATGTTTAATGAGGTAAAGCTTCAGAGTGATGGTAGTTGCTGGAGAGCTTGGAGGAAGACATGGGGTCTGAAGAGGGTCTCAAAGGAGTGGGAGAAAGCCAGACATTAAAGATCAGGCTGAATGTTCCAGGAGTAGCAACCCCAAGTGAAAATCATCGCCATCAGGTGGATGGATGATCTGAGTAAATGAGTTGCTTCTCCCAGTCCAAGCAATATAAAATATATGCTGCACTGCCTGTACTACAAACCAGAGAAATAAAGACTTCTGGAATAATGATCTCAGTCCTGTTTCTTTCACTGGCATTACGATCATTTTTAAAAGGGCAACTCCGCATCCTTAGAGACTTCAGATCTATCAGTTACACAATGTTTGGGCTGAGATATGACTATGACAGAATGTCCTCCACAAAATGTCCCAGGCGCAATTTTCCATGTATCAGGGTCAGGCACCAATTTATGGAACTGTATATGCAGGAGGGAACATTCTTGCTAATATTGAAAGGAATAGTGGAGATCCAGAATGGAAAAGAGTGTGTCACAGTCATCCCTGACTTCAATAGAATTATATACGCTGAATGAATTTGACCCTGTGTCCATTGAAAGAGAAAGTGAGACAAGAAAAAGAAAAGTGACACATTTTCACCCAATGATCACATAATAGTGATCCGATACTATAGTGATGGGCGTTCTAGACAGACAGATTGACAGATAGCTCCACAAATGAATGGGCAAAATTCGAATACTTGTCCTCAAACACATATCTGCAAGGTAACGGGTTCAACTTAATTGAAAGGAGTGGTGTATGTGCAGAATAGATTGGAGAATACAAATCAGGGAAAGATCTTGCACTAGCAGCTCTTTCCATCTCTCTGAAAAGAATAAGTGATGCATCTGCAACTTCCACAGACCAGCTTCTCTCTACTTTGTCATGCTGAAAACACGTAGAACTATTGCAAGACAGCGGCAGCCGACCTTTAAAAGCCGTGGATGTATTTATTTATTTATTTCTGCCTGCCCAGAACAAATGGAGGGGGGGAAAGAAGTAATCCAGAAAAATAAACAGGGGAAAGAAGAGTTGCTTTTTTATAATTTTGAATTAAAAAAAAAAAAAGTGCCCAGATTTCTTTGTTGCTGAAGGGCATAAAGTCTGAATCTAAACACCCGGCCCAGAAATGCAAATATATCTCCAGCCACTAGATGGTAGTTAAAGCACAGAGTTGGACTGAACCACTGTGAAGCATATCGAGACAGGGCGACTATGGCTTAGCATGGAGTCAAGTCTGGATTGTTTCTTCCCCCCCATCCCTCGCTTCCCAAATTGAAGGGCGGGGGGGGAGGATGGATGGAAATGACTTAATCTCTTCTGTGCCTTTTTTGACTTAAAAAGAAAAATGGACATGGCAAAAGTGTTCCTGATTAGATTGGTACAAAAAGATGATGCATTCTTTCTGGATGAATCAGGAGATATGAGGCTCTGTCACTCTTTAGATATAGACCTGAAATACTAAGCTTAAATTTATAGCCCCTGGTATGAGCCACAGGATGCTGTTTACTCATACAGTAGAACTGGGTGCCGTTCTAGCAGTTCTTCTATGTGATCATTTACTTTATCACTTTGATGATTTCAGAAAATACAATAACTCTTTTTTTAAAATATCTTACCAGAGTAGATCTTTTATCAGCTCTCTTTGGTTTGAATCACATTTTTGGGATGGGAATCCCCTCCCCATCTCTTTCTTATACTCACATTTTGCTACTAGCTGCTGCAGTATAATTTTCCATGCTTTTTGGGTGGAATACAGTACTCTTTTGCACTTCCCCTGCACTTCCAGCTTTAATTTTAGACAAGATGCTCATTTCCAAATAGGAGGATGAGATTTCCAAATAAAAGAAAGATACTGCATTGAACATTCAGTTACTTTGGAATTAGAATGTGTTCTAGCTGCAACATTTGGATTTTGGATGCAACCCTAAGTTTGTGAGCGTTTGAATCCAGAGACCAAGTGCAAAATTTTGATCTGATCCAGGTTTGCATTCTGACCATCTCACCTCCACCCCACAGTTTTGGAGTATTTGGTTTGGGCTCATTTCTGATACAAATGGTTACAGCAGGACAAACAATGGCACATGAGCCCACTGCAGTTTTTTGATAAGTGGGGAATACCAGATTCTTCACCAGAACCACTCTAGCCCTTCCTATAGTGGAATTAATTGTGTAGTTTCCCTTGGGTGAAATTTCTTCCTGATCCTTGTTGCTAATCAGCTTGTGCCCTGAAGCATGCGGATCAATATCCCTTCTACTTTTTAGCCTGTGTAATGTAATTGCAGTTGTTATTCTTAATACAAATGCCCACTCCTTTGAAGCTTTTCAAGCTATTTGCCTCAGTAAAATCCTGTGATACTGAGTTCCATACACTGAAAATATTATCTTGTTAACTTCAGTTATCCAGAACTAAAAAAAGAACTATGATACATTGAAAACTATAAAGAAAACATCTTTTAAAAAATTATAAACATGAATAAGTATTTTTAGCCATGAATTAAATTTAAGGTTGAGATGAAATCTCTAGAAATATTATGCTGTCCTACATCATTCTGCAAGTTGCTAGGAATTGCTCTGTTGCTAGTACATGGATTTTGTTTGACAAAGTAGAGATTTACCTCAGAAGCTCTATCTTATCATTAATAATTCTCTGCTTTTCTATGACACACCTGATCCAGGATCTCAGTGCGCTTTTGGTCTGACCCATATCTCCTTGAACTCATTAGGAATCTTTTGCTTTGTGCCCATGAATTCCTTTATCCTCATGACAGGCACGTAGGTAGGTAACAGCCAAAAACAACCATCCTGTTTAGGGCTGTTCGAAAATTTTCCATCAAAACGTTTTTCAGTGGAAAATTGGATTTTTGACAAAGTGAAATTTTTCACAAAAAGTGGCTGCTCTCCATGGAACTTTTACATTTTTCGTGAAAAACGGAACATCTGAAAACGGAAAGATTTGGACCCTGAAATGCTGCTATGGTGCCTTTTGGGAGTTGTAGCTGAGGTGCCTCATTCTCTCACTCTCCTCTATGAACTGGGCTCCCCAGTCAGACTTACCCTCCCATAATGCACCACCACCATGTGACTGCCCTTATGCACCAAAATGGGAGACCATAATGCATCATAAGAAATACAGTTTGACCAGGAAGCCTGGTCTCTAGAGGAGAATGAAGTATGAGGCACCTCAACTACAACTCTCATGAGACCTCATGGTGGTATTTCAAAATTGAAATATTTTGGTTGTTGGCCAAAATCTTTCAATTTAGGCCAAAACATTCTGCTGAAAGCTCACAGTTTCCCCATTATGGAAATTTCTACTTCAGTAGGATGGACAAAGCCCACATTTGTTAACTTTCAGGGCATCCTATAAGGTTCAAATATTCAGGGTGAAATTCATCCCTGTGCACACATTCTGCACAATACGTATGCACCGCTTTGTCTCTGAAGTTAGATTTGAATGTTGCATAGGCCTTGTGCGAGCCCTATGCAAATAGATTAATTTTGCCATCTGGCTTTTGTGTGTGTCTGGCAGCTGGAGAGGACAGACATTTTTCTGGCTGGGGAGAAGTCTGGAGTTCATTGTTGGCCAGTTTTGCTAATTGCTATTTTATATTGACTACACATGATGGGCCCAGACTATGATAGGCACATTTTAAAGAGATACATCGATTATACCCATTACACAGGTGTGCAATCTGAGGCCCAAAGAGGTTACGGTGCATGCCCAAAGCATCAGTGGCACAGGAGGATTGACAGCTCAGCAGAATCCCCTGCTCTCACACCCGTGCTGTAATCAGTGCTTCCTTAATTAAACCCAGTTCCACTGCAATCCCTCAGGAGTGTTCTGGTCTCTTCCAGAACTGAATGGCTTGATCCATTCCTGACCCAAACCTGAAACAATTATTTTCTTCTTCTTCTCAGACTATATTTAATATAATTTTTATCTGCAACATCTCTGCCTGTTGGAGACTGTATTTTGGGCTTCTAGTGCGGGCTGGACTTAGTTTTAATAACTATTTATCAGTACTATGAACCCAATTTTGCAAGGGCCAATTTCATCCACGGTGGCAAAACTCCTGACTTCAGTGGAGTTACACCACGGATTAATCTGATATATGATCTTCCCTAGATACCATTCCTGACAAGAAATGTCTATGTATGTGAAGAATGGGGATGAGGGGTGGGAGGAGAATCAGAGGCAAGACTTTGAAGGTATTGTTTCAGGAGAATAGTAAATCACATACTCATTGCTTACCGCACAGAATACACTAAAAGGGAGCAAGAAAAATGAAGAAACAGGCAATTTTGCTCACTTCAGCACTCACATTTTTTTAAAGAATATTCTTAAAATCTCAGAATAATATTTAATTGGAAAAAACCAAGAAAATCTTACATCATCCCCATAACGTGTTATTGTTAAATATATTTATTATAAGCGGGCATGATTTTCAGGGTGAAATCTGGCTTGCAGAAGTGTGAAATATTGAGAGAGAGAGAGGGAGGGAGATGGAGAGTACATAGGACACTGAGCTGTGCAAGTTACAGAGAGAATGGCAGATCTTATATTTCAGAGATACAAGCACAGTACAGTTCATATGTGCTAGAGAAGTGTGACTCAAGTTCCCTACTTAAGGCTTTGCTGAAATTGCCCAGTATGTAGGGGAAAACAGATGACAGAGTAATTAGAGATGTGAATGTAATTTATCATCCATGGTCTTGAATTTCCTATAGCAGATTGAAACGACCAGATGATTTTAACTAGTAGACTAAAGATTCGGAAAAAAATGGAGCTTGGTATGTAAGATAACTGTTATCTGACACAGATGTTGAATCTTTAGCCCAGAGCAGCCATAGGCACGTCTGCAAATATTTTACTGATGACAAATATGGGTGTGCAAATCGATCAGCAGCTAGGTTAGGGATTAGCTTTGCTGCTCTCTCTCAGCCCATTTCTGCAATCTGTCTAGTACTTACTCACTCGAGGAGCCTTATGAAGGCAATTGGACTACTTGGGTGAGTACACGTTAGTTCAGGCAGGCAGGATCTGACCCTCTCTTAGGAGACAAGAGGAAGAGAGTGACAAAAAGTTAGAATGTCCTTTTGAGTTGGGCTAGTACAGGGGTCGGCAACCCGCGGCTCCCGAGCCGCATGCGGCTCTTCAGCCGCGGTAAGCCACGGCTCCGGAACACGGCTCCCCTAGTGACTAGGGGACCAGAGCAAAAATTCTTCCCCTATTGCAGGCATGTCCAAAGTACGGCCCCACTCTCCAGCTCTGCCGCCGAAATTGACAAGGGACAGTCAATTTCACGGCGGAGGGTGGTCTGAAGTGCTGGCTGCTGGGGTGCAGTGTGTTGGGTGCTGTGTGCATAAATGTGTTTATTTATGGCCCGGCCCCTCTGTCAAATTTTAGAACCCATTGTGGCCCGTGAGTAAAAAAGTTTGCCCACCCCTGGGCTAGTATGATATTTCAATGCTGGAAAAAGTGACTGGTGTTTTCTGGTGAGTAGGCAAGAGTTGTGGGAGGCTCGGATCAATCCCTTTGAGCTAGACTTTTATTTAACTGAGGTAGCTTAAGTAAGTAAAGTATTTTATTTAAACATAGATATCTCTTAATAGGGACCCACATGTTTTAGACACCCCTCTCTCTCTTTCCATTCTGGGTGCCGATTGGTTAGTCTCACTCATAGGGGGAGTAGGCTATATAGATAGGCCAAACTTAAAACCATCTATCTGAAGCATCCCTTCACTCGCAGGCTTTGAGTGTTGACATAAAATGGGACCTTGGTCTGACCACCAATGGATGTAAAACACGTGGCTATTTTGGTTTTGCCCCAAGAAAACAATCCCTGCCTTTGGTGACCTTTATTTCTGCAGAACACACCTTTCTCTTGACCGCTTAGGTAAGATCTTGACATTTCAAGGTGACGGATTGACTGCAAAGTGTCATCCACAGATGGAGAGTATTTTTAGACCTTCATAGTCTCATCTACTAGACAGACTCAGGTACATTCTGGGACATCTCTTATTCATTTGTGTTGCGCTAACCTCAGAGCGTTGAGAGGTTAGCTCTGATCTGAATAAGCCTCCAAAAGTAGGAGGCTTATCCAAAGGGTGGATCCAATCCTGCAAAACCTTTGCTTACATGAGTAGTGTTTCCTCAAACAGAAAGTCTCATTGACATGAATCAGGCTACTCAGATGAGTGCTATCTACTCATGATGTTAGTAAGAGCTTGCTGTATCTTTACTTTGGTGTGTAATGGAAGATTAGGGACAAAATAGACTCTGTGTTTCTTGACTGATATTATTTTAAAATTTGTATTTAGACAATATTTTTTAATATATGGCTAATGGAGATAAGATAATTCAGGGCTATGGTAATGCAATAGAAAGCCATTCATCTGTTGGTTAAATAAACTCAGAAATATACATGTTGTATATTTCTGAATGTGCTCACAGTGAAAGATGCTTATTTTCTTCTGAAATTTCAGCATGCTGGTTGAAGCAACATAGATACAGTTTCCTTTTAAATTACCGTAAATACATGCCAAGATTATATCTGACCACAGTGCCAACAATTTTTAATGGAACTAAATTCTGTCAGCGATCGTCCCAAAACCACATAATGGGTCTTACACCTCACTCACCCATGCTAGCTTTATCTTGATTTAATGCTGGTATAGCAGAGCTGAGAATCAGCCTGTGAGTTTGAAGAGATGAATCTACTATGATTCCCAGCTAGGGGAGTCTAAGAGTTTTTGCTCAAGAGATGAGCTGGTTGGGAACTTTTTGGAAAAAAAAAAGTTCTTTGATGAAAAATGCCCATTTATCTTACCTCAAAACTGTTTGTGGGAAAAATTTGATTTTGATGAATATCTTGACTTGACAAAATGTTGAAAAGCAAAGTTCTGAAATTGCCAAAATGATATTTTCTAACTGAAAAACTGAAACTTCTGTGTTTTGAAATGACTTTTGGTTTAGAAATTTAACTTATCTTTTAAAAAATCATTTAAAAGAAGAGGGAAAGGTTGAAATTGAAGCAGAACATTTAACAAATATTGAAAGTTAATGTTTTGATTAATCCAGATGGAAATGTATGTATTTGTTTATGTTGGTTTGTCAGTTCACAAAACATTCTGAGATTTCGAGTATATGTCCTGAGTCAGGATGGGGAATTTTTTTTATAAATCTTGAAAATTCTCGCATGATGCAAAAACTGTTTCCTGTCCATCCCTAGTAGAGAGGCTCATCCTACCCCTTAGCTCTGGAGGTTTCAGGTTGAATTCCTCATGGTAACTGTGATGATGGTTGATACAAAGGGAGGGCTCATCCAGAACTGCTGTGGGCTGCAGACGTTTGAGATCACACTCCTCCATCCAGGGTAAGTCTGTCACTCATTTCAGTATGACATGCATGTCCTCTTCTGTACCTGAGCCACAGCAATATGAGTCTGCAACTGTCTGCTAGGGGACTTAATTCTTTAGCACAAGATGCCACAAACTCTCCACTCTGGCAGACTTGGTCTCAATCCTTGATGGCGAGCATAAAGACAGAGTTTACAGTGAAATGTCTATTGGATTCTAATCCAGCTGTCTAAGGACTCTGGCTGGGATTTTCAGAGGAGCCTAAGGGGAATTAGGCACCTAACTCCCATTGTGAAATCCCATTCTCCATTCCAAATCAATAGACTAATTATTTTGCCTGAAAGAATAATAGCGTCCAACTGGTGGTGTATTGTGAGAAACAAACTCCTTTTTTGTCTTAACCACAGCACAGTGCTTGGATATTACACTAATAAGTTCTAAGTAAATTCCAAAAGAGAGACAGAAATTTGAGGAGGTGCATTTGCTCCTGCACAGAAGGGATGATGAGATAACAGTCTAGGATCTATTTGCTGTGTCTCTCAGATTTCTCTCTGGTGCCCAGCGTACCTGAGGTGCTCTTTGCAATATAAATATGTTCCACCAATCAACATTTTTGAGTTGCAGTTGAGAGAACCCTTCATTTCAGGAGCAGCTCTGGTAGACTCCCATGTGGTTCTAAAGGGAAGATTTAGCTCTCTTAGCAGCATCTTTTTTTTCTCTTTAAGATCGACATCAGAACCTTCCATCTGAACAGAAATGCTATATCCATCCCTTAGTAAAACATCATTTATTTGCCAACTTGTTTTTCCCACAGACTCCCGCTCCCTTTTGTGTTTGCGTTAATGTTCTGAATGTCTACACCGCAGAGCCGATGATTATTTGTGAGACAGAGTGAGTTAATGCAGATTTGCAAGCTGTTCCCATTTGTTAAATGTCAGAAAAACACATGCAAGTCACTGGCTTTAGCACTTAGCTGCCAGCTGGCTCTTCTGAAAGGAGGGGACAAATGACAGTCTATCAAACAGCATGCTTTCAAAGAAATAAGAGACCTGTTCCAGAACTGCAGCTTCAGTCTCTTTTAACAACATAAGCAAAACTAGGAGCCAACTTCATTTTTCCCCTCTAGCTCTAATGAGCACATAACTCGGCTACAACATTTTGCCCCCTCCCTCCTTCCCTGCCACCCTTCCCAGTGAAACTAACTATAAACTCGATTCACAAAGCTTATAAAGAAAACAAGTGTCCAAATTACCAGGATTTTTTTTTTTTTTTTTGGTTTGGCTTGAAAGTAAGATCTAAAATGTCAAAAGGAAAAGTAATGGGGTTCTGAAATCGACTTCAAATCTCAGAAGAAGATTGTGGGAAGCTTCTGCCAAATGGAAGTATTTATCCATTGGTAAATGCCCAATATAGATTAACATATTTTAATTATAGTCTCAGGGTTTGCTGTGTTCCCCAAAGAATAAATGGTTTAGGCTTAATCAGTGAGCCAACACTGTGCGGGATTTTTTGTCATACATCCTGATGGCAAGTTCGGTCCTTGAGAAAAGAGCTGGATTTTAAGCCCTGGATAATGCAGAACTGTTTATCCACGAACATGTGCAGGATGAGTGGTAGAAGTCCCAACTTCCCTCTGTACCCCACTGACATGCTTCAACCCTGCCATGGAGGAACCAACCATTGTGTGTCACCATCTCCATTCAGTCCTCAGCTTCTCTCCTGAGACTGTCAAAACGGAGACCAAATTACAGTGGTGCTTTTTCATGTGATGTCCATTAGGAGTTATGAGCCCCCCTCATTAGCTGGTCTCTGAACAGCTGTCATCTGTTGATGACTTTTTATCACTACTGATAAGGGCTAGATCAGAACAGGTAACTTGTATTCTCTTCCCAAGCCCTGAGTCCCCACGTAAAAAATATCCAGAATCAGATTCTGCCATACTTACACTGAGTAGCACTTTATTACACAAGTGGTCCCGTTTACTCTAGTAGGACTATTTGCATTGTAAGACGTTCATTGTTGTGAGCAAGGGAGTCAGAATTTGACATTGTTTTAGTAACGTGCCCGGAAATAATATACTATCATGGGACAATATCTGATCCCACATTAATACTTTGAAACATGCAGACTGCTCTCAAAGACTTTCTCAATGCGTATTTGGGCAGAATGTTCAAGGTTCATTGTGTGCTGTGTGGTTACTCATTATAGCTCACTATTATGTCTCAGTGTCTTGATTTAGAAAGCTCACAGTCAGCAGGGACATGAGTATCACACAATAAAAGCACCCCCCAAATGTCACCCAGTAAATGGAAGATTGGAAATGGAAGTAATGGAAGTAAATGGAAAGTCCCCCCTTCATTTGGTCCTGGTTGTCTTTCATTTTAGACCCTAGATGGAGCAGCTTGGCTCAAGTCTTGTTGGAATAGTTCAGTTAAAGAGAGAGGCTCCCCTGTTTGTCTAGCTTCCTGCAGAGACCCATGTGAAGATACCGCCTCTCTTACCTTCATTGGATCTGGCTGGCAAAGCTCATCAGACAGAACGTTACAACACTGCAGTCTGTCAAAATCCCTGATGTCTGATCCTGAGGCGTTGGATCACTATGAATTAGTTGCAGGTCAGCATATGGCTCTGGTGTTTTTTCAGTGGTCTGAGTGTCTCTGTCTTCTATGAGAGTTTGTATTCCCTCAGTAGGTACCAGTGTTCGGTCTGCCTCTGTTCTCCTGGACTCCAGACAAATCAGATTTGTCATGCTCATTAAGTGAAAAGAGCATTAGGGTCAGTAGGCTCTTCCCCTCAGTTTTCTTCAGGAGTGTTAGCTAGTACTGAAGCAGAGAATACTGGCGATGAAAGGGAGAAATGGCTTCTGTTGAAGGCTGATGACTGGGAGACTGCACTTTCTAGCGGTTAGAGCAAGGGGCTAAGAGAAGGGATTTTTGGTTCTGTAGCTGGCTCTGTCACCAATTTACCGTCTGACCTTAAACTCTCTGAACCTCAGATTTCCTATTTGTAAAATAGAGATTATACTAATCTAGCTTTTCTCACAAGCTCTTGAGGCTTAAATAAGTAGGCGATGTTTGCGAAGCGCATTGGCAACCTTGGATGAAAGGCATTGTCAGAATTAAGGTAAACGTTTTAAAAGCACCTAAGGACCAGAATTTTAAAGGTATTTAGGTGCTTAAATATGCAGAAAGGTGGAATTTTCAAAAGCACCTCAGCACCTAAGGTCCATGGATTTCAGCGGTAGTTAGGCACTTGGGAACTTGTGAAAATCTCCTAGGCATTATCTGCAGCCCTAGGTGCCTAAAGACCATTTTATCTGAACTGAAGGTCTGTGCTCTGAGAATGGAGGGTCTTGTGAAGGCACTGGCTGGCTTCAATTCCCAGCTTCTCTGCATACTTTCTGAGTTAATTTTGGCAAGTCACTTAAAGCCTGCTCCAAAGCCCATGGAAATCAAGGGACGCCTTCCCATTGAATTCAATGGGTTATGGATTAAGTCATTAATTACTCTGCATCTCAGTTCCCATCTGTAAAATGGAAATAATATTATTCTGTTCAAGCACAACTATCTGCCTAGGTACCCACCACTTCAAGGTTGTGGCCTGACTTTAGGCTTCTGAACACAAACATTGCACTGGGATAGGATTTATCAGTACAGACAACCAAAAATCTATTTCCATTTTGTTTTTGTCCTCCACACTTTTATTTTCTATTCTGTTTTATATAGGTTCTTAAACTGTGCTCATCACTGTTGTATTTGAGTACCCTCAAGTAGCACTTTCAGCATGTCTGTCACAAGTCATTTGTTCTCTCATCCTCTCCCCAGAGGGAAAAGCATGTGCAGAGGAGTGTCTTGTTTTGGAAAGCTTGTAAGTGGTTTTGTTTTAAGTCTCTATGTTGCTGTGTATTTATGTAAGAGAAGGTCGGTCAAAGAAATGTGTGTTGGACTTGGAGTGGAATTTTGTGATGGTCTTTAGTTCCCAGGGGAGTTTATCCCTCAGTGGTAGACCAGTCCATGTGAGAGTTCTTGTCACCTGCGCAGATGACCGATAGTCCAATGATAGCGAGTTCTATGGTGCCAGAGACGCATAGCTGTTAACCACAGGCATCATCCCAGACCTTTAGGTGATCCTGGGCCCATGCCATGGAATGCTTTGAGAATGTAAGCATGTTACTGCACCAATAAAACTCCACTGGCAGCGGCTTGCGCCATTCCGAAAAAGGGAACCACTATTCCAAATAAACTGAAGGTTTTTCAGTAGGAGACAGACATGAGTGTGAACACATACCTGCCTTTGCCCCCCAAAAAGGTATTGTACAGGTGCAGCTGTTGGGTGTAGACCAGGCCTGGCTAACCAACACAAGTTGAACAAAACAACAAGAGTTCTGTGTTTCTTGTTTTGCTGAAAACAGGTTAACATGGTTACCCCTTTAGAACTCGTCAACATAAGATGAGCAAAGTGAGTGGTTAATATGTGAAGAGTGAAAGTTTTCAGCAAGCCTAGTAAAAATCTGCTTGCTTCATTACAGTTACCAAAGTAGGCAAAGAAGATAGCCATCACTTTCTCCATGACGTCTTAACTCCTGAAAATTTTAATAAAACAAGGAACATTTGTAGTACTAAATGATAAGTTGAGCATTCACCGTTGATTTTTAATCAACTAACAACAGTGACATGTTAAAAGAATGCCATTAAGAAACCATAGCTTGATGCATTTGCTCTTTTCCTGTGCAGGGAAAGCTTTCCCGAGGCTCTCAGTTATTGCTAGGATCCTTTCAAAAAAGCACTTTCAACATTGTTGTGTATTTTGTGTCTTGCCTAATTGCATAGAAACAGAGCTTAGCTGGTTGCTATAGCAATTGAGTTAGACTATTAGGGGATAGCTCAGCCAGTCCTGCTGGTTTTAGTGTTAGTTCAATAATGACGCTCCTTGTGTTACATCTCTCTGTGATCCTGTGCTGATTTCTCTCTCTGAATGCAAACAATTAAAAGGAATTCAATATAACAAAAGTGGCACAGAGGATGGGATCTACTTGTGCTGCATCTGCAAAGAAGTAAAAGTCAATGTAAGAAAAAAAACCCTTTTTGCTGTTTTAGGGGCGGGGCTGTTTACATTGATGATTCAAACTCAAACTAAACAGGCTTGGCTTTGTTCTGACAGAAGTGAAGCAGACAGACTGGGAACAGGGAAAACAAAAGCAGTGTTAGTGAATGGAAATCACCAGCAATTGTGTGTTAATGACCCCAACACACATGAATAAAAGCCACTAAAAGCAAAAGAAAAAAAGGGAAAAATAAAACAACAACAAAACCAGAGGGGCAGAAATGGCTACATTTATGGGCCCCTGGGACCTTTTGATGAGACTCTAGAGAACTGGAACTCAGATACTGAGAGTTTTCAGCTTTTTGTTACTGCAAATGAAATTACAGATGCAAAGAAGGTGCCCATTTTCTTAAGTGCTGTAGGAGTTAAAACCTGTACTTATTGTGCAGCTTAGTGCTGCCTGATAAGCCAGATAAAATCTTACAGTGACATTGTGAAAATCCTGAAGGCACATTTTTCTCCAAAACCGCTGGTAATTGCAGAGAGATTTAGGTTGCAGAAAAGGAATCAAGAAGAAGGTGAAACAACTGTGCAATTTGTAGAAGCTCTGAAGAAGCTTGCTGAGCACTGTGAATTTAATGATGTGTTAAATGACATCCTACGTGATAGGTTAGTGTGTGGTCTGCACAATGAAGCAATACAGAAGAGGACCAGCTCACCTGGCAGAAGGCCATTGAAATTGCAATCTCTGTGGAGCTGGCCGCAAAGGAAGCCCAATAGTTCAGTGTATCGACCAGAGTGCATACGGTGTCACAAGAACCTACCCACAGGAAGTGGGAAGCTGGGAATGTTACCGCTGTGGAAAGCCGGAATGCTCGTGTAAAGACCTAGTGTGTCGCCAACGTGGCAAAAAGGGACACATTGAGCGTGCCTGCAAACAAAAGAAAGAAAAGTCAAACAGAACAGGCAAACTGGAGAAAAAGAAGCCTGCTGCCTGGCGGACCCAAAAGGAAAATCTGCAGGCAGTAGAGCAGACTCAGGATGATCAAAGTGACACCCAGTCAGAAAAAGTGCCACTCCATGTGTTGTCCATGACTGTTGGCTCACATGAATACTGGGTAACCCCGCTGTTGGAAGGGAAACCTGTACCCATGGAACTGGACACCAGCGCAGCAGTTTTGCTGATCTCACACACTCTGTATAAGGAGAAGCTAAAGCATCTCCCACTTAAGCCAACAAAAATTGTTCTGAAGACCATGTTGGGCACTACTTGTGTTAAGGTGGAGCTCAATGGACCAACTGCTAAATTGTCACCATTCGTGGTGGAAGGCAATTACCCAGCCTTAATGGGAAAGTCATGGTTTAGGAAGATCCAGATGAACTGGTCAGAAGTGCACAGGATGGCAAAATAAGAAACAGGTCTGACAGCTGTATTAAAGAAAAAAACTGCTGTTTTTAGAGAGGACCAGGGAAGTATGAAGCGAATCATCATGACATTGGACATTAAGCCTGACAGCCAACCAAAATGTCTGAAAGGCAGAACTGTGCCATATGCCATCAGGCCAAAAGTTGAAGTGGACCTGTTGCGCCTGGTCAAAAATGGAGTCCTAGTAGAAGTTCACACTTCTCACTTACCATCGACCTCTAAATATCAATTTTTGGATCACGCACAGGCATTCTGTCATTGGCTACTAGTCGTATGCAAAAATGGGCATTGTTACTTTCCACGCACACATATGAGATCAAATATTGGAAATCTGTTCTGCACTGCAACACAGATGGTCTCTCAAGGCTGCCTTTACCAGTTAAACATCAATATATTGGCCAGAAAAAAATCTTCTACTTTGAACAGGTAGAGAACACACCACACCCATCACTACTACTCAAGTAAAGAAGGCAAGTCGTGTTGACCCACTACTGTTCCAAATTATGGACCTAGTGATGCATGGAACATCTCTACAGGACTCTTGGGTCTCATTTGACCTTCTTCCCTGCATGTCCAGGAGGATGGAGTTATCAATCCATTCTGGTTGCTTGTTGTGGGGGATGCGCCTCGTTATTCCACCACTACTGATCACAGTTCACTGTGGAATAGTGCACATGAAAGAAATTGAAGGAAGCTACTTTTGGTGGCCTGGCCTGGACAGTGCCATTGAAGAGAAGGCAAGAGCTTGTAATTCATGTCAGAGTGTGAGAATGCGCCTCAGTCGGCGCCCCTACACCCATGGGACTGTCCTGAAAACCTGTGGCAGCATATTCATGTTGATTTTGCTGGCCCATTTGAAGGAAGCATGTTCCTGGTTGTTTTAGACGCCCGCTCTAAATGTCCAGAAGTCTCTGTAATGCCGTCATACTGCTGAATGTACTATCCAGAAACTGCAAGAAATCTTTAGTTGTTTTGGTCTGCCAGAACTACTTGTGAGCAACAATGGACCGCAGTTCATCTCTCAGGATATTGAAATTTTTATGACAGCAAAACCAAGTAATCAGATGTGCACGCAGAGCAAAAGACTGAACCTTTAGTCCTGGACAGCCTGTCCTAGATAAGAACTATGTTTCTGGAGCTAAATGGGTCCCTGCTTCAGTCATCACCTAGACAGGACTTGTTTCCTATACTGTCCATACTGCAGATGATCTCATCTGGAAGGGGCATGTTGATTAGTTGTCGCCAGGTCATACGTGTCCCAAGGGCACATCTCTAGTTGAACTGCCTGACCTCACCATTACAGGTGAGATATCACCGAGTCAAGAGCCACCCACTCCTGACTCCCCTTCTCCATTCACCTATGCAGCAGATACAGCCCCCTCTCCTGTTCGAGCAGATACAACATCCTCACCTGTTGAGCTACGAGTCCTGAGCCCACTGGTAGACCGCACCAGTAACACCTTCTGGTGCAAGAACACCAGAAGCCCACCGTAATCCACCTAGAAAGAGAAGGCCTCCTCAACAGCTTTAGCTAGGGCAAACCCACATTACGGGGTAGAATAATCCCTGGGGTTTAGCCAGGAAATGAGGCAGTCTACTCTCATTCCCTAACTGAGTGATTATTCAGTTAAATGGGCGTTTTCATTACGGGAGGAGGAATATGTTGTGTATTTTGTGTCTTGCCTATTTGCCTAAGTTGCCGTAGCAACAGAGCTTAACTTGTTGCCATAGCAATAGCGTTAGACTAGTAGGGGATAGCTCAGTCAGTTCTGGCTGATTTTACTGTTAGTTCAATAAAGATGTTCCCTATGTTGCATCTCTCTGTGATCCTGTGCTGATTTTCCTCTCTGAATACAAACAATTAAAAGGAATTGAACATAACAAACATGTAGACCAACACTGTACAACCCTAAACTTGGACCACGGTCACAAGGTTCACTGAGGTTCGGAGTCAGATATGTGAGCCTGGGCTGAGTTTTAAACAAGGTCTGGATAACTTTCAAGGGAATTGATGCTTTCTGGTATGGGCTAGAAACTACAGAGTGATCATTTAGTGATTTCATATATCTTCAACATGAATGGTTTAATTTGCAGGGAGATGATCCATGTGAATCTAAAGCTCAAAGTGAAGCTCAAAGGGATAAAATTTACCCCTCTGGACAAGTTCTACATTACACTTCAGTGTCACTTAAGCCTTATGGGCCAGATCCTCAGCTGGTGTGAAGTTAATAGAGCTATTGCAATTTATATCGGCTGAGAATTTGGCCCTATGGGTGCATACCCAATATGCTGGCCCGTTACTCAAGGGTGAATTTCACCAGGGCATGAAATGATGCAGATAAAAATTGTGGGAGAGATGGAGTGTTTCCATGAACCCTTGTGATCCAAAATCAGCCAAGTTACAAATCTCTGTGGTTAGATGCCCAGATGAAAGGCACTAGAGAAATTTTTAGTGATGACAGTTGGGATATGAATGAAGGGCATCAGTAAAGATCCAACAAAAAAAAATCTAGTGCAGTTGTCTTGTTTTCCTTCTGCTTTTGTTCATTATAGTGAATTCAAACTGTGTATTTTACAATGAACGCATAATGCATATTTCCAAAATAATTCCTAAGAAATAATTCTTTTCCACATGGGGCTGTAGCAGATACATGCCAGAGTTACAGTTCCCAATTGCAAGGCAGAATTCCAGTTTGGGAAAGTGTTTCCCTGTGTCCACATATGCCATTTACTGCCTTACATGTGGCTCTAGGGGTATGATTCCCAGCTCTTGTAGAAAATACTTGCACTAGCTCTCCTCAAAGTCACAGTGGCAAAAAATAGTAGTGTAGCTGTAATAATAGGAAGAGTGGTGATTGCAGCCCTACCTGGCTGCCCCAAGAACATAATCACAGGGTCTAGGTGTATTCAGGGTGGGTAGGCCATTTTGCTGCTCACTGCTGGCCATTTACCATGGCTACTGTTTTATTTTTAGTTCATTGGCTCAAGCAGATCTAACGCAAGTATGTCTGCTTGAGTTTGGAATCATTCGCCTCACTCCAAGTGTAGAAGTAGCCCAAGAGTTATGTTTGCAATGATGGTTTGGGAAAACTCTGTCAGCACAAGAACTTCTGGGCTTAGCTCAGACTACAAGAGCCTGAGCTGTTTTTCTTGTAGATGGGGAAAGGAGGAATTCAGTGGCCTGGCTGGCAGGGTCTGGAAGGACCATGGCTGCTGAAGGCAGGATCAGGCATGTGGAAGGCATAGGACAGGTGATGTGTACCTCCCTGATTCATTAGAAATACATGATAGAATCATAGAGGTGCAGGCTGGAAGGGACTTTGAGAAGTCATCAAGTCCAGTCCCCTGTGATGAAGTAAGACCAAGCAAACATAGACTATCCCTGACAGGTGTTTGTCCAATCTGTTCTTAAGAAGTTTCAATTCCACAACCTCCCTTGGAAGCCTATTCCAGAGCTCATCTACCTTTATAGTCAGGAAGCTTTTCCTAATACCTGACCTAAATCTCTCTTGATGCAGATTAAGCCCATTACTTCTAGCTTCAATGAACATGAAGAACAACTGATCACCATACTCTTTATAACAGACCTTAACATATAAGACTGCTATCAAGTCCTCCCTCAGTCTTCTTTTTTCAGTGTTCACCATGCCCAGGTTTTTTAACCTTTCCTCATAAGTCAGGTTTTCTAAACTTTTTATTTTAATCATTTTTGTTGTGCTTCTCTGAACTTTCTTCATTTTTTCCATATTTTTCCTAGTGTGGCACCCAGAAATGAACCCAGTACTCCAGCTGAGGCCTTACCATGGTCAAATACAGCAGTACAATTATATCCCGTGTCTTACAACATTCCCGTACATCCCAGAATGGCATTAGCCTTTTTTGCAACTGCATCACAGTTATGACTCATATTCACTTTGTGATCCACTATAATCCCCAGATCCTTTTCAGCAGCACTATCACTTAACCAGCTATTCCCCCTTTTGTAGTTGTGCATTTGATTTTTCCTTCCTAACTATAGTACTTTGCACTTGTCTTTATTGAATTTCATCTTGTTGATTTCCAACCAATTCTCTAATTTGCTAAGGTGGTTTTGAATTCTAATCCTGTCCTCCAAAGGGCTGGCAGTCCCTCCCAGCTTGGTGTCATCCACAAATTTTATAAGCATACTGTCCACTCCATCATCCAAGTCATTAATCAAAATATTGAATAGTATTGGATCCAGGACTGACCCCTGTGGGACTCTACTAGATATGCCTGCCCAATTTGACAGAAAACCATTAATAACTACACTTTGAGTGCAGCTTTTGAACCAGTTGGCGCATGCGCTCTCTCTCTCTCTCTCTCTCTCTCTCTCACACACACACAAATACTCTTTCTTACTTCATAATGGAGTCACTGGAAACCAAGACTCTTGGAGAATACAAACACAGTTCTCTCAGGTCCATTGATATGGGAAAGGCCTATTGGCTAGGCCACTGGACAGAGGATGCATGAAGGTAAACAATAAAATAACCCACCGGGCAGAGTCATCTCATAATGTAGGAATTTCTAGTGCCATTTTGTTAGTTTCCGATTTTTATTGCAACTGTTGGCTGCTTTTGCGGCTGCCACATAAGGTAGCGAGCCATGATCCAACTTTTCTCCTGACTATGGGAGCCTCACTCTTCTTTTTTTAAAAATATAAATGCCAGAGATGTTCTCCTCTCAGAATTTTAATTGAAGATCTCTCCTGCAAGCAATGCTGTGTGTAATGTAAAACGTTCCCCACCCCAGTTCTAGTCTTGAATCTGGTAAGAAGCAGCAACACCATTCTGTAGACCACTTATACCATCTCATCCCCCATCTGCCATCTCAGGTCATCTTTATCTTACAAAAGAGATGAAACTCCTTCTTACAGCCCTTCAGAAGTTGCTTCTTTTCCGTTGAAGACTTTCTCTGCTGCATGAGTTCTTTTCACACCGCAGAATTGGCTTTCATGGGAGCTGTGTTTGACCAGAACCTTGCAGCTTCTTGAATGTTGAGGGGCACACGTTGATCTCATCACCACGCAGAAAGGCATGTCTGACAATGGAATGTAAAAGTTGAGCAAACTTTTTTGAAACTCAAGAAAGCGTTGGATTTGAGCTGGATCTTATTCCACCCCCAACATTTTCATCCATACCTAACTATAATCCCTGGCACACACATTTTACTACACTACAGAATTGGGAGGGGAAAACAGATGTTCTTGGATCCAATGTATAGGAGACAGGATGACAGTTTGACCTGAAAAATCACTGCATTGTAATCAGCATGCATAGCAATTTATCTACCTATGAAAGATCCACTGCTGGGATTGGAACCTGTGGTCCTAGCGAGTCTGGCTATTTCAAAAACCATGCTAAGATAACTAGGAATGAATCAGACGCTCACCTAGCAGTGGCAGTAAGTCATGGTGCTGTGCAGAAGTTCCTATGTAATTTTGGTTTCCTCATTTTTGGACCTACCTGATTTCCCAGGTGTTTTGGGGACAGGCTTTGGTTATACCTAACCTTCTTCTTCTGAGTGCATGAGTCAGCCTCATGCAGTGCCTGTAAGATGGGGGAATAAAGGCAGGGTGAATAGTGGGAGTATGTCAAAGGACTCCTTTCTCCCTGGAACATTACTATATATACATTCTCTACTGCTAACACATTCACAGATGAATTGGTTTTTTCCTTGGTTTGAATCAGCAGCACTATGGCTGGGCTTAAACTGCCAGGTCTCACAATACCTGACGGGAGGCAGGAAAAATGTCTCTTCCCAGTATTAGATTTTCTAATCTTGCTTGTCTGACAAAAGTTATTTCGTCCTGGCTTCGTTCCAGTGAGATGAAGCTTAGGTTGATTATGAGCCCTTTCTCCGGGTCCCTTATTCTTTGGCAGCGATATTAACAGATACAAAATGTCATGGTTTGGATTTAAAAATAACCCTCTGTTTCCATCCACCTTTCATGCTTGAAAAGGAAATTTGTAAATTGTCAAGTTAACTTAATTTTTCCTTGGGACTTGCACCTATTTGCCGCAGTAAGAATTTCCCCCTTGGGTTTCACTCATCTGCAGCATGTGGCAGGGAAAAGGGATTAGGATTGTATTTGTCTTATTTTTGAAGCAGCTACCCTTTCAGCAACTCCGCTATCAGTTCTGGCTGCCAAAACAGCATTTTAATGCTTTACCTGAGGGTCAAGTATTTTATATTAAGTTAACTTTTGCCTCTGCCGACTTTTCCTATTCTATTTACTTTTGAGTCTTCACTCCATACAGAGCTTGCTATTATTTTCTGGGTTTTCAAAACTGTGTTATCACTCTTGGTTCTTCCTAACCCTGCAGAATACAGGGAAGGAGTCTTGGGGCTTCTTCTTCTTCCTCCAATAAGGACAGTTTTAATGAGTTTATCCTCTGGTTTGGGAGAAGCTCTTACCGCTTAGCACCAAGCAATGTGATTTCCTGACACTAAGTGATCTGCAAATGCATTTTTGCCAGTGTTATGGACCATTGGCACCAAGGGATTTACACGGTATTTAGCAAACCCATTATTTGCAATCCAAAATGATGTTTTGTTTACAGCTTCCTACTCTCAGGGCATTAATCTTATGGCACCTCAGCCTGGCTGCAAATTGACAATAACCCAGGGCTCCTTTTATTATGTCTTTGGGTTTCAAATAATGTAGAGGATCTGCTGTTTCTTGGGGTAGGAGAGGGAAGTGTCTCTTGTGGGGTCATGTCTAGTTCTCTTTGCAATTTATTTCAAGGTGACTTTCAGGTTTGCAAAAGTTTGTAAGGCATAGTTCTCTGTAACAATTCATAGCCACATAGGACTTCATGGTTCTCAATATGGTGTCCACTCCGGTAACATAAAGCTTCCCAGTTGGGAGGACTAGAACTCAAATCTTTCTGGTCCAAAAGCACTGGCCTGACTCATTCTAGCTAAAGAAAAATCCCCATTAGCTACAAGCCATAGAGAACATATCACACACAGTCAAACAGCTCTGATTTCATCTAGTAGAGAAGAGGGGAATACATTCATACTATCAATCCATTACACTGTATTGTAGTGTAGTTGAGGGTAAATGCAGGTAAACAGAGTTTAGCCACTTCTGATTTGAGGAAGATGGCGTCTACCCACTTCTTGCTTGGAGGATATGGCGTTTAGTTGATGTTAGTTTACCCATTTCTTTTACTACACATATGTACATAGAACCCCTTCTAATGATCTCAACGTATTTTATCAATATGAATTGATTACAACACACAACAGTCCAGTGACATACAAAAGATATTATCCTCCGTTTTTAAAGGTGGGTAAACTGATAGAAAGAGAGTTTATGTAACTTAACTTACTCTGTGATGGTGGATACTTGCAGAGTCAACAGTAGAACCCAGGAGTCCCAACACAAGATTTTTGCTTTAGCCATTAAACCTGTTGCCTGTCATTTATAATTGCAGTTTGCATATTGTAGCAATGTTAGTCCCAAGATATTAGAGAAACAAGATAGCTGCACTATTATCTTTTGTTGGACCAACTTCTGTCTCTTTCACCAACAGATGTTGGTCCAATGAAAGATATTATCTCCCCACCTTGTCTCTCTCATTTATAATTGCACTGATTCTCCTATACTATTTGACTTTTCCTCTTGATATATAATTGCAACTGGGCACTTAAAGGAATCTTTTTTTAAAATCTTACTTCTTTGTTAGATGGAGGTTGGAAGTATGTATGATATTGTGTGTTCTGGTAAGCTAGAAAATAGTCCATGGGCAGCAGAGGAATTTGTTTTTCATGCTACTGGTTAGGTAAATAACACTAGGTTGTTTTTAGTAGAGCTGGTCAAAAAATCAGGTTCTTGCTTCTGGTGCCAAAAAGGTACACTTTCCGTTTACTTGAAATTTTTCATGAAAGAGCTTATTGAAATGTTTCCATTTTACCGTTCACCTTTCTAAACTTTATTCTCACTTAAAAAAAAAAAGGAAAGGGAGGGGAGAGAAGAACACGAAGAAGAAAAAAAAGGAAACTAGAATATTTTGGGGGAAAAATGATCTTTTGGGTGAAAATTTTCATTTTGGGGAAAAAAAGGCCTTTAAGGAGGAAGTGGGAGGGGAGTGAGGCAAAGATATTTTTGCTTGAAAAATTTCACCCAGCTCTAGTTTCTGTTTGGGTTTCATGATTCCTCAGGTGTTATCTGTATCCATTTTTCAAAAGCTTCTCTCAATCATCTTTTCTGAAGATCCACTTCTGCCATCCTGCTTCCAGCTAATCAAGTTGACTTGTATATAAATTCATTATCACTCCTCCTCATTCTTCAGTCTCTAGCTACTTGTATTCTGAATCCTTAGCAAAGCCCAAAGGAGACTATCCTGAGAAGTAAAATTATGCATGTGCATAAGTGTTTGCACGAATGGGGGCATAGTGAGCATCTCAGAAGAAAGACCGTCCTTTTAATGTGCCTAGATTACAGTGGGTGCTACTGTAAACTAATAATAAGAATGGTGGCCATTGCCATAATCCAGAGTTGCTTATACTTCAGTGGTGGGTTGAGATATTTGATTTTGGAGAACTGCGTAGGTTTGGTGAGAGTTCAGGTGTTCAGCCATTCCTTAGTCAAATTTTAGGTTTGTAGAAAATCCGGAGGTGCCGCTTTAGGCCAGTATCTAACAGCAGTACCAATCCCCGTGTGTCAGCACATCCATGGTCTGACAGTAATCAATGTATAGTTTAATTGGATCAGTTACTCATTGTTTTTTTTAATTCGCAAGTGACAGTTTCCTTTTCTTCCAGGCCAAGTTTTATATTCACCTGTTGGGGAAGTGTGATATCTGCTATACAGCATGTCACGCAGCATCAGGATTGTCCGCTGCCTTGCATGAGGTTGTAATGACAGGTTCCTGTGTTTTTCTGGCCTGGCTTCATGAAGCAAGTCACATTTGATGAATGTCTGACAAATGCGAATTGCCATTCGTTGTCTTGATTTAAACAGGAGGAAAGTTTTTGCTGGGAGCGCTGTTCTTCCTGGATGTGCACTGGTTCCAGATCTTTCAGTTCAGGACAGTCAGTTTGCAACCCACACTGAGTGATGGGTTGATATCCAATAACTCATGATAAAAAGCTGAAGTCTTCTTCTTCAGCACAGCTTGGGTTTCCTTCAGGGGTTGAGACTAGGGGTTGACAGAGATGCTATTTGCAGTTGCCTTTAATTTGAGGACACTACAGGCAAAGCAAACTTGTCATGTAACATTTCTTCCCTTAATTACCACAGCCAGATTAAAAAACAAAACAGTGAGGGATTTTTGTTTGGTTGGTTTTGTGCCCTTCCACTTAAGGTCAAACCTAAGCTGCTAGAGTCAGGTTTTCTTTGGAACTTTGTATCTTCTACTTAACTAAATAATATAATCTGAATGTTAATTTTCCTGCAATTATGCACAAGAACATTAAGAAGACATCTCCGTGCTCCTACTTTTCATAACTAGATTGCTAAATGCCACATGCCTTCAATTCAATGAGTCAGAGAGGAATGACAAATGGATCTAATCTATCACCATTCACTGTGGTATCTAGGTACAGAGCATGAAAATTTATGATGGCCAAAACATTTCACCATAAAGAACTCTGCTATCTACTGTCTATTTTAGCCAGTGTTAGAGATTTCTCTCTCCTTCCTATTTTCCTCTATGCATGAGATATGTTGAGCTTTACTTCAGATCTGTTATGGAGGCAGGATCTTTCAAAGATGCTGGTGTAATACATGTTATCTGTGTATATGGCCAGTATTGGACTAAAAAGCATGGACCAAGTGAAGGTTAAATTGCAGGCTTGCTTTTTTTCCTTTCATTGATTGTTTATTGCAAGCATATTTCTTTTGTTGTACAATCGGGTGATTTTGGGGGTATATTTTATTGTATTATTCCATTCAGCATTGTCACTTCTCCAGTAGTAGGATGTTAATAATAACACCTGGCTCTTACATAGTGCTTTTTATCAGTTGATCATAAAGCATTTTACAAAGAAGGTCAGAATCATTATCTCCATGTTACAAACGGGGAAGCGAAGACACAGAGACGTGCCCAAGGTCACCCAGCAGGCCAGTAGCAAAGCTAGCAATACAACGCAGGTCTTCTAAATCCCAGTCCAGTTTCTATCCACTAGCCCACACTGCCTCTAAGGTCATCACAGGGCTCATTCTTCAGCTGAACCGGCTGAGGATGGGAGAAGGCGACTTCATGCCACCTCTCCACTATTCATTCCAAGGCTGATTAAGGGCAAAATAGCACTCAGCAAAACCTTTAGGTAGGGCTCGGTGGGGATGATGAAATAACCTCTAATGTTTTAAGACCTATGAAAGTAAGAGCCAGATAACATTGGCCAAAGCTAGGTAGAATGAATGCAAGTAGTGTCTCTGTTTCCTCCCCACGATCCGCCATTGGTTACATTTTACTGTTAGCCTGCAACCTGTTCTTTCTGCCCTGTATTTCCTCCGAGCAGAGCATATAATGCAGATGGACCGATGCCAGATTGGCTCCTTAATGATCCAAACTTAAGAATTACATTGAAATGTCCCTTGATTCACCAAAACTATCCAATGTAATCAAGGTCCTTCATTTTCAGTTTTTATTTTATTTAAAATTTCCCAGGAATCTATCAGTGTTTATTACAATTTTTTTATTTTTTATTATTTTTTAAAGAAATGGGTGAAGATCAGTGCAAAAAAAAAAAAATTAACCTCACAGTAAAACAACCAGAGTTCTGTGGCACCTTAAAAACTAACAAATTTATTTTGGCATAATCTTTTGTGGGCAGGAAACCACTTCATCAGATGCATTTGAATCTGAAATCAGATGCATCTGATTTGCTGAAAACAGACTAACACAGCTACCCTTCTGGAACTCGTTAACTTCACAGTGTTCTGCATAAATAACAGGGTTAATATTGGAGGATGGGAGAACAGAAGAAAAACAACAAACAGAGAAAAATAAAGATGGTTGAAAGTAAAAGCAGTTTCTTTCATAAAGTATATATTAATACATCTATGAATGCACATGAGTGTTTCTGTGTATCTTCTACTACATTGGCATATTTTAACAGACAGACACATTTACACTTACACTAATTTGTTATTAACATAAACACATCTATCTAAAGCAATAGATTGGATTTCTTAAGGTAAATAGCATTTTCACATATTTGAATGGTCCAAAATTCAAGTGATAATTGGTAAAAACAGTAATATATTTTGTAAAACCCAGGTCTCCTTTTTGGTAAAAATAGGTGAAAACCAAATATGAAAGGTCTTGAATGTAATTAACAGATGGAAAGAGAGGTGTATTTTGGTAACAGGGATTGTTACATTTCAGATAATCAAAGTGTTCTTGTGATGTAGGCAAATCTGCTCTGAGAATGAAGCCACGAAACTCATCTCACTTGTGACCTCTGCATGGCTTGGCATTAGTGAATTGCTTCCCCCACCCATTACACGTCTTTCTGTTTTTAACTGTTACTCATTTTTACAACACATCCGGTGTTTAAGGTTTTCTGAGCAGACATAAAAGCCAAGCAGTCCTGTCCATTAGTGACACGTAAAAGCTGTTTGTGGTTTTATGTCTGCTATTTTAATCGACTTTTCTACAGAATACCACATAGAGTTCCTTCCATTATATCACACTAAGGCATAGCAAGACAGCATTCAGCTTCAATAGAATCAAAGCACAATGAGCAAGAGCCACGTGAAAACTGAAGGGGTTACCACCTGAAAACCCTTTCCTTTTCAAGATGGTTAATGGACCTCCACTACTTCTTGTTTTTAAAGGTGGATCGGAGTAAGACATTACAGTCCTGCTTAAAGATCAGAAGGACAACCATAAACTCACAGGAAACCACTAAGG
The DNA here is from genome assembly GCA_007922155.1 of Mesoclemmys tuberculata. Taxonomy (NCBI): domain Eukaryota; kingdom Metazoa; phylum Chordata; order Testudines; family Chelidae; genus Mesoclemmys; species Mesoclemmys tuberculata. The sequence goes on along the minus strand of ML675629.1, from coordinate 7,195,859 downwards.
TCAAATTTATAGAAAGAATCACACAATGTACTCCCCATCCATTTTAAAAGCACACAAAGTGCCAGTGAAGAGCTAGAGGATATACAGGATTTACATTAGGATTTCAGGTCCTCCAATCTGGTGGAGTGGATTAAGGGAGAATGTGGTCATGAGCTAGTCCCTCTGGTCCCATTGCCAGAAGAGGACACTGGAATCAGGAGCTGACTCTTGTAGGTTGGAGAGACTGACGTGACCCATGCCTTGCTGATTCCAGCACAGAACTGTTGGGGGTCTTCAATGGTCTTGACAGTGCTAAGGTTGATCCTCCTGATAAACATTAAAACCCAGTTCTGCAAATCCTATGTAACCCTTCTGCCAGTCGGCGTCGGCAGCAACAAGGGCCAAGTTCAATATCTAGGGGTTCCTTTCAACAGTACACCATAAAACTGGCTTGAGCCCCCACCCAGTTATCTGGGACAGTTACACACCACCCGCTGGGCACCTCTAGAGGCTATACTTCCCCTCTTGCAAGCCCAGAGACTGAGTGTAGAAAAGAGACCTTTAATAAAAGGTCCAGCATTAACAGGATTCACATGCATAAATCTATGAACCAAACACCCATCCCAGAGTACATGCGGCAATTTATTTTTGCCTTAGGTTCTTAAGTCCAGCATCAAGAAGTTCCTTTAATGTGTCCCCCCTTTCACAGCACCCCACTCATAGGTGTTGTCCTTAGCCAGGGCAGACCTAGCGTTTAGAGGTGAAGCTGCAAAGTTCATCTCCCACCCTGGTTGTGGGAGGAAAGAAGGCACCTTGCTTGATCTGCTGCCTGCCTTGCTGGCAGCTCGTTGCTCCACGGGCTGCACTGCCAGTCACCCACTATCCACCCTTTGCCGGCTGCTCTACTGCACACCCACACCTGCTGCTACCACCTGCTTCTCCGCTATGACCTGTGCAGGTCCATCGCTTGAGGTTCCACCCCGCTCGCCATGTTTCTCAGCTCTTAGTGGGTGAACCTCAGGACAGAGGCCAGGCAGGAACGCTGTCCCACAGGAGATGATTTCAGCTCTAGCGAGCACTTAACGAAACAAAAGACTCCTAATGAAATCTTAATTAGCTCTATCTTTGAATGGTGGGAGGGGGAGGTTAAACTGTGCTGGAGGCTCTTAGGTGGAGCCCACATTTCCAGGCAGGAATACCTGTCCCCAACCCCTATCAACCTTCACAGGGCTCTAGCATCTGAACCCCTTGCTTAGCCAGTTTGGTTCAGATGAGAGTGACCCTTCAATCAGAACTGCCTAAGCACAGTTCTGCTGCCCTTTGCTCATACAATAAGAAGAACGACATTGCATTACCCCTGCATTTAACACTAAAGTGATTTGTAACCCAACACCAGCCAAAGGGATCACTGGGACAAAACAATCCCATCATGCTGAGCAACTAAGCAGGGTGGGTGTGCTCATGCAAATACAGTTAGCTTGACAGGACAGCTTGACAGGAAGGTCAGAGTCAGCTTACATTTACATAAGTTGGAAGTCCCATTGAGTATACACAGGGGTTGGACCTGATGAACAAGGACTATTTTTACATCAGTACATTTTTTTCTCCAAATCTACCTCTAGCTACCCACTGATCTCCCTCCACTTCTGTATTAGTGCTTTCAAGATGTTAATGGATCCCCCCAATCATTTTTGTTTTGATGGGGAAGCAACCAAAGATCAATACATTGAAATGTTACACCTGGGTATGCTTTTGTACTGACACAATGAGCTGATGGTACACATATCAATGACGTATCCGTGCAACATCACGGCCTTAGAAAAAGGAAGTTTGTCCCACCCGACAAACTCGATAAAGTGACAACCATAGTTGCCTACCAGAGAAGCGTATAAAAAAAAGGAGAGAGAAGTTGCTTGGGCCAAGTGTTGCATAACTAAAAAGAATGGAGTGAAATTCAGCTATGGAAAATACATGTGGAACATTTCCATTTAGATACTACAGTGATAGACACTATATACCTTTAAATGAAATACCAGGAAAATATATCTTAATATTGAGATTACAGTACACTCTAGGGCCCGGTCTACACTTACCTTTGCGTTTTAGCGGCAGTCGACGGGAGATACGCAAATGACATAAATCACTTGTGTATCTCCCGTTGACTTTGCAGCATCTCCTCTGTGCGCCGTCCACACTGCACTGTGTCGAAGGGAACAGCACTATGCCACTTACCGGGGTGGTTTTCCTGCGTCGCTTGCTGGATCAACTGAGTGGGTGTACACAGACCGCTCAGTCGATCCAGAGCAGTCGATCTGACAGCGGCGAATTTGCTGCCGTCAGTGTGGACCCAGCCTAAGTCTTCCAGTCATGCTAAATAAGTGACCAGATTATTATAAGAACTCAGCTCTCATGTAGGTACCTAAAATACTATGACATGGCTAGTATGTCCTCTTTTCATCACTAGATCTCAAAGAGCTTTATAAAGGAGGCAAGGAACATAATCCTTATTTTACAAGTGTGACTTTGTTACCTGACATCACCCAGAAGGCCAATGTCAGAGCAAGGAATAAAGCCCAGGTCTTCTGAGGACCAGTCCAATGCTCTACCCACTATACCGTGCTTTCATCTGTAAAGAAAGATGCTGGATTTCCAGTCCTCTCAGGACTGAGTCATTCTGAAAATCTATCCCAAAGTCCCTCTTCCTAAAGCATTGCAATGTTATGTCCTTTAACACATAACAGGAAACCCAATAAAACACAAGAGCCATTTTATATAGTGTGTCTGCTCACGTATCTTTACTTCAGTCCACCTGTAGGAAGTCACTGAAAAAAGGAAGTCTAAATACAGATAAAACTTTGTTGACTGTTGACCTGATCCTGAAAGGTTTTGTATTTGGAGTGAAATATAATGTCTCTGTTAAGCATGTTCACAGAAATAATACCACAAGTTACTGAAGCTTAAGGACAAGTCGAACAAAATAATAGGTGCTAGGTTATGCTATGGGAAAAAGGCCTACTTTAGTTGTGTTAAGTCTGCTGTGACAAGGCTTGCGTTAAGGTATGATTTTTAGTTAGATAAAGCAAGCCTGAGGCTGTAACCCGAGTTTATAAATTGTGCCTTCTCATTCCGTGTGATAAACAAGTGCACAGAAGAACACGTGAACCACAACTTTCATAAGTAATCTTGTGATAGAGGGACTGTTAGGGGCTTTTGCAATATTTTGCAGTACAGTTGCTATACTGCATTGGCACATAGGATGTTTTAAGAAATTAATTGGCAAAAATGCTTAGGTCAGTGATTGACAATAGTAATTATGGATAAGGGGCAGGAATCACTAATGGATAAGGGGCAGGAATAAAAGCTTATTATGGTTACAGAAAACGATCAAATATGGCCATGTATCAAAGTTACATAGAAGATGGGTATAAAAGATTTGGTTTGGTTCCCTACATTTTGGGTTCATTCAGTCCCCGAGACTGTGTAAACTGAATAAGGACAAACTCTCTGATGTGCTCTATGAACTGTTTCTTCAATCTGTGTTCCCAGTGGTTCTTCATAAGGTTATAAGTATGCACAGTGTAAAACTGTAAATATGAACAATACAGTAAATCATTTTACTGTACTTATCTTATTTTTATAATCATGTATATTGATTTTCTTATGATCTCTATTATACTTTCTGTATTACATGAGACTTATAAAAGTTCGGTGTGTGTTCCAGAAATCTCATCTTCTTAATTAACTCTAATTAGCCATTTCAGTACAGAACCTGTGATAACAATAGTATGCACACGTGCAATGATTGATTGAGCTACAACTTCTTGCTACTGGGGAAGGCACCTTCCCATGGCTTTCTAGTCTCTCTCTCTGATCACCTGGCAATATCCTATGGATTAACTGACAGAGTAAGAAGGGCCATCTGCCTAACAAATGTAACATATGCCCTGCTGATCTGCCCTCATCCCGACACAGGGAAAATGGATTTTATTTCGCTAGATCACCTTCTGTTAGTGTACTCAGCTGGGTTCTCACTGACACCTGAAGATCCAGAACACCGTATTGCTCAGATTTCTTAGATTGTGGAGTATTTCCGGAGACATAATGGAAACCCTGGTGCTTAAGAAATGTTCAGGATAATCAGATTGGACAAAGTACTGAAGAATGTCCTGTAATGAACAATCTTACACTGGAAGATGAAGAACTAGACGAATGAGCAAGTCTTTTAAGTCACCAGTGTCCTGACATATAATATTTGTTTTTCGTTCTAGAACATGTGGAAAGAACACTTAGTATCATTTAAGAGACATTATGGTCCTGTGAATAAGGGCTCAGAGGACCTGACTCTATTCCTAAGTCTCCCGATGACTTGTTCTACAACATTGGCCAAGTCACTTCACCTCTCTGTGCCTCTTTTTCCTTTCCTTTGCATTATGAAGATTGTAGATTGTAAACTCTTCAGCGTAAGGACTCTATGTACAGTGCTTAATACAATGGACCTAATCTCAGGTGGAGCCTCCAGGAACTGACATGACACATCCTTGAAGAATTCTCAAAGTCCTGTCACACCTTCTTTACATGATAAGTGTTTTCAGAGGTATTAGGAGGGGTTGGAAAAGTAATTTCTTGCCAACATTAGCTTTATCAAGAAATTCCCATTCTAAACTGGGGAAGCAAAGATTGACTTATATAGTCACAGTAACTCTGGAGGAAAAGAAATAAACTAGAAATTAGCACTTGACTGCTGTCAGGATCCAAACATAGCTCACATTTGAGCTATTCAGGAAACTTACTATTAGTTTCCATATTCCTGTGGTGTACATAGTATATCTATAACCTACAAAGGCTTTGTGTCCATCTATATGTGTTGCTAAAAGGAAAGAAACTAGGAAAGTTTAAAGATAAGCATTTCACAATGTGTCATGACCTCACTGAGCCAAAGCAACGTCACATCTGAACCGACTGATTTTTGAAAAGACAAAAAATTTCTGGAGACAGCCAAAAAGGAACCTCAGAAAGGACCTGCTGTGGAAACTGAGATAATTGAAATGGAAAGTATTTCCTACAGAGGAGGGGTAGCTTTGCCTAATAATTAGAGTGCAGGAGATCTACAGTCTATTCCTGCTTTAATGACCTTGGGCAAACAATTTAAGTTCTCTAGGCTTGCTAGGGTGTTGTGTTTCTGAGTTAATGACTCAAGATTGTCAAATAACAGACTCAATTGGAATGATTTAATCTAAGATTATTAATCAGATTAGTACAGCGCTATACAGAAAAGAAATAGATACATTGCCACCCTTTGTTGTCAGACTAAGAACTGGATCTGTGTTTCTCCTGCATTTGTAGGGGACGCAGTTTTCATTCCCCCAACTAAGTTCCCATATTAGTATCATTATATAATGCTTTGAACAAAGGAAAGCTCTTTGCCAAAGAAAACATATGTTGTGATGTCATTTCTACACAGTCTCAATTCACCTGATTTATGTGTGAAGGCATGATTATTTACAGCAGAGAGGACTAACAATTCTTCAAGATAATGTCTCTCAGTGGGTCCTTCTTACCCCACAATCATTCTTCCTTGTTGATTCCCCAACAGAAAACATCTGCTATAACAATCATCCCTTACTAGTTTTCCGAGTCTATATATGCTTATGTAATCTCCACAAATATTTGGCATCATATAGACATGAAGCCATCCAAGATTGTTAAAATACAGGCATAATGCGTGAAATTACTGAATAGGGTTACTTATTGGTCAAGGACCAGTGTTCTGGGCCTTAGAATTCAAACATATTCTTTCTTGAAGATAAGAATTCTAAAGATCAGTTAAAATATAAATGAATCAAATATACCGAAAGAAAGAAAGAAAGAAAGAAAGAAAGAAAGAATGTTAATATTTACTAACAATATTTAACAAGGGGAATTTTGCAAAATTCCAGTGTTGATAATGTGGGGGCAGAGCAAGGACAGCCAAACGGACCATGTATGCACATGGTCCTGTATGCACTTCCTGCAACAGGGAGCTGAGAATGGCCTCCTACCCAGAAATCACTTTTTGAACCCATCCAACACATCCTGATCCTCTCTAGGAACCAAGAATTCTGTGGATGAAATCCTAGCTCCATTGAAGTCAATGGCAAAACTCCCATTGACTTCTGAGGGCACAGGATTTGACTTTATGAATTTAACTTAATGATACAACTAGAGTGAATCAACTCCACTGGTGTTATGAATGTTGAGAACCTTAGTCTAGATAAATTGTCAGTGCACATTGCACACCGTGTGAGCTAATCCAGTTTAGATTAGATTGAGTCAATACCAGAGAGCTGAACCAATGACAGCAACAGTGGGAAATCTTTAAAAAAATCTTCTTAGTATAGGCAAGGTTTATATACTTCTTTTTTCCCATTCATGAAAAAAAATGAAACTAATACATACCTACCTCAAAGGGGGTTTGAGAGATTTAGTTTATTAACATTTATAAACTGCTTTGAGGTCCTTGGATGGAAGATGTTACAGCAGTGCAAAGCATTGAGTTTATTACATTTTTCCTTTCCCTTTTGAAAGAGGAACATACCCTTCAGAGTGTTCTGTTTTGCAATGGCGTTGTTATGGTTGTTGGTGTATAAAATTGATGCTTTGTGTATATAATTTATAACCAGTAAAAATGAGAAATAGCCTTTAGAAACAGGAGTGATTTGTGTGTTGAAGTCCTAAATGTTTTGTTAAAAAAGTGCGTTTGTTTGGGAAATAGTCTATAACTTAGAATCATAGAATATTATGGTTCAAAGGCACCTCAGGAAGTCATATAGTCCAACCTCCTGCTTAAAGCAAGACCAACCCCAATTAAATCATCCCAGCCAGGGCTTTATCAAGCCACACCTTAAAAACCTCTAAGGATGGAGATTCCACCATCTCCCTAGGTAACCCATTTCAGTGTTTCACCAGCCTCCTAGTGAAAAAGCTTTTTTAATATCAAACTATACCTCCTCCACTGCAACTTGACACCATTGCTCCTTGTTCTGTCATCTGCCACCACTGAGAACAGCCTAGCTTCATCCTCCCTAAAATCTCCCTTCAGGTAATTGAAGACTGCTGTCAAATCCTCCCTCACTCTTCTCTTCTGCAAATTAAACAAGCTTATTTCCCTCAGCTGCTCCTCATAAGTCATGTGCTCTAATCCCCTAAATTTTTTTGTTGTCCTCCACTGGACTCTCGCCAATTTGCCCATATCCTTCCTGTAGTAGGGGGCCCAAAACTGGACACAATACTCCTAATGAGGCCTCACCAATGCCTAACTTCCCAGGAACTATTATTTAACTGGTTCATAGCTACTGCTGTAGGGACTATAGCTACTTATGTTTATGAAACGTTTTAGTTTAGACAGCATCAAAACTATATTGACGCTGGCAATGGTTGTTCAGGAGCTGAGTACATTTACACGTTACAGAAAGGACATTGCGTCTTGCCGGTTCAGACCCAAAGGCAATAGAGCAGAAGAACATTAAGTGGGATTTCTGATTTGATCTCCAAACAATAATAAAGTTACACTTTCTGCATGAGGTATTGTCCACTGCTGGAGGCACAATCCTTGACTTCATGGACCAATGGTCTGATATGGCTGGGCCATTTCTGAGTTCCTGTTTAATAAGCTGTATACTTGGTTTTGTCTTTACTAAAGACAAGGACTGGTTGAAAAAAAATATTGGCAAATTTATTTCACAATTAATTCAATGCCATAATAATTTCTTCAACAATTTACCATAGAAACACATGGGTACATGCGTTACAGTGGAAGACTTACCTACTTGCAGAGAAGTTTGAAATGAAAAAGACCTATACGTTAGGACATCTGGTCCATCTCATTGCCAATTCACTATGATACATTCTCCAGAGTATTTTTATGAGATGAACATGACGGAGGATCTGCCACTTCCCACAGGAAACTATTTTGCAGTCTGATAAATCCTAATGCCTGGTGTTTTTCTTTGATACTGAACCTACATTTCTTTTATCTCAGCACCCCAATTATGCCTCTGTGACACACTGCACCCCATGTACACCCTTATGGTGTGATTGTGTATCATTCATGTTCACCCTTATAATGTGACTGTGTATTTTTAATGCAAAGTATGTCATGTGAATTTTTTTTGAAATGCTAATGACATACTGAACATTATGGTTATGGTAGTATGTTTCTTGTAATGTCATATGTATGTCTATGAGGCTCTGCTATATAATATTCCCAAATATGTGTCTCACATTGTTTGGAGCAGATCCAGGCAAACTCTGAAAGCAAGAAGATAGTTCACACCTGGCTGAGGCATGCATAAAACAACTCAGCTCTTCCAGGAACAATGGACTGGCCTAAGTATCTGATAAAGTGATGCCCATTTAACTCAAGTGGAGGAAAAGCCATGCTGGACATTGCCGGTCACCTGACCCAGTGGATTGCAGGGGAATCTGTTCAAGGAAGAAGCATTTTGGTGTCTGAGCTCTCTCGTGCATTCCATCTACAGGACAACACCAAGCAATTGAAAGACTGTCTACATGGGGAAGACCTGGCTGAGGAGGCGGAGTCAGCCAGTCTGTGGTGAGCATTATCTAGCTTTGGGAGGCTACTGGAAATATTAAGCTTAATTTAGAATGCGATTTGCCTTTTATTTACTTCTGATCAAATCTGATTTATAATCCTCTGTCTTATAATCACTTAAAATTTTCTGTACTTAATACATTTATTTTTTTGTTTTATCTAAAGCAGTGCTTGTGGTTTGGGTGTGTATAGAGACTTCATTTAGAGTGACAGAGCCGGTGCATATCAATTTCTTTGATAAATTGACTAACCAATGAGCTTGCAGAGTGCAGTGGGCAGCGCTGAACTCCGTAAAATGGCAGTTCCTAGGGTTGCATCTGGGACTGGAGATAATGGCTGGAGGTCACACCACTGCATAATCCCATGAGCGGCTGGCCAGATTCACTCATTCACTAAAGCAAGAACTGCTTGCTTGCAGGTGGCTGTGCATGGGCTGACCCAGAAATAGGGGATTCACACAAGTGTGAGATGGGCCCTGGTAGTGGGGGGATTGGGGTGACCCAGCAATATATAGGTCCAGATTGCAGTGGGGAACGTAACAACCTCTCTATGCTTCATTCTAAACAGTTCTTCTCTCTCCTTGTTATACCCTCCAAATACTTGTAGAAAAGGAGGCCATGAGAGGCAATATCTCCCAGGGGAGCAATGAGGACTTCAAAAGTCCCCTGTTTATGTTTCCCAGGATCACATTAGCTCATTTGGTCACAGTATCTTACTGGAAGCTCATGTTCAGCTGATTATACCCGCAACCCGCAAATCTTTTTCAAAGTCACTGCCTCCCAGGATAGAGTCCCCCATTCTGTAAGTATGGTGTTTATTCTTTTTTCCAACGTGTATATTTAGAATTATACATATTAAAATGCATATTGTTTGCTTGTGCCCATTTTTCCAAGTGTTTCATATCTCTCTGAAACAGTGACCTGTCCCCTTCATTATCAGTCCCTCAATTTTTATGTCATCTGAAAACTTTATCAGTTATGATTTTATGTTTTCTTCCAGGTCATTGATAAAAATGTTACATGGCATAGAGCTAAAGACTGATACCTGTGGGACCTGAGTGGAAATGCACTTGCTTGATGATGATTCCTTGTTCATTATTTGTATTGCATTAGCATCTAGTGGTCCCAACCAAGCCTGAATCCATTGTGTTAGGTGAGGTAAAAACACAGAGTTAGGACCTGTCTACACGGTACATTAGTCTGTATCGGAAGGGAACATATTCTAGTATGCACTAGTATGTGTAAGGTCTTGGAAAAAATTTTAAGGGAGAAAGTAGTTAAG
>ML675629.1:6993685-7185609 GCA_007922155.1 Mesoclemmys tuberculata | reverse complement strand
GTCCCTTCTGACCTATGAGTCTATGAGTCTATGAGTCTATGAGTGTGTCATGCACTAACTGGCCCATGTGAACCCCACTGGAATGTACTAAATGTTCCCTACTGCTCATTAATGTTGTATTATTTGAAACTCCCCTGAAGCCTTCACAATTTAAATAGACAAATCACACCAAAGATAAAAGGGGAAGGAGAGGCACCAAGAGGGGACATGGCTAACTTGCCAAGAGTCACAGAGCTGCATTACTCTGCATTTTGTGCGAGAAGTAAAACTTCATTTACTCCAGTTTCAGACCAGCCTAATGCCACTGGCTTCAGTGGAGTTACTCCTAATCTCCACTGGTGTAAGTGAAAATAAAATCAGGCCTAGCAATTCAGTTGTCATGTCCACTTAAAAATTCCTTAGTCCCAGTAAATAAGACTAGCTCAATTGTTGCTAAACTTCAGAATTACAGTAAGGAGAATAATAAAAGGGAACTTTTATCAAATGATGATATCCTAGATCTTGTGGGGATGATGGAATTAACACTTTTATGCCACCAGCCCATTTATTTTAATTGTTATATTCAGATACTATCAAAAAGTCAACATGGGCAGAGGAAACAAATAGAAAAAAAACCATTTGTTCCTCATTAGATGTTAGAAAAGTCAAAGATAAACCTATTTAAAATTGATCTGATAAGCTGGGGAGCTCTGATTTACTGATGTGTTTTTCTCTGCTAATGGCCTTCTGCTAATATTTATCCGTTGCTTTGAGTAACTATTAATCTCCTAAGTTGAGAAGCTCTACAAATGCAATTTCTAGAGCATTTAACCTTTCACGTTTGCAGCCTTCTGAGTTTGAGCTGATTTGGATAGCATGCACTTCAATCTACTTAGTTTCCATGAGTTCAAAATTGCTAAGATAATAGCCCAAAGACTATTTAAAATTAGTCTTTTTCTTTCTTTTTGTCCCCGGCCAAACTATCATACTTTCCCAAAGCGTAATGAAGTTGAAGTCACTTTTACTTTCCCACATTTCCTACTTTTGTCCATTACTGAAGCCCCCTCAACAGCTTGCAAGTGTCATTTTTCTACTCTGTAATTTGACACCAGAAATGGCCACAAAGGAAACAGCTGAACAGCATGAACCTCTCTCTGATGATCTCTCAGAATAAAACAAACAAACAAAACACCTCACTGCAGGCTTAATAATTCTAATAGCTTACAATAAATATGGGTTTTTAAAAAATGAAAAATTCCCACAAACTTCCTTAAATATACGGCCATTCAGGGTTATCTTTTCACCTCAGGGCATTTGATCCTTTCTCTCTTTTTTTATCCCATCCTGGTCATGACAACTAGAGGCTTTTGAAAAAATGGCCAGGGCTCTGAACAAAGCCTGTTGTTGCAAGTAATTGTTGAAATATCAAGGGTATTGCGTCCTCCATTATTTAAGCTTTCATTTGTGGCTTTCATGGTTTTGAGGAATGTTTATGGCTGACAATCCTTTCTTTACGGCTCTATCCTTCAAGCTCTGGCTGATACCGCTGAGAATGACCGCATGAGTGACTGATAAAATGTCAAGATGCCATTATTTCCAGGAGAGTGTTTGGGAGCAATAAGATCCGTTTCAATTTATCTCATCCACCTGACTTTAAGGCTTCAGTTTCACTTTTTGGACTGCTACAAGGAAAAAAATTGAGCTTCTAAGAGATCGACTGTAATGTTATGCAGATGGGTGGTAATGGCAGCAGTGCAATGACGTTTGCACTATATTACGGAAAGCACATCAGTGCAATATTTTGGACTTAATTAACAATTTCCGTGAAAGTGGGTTTATGGATTGCAATAACCATATTTTAAAACTTGTGAAATACTGCAACAAAAATGCAATTTACAAGGCAGATGGTGAAGCTGGGTCTGTAGAACAATAGAACAGGCAGATTTACAGTGAGTTTCAGAAACTCTTCAGCTGGAATTTTTGCCCTTGCCAAACCTCGGTCATTTCACTAACAATCTGCAAGGAGCATCAGAGTTCTCATAAAAAAGGTGAGGGGGACAAAAAGGAGTCAAATGAAATTTTAAAAATCTGAATGGTTTTCCAGTGAAATTACTGTTAAATTATTTACTCATATTACAAAGTAAAACAATAGATTATGGCCATTTGATCTCCTACTCAGACTGCAAAGTTCTTTGGGACAAGAACCATCTTTTGTGTTTGTACAGCACCTAGCACAATGAGGACTTAGTCGGTGACTGGGACTCGTAGGTGTCACTTCAATACAAATAAATAATAATACCTGGAATTTTTTTAATACAATAATGTACATTGAGGCTTCAGTTCTGTAACTGGATCCACGCAGGCAGACCTTTGTGTTCCCGGGGAGCACCGTTGACTTTACTGGAATTCTGAATGAGTGCTATAAAAATAGAATCAGGATCTTAGTTACAAATATGGAGGCTAGAAGAAGAGAACGTGGCCCATAATTGTGTCTTGAACAATAGAAAGGAGAAAGAATTCAACCATGCCCCCCAGATTTCGATTTATTTCCAGAGATCAGAAAACACGGTAGAAGAAGAAAACATGGCCCCAGGTTGACCGGCTAACAAGTGTGAAAAATCAGGACAGAGAGTGGGGGGTAATAAGGCACCTATATAAGTAAAAGCACTGATTATTGGGACTGTCCCTATAAAATCGGGGCATCTGGTCACTCTAATTTCCTTAGTTGTGGCTTACAAAACACAAAGGAGAAAGAGGTGAGCTAGGTGGAAGGTGGGACAACATTCTATCTACTGATGCATATGTACCCCTAAGGACCTCTCAGTGCCCACTGGACAAGGTTTCACCTCCGTAACAACAACTCCTATCAGGCCTGACAAACTACACCTAGCACACTCCTTTCACGGTGTTAACCCCAAAAGGGTCTAACAGAGGCTTATGTCCATAGGTGGCAAGTTTCAGAGGGAAGGGAAGGCTAAGCCTTCCCTGGTGCAGCTTCTACCACCACGCCGCTGAGCAATGGGTCATTGTGGCTCTGCATCTTCCCATCCCTCATGGGCAGGTGGCGGATAATGGAGGTAATGGAGGGCTGGTGGGACTGCTCCGGGTACCAGCGGGCCGGGCGGAGCTTGGGGCCCGCTCCGCTCCAGCCCAGCACTGGCTGGGGCTCAGGGCTGCTCCGCTCTGGCTAAGGCTCGGAGCTACAGTGCATTGGCCGGGCACCAGGTGAGGGGACTGCTGTCAGGGGGACTGCTCCAGCCATGTGCCAGCCAGGGCTCAGGGGCTGTAGTGCACTAGCAGAGCCTCGGAGGGACTGCTTGGGGCTGCTGTGCTCCATCTGGGACTTGGGGGGTGCGTGACCTTGGGTGGAAGGGGTAGGATAGGAAGTTAGCCTCCCCGAAGGGGAAGTGCATGTGCTGCCCATGCTTACATGACCCTGAGCATCCTAAACACTGTGTGATATTTAAGAAGTTGTCTGTATGTATTGAAATTAATGTTTCAGAATCCGTGTCATGGAAGGGTTGGCAAGCTGGTTTTTCCAGGCAAGGGGAGGTGGAATCGCCTGCCTTGATTCCCATGTTAATTAAGTGTTGTAAAACCAAAGGAGTCCCCAGTTATTTGTGAAAATCAACAGGAAAAAACAGGTCATCAGGGGAATGTGCAATAAAGAGGAGCGTGGGAGACACGTTGGAGTCAGCACTGGAGGAAGGAAGCCATGGGGTGTCATTCTGACTCTGGAAACCTACAATAGATTTCGGTGTATAGAAGAAGGCACAAAGACCCCTCTTTTATTCTGCACACAACTGGTAACTGGGCAGTGTGGTTCTACTTATGAAAATTGGATCTTAACCGATCTCGGTTGAAATGCTGCAAGAAAGGGCTATGATGAGAAATTGCTTTAGACAAGTTAAGTCTCAGACTAGTAGAAGCATGTTATAGTTTTGTTTTATTTGTAACCTGTTTTCTTATTACCCTTGCTCACTATCTCTTAAATCTTTAACTTTGTTAATTAACTTACAGTTGATTTTACGATAAATAGATTACAGTGCTGTGGTGTTATGTCGGAATTGATACTCAGTTGACTCAAACAAGCTGATGTGTGTGTATTATTCCCTTGGAGTAGAGCAGTGGTTCTCAACAAAGGTCCATGTACCTCTGGGGTAATCAGAGGTCTTTCAGGGGGTACATTAACTCATCTAGATCAGTGTTTCCTAACTTGGGGGTTGCAGCCCCCAGTAGGGTCACAGGACAGATTTAGGGGTGTTGCAAGTGCAAAGCCAGCATTAGGGGATTTCAAGCAGGGCAACTGCCCAGGGCCCCATGCCACAGGGGACCCCACGACACTAAGTTACATGTTTCAGCCCTGCTGAAGCCCAGGCTTCAGACACGGCTCAGAAGTAAAAACCTGGCTCAGGTATCGCACTGAAATGTAAGTACAATATTTACATTCCAATCAATTATTTTATAGTTATATGGTACAAATGGGAAAGTAAGCAATTTCTCAGTAACAGCGTGCTGTGACACTTCTGTATTTTTATGTCTGATTTTGTAAGCAAGTAGTTTTTAAGTGAGGTGAAACTTGGGGTACACAAGACCAATCAGACTCCTGACGGGGGTACAGTAGTTTGGGAAGGTTGAGAACCACTGGAGTAGAGAACCCGATAATTACGGCGAGTAGCCCGTGACACAGATTGGACACTAGAAGGGGATGCTTCTCAGGGACTGGGGTACACTAAGTGTTTACCTGCAAGTCATAATAGGAGCTGGCGGAGCCCAGAGGAGGATGCTTGAGTGGCTGAAGGGGTGGCCACTCAAGGGAACTGACACCCCGCGGTCACAAGAAAAACTCTCTTTCACCGAGGCAGGGAGGTAACACAGTGACTCTCAGTCCTGGTGACCCAAGAAAGTGGCACAGCATAGAAGACTGCCACAAAGTATCTCCTTTTGCTATAGAATTACCAGGTATAGCTTTTGAAAGGAAGAAGAATTCCCTTGTGGTTTCACCATGCATCTCTCCTCCTTCAGACCCCAACACTTTCTGCTCCAAGGGCAAGGCACCCTTCTTCAAGCAGTCTTCTCCACCACACACAGAGCAGCATGTGCGTTTTAGATAACCTCCAACGAAAAACCTCCCGAAACCAAACCTGCCATTGCGCACATAAATTCTCACTGTGAGGCTGAATGAGAGAAAGAACCAACCACTCATGGCAGATGTTTAGAAAACGTGATCTATGAGGAAGGACTTAAAAAAAAAACCCGGCAAGTTTTATCCTGAGAAAAGAAGATGGAGAGGGAACCTGATGACAAACTTCAAATAAGTTAACAACCATTATAAAGAGGATAGTGATCAATTATTCTCTATGTCCACCAAAGGTAGGACAAGAAGTAATGGGGTTGATCTGCAGCAAGGGAGATTTAGGTTAGCTATTTGGAAAAACTTTCTTACTATACGGATAGCTGGGTAGTGAAATAGGCTTACAAGAGAGGTTGTGGAATTCCAGTCACTGGAGGATTTTAAGAAGAGGTCAGACAAACATCTAGATCAGGGATGATCTAGGTATTCTTGGTCCTGCCTCAGGGTTGGGAGCTGGATTAAGTGAGCTCCTGAATAGTAGAAGAATCATAGAAAATTAGGCTTGGAAGGGACCTCAGGGGGTCATCTAGTCCAACCCCCTGCTTACAGCAGTACCAAGCACAACTAAATCATCCCAGCCAGGTTTTGTCAAGCCACACCTTAAAAACTTGTAAGAATGGAGATTCCACCACTTCCTATGTAACCCATTCCAGTGCTTCACTACCTGCCTAGTGAAAAAGATTTTCCTAATGTCCAATCTAGACCTCTCCCACTGCAACTTGAGACCGTTGCTCCTAGTTCAGTCATCTCCTACCACTGACAACAGACTAGTTCCATCCTCCCTGGAACCCCCTTTCAAGTAGTTAAGGGCTGCTATCAAATCCCCCCTCATGCTTCTCTTCTGCAGACTAAACAGGCCTATTTCCCTCAGCCGCTTCTCATAAATCATGTGCTCCAGCCCCCTAATCAGTTTCGTTGCCCTCCACTGGACTCTTTCCAATTTGTTCACAACCTTTCTGTAGTGGGGGCCCAAATCTGGATACAATACTCCAAATGAGGCCTCACCAGTGCTGAAGAGAGGGGAATAATCCCTTCCCTCGATCTGCTGGCAATGCTCCAACTAATACAGCCCATATGCTGTTAGCCTTCTTGGCAATAATGGCACACTGTTGACTCATATTCTCACATCCACACAAATGATCTTCTGTCTATAAAAATGATAAGAATCTTTTAAATCCTACTAAGCTAATATCCTCCATGGCATCTTGTTGCAATGAATTCCCCAGGTAAATTATGGATGATGTTAAAAAGTTTGCCTCCTCTTCCTCATATCATGAGAAAGGGCATTTTCATCTATCCTATTTGCCTTCTCTATTCAACTGATTATTTTGTATATCTTTATCAACTGCTCTCTTATTCATCTATTTGCTAAATTGCTTTTAAATTTCTTTTCATGTAAAAGTTTCTCTAGGCCTCTAATAATTGTTCTAACCCTTCACTGGACCTTTTCACCACTACTATATCTTTTTAAAGACAGGGCGTCCAGAGCTGAACACAGTAATCCACATAAGGATACACCAGTGATTTAAATATAACAACACGATCAGTATTTTCTATACCGTCCTTTAGACATACTACCATGTAATACACTGAGGTTCCATAACGATGCGCCAGACTTTTTTCTGAGTAGTTACAGTTAATTTGAAAACCTCACACTGTGTAGGAATAATTCTTCCTTCCAATGTGCATTACCTTGAATTTGTTGACACTGAATTTCATCTGCCATCATTCACCTAGATTTATTTAGTCCTTCTGAAATCCCTCATGGTCTTCAAGTCTTGACTTCTCTTCTCAAAAGAGCGAGATTTGCCCGTGTGAATAAAGATCGCAGGATCAGGCCGTGGACTTATAAGCCTTTCAGAGCATGGATCTTAATTGCATTTTTCCTGCAGGGCTTTGCACTCCAAGTGTCTTTACCCATCTCTAGAAATTAGTTTTAATTGTTACTGTTCAGAATGTTTCAGAACCCTTCTTTTAATGTCCAGTTATTGCTTGCGAGTGTATGCATCAGTCCTGTAAATCTTCCTAGTGAGCCTGTTCACGTGAAATTCAGTCCAGCGTTGTGGACTTGAGCAGCCTAGATAAGTAGTCAGTCTCAACGGGTGCTTCTGTGAACCCAATCCAAATTCTACTGTTATTTTAGTAGTATTATAGTAGCATGCTGAGGTCCTAACTGAGACTGGGGACCCACTGTTTGGGAACACCGAATAACAGACAGTATCTGTTTTATTCAGGTTCTTGTAGTGTTCTCATCACCATAATATTTGAGCCTCTCTGCTACATACAGCTTACAGTCTAAACAGGCAAAAGGCAGAAAGATGAGCAAAACTAAAGTGATCTGCCCAAGATCACACAGCATGTCAGTGCCACAATCAGATTTCCTGACTCCCAGTCTCATACTCCATCCATTAGATCACACCGCCCCTCCAAAATCAAACACGTGTTCATGATTAATAGTGTTTTACTCATGCATTGATTTCAGTAGGGACTTCTGATGGGAGGTGAGGTACTGATCAACCAGTAAGGGTAACAGAATCTAGCCCCAACCTTTCTGAGATTCACTGATCTCTACTGTTGTATCGGATTCTGCCATCCTTACTCACATCAAGTCGTCTCACTATGAGTAAAGATGGCAGAATCAGGCCCTTTAAGATTTAGCCTTGTGCCGTACCATAACAACTTACCATTCTCTGGGGATGTGTCATCCCTCTAACCAGATGCACTTTAAAATACAGTAGCCCCCTGAGCAACAAAGAAGGTCTGTGAATTAAAAAAGAAAAAATTGAAAATCACTTACCTGGTCACCATTATTTCATAGGGTGCTGAGGCATAAATCAGACATAGTGCGACCTTCATAGAAATTTCAGATTTATTTACAGTGGTTTGCACTGATCGCTTTATCTACCAGGAGCTCAGTTTCCCCTTGGTGACTCATAAGTAATGTGGTCCACGCAAACCCGTGTAAATAGATCTAATATTTCAAAGAAGGTCATGCTATATACTCTCTTTCTCTCTCAAGAATAGATGATGGCTTACTGCAGGCCTGATACAACATTTATCTTCATGAGTGAGGAGGTTGATTGTGTGACCCAAAGCGCAGTAGTCATGACTAGTGGTACCAGAATGGAATGAAACACACCCCATAAAACTGTCTTTATTTTTGATCCTAAGTGAAAACTGCTCTCAACTTTTCAGATAACTTGAAGAGTAGCTTTCAAAGTAAAGAGTAGTTTTATCATTTGCAAGGGGAAGGAGATAATCCCTCATGCTTTGGGGCATCATACAGCCCCTAACTAGGAGGAAATTTTCATTGTGGTGAGGTTCTTTCTTAACTGCCTACTTCAGGAATTCTGACACCTTCGTTTGAAGCATCCAGGACTGGCCACTATAGCTGAGTGAGAAATAGTTTTCCCATTTTTGTGGCTATTTTTGAGAGTTTAATTTTTCCCCCCATCTCAAGTTAGGATGAACACTTGAAATCTAAAATATTTGCAAACTGAAAAATGCTCCCCCCCCCTTATTTTGTATCAACTCAAACATTTTGTTTTGATAATTGTGAAATGTTTTGTTTCCATTTTTACCTCTTTCTCTTTTTTAACCCTTTTTTCAGTCTAATTATCTTATGTCTCTGTACAAACAGTTGTTTTAATCCTGAAAACCAGAATTTTTAGTTTTAGAAGTGTGACAATGAATCAATTTTAATTTTGTTTTCAATAAAGATTTTTTGAGTTGGGAAATCTGTCAAACTCAACTCCGTTTCACGAACAGTTTCTGGTCTGATGAATTGGCATTTTTTGATGAAAAACAATTTGCTGAAGAATAATTGACCAGCTCTACTGTCCAGATCTGATGTCAGGGTGCTGGATTAGATGGATCACTGGTCTGATCCAGTATGGCAATTCCTATTTTCCTAATTTCAACAACACTTTTACATAGATAACACTTTTCATCCTGAAGAATCCAAAAAAAGTTTGAAAGCTTGTAGAGTGCTGCCAACTCTTGTGGTTGCATTTTGAGACATAGGATTTATGCTATTTTTATTAAAGCTTCAACTGTAATGTCATGTCACACATTATGTGAGAATCATGGTTTTCATTAAAACAGAAAAGTGAGTTTCTAATCTTCATGTTTGTGCAGAAAAGCTGGAAAGTGTGAACCTTAACGGCTCAAAAGCCAGAAGGCAAATAAAGTTCACATAATTCATTATTTTAAAAAACATCATAATTTTTAAGCCAAACTCATGGTTTTTTTTAAATGTATGATTCATGACTCATGATTTTCAAATTCTGGGGGATGGTAATATTGAAACTATAATTAATATGTCAGTAAGTATACACGCCAACATTTGTAAATCCTTGTGCCTAATGATGGATTCCTAAATCTATATTCAGGTCACAATGTCCAATCTCTGCGTCTGCCTAAATGGTCACAATGAATCGTGGGAGATGTAGTCCAGCTTGAGAGCAGGGAGAGGAGAATGGGAGCATAGAGGAGAATGAAACCATAAGGGATTTGAAACTAAAACTCCCCTGAATTACGCAGTGTTTTAGGCAGACCCAGAGATTAATGTTGACACAGTCTGATGTAGTTTGTTTCGATGGAAAATTCCACAGAACTCATTCTTTTTTCATCATAATATTTTTTGCTTTTGACAAAACCCCATTTGCCCCACAAGGATATCTTTGATTTTAAATCTTTTCACCATGATTAGAGTTAAGGAGGAACTTGACTGAAAAGACGGTAATGCTTTGCCAATCTGAATCATGAGGGCATTCCCTCATGTGACTGAAGCCTAAGGATTAGGCCCTGGCCCAACAATGAACCCAAATGATCTGAGAATAGGAATATATATACACTGATTCACAAAATGATATCTGGATTGGTACTGTATTTTCCCAAACATTCTGGCTTGTTACTTATTCTTTTCAGCTACTGCTTTTGCTTATGAAAAAGCCCGGTTGTCTTGTCATTTAGATAAAGACTGGGACCCAGAAGATTTGAAGTAAACTCTTTGTTTTGTAACAGACTCCGTGTGATCTTTGGTGAGACACCTGGGGACAGGTTCTTCAAAAGAGTTCAAAGACACATTTTCAAGTGCTCAATACCCAAATTGAATTTTGTACCTCACTTTTCCCTATGTAGAATGGGGATAACAATATTTCTTCCCCCCCTTTTCCTCTCATCTGTTTAGATTGCAAGTCCTTTTGGCTTCTTGTTACAATGCATTTGTAGAGCACTTAATACAATGCGGCCTTGTAATACAAATGAGAATAGCGATAATTGGTTTAGAATCAAGTAACGATTAGTAATAGCAGTATTAACAAATGTTTAGAAGTCTGCAGTATGCAAGCCCTTCCGTTTGTTAGTTTTAGTGTTTGTTTCATGTACAGAAGACAATCAGATTTAAAGCGAAGTCACTGTATCAATCCCTGTCTAGCTCACCTTTAGGAATGCATCTGAGAAAGAGTAAAAAAGATGAACACATTTGACCTATTCTGTCCATCCGTCCTTGCTGTATATACCTTGCAGCCACCACCAGTAACAGATGATCAATATGTATGAATTTTTGTCACTCAACGTGTGTTTATCTTTAAGAAAGAGAGAAACAAACATCAGACCAAGATTCCACTGTTCAGATACCCAACCAGGGCAAGCCCAAGAGAAGTGTCGATATCTCTGAAAGGGAGCGAGCTGACAGCTGGTGAGGAGAAAGGTCAAAAGTTGTTGACTAGTTGGGGTGGGTGAGAGGGTGGTAAGGAGTGCATGAAGATCAGAAGGTGAATGTGGTGCCCAGCAGGACGGAGTTGATGATGTCAAGATGAGTGACCGGGAAGAAAAGCAACATCAGAAAGAGGTTCCTACTGTCCAGGAACAACCTGGGTGACCCCGCAAGTGTCAGCAAGTACAAACGTAGCGGGCAGCTGGTTCCTGGCTATTTTTCCAAGCTGTGGAGCTAAGTTCATAAAAGGGAAGGTAGATGGGGATGGTAGAAGGAATGTTGAGTCTGATCCTGCATTTATTGAAGCCAATGGGAAGTTTGTCACTGATTTCAGTGATGAGATTTGATCCTATTTGGAAAATTAATGAATTTACTGTCGTGCCTTCACAAAAATGTTGCTTGCAAATATTCAAAAGATCAGTTTTGCAAGCACAATAAGTTTGCAGCAACCCAATATTAAAGCTACATGTGTGACTCTTTTCTAACTGACAGGGATTGGGACGCTGCATCCCTAGAGGCAAGTTATTGCAAATTGACCACTCGGGGGTTTCTTGACCCTTCCTCTGAAGCCTCTGCTACTGCCCATTGTCAGTGAAAGAACGTTGGACGAGATGGACCATGGGTCTGATATGGTGTGGCAAACCCACTGCTCTACAGACTGAACTGTATACATAAATGTAAGTGTAAACATATGTATGTGTTATATGGCAGTGCCCAATGCCAGGACATTTGGTCTCCACAACAAACTTTTAAAACATGAACATTTCGTAGTCAGAGCAGCTGGTTTAACTGAATACGTTGAAAGGAAGGATGGCCTTACGGTTAACAGATGTAGGAGATTCAGGAACATGGCCTGGGGAAAAAGGAAATGGCTGGAGAACCACTGTGCTTTGGGGATTGCTCTGGCCAGGCACAAATTAAAGCAGCCACAAGGTTGCTCTAATTTGCCCTGAATGCCGGCTGCAGTATCTGGGGAGTGTAAAATTAGCCTACCACCACATTTCCCTATCCTATATCAGGTACTGTGCTGAGCAGAACTAGTTTGGACCCAACTGTCTAGTCTCACGCATGTCACTGGTGGCCGTTAGCACTAAAAATAGAAAAGAGGAACATTAAAATCAGTAGACACTTCGGAAATGCTGAGCAGCAAACCGTATACAGACACATCAGACATTCTGAGTGGTAGATCTGCTGCATACAAGGCACATTTGGCAACCCAAAAATTCTCTCCTAGCTGGCTGGACCTGGAACATTGAGCAGCATGTGGGTTAATTTAGCAACCTCTCACCCAGAGCATATCTGTGTTCCACCTGAGTTGCTTTGCGTCTCAGGTGCACTCTGGAAGTGTTTTAAGAGGGGTAATGATTTTTTTTCCTGGTACCAAGTACATCCAGGCAGATATAATTTTAATATAAAGGAGAAGTTTACCAGAATAGAATTTAAGAATATTAAGAAGGGATTTGGTTCTGAGAGAAATATTAGCAGCAAAGGCAGGGATAAGGATTTTAGAGAAATTTAATTAAAATTTAATCTTCTTTCTAATTAATTTTCCTTTTAATTAAACTTAAAATTAAATTCACTTTGTTTAATTGGAGGAATTTTAAAAGTATTACCTTGGCGTGCCAATCTTCTTCTTCTTTTTCTTTTTTTTATAATGGAGAAAAAATAGTTTACCCTGGTTTGTCTAGTTTAAAAGAGGAAATTTCATGCTGAATTAAAAAACAGTAATAAAAACATGGCATTTAAATGTAAATCAGTTTACTGTTCAATTATCCTCTGCCTGCCCTACTGTTAATGAGGACAAAAGGCTTTTTGCCCTTGGGAACTAATCCTGATAGACAGGGGTGCCTTAACCTTTTTGACATGTGGGCCACACGCTTGTTACGGACAGAAGCTCTGGGCTGTAGCAATGGCTTTCCTCTGCCTCTGGGCTTTAACCATTTGCCTGCTAGCCTATTGCGATTCTCTCCCACTTCCTTTTGTGGGTGGAAAAGACTCCTGATCTAGCGGTGTTTTACACCTGCTTTGCGCTGGTGGAGATGACTGCACAGAGACTGCATAGCAACACAACCCCATTCTCTTGATTCAACTTGCCTCTAAAACGCCTGTCCTATCTCCCTTCTGTCCTCTGCCTCCAAAATGCTGGACATTCCTTATATTGCCTTGATGTCCACTCCTCCTTCTCTTTCCTAATCTGGCTTCCAACCTTTCTCCTCCACTGCACACTGTCTGCCTGAGGCTGTTAGCCACCACTTCCCCTTAGCTAAACGAAAGCAGAATGATTCTACCCGTAATTGCCTTGCTCTGTCTTGATGCCTTTGGAACTTTCTGGTGCGCTCTCCTCCTCTGTTTCTTACGCTCTCTTTGCTCCCAGGGCTCTGTGCTCTTTGGATGCTCATCGCAAACTCCTCCTCCCCTCCCCCTTTGCCCTATTTGTTGGCATCCTGCAGGGTTCTGTTCTTGGTCCCTCAGCTACTCTCTTTGCCATTGCTCTTGGCAACCTCATCCATGCTCATAGTTTCTGCGGTGCTATGACTCCCATATTTACTTCTCTTTTTCCAAATCTAGAGCCCCTCCAACTTTCCTGCTGCCATCTCAAACTCAGTTTCTCACAAACTGGACTTCTCCTTTCTCTTCAGCCCTCCTCCTGTGTCTGTAGTGACAACTCTTCTACACTTCCTGTCTGCCAGGCTTGCCAGCTTAAGACCCTCCGTCACTATTCACTCTCCTTCTCCCCTCATCTCATCTGCACTAAATCGTGTTACTCCTCGCTCTTTTTTTCTCTCCATGCCAAACAGGTCCCCCGCATCCCCACTGCTATAACTGGCCCCCTGCTGTAGACAAAAGTCACATCTTCAGCTACGATGTGGTGAGCAATGAGAAAACGTGGGGAGACCCAAAGAGAGAGGTTGTCACAAACCTAGTCAAGCTCCTCATATCAGGCACTCGTCAGACTGTTGTGAGGGGATCCAGTTATTGACTCCCACGTGCATTTTGCTTGCTAAGGCTCAGCAGAGTTGTCGCTGGCTTTGAGCCTCTAGGCATGCACTTCAGATGCAGACCTCATATGTGACACTTCTCTTGGCCAATCCGAGGCCCCAAAATTACTGCCATCTCCCTCAACCCTTCCCAGCAGCTCTTCCACCTTCCTCAGAGTCCCACCAACCCCATTATGGGGTAGTTTAACTCCTCAGGGACACATAACAGTGAAAGCAAACAGGGACATAGATATCACTAAACCACCATTGCTTTTTACTTAAGCGATATGGCACAAGAACAAACAGAGCACTTAGAAAACAACACATACTCTGAACACAAGGCCACTCACTCTAGCTTTTCGTTCCCTAGGAAGTTCTTGGTGGACTGTCTGTGTTCAGGTAGGCCCCTGCCTCATAGCAACAGTCAAAGAGCTCAGTCTATTCAGCATCGGGGTTGACCTGATCACAGTCTATAAGTATCTACATGGAGAACAAACATTCAATAATGGGGTCTTCAATCTAACAGACAAAGATTTAACAAGATCCAATGGCTGGAAGCTGAAGCTCGACAAATTCAGACGGGAGATAAGGTGTACATTTTTAATGATGAGAGTAATCAACCAACGGAACAATTTACCAAGGGTCATGGTGGATTCTCTATCACCGACAATTTTAAAATCAAGATTGGATGTTCTAATAAAAGATCTGCTCTGGGAATTATTTTGGGGGAAGCTCTATGGCCTGTGTTACGCAGGAGGTCAGACTAAATGATCACAATGGTCCCTTCTGGCATTAGGATCTATGAATCAGGCTCTGGCAGCAGTTCCCCTCAGCTTGAGCTGGTGAAAATGGCTAAAGGCCTGGAGCAGAGCCTTTTATAGCCTTTCAACCTCCTCTGTCAGGTGACTCCATGATCAGCCTCATCAGGTGAGCATCCTACCCGGTGACTTCATTGCCAGGCAACCTCTCCTCTGAAAAACCAGTTCTCCTGGGTAGGAGCCAGCCTCTTGTCTAGGATGCTTGTATTTGAATAGAGGACCATTCAGATTTAACAACCCTGTATTGTTAGTCTTGTGCCACTAAAACTTGGAATTCCAGACTAACAGGGAGGTAAAAGCATAAGAGAGACAGCAGATGTCTATGAATTCAAAATAGAGTTTGCAAAATGATCAAGATACATACAAAGAAGCCATAATCTGACACAGAAGTAATAAATTGGGCAGACAGATTGCCCCCGTCACCACATCAGTACCATGGACAGATTGACAGGAAGATGATTTCCGCAAGTGTGTTCTGAATGGACACTAAATAATGTTAGTAGGCACAGGAAATGAGAACAGGAGGTTGCAATAATCAATATAGGAGATCGTGGCCATGGAAAGTGATTTAGATTGAATTTGGTAACAGCTAATTAAAAACAAATGGATATAAACTGGCCATCAGGAAGTTTCGACTTGAAATTAGATGAAGGTTTCTAACCAACAGAGGAGTAAAGCTCTGGGACAGCCTTCCAAGGGGAACAGTGGGGGCAAGAAACCTAGTTGGCTTCCAGACTGACTTTGATAAGTTTATGGAGGGGATGGTATAATGGGACAGCCTAATTTGGCAATTGACTGATCTTTGACTACTACCGGTAAATACGCCCAATGACCAGTGAAGGGATGTTAGATGTGGTGGGTTCTGAGTTACTACAGAGGATTCTTTCTGGATGTCTTGCTGGTGAGTCTTGCCCACAAGCTCTGGGTTTAACTGATCACCATATTTGGGGTCAGGAAGGAATTTCCCCCCAGGGCAGATTGGCAAAGGTTCTGCGGGTTTTTCGCCTTCCTCTGCAGCATGGGGCCTGGCTCACTAGCTGGTGGATTCTCTGTACCTTGAACTCTTTAAATCCTTATTTCAGGACTTCAATAACTCAGCCATAGGTTAGGGGTCTGTTACACGAGTGGGTGGGTGAGGTTATGCAGGAGGTCGGACTAGATGGTCATAATGGTCCCTTCTTGCCTTAGAGTCTATGAGACTTTAAAAAAAAATCAGACTTCTTCAAAATAACAAAATTAGATTTTGCTCTTTAAATATTTCAGGCACTGAAATCACCTTCTGGGCTTGAATTTATAATAATAATAAAAAAAACCAACCCTCAAGTGAAGAGATTAAATAAGAATGAACCGTGCGTGTTCTATGCAAATTGGTGACATCTTTGTATTCATGACTCATTGCAATTTGCTGTAAAGATAAATAGATTTTTATTCTCATCCCCTATGAATTTCTCACATAATGGGTACAAGCTCTTTAAACTAATTTTTCCTTCCATTGTATTTAAATTTAGGGGGGGAAACAAAAACAAAACACTCAAGCAATTTTGATAGTCCCCGATCTTGTCTCTTGCACTGTATTAGTTTGTGATGCTAAGGACCTGAGATTCTGCTTGTGTGAACCCCTGCGTCCACGTAAAGTCCATGCTAGCAGTTTCCCAAGTAGGATCAGGACCTAACGTGATGGTGTTACATTATTGGGATCATTCATAATATTGAATCAGAATCAGAAGGGCAAAGGAATCATCTCAAGATTTCAATCCACAGTTATGAGACCACAAGACATTATTAACAGGAACATTACATAAAAGAAAGATGGAGGGAAGGAAATAAAACAGTTGCTTTTATCTCAGTGACCCTTAAACCAAACGACAGAAGAAAGTATGATCAACACACTAAAACTTGGGAAGAGAAGTGTCCTTTGTCAGCTTACAGGCTCCGATTCGCCACCTCCTTGTCACTTGCACCTGTGCGTGCTGAATGCCAAGTTGTAATTAAGAGGCGAACAAATCATTGTAAACTAGATGTAAATGTGACTTTCTTTACACAAGTGTAAATGGCAATACAAGGTGCACCACAGGGGAGACTTAGCCCCAAAACTGTTGTCAACAGCAGTCAGTGGATTTGAAACATGAGTTAGGTGTCAGGAAAGTTTTTGTATTGTCAAAATTGGAAACTAAGCACTTTTCATCATCTAATATTATTTGCAATTTTATGATGGGGGGAAAATTGCAACATCAGCACCTAATTTTATAAAATCATCTGTCAAAAGTTTTTATTTAATTCTCTGAGCTCTGTGTTTCCTTTACAATATCTGGGGACATTAAAATACGCTTGCCACAAATTGCTTTCTTCTTCTTTTTTATACATGTCAAAATTTTATCTCTCTTACCCACAAAGTGAAGGAAAAAAAATTAAACTGTTTCTACAGAGGCTGGTTCAAACCAGATGCATCCTGCTAAGCTCACAGGGTACTTACTTCAGAATGGGCCAGTCTGTAGCCTGGATCCTGTAGCCATGGATATGTGTGAGTTTTCCTATTGAAAGCCAAAGGGATTTCTCATGTGTGAGATGTTAGTTGTGTGCATAGGGTTTTTTGCAGGGTCAAGTCCTGTATTTTGACATTTCCTCTCCTCCCCAAGTTATCAAAGCATTTAAAATTAATAAGCAATAATACTTTACACTTATATGTGTTGCCTGTAACAGCATTGAGAGAAGTTGGTGGATACTAGATATCGGGCCAGCAAGCGTGTGAGAATGGCTCTACAATCCAGTGGCTGAGGCACTTTTCTGGGATGTGAGACTGTCAGGTTCACACCTCTGCTCCAGTGACTATGAAGAATTTTATATCAAGTGGAACAGTTGCAACAGGAGAGATTGAGAAAGCCTCTTCAGAATATAGCCCAACGGCTAGGGCACTTACCTGGCAGGTGAGATCGCTGGGTCGAGACCCCTGCTCCATGACAAACAGAATAAGGATTTGAACCAGATCTCCTTTATCCGGGGTGAGTGCTCTAACCACTGAGTTATTGGGTGGGGAGGTGGGGAACCACCTCTACCTCTTGATGGGTGGTGGTAGACGGTGGGACTCCTACTCTGAGGATGCCAGTGGGGCTTAGGTGTAGGCCAGGTGCCAGTCAGCAGAACTGAAGCCGTTTTGCACGTGCACCTACAGGGTTAGCGGGGCATCTGAGAGGGGGTTTTGAGGATCTAAATTTTGGATTTAGGCTCCTAAAGAGGTAGTTAGAAACCTAAATCCCTTTGGTGATCTAGCCCTTAGGAACTTAAGTCCCTTTGCCTTTCAGTGAGACTTAGGGTATGTCTACAGTGCAAACAATACAGCGGCACAGCTGTAACGCGCTGACATGTAGACGCTTCTACAGCAATGGAAGGGGGTGTCCCCGTCACGCTAGTAAATTCACCCCTTCTAGATGCAGTAGCTAGGTCAATGGAAAAATCCTTCCATCAGCCTAGTGGTGTCTGCACCGGATCTTAGGCTGGCTTAACTAGATCTTTCAGGGGGTGTGAATTTTTCACACCTCTGAGCCACACAGCAAGGTCAACCTAAGTAGACAAGGCCATAGGCCCCTCAGTACATAAGCCACTTCTGAAAATGGAACATAAGCTCCTGAGCCATTTAGGCACTTTTGAAAATGTTACTCATAATTGTTGGTCATCCTGACTCATATTGGGTACCTGGGGTGTGAAAATAAGAATATGTCCATCACTGGCATTCTTGGAGGGAACTCCCTAATCACCCCTCCCACTTGTTGATCTCAAAGCTCTAAATATCATAATTAAATTTAGCTTTCTTAGCTCCTTCCTGCAGTTTAGGAAACTCGGGCACAGGATCTCTGTGACTCACCAAAGGTCACACAAGAAGTCTGTGTCAGAGTGGGATGATGTGAATCCCAACCAGATGCTGGAGAAGGGAAAAAAAAACCCGAACAGTGACATGCACTATATCTCTGGGTGATGGATTGACCCTTACCCAGAGTGGGTGGAGATAGGGGGTAGGCTGTTAGTCACCTGGGCTTTATAAGCAGACTGAGAGAGAAGCTCACTACGGTGAGATTGTAGAGAAGGCATGACTCTACAACAGGAAGAAAGGAGCGAGCAAGCAGTGTGGCTTGAGCCAGGTTCTCCAATGAGCAGTGGAGATCTCTAGGGGAAGCTGCAGGAATCCCTGGAGAGGGAAGGGGGTGGGAGGAAAAAACTGCTACATTTGCAGAAACAGAGGAGGAGCAGGTTAGGATCCCATGGGAAGAGGCCCTGAGATAGCACCAAGAAGAGTACTTCAGTGGAGCCAGCGAGGGGCAGAAGATTTATTAGTGTAGAGAGGTGGTTTTCAACCTTGTTTCATTTGCGGAAGTACGGACCCCTTTGGAAATCTTAGACATTGTCCACGGACCTCAGGTTGAAAACTACTGGTTTACAGGTTTAGTTGCACTTTCAGGTAGACTCCCCCCCCGAAAGGGATTGGGAACTTTTATGTGACTCGGCCAGAGAGGCAGGCCACCGAAAACCCTAGAGATGAGTGATGTGCAGAGAGAAGCGGCCTGCAGGGGGTGGTGGAGTTGCAAACCCCTGCAGCATCAGATCCCGAGGCAAGGGAATGCACTGGTGGCAAGCACATTACACAACGGAGCCAAAGCACGAGCCTGATCTGATGACTCTCAGTCCTGTGCCTTAATCGCAAACCTAAATCGCTTCCCTATTTGAGACATAAAACAACATGGATCTTTAACATTAGCCTCTGGTAGGTTCACAGAAGGTAGAAATGGCAAAGACCTATGAGGTCATGTAGTGCATCTCCTGATTGACTATTTAGGATTGCTCGCTTCAGCAAAGACGTCGTGTACTCAGTGGCAAGACGGACGTACATTTAGTGGGAAAGACCCCTGGGTTTGCAGCACTCTGTTTCAGGAGGGTGCAAATTCTGTAGCAGCTTCACTTATTTATTATTTTATACAGATATTAATTGCAGGCTTTATGTGAGCACGAAAAATGCAGGCGCTGCAGCAACGCTTTCCTTCTTTAATTTGATGTTTGTTTTCACATGTCCCTGAATTTTGAGTGCCCCACAGATAGACTTGGCTTGATAGAACTTAACCACAAGATAGAGATCGTTGGGGAGGAAGCTGAAGGATTTTGGCATCTCTGAAGGGGTTTGTGGAGCCTGAGAAAGTGTGGGCAATCTGGGACTGGGGATAATCAAAACATTCACTAGATCTTTCTGGTCCAATGATCAGCTGTGAAACAGGTAATAAATGTTGATATTACAATACTTTGTTAGGTTTCAGAGTCAACTGCCATATTAGATGGCCACTTCTATTATTGAATCAGGCTTCCAGCAGACATCACTGCATTTCAACACATTCATCTTACGCTGCCAAGATTTCTAGTCACCGTAGTTGTGAAGAGAGCGCTCGTTTCTAAACGAAAGCTTTGATCCTGCTGAGTCTTGCAATAAGGGATGGCTACCCAACAACTCCCTGACCGCTGTGCACAGGCCCCATGGACCAGGGTCGGATTCTGCATGACAAAAGATCCACCAATCCTTTACCCACTCAGAGTTCAGCTACC
The DNA here is from genome assembly GCA_007922155.1 of Mesoclemmys tuberculata. Taxonomy (NCBI): domain Eukaryota; kingdom Metazoa; phylum Chordata; order Testudines; family Chelidae; genus Mesoclemmys; species Mesoclemmys tuberculata. The sequence continues at coordinate 7,165,401 of ML675629.1, read as the reverse complement.
CCAAACCATGAGATCGCCATTACTGTCCTTAGGAGATTGTTCCACGTTCTCAGATCATCTCACTGTCAGGAAATTTTCCTTAGTCCTCAAATCAAGTACCCCTTTGCTCAGTGTTATCACAGAAAGCGTCGTAATTCCTCCTGGGGTCACCTGATCCATCTTCTCGCCCTCCTTTTCATTTACATCCTTCAGATGTTCAGCTCATCCCCCCTCCATATTTGTCATGCCAGCTACTTGCTCAATATTCTTCCATGAAAATACTACAATTAGGCACTCATTCAAGGTTCTGCTCAGTGGAACAACGCTCCTGATTTACAAGTGCCTTCCTGGTGCCTCAGGAGGTGATTAATGTCTGCCTGCCTCTTGCCACACCTGGGAAGGCAGCAGGGAAAGGGGAAAAGTAGCATGAGTCAACAAGAGACCCATTAAAACCTAACCTTCTCACCAGCCACAGCTTCCCTGCCTGTCTCGGCCTCCCCCATCCACTGCCTGTCAAATGCTTATGGATCACTGAATTCTGCTGTGAGGAATGGAAGATTTGGCTTTCAAGATGAACGGTTGCGAAAAGGTGGGGGAAACAACAGAGAGACACAGGATTGTATGGCTGAGTCCAGAACAGTAGCAGGGGGAGGCCCTATTTGACTTTGCCAATTTGCTTTATAGAGACAGAAGCTTTGCTGACAGCAACATGTGGAACAAAGGCCGCCGGGGGGAGTGACTTTCCATGGGGTTCTTTTGATGTTCATGCTCCTGACCTGACAGTTTCCTTGTCTTCCTGGCCTCTGTGAGTTTGTACCCTATCGAAACCTGCCAGGAGAAGGCCGTTCTGAGGTGAGAGTTTTAATGAAGAGGGAAGAATGATGCTGTGGCCCTCATGATGTCTCCCCGCCCCAAACTACACTGAATGCAGATGGCTCGAAGTGCACGTTTTGGCCAGGGTGATTGCAGAGCTAGTCCCCCCCCATTAACTCCGGCTGTGGTTAAAACTGGATCCAAAACTGTAGAATACTCAGACTCCAGATAATCTTGCAGCCTTTGCTTTCCGCTTCCTGGAATAAATCTTCATCCCACAGGGGTCAATGGCAAAAACGTCCACTGACTTCACTTGTCCCTGGCCTTTTGCCTGCTTAATCTATGAACCTGACTGTTTTTTACATTCTTTAATGCTGTTACTTAAAGCTCTTTACAAAGACCAAGTCTACGCTGCAAAATTAAGTCAACCTAAAGTTACATCAACAGACAGCCATCACAGAAATTAAATCTCTTTTGCATGGCCACACCACCATCCTTGCGTTGATGATGCATGTCCTTATCAGGAGCTGGCATTGTGGGGCATGGTGGGATGGCTTCTGAAAGGCAGCAACAGTCGATGTAAGCAATGCAGTGTCTACACAGCACGGTGTCGACAGAACTGCATTGCCCTAAGCACGACGCCTCTCGTGGGGGTGGAGTTATTAAGTCAGGGTAGGAAATGAATTACATCGATGGGAGAGACATTTTAGTGTAGACGCTTACAGAGTTAGATCAGTAGTGTACATCAGGGCTAAGTACAGATTACTGAAACAATTAAAAAACATGAATTCAGCATATCGTGCCAGGGACTTCAAATCCCTCCTCTCCTGAAGGGAGGATGTCTTGTTTTTACATATTGACTCAGTATTCTTCAGTGGAATTCATTCTGTGGAATGAAATTCCCACCGAACAAGTGGGCATTGAATGGATTAGAACTGTACAGAAAAAGTATTAGCTAGAGAGGGGCTTGAGTTGCAACGGGAGCTGGAGTTTTTTGGATGGAGACGTTTTCCATGGAAAAAGCAGTTCAGTCAAAATTGAAGTATTTTTGGGGAATGTGCAAGTTTCGCTTGGGAAGCTGTTCCTTGCTGTAGGCTTTGCCTGTGGAGCTCCTCTGGAAGCCCCGTGTGAGAGAAGAAGGGCAAATCCATCCTTCCACTGTACTGGTATGGGAGGGCTAGGAAGCCAGATTCAAGATCTGGGCCCCATTATGCTAGGTGCTGTACACACACATCGCAAAAACAGTCCCTGGATTGAAGACTTGCAATCTAAATAGCCAAGACACAGTGAAGAAAAAAAGGGGGATTATCACCCCCGTTTCACAGATGTTGAAATGAGAGGAAGTGATTTGTTCAAGGTCACAGAGGCCGTCTATGCTAGACCCAAGAACTGAACTTCTATCTCCTGACTTTGTAGGCCAGCACGTTACCCACAAGACCGGCCATGCCTTCCCCCACCAGAAGCTCCAGTGGCCTCCGGAATCAGAGCAAAGTGCAATTCACCCCCCTCCCTGTGCCAGGAGACAAATCTGGATCCCTGTCTCTTGCCTTTAATTTCTTTAACCTCTTGATTTAGCAGCCCCTAATGAGAGGTTAACATTGCCCTTCATTTGTCCTTGCAGTCCCACAGGGAGCTAGATTGGTATTTATTGGCGCTGACCCTCTCCCTGGAGGCTGGTTTCCAGTCCCTTCATTTGCGCTGTGTGCAGAAGAGGGACATACGGATTTGGAATGGGAGGAGGTGTTAGGTTCTGCAACCTGGCCTCTAGCATCGTGCTCTGAGAAGCAAGGTGGTACCTTCAGAGAAGTGAATGCTGCTTTAAGCAATGTTAAACCCTCCTTCCGCAGGTATTTGAACAGGCCAGCAGAAGCATCTGCTGTCTCTTGGAAAACAGACAACCAGATGCTACAGTGATGGGGGGCCACAGAAGAAGCTCGGAAGGAGATCTTACGGAATGGTCGTTTCCCCACTGATCCTGGAGATCAGTGAGGCTGTGAGGCCCTGCTTTCGCCCCATCCCCTGGCCCCGCTATCCCTGTCCCTTGAGTGCAGAGTTCTGCAGAATTGTCCTGGATATTTTTTAAGACCAGAAGGTCTATTACAGGGGGGAGATGTGGGGGGGGGGCAAACTCACTGATCCCCCAAAATCCACCTCCCTGCTGGGCAGAATCTTCTAACCCCACTACCCTGCCGCAGGGCAGCCGCTCCGAGCTGCCCACCCCGATCTGGTAGGCGGAGAAAGGCGGGGGTATATAAAAGGTTCTGCGAGTCGCGCTTTATCTTAAAAAGAGACACCTGTGGGTCACACACCACAGTTGGGCCACCTCTGGTCACTTAGATTACCTATGCCTGGATATCACAGACATAGGATTTCACCCAGCTACTCCTGTATTAAGCTCAGTAACTTACGTTTGACTAATGCCTGTCCACCAGTCTTGCTTCGTAGACATCAAAAAGGTCAAGAATGCATTACTTCCCCTGGTAGATGAACCTTGGAGCAATCACCCTCACGGCTGAACATTTGTGTGTTACTTCTCATTTGAATTTGGCTGGCTTCAGCTTCCATCCGTTGGCTCTTGTTCTGCATGTCTCTGCTAGTTTTAAAAGCCATTTCATCCCCAGAATTTTCTTCCCATTGAAGTACTTATAGACTCTAATCAAGTCACTTCTTAATCCGTTCATTAGCCTAGGCAGATTCAGCTGCTGCGCGACTCAATGTGAGGCATTTCTTCAAGCCCTCAGAGCATTTTTGTGGCTCTTCTCCTCGTCCTCTTCAATTTTTCAGCATCTTTTAAAATGCTGATGGCAGGACTGGACACAGTATTCCAGTATTGGTCTCACCAACTCCCTATACTCTTTGCTTTTACTCCCTACTCCCCTGCTTAGACACCTAGGATTGCATTAGCCCTTCTTGCTGCAGCACCACAGTGGGAGCTCACGCTGAATTGCTTGTCCACTCTTGGCCTCTAAACCCTTTTCAGAGTCACTGTTTTCCAGGCTAGAGTACCCCATTCCACAGGTATAACCTGTGGTCTTTGTTCCTAGACCATCCCCTTTCTTTCCCGTTTTGGGATTTTCCTTTGGGATTCCCCATGTGAGGGGGCAAATCTGTGTGTGTAATGATACCTTTTTTGGTGTTTTAATTTTACGAGTTCCAAAACCACTTGTCAGAGAAAAAACCTGCTATACAATTCTCAAATTTTCTACAGCACTCATCAATTTAACATCGACTGTATGTGCCAACATGCACAGGGTTGCGTTAACTGTGGACATGAGCGAAGTGGCCTCGCTATCCCACAATTTCTGTTTCTAGCCGTTGAACCAGCTTTGTAATCCTTATGTAATAAATCCTTATGCTTTCACTGCCTATCGGATGCTCTTCCTCTAGAATTCTCCCCTCTGGTAACTTTACTGCTTCAAGAGGGTGGCATGAAATGCCTGCTGCCACTGAAGTCAATGACAGTCCTTCCACTGGATTTCAACAGACCAAGGCCAGTCTGTATGGCTGTACAGTGCCGAACGGTGAGTGAAAAACACACTGCTAACTTTACAAGTCCAAAGAAAGTGAAGTCTGAAATTTCCCATGAAGGGCATGTTCCAGCTCCACTGACAGTATTTCTGCTTACTACGGGAGGGTTTGGATCTGGCCCAGAGTGTCCTTAAAAAATTTAAGTCTGCTGAGCATGACCTTTATGACACATTCCATTATTTAAAGTACTATGGTAAGATTCAGAACAGAGATACAAACTTTTTGAGATTTGACATTTGTTCCGATACCAGTGACACTCAAACACAGATTGGCCTTTGCACGTGGGTCACTGCACGACACGAGGAACCGTGTGCACAAGTCAGCATTGTGCACGTGTTGTGACCATTTACAAGCCCAGGCACAAACTCGGTTTGCCCACGCTTTGCCCTGTTGACTGAAGGTAAAGACCCCTAATTTTATTCTATTCACACCTCAAAAGAAGTTACCATCCTGGTAATTCCCCTTGTGGTTATGTGCTTTTGCCTCAGTTTCCTCACAGCAATCTTTGTCTTACTCCAGCCATATAGGTGACTTTGTCCAACAAAGCCACTTTAAAACATTCAACCCGTCTGGAATAACTGTCACTTAGGAACCTAAATACCTGTGAGGATCTAGATCTTAATCCAAAGCCATTTAAAGTACTGAAGAAAAGAATTCTCAGTCCAGCTGGCTTAGCCTTCAGCCCTCCTCTTCACAGTAGGTTTCCAGGTATAACTGTCTATCCTCCTGTTTAGCGACCAGCTCCCTGGATCTTCTCCCATCATCCAGCCAGGCCAGGCCTGCCCTCCTGCCAAGGGCTCCAACAGGCCACTGTCCTCTTATAAACCCTCGTCTGAGCCAGGCTTCTTGGTTCCTAGAGGAGCCGTCTGTCTGCTCTTCTTCACTGACAGCCCTCATCTGCTGGGCTTTTCTCCTCTGAAGTCTATTACTTAGCACGGGTGTATCAGGGTGGCACTAACTGAGCTGCGTGAACCCTCTTCTACCTGGTGTGGGGTCTGTAGTCCATCATGCTCCTCCTAAACAAGAGGCTGATCCAAAGTCCATTGAAGTGAATGGGAGTCTTTCTATTGACTTGAATGGTCCTTGGTTCCAATTCCTCACTCGCATTCCCAAAAACAAAAACCAACCATACAAAAAATCACTTGCCAGCTCTGCAAAACCCTACTTGCTCCCTGAAGGCTTGGTCCAATGGGCCCAGATTTTGCGGAGTCTGCCTAGACACTATGCTTGAAAATGTGGTCGATAGCACCGATCCCCTGATTGTACCCACATAGGAGGAGACCCACTAGATCATGTCTACCGAAAGGTGACAATAACCTAACCACATATATGTTCTCGCATTGTAGCAGTGCTTAGGAAAGAAATGTGCGTCCTTAAAATGACATTGATTCACCTTAGATGAATGAGGAAGAGGCCACATCTGAAGCATGTTGATTTAAATGGAAATACATTCAAATAAATGGATTCTTGGTTTCAACATTGTTCCAGATAACCTCTACTGAAAGCAGATGGCCTGTTTTGAAAGTATGATAGGTGTTCTGTGGGGCAAGGCTGTATCCCTAATTTGCTTTTTATTTCCAAATTTTTTCAGCTTATTAACATCTTATGCAAAGTCGGAACTGCTGGCTATTAAAACCAGTGGAATGAGCTGACGACGTGCAGAGACACTGTCACTGTAGCTGATCATTTTCAGATTTATTATTTATATCACAGGAGCATCTAGAGACCCAAAGCAAGATGAGGCCTCATGGGCACTGTACAAATGCAAAGCAAAAGACAGTCCCTGTCCTGAAGAATGTACTTCCTTTGTCTGTTAAAATTGTTGTGTTAGTCCCATTTCGGGAACTGAAGCACTGAGAGATTTTTCCAAAGTCGTTCAGGGAGTCTGACAGAACTAGGAACTAAACCCGGATCTTCTGAGACCAAGTGTCTTAATTATAAAGACGTCTGCACAGTGCACATAGATTATTTGAGGTGCAAGACAGGCGCTCTGCTTTGATAGTGCATAAACATCATAAAAGAGTCTTTGCAGTAGAAGTCTTCCCACTGACAATGGAATCTGCTCTGTCCATTACATGGTGGGTTGGATACAGATACACCAGAAGTGGAACAATTTATGCAACTCCAAAATCTGAAGTCAATGGGAAATGGCGGCAGGTATCAGCAGAATGTCACCCCAAAAGCTTGACCTCGGGATTACAGATGTCACTGCATGTCAGGATACACAAACAAGCCCTGGAGATCTATGGGGCTGGAATCAGTCAAGCAGAAAGAGAGCTACAGGAATAGCTTACTGCCCTTGCAGTCTGACATTTGTTTGCTATTGTTGTGGAGTACAGGAGTCACCGTTAGAATCTTTAGTTTTGTGTTTGCAGGTAACTCGTATTAGAGCAGACATAATGTCAGGCACACCATTTTAAGATTGGTTACTCATAAATAGCCAGGTTAAAGAGTTTAGTGGCAACCACTGCTTGTGGCTTTGAAAGATCCATAATCAGGAATGGCTAAACCACTTATGCTAACAGGTGGGAGATGAACATTTGTTCTCTGGCTGGAACTTATTGGATAGGTCACTTCAGTCTGAATTTGTCTCAAAGCAGGAATCTTAAGATAAATTCGATGGCCTGTCTTATACAAGCGGTCAAACTATCATAGATATGAATGCCAGAAAGCACCATGCAGTCCCCGAGCCTCAATTCCCCATCTGTGAAAGGGGGATAATAGTAGTTCTTACAAGGAGTTTGGGAGAATTAATGCATTACTATTTGTTAGATACTAGAGTGAAGGGTGCCATTTAAGTACCTAGAGAGGGGCAAATTTCAGCAGGAAGCTGAGTGGACAAGAGGCTTATGCAATGAATTAAGCCAAAATCTACATGGATGGTGGACCTAAAGGCTCATCTTAGAGGTTGCAGGAAAGATGGGTGGGTGTGACTTCATTTGCAGTGGGGCAACACTAAAATTGCAAGAGCATCTGAGCCCAAACACAAAGAGAAGTCAAAGACGATAGCATCCACCAAGGACGGCATAGACTTAGCCATTCCTTTAACAGCCTCAGCGTTTGACAGAGTAAGTCCCAGGAGCAATGGATGCTGCTCACATAATTTGCTGGAGGTGCCTGCGAAAGGGCAGCTCCTGCTGCTGGCAAAAAAGAAAAATGTCTTCTGCTAGGTGGCATCTAGCTCCTGTAATAAGCACTCAAAGAGATGGTGTGGTAGGGATGGTGCGTCACAGTCAGTCCCTCTTTCCAAATCATAGGTGAGACTAAAGCATATAAAAGAAGAAAAAAAAGGCCAGGAAAAAAAAACATTACAAACTGATTGTTCATGTTTGTGCTTTGATAGCTGAGACCATGTGAAGGGGGGTTTAAAAAAAAATCTCTGTTACTTGATGCAGCTGAAGGCCAAAAGGTTCTACTAGGAGCAGCTAGTCTGAACTCCTGCATAATCCAGGCCATGGAATTTCACCCAGTGATTCCTGCGTTGAGCCCAAATAATATCTGGTTGAAGTACAGCATCTTATGTTTGTCTCTCTTCATCCTCTGCATCTCCAAAAACCTTGCAAGCCCTTCACTGAAATGCAGGCACCTCTGTGACAGACCACAGGAGGTCTTCCCAGCAACACTACACAAGGAAGGATGTGCTGTGAATAGTTGAAACTCCCTGCAAAGGTGGGGATGAAGAATGTAACTGCCCAAGTAAAAAATGGACCGGACCACTATTCACAGAGTGCATCAGAATCTTTAAAGACCAGTCTTTATCCAGATCATGAATCAGTCTCCTGATCCACATGCCTAAAAGTAGAAATAGAATTCTAGAACCTGAACCGTTAGCAGGATCCAGATTTCTTAGTTAGGCCCTATCAATATAATAGGATGGTCCAAACACCCTGAAACTTTGATTCAAAATCTGAAGCTGAGACCAGCTCTATTTCCTACAGTTTTCCTAGAGATCTCTAATTCAAACACCAGTCTAATATACAGGATTGATGCAGGATTTGTTTTTTGTTTTTTTTTCATAAAGTTTTTTATAGCTATAATCTAGTGAAATATTTATTAGGAGACACTGAATCAGTGTAAAGATTAGGAAAAAACAAAAGGAGAGTTTTCATAATGAGGGAACAAGAATACTAGTGTAACCTTGGATCAAATACATGCTAGGAATAAATAAAGGCACACCCCGCTGCAGAAGGAAATGGAAAATTTCTAGTGCTGGTGGATCAGGAAAACAAACAAACAAAAAGAGGAAATTTTCTAAGAAATTAGGAAATTTTAATTTAATAGTTAAAACTGGCAATTTTGCATGGGAGCAGATTATTTCTTTTCCATATTTCTTTCTAGATCACACTGAAAATACTTCTGAAGAGAAAATATGGAATTAAAAAATAATCATTTGAAAGCCCTAATTTGCCCCTATTATGGTATATTTTTACCAGAACTTTGCTATATTTGCCAGGAGAGCATCTATGCCAATCGCACTAATACTTTTCACTTGCATAGTGCTTTCATCCAGTGATCTTCTAATACTTTATACAAACAATAACTAAGCCTCATTCCGGACTGGTGATTAGATAAGCATTGTCATCCCCATTTTAAAGACTGGTAAACTGAGGCACAGAGAGGCAAAGTAACCTGTTCAATAACATACAGGAAATTAGTGGGAAAATAGGGAATATGATCTGGAATTTCCAACCGTACCCTCTAAATTCTATACAAAGCTTCTTTATTGGACAGTGGGAGGGAAGACGGAGGGAGAGTAGATGCTACAGGGATACAAGGTGTGCTCCCTGGAAACAAAACATGACATTATTACTTTAGCATTGTAAGGGACTGATAAGCATCATTGCTAAATTGAGGAAGTCTTTCATATGATTTCTGAGAAGTGGCTTGTGGGTAGGCAGATATTAATCAACATGCAAGTCTGGGAAGTGACTACCTGTCAAAGTTGTTCTCCAAACTTCTTAGCAAAAAACCTGAGAGAACAAACAAATTAAAAGAAAAAGCATTTGGACAGATATCTAAGGAAGTGGTCTAGGGGTTTTACCCTGTTCTCTAAACACACACAAAAGAAGCAGTACAGCCCTTTTATTTCCCCTCATAAGTCAAGCTCTCCAGCTCTCTGCTCTTCTGTGAACTCCCTCTAGTTTTCCACTATCTTTCCAATAACAGTACCGAAGACCAAATACACTACCTGAGATGTGGGCACAAGAGACTGTTACTTCCTTCCTGATTTGGTGACTTTGTTACAATTTTCCTTTAGGTGGTGAGAGAGGGTTGAACCAGGGACCTCTGGAATGCATAACACAAGTGACTACATCTTCAGAAAAAGGACTAACCCTGTTGCTTTACGCCCATAAAAGACAGCTTCTGTGGACTGGGGGTTACCTTTCCACATACACCACCTTTTTGGTAGCCATATTGCATTGCAAACCATGTTTCGTTCACCATCCGCCATCACCTCCAGCTTTCTTTTGGCTTTTACTGCTTCTGCTAGGCTTCTCCTTCCAGTTATGTCTGTTTCAAGTCAATTTCCCCAAGCCTGATTTAATTCCACTATTTTCTGCTCTAATTTCTCTGTTGGTATTATTGCTATACACTGACTGGGGTTCACAATTCTGCCCAATTTAGTATCATCAATGTTTCATTAGCATGCCGCTCACTGTCTGCAGCAGGGGGGCCATTATTAAAAAGGTCTCTTTAATGCCCAGCTGAGCCATAAGGCACCATTCACATCTGCAGGAGGCAGAACCAAAGTAGTGAGCTGCCTGCCCCCCACATCTCCAGTGGGACAGCTGTACCTTGTCATGGCCCCTGACCTTACCGTGTGATGAGGGAAAGGAATGCAAGTCGCTTTTGGGTGTGTAACTTGGGGCCGTGCTGGAATTAATTACGCCTTCTGCTGTTTTACACCCTGGTCACCAATACATTCTAATAAACAGGAGTAGAACGTTCTTATTTGTGCCATTAGAGCACCGTTGTGTTATTTAGCCTTGCAGATCTTTTATTATTGTGTTGAAAGTGGATATGACATGGAGAGGTGTATCAAATGAGCAGCAGAGAGAGAAGCAAGCTCTGCTTCCCTTTTGTTCATGCATCTTTATTATGAAGTTACCACATGTAGCACCATTGCTTTTTAAGATGGGTTTTGGTAGCCTAAACCCTCTCCCTCTTTATTTTTTGTGGTTTCAATACCACCTTTGTACAATATTTATGAGCACCTTCTTTAAATTGTACCATAATTGCTTTAATCACCACAGCTGAAAGACAGGGACCTAATAACTTGAAGCTAAGTAAGTAGGAAAAATAATGGTTGGGAGCAGCTGGTCTGCTATTGCCAGACAGATACAACGGGCATGGTGTAAAGCTGTAATTGCTTTGCACCACTGGCTTGCTGTTCCCAGCACATGCATAATGTAGTTCCAATCATAGACTGCCACGTACCCAGCAGTATTTACCTTGGATGCCAGCACGTCACATGCTACCCGCAACTGTTATTCCCCATCCAGGTAAACAGTCACACTTTCAATTAGATGCCCTCAATACACTTTATTGCCCATTCGAGGGGATGTTCTCATCTCACAGTGGGGAGATTATGGGATAAAAGTGTCTCTCATAGAACTCTGTAGGCTTCAATAGAATTACAACTGGGGATAAATTTGGCTGTGTTGCCCAAATCCTCCTATCCACCATCCAACCCAAATACAAGGCTGTGCATTGTGTATCTCTGAAGGCAGGAATCCTCCACTACATGTGGCAGAGACATTTTGTGGTGTTTCTCCAGCCTTCAGTCCCCTCTATAGGGCAGGGAGGACAAGAGGGTCCAGGAAGCAGCAGATCTTCCAGCCCTAGGTTTCCCCTAGCTTGCTCTGTCTGTCCCCACATCCCTCTCTGTGCTTCCAGGCAAGTAGCCACCACAGAACAGATGTTTGCTCTGCTAATGGGTGCAGAGCCTTCTCAAACCCCATCTTTCCTTACCCCCAGGTAACCAACCTGCATGTTTCTGCATATTTCCCTGTGCATAACAGTTCTCTGACAATAGCAAAAGATATTGTAATTTAAAGGCGAAAGTAATGTACAAAATTGAGGTTTTATCAGATGAGAATATATTGAAATAGTTTCTTTTATGGCACCAAAACAGAAAGCCACTTAGGCCCCAATTCAGGATGGCACTTAAGCCTATGTGTAAATTTAAACATGTGAACAGCCCCTTTGAGGAGAATGGTTTTAGTTATGTACTTAAAGCTACACACATACATGAATATCCTGCTGATTCATGACCTTAGAAGGGAATTTCCAATGAATTCTTCCTTTCCAGTGCATCAGGAGCAGAAGCGTGAGAAACCTTTGTCTGATACTGTATTTATTTATGTAGCACCTACGTGGTTAGAGGTTTTGAGTTTGATCCAGCAAGTAACTTAAGCACTTATTCAGCAAAGTACCTGATTTCAATGACACTGCTCATATGCTTAAAGACACATGTGCTTAAGAATCTTGTTGAATGAAGATTACTACTAAAGTGTGTACTCGGTGTTAAACCGTATAAAGACATTCTTAATAATCATTGGGTGATTGCTTAATGCGCAATAACTACAACAAGAGTGGATCAGACATGTAGGCTCAAATTTACCCCAAAGTTTATTTAAACAAGACTGCGATCCAGCAAATGTTCCATTTTCAACATATGAGGGGCCCCCATTATCTGCTTGCCGGAGCACTAGAGCTTGCCGGAAGACGAGAATTCTCTCTTGTGACAATTTTTGCGGTTTTGAGTTTTGCACAAAACTGAAAACCTTTAGAGTGTTTTTGCCAAATGGAATGAAGTTGACGTGGCCATTTTTGGAACAGACAGACCAGGTTTTTGTTTTGGGTTTCTGTCTCCCCTCCCATCGAAAACTTCACCAAAACCGATATACCTCTGCAAAATGGTTTGGGCTTTGTATATCCTATTTCAGCAAAAATACATGTCACCAAAAACGTTCTGACCAGCTCTACTGAGCTGCTCCCGGCCTTTAACATATTTATCCTCAACATCCCCCTGAGGTAGGGAGGAGCTATCATCTCCATTTTTCAGATGGGGAATTGAGGCACAGAGAGACTAAGTGACTTGCCCATGGTCACACAAGAAGTCTGTGCTGGAGCAGGAAATGTGGGCCTTTCAAATCTCAGGCTAGCACTCTAACCATTGTACACTTCCCACCTGTTGTAACATTGTTTCATTTTATAATTAAAGTGACCCAACTCCATTTTAAATTAATAGAAATATAAACTCATTGGGCCTGGATGTAAAATGTTAACTGCTTTGTAACAACATCCAGCCTTGTCTTGTCAAAAATCTCTGTGATAAGCACCGGGAAAAGGTGTTAAGTACTGAAAATCAGTATGTGGCCTGTAGGTTTCGGTAAACCTGTTACTCGAAACTCAGTAAACTTCATTTAAATAGTATTCAGACATGTATTGCAATAAGTGATCCTTTGTCAACAGCAGACAGCAGCTGGAGTTTATCCACAAAAAGAGTACGACTGCCCGAGCAGGGGGCCAGAATTCTGTCTGGTACATAACTGGGCAATCAAGGAAGATAATATTGTGTCGGGGTCCAGCCCCCGATCACCCCATCGCTCTTAGACACTTCATAATTGGCTAAGTGGGCATATTGCTGTGTGGAAGAAAAATATAAAAGGTGGTCACAAACAGGAAGTAAACTGGAGATGTCCCATATCTTTGTTGGAAGAGCACCAGAGTAGCTCTACGTGTGGGCCTGATCCACCTGCCGTCTCTCCCCAGTTTGCTGCTCAAACCTGAATGTAGAGCGTGTGACTGTACAACCTGAGTGTGACAGTGTGTTCCACTGGAACACACTGTCACCCTCAGATGTAAAACCCGGGAATTGTACCAGCAGAATGAGAAGGCTGCTTTGCTGCTGACGAACTTCACTGGTGCAGTGTAAGTATAATAGCATAAGTATAACCCTATAGTGTAAGCTAGCTTTGTAAGTATAATTGTATAAGTTGTAACTGTAATTGTGTTTTAAGTAGTTAAGTTGTTGTATTAGATAAGAATCAATAGTAATTTTAAAATTGTAATTGTTGATGTATAAATTATTGCAAGTAAAACAAAATTGTATGCAAAGCAATCTTTGTCCCTCCTTATTTGAGGGATCCATATAAATCGAACCTGACAGCAAGCTGGTTCTTGTTGTCACCTCACCACCCACGGCCATTACATGTTACATTATCTACCCCATGCAAGCACGGGGCAGTTCTAGTTCCTGCAGTCAAGAAGCACGACGACAGCTCTGTCAGTTCTCCTAGGGTGAGAATCCATGCCGCAGGAAGCAGGCGAGCTCCCATTTTGCAATGGCCCGTAGGATTAACTAAGAGTCGAGATAGCAGCAATTTAAGGGATGGAGTAGCCTGCACTCAATGAAGCCTGGAGAAGGTCTGTGCCCCTTGTGATAAAGTCAGGCCAGACGGCTTTAAAAGCATGTGCCGGGGCCAGTATGAGGGCTTGAAAGGGTTAAAAACCCTCTGCCCTGCAGGCCGAAGAGAAAGTCCAGCAGGGCAATTAGAGACACCTGGACCCAATGAGGGGCGGGGCCAGGGGGTATTTAAACCCTGTCTTCCCTAAAGGATGGGGAGGGAACAAATGCAGGGGAAGTTGCAGAGCAGCTACAGGAGAAGTTTCCCACCCAGGCCAGGAGACAGAGCTCCGCTACAGCCGGGGGAGACGAGGCAGCTGGGGGCGCCCTAGCCCACAAGCAGAAGTAAAGCACGAGACCCACCCCTTGCTACGCCCTTGAAGCACAGTCCTTCCCCAACCTTTCAGTGGGGTAGCTTGGCTTTGTGCTGTACCAATTAGCCAGTGGCCAAATGCCACACTTTGCCCATGTCATTGTTCCTCAACACAGCTACTGTGCCGGGCAGATTAAACCAAGGCGGAGACTGTCTTTTTGTTCAGTGTTTGTACGGCACCTAGGGTCCTGGTCCACGGTTGGGACTTGTAGGTGCTACGATGGTACAAATTAATGATAATAATGAATATGGTGCCAATCTCATGGCTGGGGCTTGCAAGGATCAAGACTTCTGGTGGTTGCAATGAGTACTCCAGCCGGGAACCTCCAGAAGTCTCAAGCGGAAGCCCTCCCACCCCATCAGGCTCCAGACTCTGAGATCTAGCCCAACCCACCATACCAAAGCACCACACTCGCGTGAGCCCTGCTGTCACATGTCTGTGGACTCAGACTGGCTCCCAGATGTACTGGAGACCTAGTCTTAGTGTTTCCGTGGCCGCCTCCAAACTTCCAGCCTTTAATTACTAAAAAGGCCCTGCTGCTTTCCTTTTGTCTTGAAATCATTTAACAATTGGGTTATGATTTCCTTTTGCCGACAGCTTGCAGTGAGTTGATGCAGCCTGCCGTCATGTTGTAACACGTAACTATTTGGGCCAGGCTTATCTACATTTCCTGCCTCTCTCCTCCCAGCCAACAGATTCTAACTAGCATATGAAGGTGGGTCCCCAAGTTCATGCTTGAAAATGGGGAGAAAGTAAGAAATAATAGGCTGTCAGGCTTCCTTTAAATAGGTGCTAACACCAGGAGAGAAAATAAAGACACCATTACTTTGCAGAGGAGAATTCAGAAGCATTCAGATAATACCTACACCTGCTTTAATGATTCAATTTAAGCTGTCATTTTCAGCATTTATCTTGCAGCATTCAAAAGCAACTACACTTTACATGTTCTCAGCAGACTCAGTAGAAGTCTCTCATAGAGAAAGCGGGCGGGGGTAGAAAGCAAGAGAAGTGCCAAATAGCATGTTTCAAAGAAGAACTTCCCCATAGAAAATTAGTGGTAATTTCGGGGCCACTGCTGTTGAAGAGAAATAAGTTCCTACAGAAAATCCAGTGCATTTTCCTTTTTGTAAGTGATAACAAAGGGGAAAAAATAAAGGCAGGCTGTTTGCATGGCTTAAAGGAGTATAGGCAAATATTTTGGAGCAGGGTGCAGCAACATCAGGACGCCTGGGTTCTCTTCTCAGCTCTGCCGTTGACTCGCTATGAGACCTTCGGCAAGTTACTTGACCTCTCTGTGCCTCAGTGGACACATCTGTATAATAACTACTAGAATGGGGAAAGTCAAGTTCAAGCCCACCTCCCAGAAGTCAGCTTTGGATCCCCAGGTGACACCTTGTCCTTAAAGCACTGAGCTGGAATTCCGGAGACGTGGGCTCAGTTCTTGGCTGTACCACAGCATTTCTCTTGGACAGCTCGCAATCTCTGGGTGCCTCAGGCCCCCATCTGTGAAACAGGGATGGCAATACTACTTCATTTGTTTGTCTTGCGTGTATAGACTATGAGCTTTTCAAGGCAGGGTTTCTTCCCACATGCGTGCAAAGTGAATAGCCTCAGGTGGTCCTGATCTTCAACCTCACCTAGTAGTTTAAGGGATGGGAATTCCATGCAGAGTTCTTAGCAGAATTTGCATCCACATTGACCAATACATACATTCTTAGCCTAGAACCGGAGCTCAGTTGCTTTGGGTGGCCTTTTCCCTGAACTGAAGTATTGAGGTACTTAAATCTTTGCTCTTACAGAATAGCTTTTCATCCGTAGGTATCAAAGTACTTCATCAAGGAAGGTCAGTATCTTTATCCCCATTCTATAGCTGGGGAAACGGGGGCAGAAGGAGTAAGGCCACATAGCAGATCAGTAGCAGAGCCAGGAATTGAGCCAAAGTTTCCTGACTTGCAGCGTACTGTCTGGTCCACAAAGTATAACTATGAATAATGGCCAGGATGTAAAGTAAATGGAAACCTAAGGAGCTGTTAGCATGCGTCTGCATCTAAAAAGCTGTCCGATGCTCACTTAGCAAGTGTTTTACTTCCTGGCTAAAATATTTTCACCAACGTGAATATGTCCTCACCTTTCGCCTTTCAGGGGAATATATTTATGCTCAGTAATTTTGGAGATTGAAGTCCTCTGAGTAAGCTACAAATCCATTTGGCACAGCTGAGGTTAAATGCGCAGGGATTGCACCAGCCCTTTGTGGACAATCATGAAATCAGGGCACCTGCTGGGGAGAGACACACTCCAGATACAGAAATATGTGAAATTAACAATGCCACTTGATTTTGGATCCCTTCCAAATTCACCTCCACCTCCTTTCCTCATATGTAAACCGGTGACAGTACGCTACGGTGTGTATCCTCCAGAGCACCTCTGCAGATTAAATGCCTGTAGCTACTGTGCTTTGAAAGCCTTGACAGAAAAAATCCTCTCTTTGACAGAGGAAAATTAAAAATCTAAATTCAGAATGGAGCCACACTACCCATTCTTGCTATTGAAAGTCTGGCGTGTCATTACAAACTGGTTTACTGGTCTGAGGCCAGCTGAACGTGACTGGGTTTTATTGTGCAAAAAGCTGAGGTTTTGTTGTTTATGTCACACAAACAAAGTGAACACTGCCCATCACAAATTGCAGTCTATCTATAAGGGATCATCTTATGGGACATAGGAATTGCCAGACTAACTCAGATAAGTAGTCTGACCCAGTGCTTAGCCTGTCTCTGATAGTGCTTAGTACCAGTTGCTTTAGAGAAAGGTACAAGAAACCCTACAGAAGACAGATGTGGGATAACCTGCTCATGGGGAACGTTTCCTCCTAACCTCCATTAGTTAGAGGTTGGCTCATGTCCTGAAGCAGGATTTATATCCAAAGTCAAAGGGGAAGTTATGAGACAGTGCTGCTTCTCCCTTTCTGGGTCAGGGTGTGGGTCCCCAAACAATGCACCCTAACAAAAGGCTTCCTGCATGGCCTGATCCTTCTTGCAATGACTTAAGTGTGGACTTAAGCGTGTTAAGCCACGCAACTGTAGGTCTGTCACAGTGTAGGTCTCCCGATGTGCCCTTAGGGGCTGTGAACTCACCCGACCATCAATATCAGGGCTGCAGACGGGGTCTGACCAAGGGCCCCGGAGCCCCCCAGCTGAGCCTCTGAGAGACCCTGAGGGTTCCAGGGCTATCAACCATCACGAGGAAAGCCACGCGCAGATGAACACAAGCGCACGGCAGGACTTTCTTCCTTGAGGGAACCGCAGATGGGCCACAGCACCTACAGACACCTATAGACAGCTTTCAGGTAATAATTACAAAGTAATGGTTCAGCACCAGACCTTCTTTTCCCTCAAAGTCTCCCTCCCCTGCCCCGACAGGTGGAAGTCACCCAAGCAGATCTGCCTTCAGCCAGGCCCTCCGCAGGAGGTGAGGACTGAATATCTGCTTTGTCCCCCCCCCCAGAAGCCGGACTTCTCCCTTTCGCTGCCTCCCTCCAGGCTTGACACACCTTACAGGTGGGGCTGGGTGGAGCTGCTTGATCCCAGAGCAGCTCATTAACCCTCTCCTGGCCAGTGCGGGCTTTATAAACTTCATTGCAAGGTTCTATAAGTTCCATGCTTGCAGAACTCAACAAGCACATTCTTCTCTGCCTCAAAACTTCTTCCCAGAAAAATACTACCCTCTGGGCAAGAGAAAGACTTGAGTTACATGTCACTTCCTGCTGGGAGCATAGATTTCTTCTGCAGCCAAAAATTGCTCCACCTATGATGCCAGGTTCTATCACCTGTTTCTATCCTTTTATCCACAGCTACTGTGACACCTACACAAAACTAGCTGACTGATCATTGCAAGCCTGACAGTTATTTGGCAGAGCTGATCAGAGAAACATTTATGAAACCATATTCCATCCGAAAATGCAGCTCCATCAAATTACAAATGCTTTTGTGAAATCAGATCAATTTTGCTTGAATTCTTTTTGAAAAAAATTCCAACATGTTTGGATGTTTTCAGAACAAAACATTTTAATTTTTCATTTTGAAGAGCCTTTTTGTCTTCCCCTGAAGAGCCTTCCCCTGAAGAGCCTTTTTGTCTTCCCCTGAAGAGCCTTCCCCTGAAGAGCCTTCCCCTGAATTTTCCTCCATGGAGCATTTCAAAATGTTGGGGTTTCGTTCCCATTCAGCATGAGGCCAAATTTGAAAATCCCTCACAAAAATGGAACTTCCATTCTCCACAAAGCTTGAGTAATTGAGAGTGGTCTTCCAGATGTTATTCAGTTGGCGTATCACTAGAAATGACCAATCTCTATATGGGCCACTCCACTTATGTGTCTGATTGGCTTTGCTTTGTGAGCTTCTTGGGGGCAGGAACTGTGTCTCTTCTGTATGGAAAGTGCCTAGCACATTGTGGATCAAGCCCTAGAATGGGACACATGGGCAATGGCTGGAGCAGGAAGGAAGCCTGGCTGATATGCGCTGATAATAAGTGCCTCCAGTCTGCAGTGGCTTCCTTACCATTGGATGGCTTCGCTTTCTCATTCTGAGTTTTCAACTACTGCTATGCTGAATGGTGCTAGAAAGAGCAGGTTGAAAAGGCCAGCTATTTTTCCTTGAATATTTAAGGGGTGAGGGAATCCCTCTTATAAAGGAAAAAAAAGAATAAAGAAAAAAATTGTTAATTTTCAGACTATTTTTGTTAATTTTGGGAGTGGTTGGTATTTACCAATTTTTAAGTTACTAAAAACCAAAAACTTTTACTGACAGCCTTTCCCTCCCTGCCTCCAGTTTTTTTGTAACCCCCAACTCCTCCTGGGCCCACAGCTATAGCCTTAGACTAGATTACATGAATTTCAACTTTGATTTGTCAGATGGACGTTAATCTGCAATGAATGCTAACTGCATGGATCTCATAGGCACTGTAACAGCTGATGCTGTGACAGAACACTGGAAATAACTAGTGCACTTTGGAATTAGCCTGGTGATTCTATTATATTCTATAGAGGATCTTATGCTGCCTTCATCTCTATAGTACTGAGCACTTTCCAGTAGGCCATTATGCCATCTGCTTCTCTTGCTCCATTTCCTTTACAATTTTGGAGTAATTTTGGAGTCTGATTTTCTAATTTTGGAGTCTGAGGAATGGGCCATAGAACCAAGACCAACTCAGAGGAGCATCCCCTCCAACTGAGCATGCTGCAACAGGCCTCTCGCAGGCCTGGACCACTATAGATACATTATATCTGATAGATACCTCTGTAGCTGAAACACGCTGTTCTTTCCAGAGATAATTTCCAGCCGAAAAACATGGATCTCATGAGGTCTTCTAGCCCAGTTCCAAGCACTCAAGGAAGGACTAAATATCATGTAGTCCGTCCCTGACAGATTTTTGTCTAACTTGTTCATAAAAATCTCCAATGAGGGAGATTCTACAACCTCCCTAATCAATTTATTCCAGTGCTTAAATATCCTGACTGTTAGGAAGCTTTCCCTAATGTCCAACCTAAACCTCCCTTGCTGCAATTTAAGCCCATTGCTTCTTGTCCTGTCCTCACAGGTTAACAAGAACAAATTTTCTCCTTCCTCATAACAACCTTTTATGTACCTGAGAACTGTTATCATGTCTCCCTTCATTCTTCTCTTCTCCAGACTAAACAAACCCATTTTTTTCAATCTTCCCTCACAGGTCACATTTTCGAGACCTTTAATCAATTGTGTTGCTCTTTTCTGGGCTTTCTCCAATTTGTCCACTTCTTTCCTCAGATGTGGTACCCAGACCTGGACACAATACTCCAGTTAAGGCCTAATCAGTGCAAAAGAATGACTTCTCGTGTATTGCTTACAATATTTCTGCTAATACATCCCACAGTGATGTTTGCTTTTTCTGCAACAGTGTGACACTGTTAACTCATATTTAGCTTGTGATCCACTATGACCCCCCAGATCCCTTTCTGCAGTACTCCTTCCTAGTCAGTATGTGTGCAACTGATTGTTCCTTCCTAAGTGGAGTACTTTGCATTTGCCTTTATTGAATTTCAGCCTATTTACTTCAGACCATTTCGACTTCATACAGCTGAGGTTATGGAGGGAGTTGCACTAGAGATTTAGTTAAATCCATCATTAAGAAAGGTACCATTTGAAAAATTGGGACCTGAATCCAGATACAGATTTCAAATGTTCCTGGAGTTTCAGGTTCTGTGGCCTGGTTTGTGTCTCTAATTTTGTTTTTCAAAGGGAAAAAAAAAATCAAGATTGTCTGCACTTTATAGTTCATAAAAGCTTGGGAGAGCAGTGACTAGTAAATGTCAGTCTCTCAGTGGAGCGGATATTCTTAGAGCTGGAGGAATAGTCATCATGAAGGTGAAAGCTGTGAATTCCAATAAATTATTGAAGAAAGCAGGAGAAATATTTCCTTCTGTGGACACATTGGATTTCAACTTTGGAAATGTAAGCATAGGAAGTGCAGACAATCTTTCGTCATTGGGACCTTTAGCTAAGAGCCTTTTTAAAACCTTTGACCTAAATTGACCCAGTTTTAGATCCCAGTAAAACAGGGTCAGAAATATGCCAGGGAACTTGCTGAGTAGGACATGAACCTGGCCATTCATCTGACCAACAGAGACAGAATTCACCAGGGGTGAAAGTGAAGGGACTGTCAGGTAGTAGGAATATGAGGGCGAGCCGCCCAATGAAAGGTGTTGTAAATTTTAGAGATTTTAAATTCCAGACAAGAATGGAAATTGGGAATCAGTGTGTGATGGGCTGTTCTAGGGCGTAGAAAAGATCAAGGATGTGGGTACAAGGAAGAAAAATGCGTTGAAGGATAACCACATTAAAAGAATTACTGTGTGACATATCACAACCTCTGCTATGATCAGAGTGATTTCTTCTAGTCTTAACACCTCTGGGCCAAATCCCTCGCTGGTGTATATTGTTATGCCTCTATTGACTGAAATGAAGTGATGAAGATTTACACCAGCAAAGTATCTGGCTCTGTGGATCTTGAATTCTGCTTGGAAAGTGATCAAATTATCACTGATGGTTTATTCCAGCCTCAGGGGGGGAAATAACCAGAGTGCCCTGGATTTAAGTCCAGAAAATCAGCTCTAGTTTTGTTTAGAGGAGATGAGTAAATAATCCCCCTCCTCAACATCACATTTGGCACAAATCACCAATTTATTGGTTTACAAAAATCTAAACTGCACCTCCGGCAAATTAAGGGATTACATCAATCACTCAGGGCCAGTCTACCTGACAGCATAACATAGCAACAGGGCAAAAAGGTTTGATGCTCTGTTGGGGTGTGATAAGGAGAAAATGCCAAATGACACACAGGCAAAGTTATTAGCAGACGGATGTAGACAAACTGGAGGGAGTTCAGGGAGGTGCAACGAAAATGATTAGGGAGCTGGAGGGGTTGATTTACAAGGAAAGTTTTAAAAGAACTACCGAAAATATGCACAGCAGGGCTAAGCAATGGCCAAGAGGGACAGAGCCAGATGCAGGCATCCAAACAGTGGGAACATCAAGGGAGGCAGGAAATTATCGAAGGGGCAGATAACTAGGGATAATGGGTTGAAATTTAAAAAAAGGATGACTATCAGGACACCTTTCTAGTGGAAAGATTGTGGAATAGATCTCCATGGG
Source organism: Mesoclemmys tuberculata (assembly GCA_007922155.1). Lineage (NCBI taxonomy): Eukaryota > Metazoa > Chordata > Testudines > Chelidae > Mesoclemmys > Mesoclemmys tuberculata. The sequence continues at coordinate 7,143,616 of ML675629.1, read as the reverse complement.
AAGGGATGGGAGGCCAAGAAAAATTAACTGTAAATTCCTTTTTGCTGAATCTACTAATATGAAAATCAGCAATAATTCATTGTAAAGCAATTACTTCTAGCAATAGGCAAGTATCAGGGCTTCCCAGAAAAAGTTGCATGACAGAAGGACCATAATTTTGTCTGATAAGCAACCTTCTTTTAAGAAAAAAAGAAGCAGATTCTGAATTGACAAGTTATACGATACATTCTGACCATTCGTACAGGTCTTGCAGCACCTCCTGGAGGAGGCACAGAAGAATTTCAGAATCTGGGTGGCAGCCACCTGAACTAAATGTTTTTAGTACAGAAACACCCCCCACCAATTTAAAGGTGGACGTTTCCAAGGAGCTCAGAATTAGCATGAGCTAATGGACTTGGCCTAATTCCTAATGGACATGGGGCGTGTGTCCACATTACAAAAATATCCAGCAACACAAGATGCGCTGACCAATTGTGATGGGTTTTCCCCCGTCCAGATGCAGCCTGGAAGCTGTGGGAATGCTGTGTCCCCTTTACCTCTCCAGCCTGGGCTGGTTCTTACAATCCCTTGCAAGTGACAAGCAGCAAATCCCTTCAGTGGTTCTCACCTAGTCCCAGCAATATGGAGAGCCCCTCACCCAGCTAAATAGCAGGGATGTTTACCTGGGCTACCTCTGGCACTGTCAGCACACTACAAACCTCTACTGGGCATAGTACTCACAGGCAGGGGGACACCCAATTGGGTTATGTGAATGCTTTCCAGGCACTCAGGAATCAACAATAAAGACACCAGCCAATTGTCCCCCCGTTTTTCAGCACTGAACTCCAGAGTTATATCATCTTGCTCTAGTCATAAATCTAGCAAAAGTAAGCTCATTATTTAGTCCTGCCCTCCTTCAATGTGAGGTGGTCATGCACATGCCTTTGTTAACTGAGCAGATTTCCCAAACACTCCAACCTAGATACACTGTTTTAAGGTAAAATATAAAACAGATTTATTAATGATAGTACAATAGTTTTTAAGTGATTATAAGTGGTAGGCATAAAAGATCAGAGATAGTTACCAAAGAAATAAAAATAACTTCTCAGTCTAAATTGTACAAACTGAACAGGATTTAAATCAAATAATATCTCACCCTGACAGATGATACAAGTAGGCTACAGATTCTTGAAACACAGGCTGCATCTGCTTTGCAGATGGGGGCCCCTTCACCCGTTCAAGGTTCTTTGCCTTGGAGACATTCCTTCAGGTATTTAATTGTGGGGGAGTGAAGACAAGTGATGTTGTCACTCTCTTTTATAGATTCTTTCAATTTGGGAAAGATCTACACATGTGAGATGGGGGGGGACCATCACTGGTCAAACAGACTCCATTGAGTAGGTGCTTCCCCTGTAAAGTCTTTTGGGAGAGCAGATTCCCCTTAATGGGCCATCAGTATGTCTGGCTACGCCATTGTTGTACCTGAAAAGCTGGCTGTGGGAGTTTCCTACCTCACAACATCTTTCAGTAGCACACACATAGCAAAACTTCATCACTTCACATACAAAGATGGCGGAGACAATCTAACAAGATATTAATGTACAACAGATCGTGATTTTTAAAATGATACCTTACAAGGAATACTTTGCATAAACAGATTATAATTATATGACAGTGGTGAATATGGGGTTTCAGAGTGATGCTTTGAGACACAGTGTGTCACACAAACACATTTGTTGAAAGTCTTGCCAGAGAAGCCAGGAATGGAGTGGGCATGGAAAATGAATGGCACATCTCTCTAGATGTGGGCTCCTAGGTGGGGAAGCCTTTTCCTATATAAGAATGTAGGACTGGAAGGGACCTCCTGGATGACTGAGTCCAGTCCCCCGCTATTGCAGGCAACCCATAATATCATTCCTTTCATAAATATAGCACTTCAGTTTCCAGAACTATCCACCTGACAACTTTCACTAGCACTATTAGGAAAAAAAAAGTTTTTGTGAACTGAAAGTGTGCCTTATGTGTATGTGTGGGGAGGTGAGGTGGGATAGGGACTTATATGAGATTCATCATCATCATGTGTTGTGTGTGCCCTGTTTTCCTATAAGCAATGAGACTTGTCATCAGAAAGAAAGCAGTATGGGAACCTCCTACGGAGTGGTTCTTGGACGGGTGGCTAACAAAACCATTTAGGCCACTTCTAGTTTATTGTTGTTACACTTTGGTGTGGTTTTCTAATAATTTATGAGGGTGTTTGTTGAGTTCCTGTGCTCTTGAGACCTGCATCCAATAAAAAAGTGATGTACTTTCTCCTGACTGAAGGGAAAGGTGTATATCATTGTGGGCAGTAGTTCTGATATCATTTTATGTGGGACAGGGGAAAAGGTTGTGATGCTCTGTAGGTTAGTTAAAAAAGAGGAGGAAAAGGAAAGAAGTATTTTGAGAAAGACACTTCATTGTGAAGGGTACTTTTTGTTTTAGTTGTACTGGTTTAACACGTTACATTAATAAGAGAGGAATTTGCTAGTTCAGCTATCTATTATCTTACTCTCTCTTGTGTGTGCACTTGATCCAAAGACATTGACATTTACAGGTATCCAATAAACAGATTATTATTGATACACAGATATACAGTTCTAAGAATTTTCATTTGTATTTTAACATCTCCAGAGTTGTGGAACTAATTCTTAACACAATTGCATTAGTTGCTATTCTAGTGTCTTAACCATAATCTTACATTTAATTAACACTTTATAATGTTGCCCCTTCTTTTCACACCCGTGTGCCATTCTGACACTGGAGCTGCCCTTCTGTTGAATGGTAACAGATGCACAGGTCTATTCAGGTAGGCTTTCCAACGGAGGAGAAATCAGCAATGCAGAGTCTGGCAATGTTCTAAGTGTAACTTAATTGAATTTACACCTATATAGCAGTCGTGAACTAAGATAGACAAACAGCATGCAGGGCAGCCCCTTCTTCAAGGAATCTTAGCCTAGCACCAATGCCTTCTTCCCAAGGAGCAGCTGAGTCTCCAGACCTAAGTGTAATCACAGCCCAAGGTGGACAACAAACTCTCCTGAAGCTCACACAGCTCCCTCTTCATCAAAGATGCCTCTACACAAAACCTTGAACAACCCAGAACTAATACCACCATAGTATGTCTTTGCCAAGAGTCAAAACTTTTCTGTACATGAAGAAAAAAGAACATAGAAGCCTATGTATAACAGTGCTGTGTAGTGATGCCTGCCATCACACTAATTTAAAGAATCACTTTACTCATCTCTGTGGGGTATCGCATAATAGCTTAACAGCTCATAACAGAACTGCACAACAGTTTGGGACAGGAAGTGAAGCAGAATATCATGCCAATCAGAAGTCACAATGGTCTTCAATGGAGCTATGCCAGTTTACCCCAGTCAAGCGTTTCGGCCAATATCTCCAACAGCACGGTGCCCTGGAACATCAGTTCTGGGGCATTGGTTAAATATTGACTCAAGGGGAAATTTGCCATTTTCTGCATAGCAGCAATGGTCCTTCCAGTGCCCTGTGTTTGATTTGAAGGCATGCCAGGTTACAGATAGTCTTCTGACATCTGACAAGATCACAGATGAAGTGGTATAGCTACAGGCCACGTTAGGGGGATAGAAAGGTTTGTGTTGTTTGTTAAATTCAACTTGGGATTTCCCTGTGACTGCTACCAGTGAAAACAGTTAGCACATGAATTATTTAATGTAAACTCAGGGACTATAGTAAGTCTTCTAACTGTCTGGCTTTTCATTAGCTGACAGTTTCATTTTCCTCTGTGACAACTGCATTTTCCAATCCTGGAGTGCACTTTCTGCTGGGCCGAGAAGGCAGTTAGCAATAGCCAACTTTATCATCCGATTTGTAAGAGCCTGAAATACACTCCCTACCCCCCGAGTATGAAGAAATGTGTTGGGGCTTGAAATTGAAAACATCATGGGTAGCCAGACCCAGTAGTCAAAGCCAGAGTCTACAGTCATAAGACAGGAGTGAGGAGTCAACCGGGTCAGGATACTGCGAGGTCAGAACCACAAGGCGGGAACCAGAGTCAGGATACCAGACTGCCAGAGGCTGGGAATCACAAGCCAGATCCAGGAAATCAAGCCAAGAGCAGAGTGGAGCCCAATTCTTCAGACAGCTTCCAGCTTCCTGCTGGCCTCAGTAGGGCCAATGAGCCTATCAGCCACTCTGGATTCCACCAATTGGACCTCACAATTCCACCTCAGAGGTGGAGCCTCACAAAAGGGCTGGGTTTCTGGGGCCCTAGGTGAGCTGCTGGCAACAGGCTGCCGTGGGGTGATCTGGAGGTGCATGACTGTGCCCCTTGTAGTGACAAGGGGTAGGCCTTATCTTATTGACCAGCTTTGACTTCCTGATTACCAAACTTTCGGAAACAGCTTGTTTTTTTGTGACAATTGCCTTTGTTTCTTGAGCACCCCCTATGGGGGTATGCAATTACTCAAAAATGACCTTGGGGCACACATACATTACAGGCTCTATAGAAGTCTGTCACAACACCCCTGAACCTTGTGGGCCTAGGTTTGAGGCCCCTGAGTCATGATCATATCTTAATCATTGCACTGATTTTTAAGAAAGAGAACATAATTCAAATCAGTATCCTCTTTGGTCTTTCCCTTTCTTTCAAGGAAGAAAAACACTCTTGCTCAGGACAGTTAAATGTGGATAGTTGATGTATTATTGTTAACATTCGAACAGTCTCTAAAAGCCCCAACTGAAATCAGGGCTCCATTGTGAGAGGGCTGCACGTACACATAGCTAGGAAGAAACTCTGCTCTGAAGTACTTACAGTATAAATGAACAAGAGGTGGGAGAAAGGAAACATTATTACTCCCATTTCAGAGATGGGAAACTGAGACAAGATTAAGTGGTTTCTGGTGGTCACAAAGGCAGTTTAAGGTAGAGCTGGAAATGGAACTACGTTCATTGACCACATGAGAATCCTTCCTTTTCTAGTAAATGGAATAACCAGCTCGATGCTCTACATGACCTCGTAGCTCTTTTCCATCTCTAATGTCTATGTTTAGAGTGTAGTTGTAGCCATGTCAATCCCAAGATATTAGAGGGACAAGGTGGGTGAGGTAATATCAATCCATATGTGGTTCAAAAGCATGTCTCTGTCACCAACAGAAGTTGGTCCAATATAAGACCCACCTTGTTTATGATTACAGTAACTCTGCTTAATGGAGATACAATCAGCTGGTGCCTGTGATTAAGTGTTGCTTAACCAGCTGTTAAATAGGTATGAAATTCCAGGATCTCTTCTTTGAATACAGAAGTTGCTAATTTAAAATGAAAGGAAGATAAAACAAATAGCGACTAAAGAAGATGAAGTGCATTGAAGTATCAACTCCATTCTGTTAGTTTCACTGAGCTCAGTGTTTTATTTCATTTGTAGTCTTTCCAGTTTTTTTTAATAGCCTGTTTACGTAATCAGGACAATAGACCATTCACTGCATGGTTGTATGTAAGTGGATTCTACCCTATTTTTCATTTTTTCCCTTATACTTGTTATGCTGCTTTTTATTGTTTGTGACTTTCTCTAGCCATCTAACCTTCAAATCCCTATTGCAACTTTCAATGGGGGATTGAGGGGACTTTCCATTTGATGTGCCTATTTAATGTCATGTAATGTCACTGCAATTCTGTGCAGGCATCAGCCAAAGAGTAGATCCCACCCATTTCCCTTCTGCTATTTTTCTAGTCATTTGTTTAGCCCTCTTGAAAGTCTGTTTAGAAAGTACATCTTGTATATTTACACAGCACTCTGTCAGCCTACACTGTATTTAAAATGACTGTTTACCATTACAGTCTTCAGCGTGCTCCTTTTCGTTCTACAGGGGACTCTCCCCTAAGTCTATTGCTCACATTTCCTCACTTCAGTGATTTAAAGTTTGACCCATCCGAAAACCATAAATTATTTCACAGCCATCAGTGTTTCTTTCCAGGTTAAATCATTTAATGGCATTGTTTTATTGAAGGGCTCAGATTAGCTGCTGACACTTATTGGCAGGAAGAAATACATCCTTCCACTGGGGAAAAAAATACTTTCATTAAAATAGAGAGCAATACAAAATTTGGTTCCTGTCTTCTCTCTAATTCTTGGAGGGGAAATGAAGACATCTGGCCCTTTAAATAACAGTTTGCCAAGGTACCATACTGTACATTGTCTCTCTCCCCCTCAGAGATTCTTTTCTTTTAACATATTCATCTTTCCTCTTACTGCATCTTCTGGGTTCTAGGCTTAATCCCAAATAATAGTTGCCCCACGGTATGAACAAGATTAAGGGATTTTACTTAAAGAATACAATGCTGAGCTTTGATTTCAGCTGTTTTCATCATTCCAACAGAGCTGAGGCCCCAGAATTCTTGGAGCTTGATCTATAGGCCACTGAACCCTAGCAGTATTTTCATTGAGTTTAACGGGCTTTGAATCAGGGCCCCAAAGCACTACATGTTGCAGGTAGCCTGACTTGTATCCCGTCCCTGAATTCCTCTCTAACACATAGCACTTTGATCTCAGCCTGCCTAGGAGTTCACTGGTAAAGCGTGTGGGGGAGAAAAATGAAAAGTCTATCTAAATCCAAGAGAAGAAGAAAAAGAAGGGAAAAAAGGACTGCATGAAACTGAATGTTTTCCTTCAGTGATTTAACCAGCCTCATTTTAGTGTTGTACAAAATTCTGCAATGCTGCAGGAAAAAGCCCAAAGTCTTATATTTAATGGTGCTACAAATTCACTTTTCTTGTTGGTTCTTTCAGAAATGGCTTGGCCACGAATGACCTGGATGTTTATTAAGTGGACTCAGTCAATCACCCCAAAAGACATTATGTGGATAAGAATGGCGGGGCAGATCCTCAACCAGGGTAAACTAGCATAGATCCAGTTAAATCAATGGCGTTTCTCTGATTTACATCAGCTGAGGGTCTGGCCCATACTTTTGAAATCACTTGTCTAGGCGCAGGCAGCATTATATGTGCATCCCGTATGAAGGGGCAGTGATTAGGCTGGTGGAGGAGGGGTTCTCTTTAGATTACACAGTACTGTGCAAGAGGCAGAGAAAGATCGTCTGAACATCATTTGCAAGGGATGAAAATGATTTCACAGGAGGAGAAAGAGAAAATATTCTGGGAACAATTTGTGCTCTTTGGGATTACCAAACTCATTGACCCTGTGGACTACATTTTAATACACAGACCGTCTCAAGGACACCTGCTATCCCATCCACACCTACACGAATCACCTACCTTCCTGTTCATGATCTATGACAGCTGCACAGCAACTACGGCACTTGCTGCCATTGGTCCAGGAACTTTTTCTTCAGAGCACTGTACACTGTACAAAATTCATAAACTGAACCCTCTGTACCTTGTCAGTATGCTGACCTAAAAGAAAACAGAGCCCAGGCATGAAATCCTGGGTTCATTGAAGTCAATGAGAGTTTTGCCACTAACTTCAATGGGGACAGGACATCACCACAGGGTATCTACTTCCCCAGTGAAGCTGCTGCTAATCTGGTTTTTGCTGGGTATTTTTTGCATTGATATGGCTGGACCCAGACAGACCCCTAAAGTAGATGCACTGAACAGGTGGAAATCACCAATTAAACCATGGACAAACTCCCCAGCATAGAAAGTCCCTCAGGGAGACAGTACTGCTGAAAAGGATCTGGGGGGGTTGTAATGGCTCACAAAGTGAATACAAGTCAACAGTGTGATGCAGTTGCGAAAAAGGCTCATAGCATTCTAAGGTGTATTAACAGGAGTGTCATATGAAAGACATGGGAGGCAATTTGTCCTGCTCTACTCAGCACGGGTGAAGTCACAGGGTGGAGTACCGTGGCCAGTTCTGGGTGCCACACTTTAGGAAAGATGTGGACAAATTGGAATGAGTCCAGAGGAGAGCAACAAAAATGATAAAAGGTTTAGAAAACGTGACCTTTTAGAAAAAGGGGCATGTTTAGTATGAGAAAAGAAGACTGAAAGGGGACCTGCTAACAGCCTTCAAATATGTTAGAGGCTGTGATAAAGTGGACAGGGATCAATTGTTCTCTGTGTCCACTGAAGCTAGGAGAAGAAATAATGAGCTTAATCTGCAGCAAGGGAGATTTAGGTTAGATATAGTTAAAAAGCTTTTCCTAATAAGGATAGTTAAGTTCTGGAAGAGGCTCCCAAGGGAGGTTGTGGAATCCCCGTTACTGAAGTTTTTTAAAGAACAGGTTGGACACCGGTCAGTGATGGACTAGGTTTATTTGGTCCTGCCCCAATGCCGGGGTCTGGACTTGATCACCTCTTGAGGTCCCTTCCAGCCCTATATTTCTATGACTCATCCACTTCTCTAGGAATTCTGCAAGAAGAGTCCTGTTCAAAATGTCCAAATCGGCCTTTTATAGTGAAAATTGCCCTGTCATTAAAGCACAAAGAAACAAATACAGAAAAAAAATATATACACTGAGAACTAGCTCCAGTAGGCACTCCTTTTCCCTTCCCTGCACCTTAAGCAACGCCTTTAAAATTAGGGTGACCATGTGTCCCGTTTTGGCTGGAACAGGCCTTTTGTTAAGCCATGTCCCAGCCGTCCCGACTTTTTTGGCAAAACAAGGCATTCATCCTGTTTGTTCATGCCAACTTGCAAGAGTAAATGGCCCACTTTTGTCAAAAAAGCGGGGTGTGGAGGACCGTGCAGTGGGGTGAGCAGTGATGCCAGCCCTACCCGGGAGGGGGGGAAAGGCAGGGCTCAGGTAGGAGGCAGGCAGGGCTTGATTAAGGAATGATGCAGCCCTGTGGGAGGGTGGGGGCACAGGCAGTGCCTTGACGAGTTTAGCCCCATGTGGGGGTCGGAAGTGCTTGGGCTAGCCCCACACGGTGTCACGTTTTCCCTTTGGGAAATACGGTCACCCTATGTAAAGTATCCCCAAGCTTACAGCACAATTGGTTCCACCTTATGCTCAAAGACCCGCCCAACTAGGCAAGTGGATTTTTGAGCAGACATGTAAGAGGAATTGCCATAAAACCAGAAGTTTTTTGGTGCAGAAAACAGTGAGAGAAACAGGCAAAGAGTTACAACGGGCAGGCAAGCAAGCGGACAACCGCAGGAGGACCCAATCCTGCAGGATGTTGTGCTCCCTCTTCAGCAAGAGTTGAGGGGGCTCAGTGTTTTTGTGGGAGGTGATCAGAACCCTGTAGGACCAGGCTCGGAGCAGAAAACAGCTGGCTGCTTGGAGCTTGCTGGAGCGCTACTCTCAGTCTGCAGTGATGATGCCCTTCTGATCCCTGCTCAGAAAAGAAAGCACCTATATTTCTGCAGGGCAGTTGAATACATCTGTGATCGGCTATTGTGCTATACTCAGCGCAACTGCTGTCACACGCTTTCTATACACAGCACACACACATCTGTGGGAGCTGGGCGGCGGGGAAGACGCTGTAACCTCTAGTTTCATTGTGGATCTGTTCAAAACCTGCTCGCTTCATGCCTGTGACCTGCCTTGCCGACAGTGAGAATGGGAAAGGAGCAGCCTTGGTGTCATTCTGACTTTTTAGGTTACCATGAATTGGGTAAAGCTCCTTTTAGGGCTCCATCGTTTCCCCGAGCAGGAACGCAACCAGCGCCCCGCTTACAGATGTGCTCAGACACGCAGAAGCAAATGCCAAAGTGAATTAACTGGAATAGTTCTATTAATTTATGCCATGGCAGTAATGACCTTAAGACACAGAAGAATTATATATTAATTTGTTTCTAGTGTCTAACATCGCTAAGTTAACACATTTAGGAGGATGCACTTTCCTTGCCTCCTGCTGTGAAGGTAAATGAAGCAGAGTGTCTGCGGACGACAAATCATACCAGTCCTCCACTAGATGGCAGCTGGTGCTCGTAGAACCTGCAGGCACATTTTGGTGCAGAAAAATCCTTTTTCAGTGCTAAGCATCTCACAAGCTGGAAAATGGGCCATTTCTCTCCCCCCTTGCTTGTTTATTAAGGGGGGGGAACTATTTGACCAGCTCCATATCCCAACAGTCCTCCATCTGCTGTGGTTCTGTCCTGCCTTTCTAAAGCGACATTTGTGCTGCACACATCATGGCAGAGATAGGAGGGCACATGTTTCGTTTCTGTTTTGATTCCATGTGCGGAAGGAATCATTTGGGAAGGTCTAAGGGAAAGGCTTAAAACAGAGCAGGCATCCAGGGTCATAGGCACAGTCTCGGGTGAGTCTTCAGGCAAAGAGAAGAAACCCACGAAGGGTGGAGGTTAAGCCTAAAGTAGCATCCCCTAGTTGGCAGCAGGGAGGACAGTGCCAGCTGCCGCCCCCTGAGCACATTTAATACTTTCCCCAGGACACTGCCTCCTAAGTAATTAGAGTTGTGGCTGTGAGCACAGGGCATGGGTGGTGTGTGCCTGGCAGGTGCAAATTAACTCACAGGGGGAACACGATCAAAATGCCTTAGATGATGCCTCTCCTCTGGGTCTAATCCTGGCCTGGGGGTCCATGCAGACTCTCAGCTCTCCCCAGTAGGCGTATCAGAAGCATTTAATATTCAGTGTTCGCTCTATCTTTGCATTCAACCACTCCCCCAGGCACACATTTCCCTGCGCTGCGAAATAATCATTTCTGTAAGTTTCCATCCTTGGCTCTCCATGTGCTTTATCAGCATCCAAGCATCCCCCTGTGAAGTAGCTTCATTGCACAGAGGAGGAAACTGAGGAATGGGAAGATTAAGTGACTTGCCCAAAGGTTATGCCAAAAAAAAAACTCAGTGGCAGAGATGGGATTTAGTCTTCAGCTCCCAGATTCGTGTTTTCGTTACTAGCCCGCTGAAGACAGCAACAGCATTCAAATTTAGGTAAACAAGCTCCGTCAGCCTTCATGCCCCACCCGGGGACAGTGACCACACCAGTGTGTCTGCGAGATCACTTTAAAGGGTGTCTGAGGAAAGGACCCATTTTCAGCCATGATACAAAAGTGTCCCAGGTGTGGTGCATTTTACGGCAGTAAGAGAGATCAGGAAGGTTAATTTTTCCTTCCCAGAAAGACAGAGTGTGCTCAGAGGGTCTTGCTTTGAGCTGCACTCATCTCTAGCTTTCTCTCCTTTCTCCACCATTCCCTTCCCCACGCTGAAGTTTCTCTCCTTCTCTCCTTCTCTGGTGCTGTCGCACTGCCAGCGACTGGCCCTCTATCTCCGGCCTCCTGCGTCACCCTCTGCAGCATTTTTCGGTTAACAAATTGTTACAGTTTCATTGGCCTTACCTCTGCCTCCCCAAACCCTGCAGCTTCTGGGTTGATCCAGCTCTCTGGCTCCTTCCTGAAGTTCAGCGCACCAGGCAGGCTACACTGCGACACACTGAATCTTGTTTGACTAATTTCTCATTGACTTTCCCGATTCTTCCCTCGTTTCTTGTCGTCTGTAGTTGAGTGCCTTCCGCTCTGTCCCTAGACAGCTGATTTCTCCCCTCAGGGCATTGCCAGCTGCCATATATGAGTTTCTCCTATAGGGATTGAATGAAAACATATACTGTGCTAGACTGTTAACTTGTAATGCAGCTATCAGCAGAAGTGCATATCAACCTGGGTGGCATTAGTCAATTATGACAGAAAGCCCACTGGCGACATAAGTCAAATGATAAAAAAAAAGCATAATCTCTCCCACCCACCCCCCATCACATATTTATCAGCCACAATCTACTGTAGCATGTTTCCTATTCACAGATGAATGCTCCAGCCATTCAGTCGGGTATTTTTCAGAGCAGAAGGTAATCTAGAGGGTTAATGGCTACAGTGCAGTGGTCTCAGAATACAGCCACTACAGGTGTGTAGCTAAATGGGGAGTTAATTGGGTAGCAGGTGAACAGAAACAGAGAGCACAGAAGGTATGGAAGGGCTTTAGTGGGGAGGAAGGGCCAGTGGGAACGCTGAAATCCATAGCCCCAGATAAAGACATACTGAACTTTCCTCCTCTGTGCCAAAGTCTTTGTTGCACAGTCTATTGTCTTTGTATAGTGTTTCACTCTCCAAAACACTGCTGCTCCTGCTGGAGGAGCCCCCAGCCTGGAATATAGGCATGAAGCCTCTTACCAGCCGCTGTTAGATATAGGGCTTGCAGCACTTAGCTGTGAACAATTCATCTCTTGCCACAGGGACTGAGAGATGCAGAAGGAAAGGAAGAGTCCCGAGGAAGTTAGAGATGACCTGCCTTGCGAAGGCACGGGTAGACACTGCTCCACACGAGGCACGAGGCTGGGAATCTAAAGAGAGAATGACTGAATCTCCCTCTCTTGAATCCTTAACAGCAGAGACTTGGCTGGAGACGGAAGCAGAGGAGAGGATGCGGGGGAGTGTAACCAGAGAGCCATTGAATCTGGCTCTCTGGAGCTGTGATCGGAAAGATGCCAGGAGCAGCATCTTTCTTCTGGGTTGCCTGATCCTCTGTCCCATGCTTCCCTATTAGTCATTCCTCTCCCTTTGGTGGCTGGCATGCCAGTCTCTTTTCCCCGTCTCCTAGCCATATGGAGCTGTAGCTTCTAGCACAGGCAGTCAGGTGGCCTGTGTAAGTGGGGGAATGGTCCCGCTATTGTGGGGACCTTTCCTGGCTCATACACTCCCCCGGGGAAATTGGTGAGCAAGAGGATCTGAGTCCTCGCTCCCACTCCCTTTAGCCAGAGGCCGGCCTGACCGCGAGGGCTCCCCTCCCCCTCTCCTGAGTGGCGGAGTCCTCGTCACCCCGACAAAGCTGGGCCCAGGATCCCTGGGGGGCTCAACCCCCCAATCGTGTCGTGGTCAGTTAGGGCAGGGGCTCGGGCGTCCCCACTCCAGGGGGCTCGCTCCACGCAGGGCGCCTCCCTGAGCCACAATTACGGCTTGCATGCAACCCTTCTGCCAGTCGCAGTCGCAGCAACAAGGGGCAGGTTCAATATCAAGGCAGTCCTTTCAACAATGCAACAACGAATGGTCTCCAGCCCCCACCCAGTCCCCTGGGGCGATGACACACCACCTCTTGGGCACCTCTAGGGGCAATATTTCCCTTCTGGCAAGCACAGAGACTGAGTGTAGAAAAGACTTTTCATGGAAAGGGAGACGGTCACCCGGCATTGACTTGGGAAAACGCCCCAAGCAGCGTTCACATGTATAAAACCATGAACAAGACACCTGCCTCAGGGGACGTGGGGTAGCTTCGTTTTGCTCCAGGTTCTTAAGTCTAGCAACAAGAAGTTCCTTTAACGTGCCCCTCTCTTTACTGCATCGCACTCAGAGGTGTTGTCCTTTGTCAGGGCCCACGGGGCGTCTAGAGGTGCAACCGCAGAGTTTACGTCGTACCCTGGCAGGGGGCGGGGGAGAGGCAGGGAAGGAGAAAGAAGGCACCTCGCTTGCTCTGCTGTCCGGCTGTCTTTTCAGTTGCCCTGGTGGCTGCTTGTTGCTCCACAGGCTGCTTGGCCAGTCGCCCGTTACCTGCCCTACCAGATGCTCTGCTGCACACCGTCACCTTCTGCTCCCACCTGCTTCTCCACTATGACTTATGTGGGCTGGTCTCTTGTGGTTCCAGCCAGCTCTCTGATTCTCAGACTTAGTGGGTGAACCTCTGTGATGAAGCTGGGAATATATATATTTCTATCAATGTACGTAAGTTTCAAACAATAAATATCCTGCTCTAAAACTATCCAAGCTGTGCTTTCTGCTCTTACATTCCTCTGACCGGTTTGCTTTAATGCCATCTCCTACCTTCCAGTCCACTTTGTTTGCACTGTTATTTTATTCTCAGTGGTATACGTGCAATGATGAGCAAAATCCAGCTCCCAGTGAGGTGACTGTTGACTTCAGTGGAACCAGACTGTGGCCCAAAATATGTACAGACAGACTGCCCTTGGCTTTAAGCATGAAGTCGAGATCACAGCCTAGCCCTTAGCGAAGAAGGACACTTCTCATGAGATTTCCAGGCCTGTTTTGCAGTCTCAGGCAAGTCAAACTGCTGAGGTAAGCCCCTGAACTTGAGGTGCTTATCAAAATTGAGTTTGGACTCTCTTCACCTATTATACACTCAGTGACTGGCTACTGTTTTGCCTCTACCACTGGCTTCTGGTGGATGGCATCAGAAGTATTCGGGCCTGGTCTACACTGCCACGCTGGGTCGACAGGAGATATGCAAGCTATGTACTGCAGAATGCCTACCTCCTGTCGACACACATATCCTTCCTTACTGCGGCGTCTTCACTGTGCTGCACCGACGGGAAATGCCCTCCAGTCAACACAACATTATTCTTTTCCAGGGGGTGGAGTTACTGTGTCGAATGGAGAGCATTTCTGGGGTCAATTGTGCGGGTCTTCCCTGGCTGCCCAATCGATCCTGCTGCATTGCTCCGTAGAGGCCAAAGCAGCGGGATTAGTGGCGACATACCCTCAGCTGTGTACCCCGTGTGCTATGCCTCTGAAGCCTGTACTTTTGGAGATGTGAGTTCTATTCCTGCTGCTAGCCTGAATTTCCGAGTGGCATACAGTAAAGGGAAGACCAGAATGTCCAGGCAGTCACCGATTCCTTACAAAGTTCAAAGAAATAACAAGTGACGAAGAAGGGGGGAAATAACCCCCGCCCCCATTACTTTGTTTTAAACCCCAAACCAAAAGTTTATCTTTAAACCATGCAAATTACATCTTCATATAAAATGCATCTCCCAAGGGCTGCAATTCCGGGAACTGATTCCCTAGAAATTGTAGCTATCTTTGTAAGAGGCTTTTATTCTCTTGCATGAGGGAATGGAAGGCCTAAGTGGAGTATGTCAGCAACAGGTCTGAGAGAACAAAGATGCCGCTTGACTGTTAAGTATTTCACGTTTCCCTTCAAGTGACCACAGTAAGGACTTGTGAGTGTCCCTGATCATCTCTAACCCTCAGCCTTGAAAGTCAAATCCAAACAAACATTATGGCTTTGGTTTATGTGCTTTAAATGGTGAAGCAAAGCATTCGCCTGCAGATTTTTTTCTAAGGGGTCTTAAATTGAAATATTTTCCCCTTAATTTGGTGCTCATGAATGGTGCCTATCGACAACTCTTAAGATGGAATTCCTTTGCTTTTCCACATAAGAGCTACAGCACAGGATGCATCCGTGACTGCTTCCCACCCACATGGTCTCCCCATGTGCCCGAGTCTGACCTGGAGGTACCATTTCCTGGGCTAAGAAGATACTTCGGACACTACATAAAGATAGCTTTGCACTCTGCCCTGGATAATAGCACTAATGATCAGTAGAGATCAATGTGTTTTATAAGGGAGGCTAATATAATTAACCCCATTTTAGAGATGGGCAAACTGAGGCACGGAGCGGGAAGGGACTTGCCCAAGGCCACCCAGAAGCAAATGGCA
This sequence comes from Mesoclemmys tuberculata, assembly GCA_007922155.1. NCBI lineage: Eukaryota > Metazoa > Chordata > Testudines > Chelidae > Mesoclemmys > Mesoclemmys tuberculata. The sequence continues at coordinate 7,128,254 of ML675629.1, read as the reverse complement.
GAGCTGGTAAGAGAACCCACATCTCCTGAGTACCAGGCCAGAGCTTTATCCACTAGACAATATTACCCCTGTTATGGGGTAATATCTAGTTGTCCTGTCCCAGAAGCAGACATGCAAGCGAGCTGGCACTCAGAGAGTCACAATACCTCCCCAGATTCATGCTCACTCCAGTGACAGAAGAAACATATTTTTCATAGAATCATAGAAGATGAGGGTTGGAAGGGATGTCAGGGGGTGATCTAGTCCAACCCCCTGCTCAAAGCAGGATCAACCCCAACTAAAACATCCCAGACAGGGTTTTGTCAAGCCGCACCTTAAACACCTCTAAGGATGGAGATTCCACCACCTCCCTAGGTATCCCATTCCAATGCTTCACCACTCTCGGTGAAAAAGCTTTTCTGAGTATCCAAGCTAGACCTCCCACTGCAATTTGAGATCATTGCTCCTCATTCTGACATCTAGTACCACTGAGAACAGCTTAGATCTATCCTCCCTGGATCCCCCTTTTCAGATAGTTAAAGGCTGCTATCAAATCCCCCCCTCCTTCTTCTCTTCTGCAGGCTAAAGAAGCCTAGTTCCCTCAGCCTCTGCTCATAAGTTATGCGCTCAAAGCCCCCTAATCATTTTTGTTGCCCTCCGCTGGACTCTTTCCAGTTTGTCCACATCCTTTCTGTGTGGGGAGGGGGGAAAGGAGGGGGAGACCAAAAACTGGAGACAGTACTCTAAATGAGGCCTCACTAGTGGTGAATAGAGGGGAATAATCACTTCCCTCAGTCTGCTGAAAATGTTGCTACTAATGCAGACCAATATGCCGTTAGCCTTCAGTGAGTCACACTGATGCGTATTCCCTGAGTGCACCCATGTAATGGAGCATGGACTCAAGGCTCCCTCTCTTCCTCATGGCTCCACCCAGAGGGCTGCATGACTCTCGTGACCTCAGGCCAGTGGGGTGGACCAAAATGTTCCTCCGTACCGTCCCCATCCTTGCAGCCCACAAGTGCCAGTGGGGACATAAGCAGGCAAACAGCTGCACTTACCCCAATGCTCTTGCACCAGCTCACTTGTATAAGGGGGGTTATGACTCTTTGGCTTGGGTGCAAAGTCTGTGTAGGAATCTGTCTCAGACCCTCTCTCTGGCCCAGCTTCTCCAGCTGTGTCAGGAGTACAATACATAACTATTGTGCTGGTTCGCCCTGAAGCTGAGTTACGGGAGATCTGTGCATTAACTTGAGGGCACTAGCAGAAAAGCATTCTAGAAATGCAGAGCATTCTCCCAACCAGGGCCCCCCCCATCTCTTGCCACGAATCATTTTCGAGATGACAACGTGTGTAGCTGGCGCCAGCTCTCTCCCCTTACTGATGCTTCGGCCTCAGTCCCTGAATGATCAATTAAAGGCCATGACGGGACACGGTCTGAGCTCAAAGGGAAGAGCAAGGCCTAAAAAGTCCAACTCGTCACTCTATGGCGTAAAGGCAGCTTCTTCATTGTTAGCCTTAGTGGCTACTCCAGCCCGGTTACCTTTCTCCATCCCCAGTACAAAGGTCTTCTTTGGAAGTATTGATTGCGTCTTAAATTCTGCCTCACCTACTGCTAGGCTGGTGACCAAACTGTAATGAATTCCCCCTGTTTTAAATCAAACTTAGAGGATCTGCCCCAACCCTTCAGCCTCCGTCTGCTTTTGCGTGTGCCGGCACCGTGGCGAAGGATATTGGTGGGCAGGTAACACTTTGACCAGATTATGCACCTTCCGTTACTGACGGCTGGGATTTGAGTGGCCTCGATCATTCCAGAACCTGTTCTGTGAAGGGTTGGGAAGCAGAGCCTTTAAGGTCGGTCTTAATGAGCTCGCTCGGTGCTTCTCCTCACCTGCCCTTCCCTTTGCTGGATCTGTTCCCCGTGGTCCCCTTCGCGCACTGATACCGCTGTCGTTTCCCCCACCCTGACCCCTGCAGACTGGCCGGTCTCCCTCGCCCTCCAACCTCTCTTGGAAAATTGCTTTTCTCCGCTCCCATGCTCTCACGCATCAAATGAGTAAAAAGAAAGAGGATTTCACCCCTGCCCGGCAACCATTTTGCACCAGGTAGGGCATCCTTAGAAATTCCCCCTGGCACAGAGCATCCCCTCACCAGCCAGCTCTTCACCACCTCTTCATGAGGCCTCCGCATAAGAATGGAGGACTGCATCCCACTCGTTCTCTGCTGCTGCAGGTGTGACAGCCACCATCTTAGCTGACACCAGGGATTGACCCGGGACCTCCCAGAATGAATGCATAGGTCGCTACAGCATCGGCTAAGGAGCCAGGGTCTGTTAGTGAGGCTGTAAGAGACTCACGTAATCGCTGGCTTGGGCACAGAGGGGCACTCAGGACACCAACAGGCAGGTTACATAAGGATCATGGCAGCAGAGTGTACAAGTTAGGACAACCCCAGAGCTGCTCTCACAGCAGCAGGTAGGGAAGGCCCAATGGGAAGAGAAATAAAATAGAAACATCAGATATTATAAGGAATCCTAAAGTAAATCGAATGCAGAGCAGACTCCACATCCAGGTAAAACATCAACTTTGTGCCTTCCAACCTCCTGCCCAGAACGGATTTTCTCTAGGGTGTGTTTAACTTACAGTCCAATTCTGCATCCCTTCTAGGCAGTAATCATTGCTTCATGAGACCCGAGTGTGACTTTTATGTGTCAGTGGAAGGCCTTGCATATCTATGGGACTGTCTAAATAATAAATAGTAATATTAACTGTCCCCTTCTCAATCGCTGACAGGGTTTGTTCCTTCTCCTCTTCTTGTGTGGTCCATTTGACTTTTAAATACACTGGACCAAATCTTCATCCGGGGTTCACAAAATCAATGGGGTTATTCTGCTTTACGGCCACTGGTGTAGTTGGAGAGTAACTCCGCTACAGACAGAGGGTGTAAAACGGCGCACGTGTGCCAAGAATCATCCCCTCTGCCTTCCATTTCCTCTTTCTCACGGCCACTTGTTCCAAATATTGCAGTTCCCCTTCTTTTGGCTAACGTGTAGGAAAATATCAGCCATCGGCCCCTGGCTCGCCTGTGTCTCAGTGGTCGGGAGAACAGTCCTTATGTGCCCCTTTGTGCAAGCACTACGCTTGTGCCCGGCTCTTGCAGAGATCTGAGTCAAGGGGCGTGCGCGGGGGGGGCTCTTCATTTTACCACAGCCACCCTCTAGTCGAGGAGACTGTGTCATCCTGTCTGCTGTATTCCACATGCGAAGCACATGCTCCCCTCAGAACGCCGGGTGCTTTGCCACAGACTGAGGCAGAATCAGGATTGTGCCCTCCGTTTCATTTCCTGGCTGTGTTGATAGAGAGCCATGTTTATGTGCACACCATTGAGCGTGAATGTGCGGCTGTCCCTTGAGGAAAGGGACTCGTTGAATAATCCTTTTTGTTTAGTATTACTAAGTGAACCGTGGCCCTTATTTTGCTTGTTTTGCTGCGATTCCTGTGGGACGAGCGAGGTGGCCTTGTTCACTCCAGTGCCTTTCACCGTGGTGAGCAAGATTTAAAGAAACATAAATCCACTTGAGAGCGAGGGTTACACTACATTGCTGAATAATGGGCTTTAATAGGCAAACCAAACAGTTAAATAAAAGACGCACGTGGCATGCTAAAACTTAAGGAATGCATATTCAATGCAATGCATTATTACATACAACAGTGAACATATGGGTGCCTACAATTAATGTATATAAATAGCTGATAAAATTGCTCAGTATTTGAAAGCTAGCAGCAAAAATGACCTCATATGTCAAGCAGACAAGCAGGCAGTTACCATTTTCTTTGTACACCTTACAGATGATAAATTAGTTTTATGGTCTGCATGGGGCCCTTATCACATTACAGCACCAAGTGTTTGATAAAGAAAAAAAAATGCCTCAGCTAAAAATCGAACTGAAATTTGGAGTCCCTGTGGCCCTCATTTTTTAAACATAAAGAATTTTAACAACTTCCTTTTGTGAAGATTTATTGCTTTAATGAGAAATGTATATCTCTATCCTATACACTTTTATTACAACTTCTTCCCTTCCCGTCTGATTTATTTTGAAATTGACATTAGGCATAATATGAATCTGGCTTAACTGGTTCATTGTGGGAGCTAGTGGCTAGAGCAGCTCGAGTGGGCTTAGGGCTGCTAGGTAGAGCAGGGCAGAAAACCGTTTTCCCATCACATGAAAAGGTTTGCAATATTAGAAATTTTCCTCCTTCCACACTGAGATGAAACTGACACCTTTCAAAGATTTTTGTGGAAAAAAAGAGACCAAGAGAGACCCCCCCAGGCTAGGGCACTGCATTGGGATGTGGCAGACCCATGCTCAAGTCCTGGCTCTGCCTGATTTAGTCAGAAATTCACAACCAGCTTTACTCACCTTACTCCTGGGTCCTTTGTGTGGCTTTTCCACCAACCTTGAGCAAGTTGTTTAAGCACTCCGTGCCTCAGTTTCTCCCTCTGTGAAACAAGGATAATAATATTTTCCCAGCAGAGATGTAATTAATCAGTGTTCGTAATGCCTTTTGTGAACCTCTGGTGCTCCTGGTCCAAATCCTGTAGAACGAGGCACAACACAAGCACTGGGCTTTTACTGTTTATCTTTCCTTGAGGATAAGGAGAGGGAGCCATCCCCAAAGGAGTGAAATGTCTTAAGAGCCATTCTATGGTGATCACGGTAGCCTTGAAGCTTTGGCCTCCGCAGATGTGGATAGAAGGATTTAGGTAACTAGAGACCCTCCAGTCCCTTCCCAAGACTCCCTGTTCTTTGACCTGCCCTGTTCCCTATTCCATAATCCCTTCTGTGCTGGGACATAGAGGACCCTACACAGATGAGCTCTGTGTTGCACATCCCTTTTCCAGAACTGCCATGGGATTCTCCATAAGAAGGCCAGGCCAAGATTTGGCCAAGTGCAAAGAACCACTTTTTTTAAAAGGGAGAATTTGGTTCACAACTAATTCCAGCGTGATGTACTGGACCACGTTATTGACTGAGAACGAGCATGACATTTCCTTGAAGATTATGAGGACTCTTCGTCTGGCTCAGATCTTGACCCCAGATTTGATCTGTGTAGACAGACCCCAGATTTATTTTTCATACAGGAGAACATCAAAGATACAAACACCAGAGTTACGAACTGCCTGGTCAACCGCATGCCATGTGAAACCGAAAGGAAGCAATCAGGCTGCAATGGGGGTGGGGTGGACAGAAAACAAATACTATACTGTATGCTGCCTGTATTACATCTTAAAGCTTAGCATGCAGCACAGAAACAGCCCAGGGCGTTTGCTGTTTCCTGTAAGCCAAGGGCACTTTTCAGCCCCTCATCCCACTGGGAGGGGGAAACTGATTTCACCACCACCATCCCCAGCCCAGGAAAGAAACCTACCTCAAGGAGCTTCTGATGCTGCAAGGAATTGAAGGTTGCAGCCCGAAGCTGGAGTGGGAGTCAGTTGTGCTCTGGAGGAGTTTTAAAGGGCCAGCCTGTGCACAGACGCGGCCCCAGCTTTGCTCGTGGCTGCACTCCTGGATCCTGCCACTCTTCTGGGAGTGCAAGAGGCAGGGGGGAGGGGCGCTGGCAGCAACCCCCTGCCACGTGCTGCCTCTGGAGCACAGTGGGCAGTGCACTGAGGAGGGTGATCCCTGGGGAGAGGTGGCTGAGGGCTGGGGCTTGTAGCACCCAGCATGCAGGGCAGGCCCCCAGTTCAGCTCAAAGGCAAGAAACTGGACTAGGGCAGGGAGCTGCTTGCAAACCAGGCAGTGCCACCCAAGTACCGCCTCAGCTGGGAGACACTGACTGCAGGGTCCTGCACCATAACGGTTTGTTCAGAGTTACGGACATTTCAGAGTTACGAGCAGCCTCTATTCCCGAGGTGTTCGTATCGTTGAGGTTCTCCTGTATTTCTATAACAGTAGCACCTAGAGCTAGTTGATGGTTTCGCTAGCCAGGGAGAGGAAATAGAACTCAAGATAAAAGCCTGGCTTAAATGAAGTCAATTAGAGGTCATCAGATTCTTACATATGTAGGACATAGGAAACACTACCCAGTATCCGGATACATCAAAAACAGTCGAGACAACATTTTCAAAAGAGGATCCAGCACTTGTGCATGCAGCCCACTGTGCCTACGTTTGCATTTGCAAACGAGCATTTTCCTGTGCACTCAAATGGCATCATGCACAAATCTGCCCCACATCAGAGGCATTCAGGAGAAGTAGCACGCTTGATTTCTTTGCTCCTTCCCTGCTTTGAAAATGCTGTCTTCAGTGGTGTTCTAAAGTAAGTTCTGTTCAATGATTAGGTTACTAACTACTACAGTTCTTAGTAATGAAAAAGAATCAATGGTTTGTGTCCATCTCTTGGATTTGGCAAGAGATCGAGAGTCAGGAGAGGTGAATTCTGGATGGGCCACGGAGTCTGTGTTTCATGTTTCTTTCAATAAAACAAGGATTGCTACGTTACGTTACAGGCTCCCTAAATCAAGGCACTGAGTGTATCTATGTTAGCAAAAATCAGAGCCAGAGTTCACCACTGATGCAGCTCCACATTAGTAGCAATAGTAGATGCTCTAGTACAGACAAGGCTTGGGCATTTTTACCACTGTTGTCTTCTCTTTTAGCTTCAGCTTTTATCACCCATCAGTGGTAACACTTCTTTATTTTATATTTTCTGACCATCCTTGCTTGAGATGGATTCTCTGGTGGGAAATTCCCAAGAATTGGTGAGGAACTTGGCAAATATGTGCCCAAAACTACAAGGAGTAAAATTTTGGCTCTGCTGAAGTCAGTGGCAAAATGCCCATTGACTTTAATAGGCCAAAATTTCTCCTCGGGACAATAATGTTTTAGCAAATCACCTTGTATAATCATCTTATTGTGTCATCTATTGTTGGGTTTAATTCATACATACTCAGGGCATGATGAATAGATTTAAGTTGTAAGTGTAGAAATAAGTAGGACAGTATTGTATGTGTATGAGGTTGACAAGCATTTATGAATGATGAGTGTGTATTCGGTATATAAATAAATGAAGGCTATAATGCAAGGCCTAGAGGCCTGTAAAATCTTTGCTTAGCCATATTAGGCCTTAGGCCTAAAGAAGGGTTGCACCTAAAGAGGAGATGACCTAGGAGTACCCCGGAACCAGTAAAGTTACAAGATTACTGTAAAACATGAGCTAGTGGGTTATGTTCAGAAAATACACCACAACATAACTGTCAGGCCTTCAGTATGCCCAAATTTAACACCTCGAGAAATTCTGCAGTGACTACAGAGTGCCATGGGGACCTATTGATGTGAATGCTAATGAAAATAAAGGGAACGAAGAGGCTAGCCTATGAAAAGTGGGGCAGCCCACATTTTATGGGATGTAGAAGCCCAGATGAGGGAAAAGGGCTATGGGTGTGAGTGTAACACAGAATAAAAGGGGTTTACTAGCTTGAATAGAGAGGGAAAAAATCCATCAGGAGATTTTCCATCTTCACTTATGTATCTAAAACTGAGGCATTGGTTATCTGTGAAGTGAAGCATTTAATAAAGGGAATAACTTGTGAATGCTGTTGTGGTCATTGCTATTGTTCCTCATGTGCTCCAGGAGTCTCCAGACCTAATGATCTTTCTAAGGGGCTCTCGCCCTGCTAATTCTGTTACTGTAGCCCTTCAGGAGCCCATGCCTTTGCCACCGGTTACTATGGCCAAAGATACCATTGGTGATATCAATCTGTCCATAATATAAAGGCTACAATACTTTGCCTAAATGGTTTGGTTTTTGCTTCAAACAAACTGTTTTAGAAACAGAGTAACAGACTCCCATGTGTGAATTCACCAGTCGGTATCCACATGGGCAGCAGCACAAGATGTGTGCATATCTGAGCTCCCAAATGAATGTCATGGCATATGCTGTTGCTGACATATAATCAAATTGGACCAGATTCAGCCACCCTTATCGTAGGATCATATAATATTAGAGTTGGAAGCAACCTCAGGAGGCCATCTAGTCCAAACCCTGCTGAAAGAAGGACTAACCTGAGCTAAATCATCCCAGCCACATCTTTGTCAAGCTGAAGCTTAAAAACCTCTAAAGATGGAGATTCCATCACCTTCCTACGTAACCCATTCCAGTGCCTCACCACTCTCCTAGTGAAAACCCTTTTCCTAATATCCAACCAAGACCTCCCCCACTGCAACTTGAGATCATTGTTCCTTGTTCTGTCATCTGCCACCACTGAGAACAGCCTAGCTCCATCCTTCCTGGAACCCCCTTTCAGGTAGTTAAAGGCTGCTATCAAATCCCCCCTCATTCTTCTCTTCTGCAGACTAAACAAGCCTAGTTCCCTCAGTCTCTCCTCATAAGTCCTGTGCTGCAGCCCCCTAATCATTTTTGTTGCCCTTTGCTTGACTCTCTCCAACTTGTCCACATCCTTTTTGTAGTGGGCCCAAAACTGGACACAATACCCCAAATGCAGCCTCACCAATGCCCAATAGAGGGGAATAATCACTTCCCGCGATCTGCTGCCAGTACTCCCACTATTGCAGACCAATACGCTATTAGCCTTCTTGGCACACTGCTGATTCATATCCAGTTTCTTATCCACTGTAACCCCCAGGTCCTTTTCTGCAGAACTGCTGCCTAGCCCGTTGGTCCCCAGTCTATAGCTGTGCATGGGATTCTTCCGTCCTAAGTGCAGGACTCTGCACTTGTCCCTGTTGAACCTCATCAGATTTCTTTTGGCCCAATCCTCCAATTTGTCTAGTCACTCTGCATCCTATCCCTACCTTCCAGAGTATGTACCACTCCCCCTATCTTAGTGTCATCTTCAAACTTGCTGAGGGTGCAATCTACCCCGTCCTCCAGATCATTAATGAAGATGTTGAACAAAACCGGTCCCAGGACCGACCCCCTGGGGCACTCCGCTTATTGCTGGCTGCCAGCTAGACATGGACCCATTGATCACTACCCATTGAACCTGATGATCTAGGAAGCTCTCTATCCATTTTGTAGTTCATTCATCCAATCTGTACTTCTTTAACTTGCTGATAAGAATACTGTGGGAGACTGTATCAAAAGCTTTTTTATTATGCTGAATAATTCCTAAAATATTCATACTCAACATAAGTCAGGTTGGTAAAATTGGTTTTCTCTCTTATGCTAGTAAGAGCGAGATTCCCAAAGGTGCTTAAATACCTTTGTGAATCACACCTAATTGGTAGGTGCTCTGAGACCGAGTTTCCTCTATTTAATTGATCTTTGTTTGTTTCTTTGGCTTTTCACCCCTTCTGTGTAAATATTCAGCTACTTGTGACACTGTTTACTAAGGCCTTGTCTACACGAGCACTTATGCTGGCAAAAGTTTTGTTGCTCAGGGGTGTGAAAGAAACACCTCCCTGGATGCCATAAGTCTTGCCGGCATAAGTGCAAGTGTGGACAAACGCTATGTCGGTGGGAGATGCTCTCCTGCCAGCATAGCCTTCGCTGCTCGTTGAGCTGGTTTTATTATGTCGCAGGAGAGCTCTTGCTCATCGGCATAACACGGATATGCAAGCTCTCTTACAGCGCCACGGCTGTACTGATAAAGCTGTACCGTGGTAAATTTTAAGTGTAGACGCCCTGTAAGACACATTCAGGAAACTGAACATGGGTCTCCTAAATCCTAGGCTAGTGCCCTAAACACTGGACCATCCTTCCTTTTAATCTATTTTTTTTATATAGCAATAGGATTAAAGCATGTGCTTAATGCTACACACCTACTTAAGTGCTTTCCTGAATAGGGCCTTAAAAAGCCAGGACCTACTATGTGGTGAAGCTACAAGATCTCTGAAAGTCCCATGGTACAAGTGACTGTGGTAAGCCTATATTTTCTTACTCAGAGATATGTACTAAAATGCTGTACAGTGAAAGAACAGTTTATGGTCCGGAATTTAGCTTGCAAAGAGGGAGGCAACCTACAGAATTTAGCAATCAAATTTGTTAAGGTTTCTCTAAAGCCTAAAATCCAAATTAGCAAGAAAATCATCATCAGCCAGTCAATGAATAGCAAATTCATTCTATTCAACATCTTTTCAGAAGTGGATTTTGAGCACTTATCTCCATGAACACCCATCAGGAAAGTTTTCCATGAGAGTGATCCTACATCTGCCTGTTTTTAATGACGGTAATGGCAAGCAATATTCTACAATTACTTTGGCGATTTCATTTCAAGCATGCAAATCATAATATTTAAGAGCCCAGCAAAAGTCATTTATTTCTTGGAACTGCTAGCTAACTTTTGCGGGGTGAGGGAACACTGCACTCAGAATTAAAAGCCCTGATGTCTTGTAACCTTCCATGGTGGAGTTGTAAAATTTGTCCAACAAGGTCAGACAAGAAATCCTGAAAATGAGTCATGGGGCGAGAAAGAGGAAAAAAAACCCAAACCCTATATTGTTCATTATGAAGTCGCCTAGGTTTTCTTTTAGCTTAGATGATGAATGAAGAGTTCATAACCAGTTTATCACGTTAGACACCGGTTAATAGCAAAAAGCACTGCACACAAAGTCATCCGAGAGAGACATCTGGGAAGCCAGGTCTTTTCATTGTTGCTGTAACCATTCTGAAAACCTGATAAATATCTTATCTGTTTTTGTTGTGGACAAAGATTTTCTTTTTAATCTTCACCTTGGCTCTTTTAGGTATGTTTACTGTTACAGCACTGTTATCTATCTATCTAATTTCCTAACAAACATCTATCCATCCATCCCACACTTATCAACGTTGTATCTGTCCTTTGATGTGGTGGAAAGGACAAGCTATTGGGTTCAAGGATTAAAGCTTGGCTTCTCAGAAGAGTTTTCAATAACGAACTAAAATGAATAAGTACTTTGTAATTTAAGACACAGTCTTATTTAGCTAATTGACCTTTTAATTTAACCTAAGTGGAGAGTGGATGACTCATGATTAGTAATGAGATACGAAAGTCCCCTTCACCTTTTGCCTGCTGTTTCAATCAAAGCCAGGTAGATATTGACCAAAAGGTGTTACCTTCTGATGGCTGATCTATGTGAAATGAGTTTGTGGGTCTCAGCTGTGTTCCCAGCTTACATCTGCATGCATCAAAAGACTTAATGCCATCAAAATTCCCCTCTGCTGGGTAAACAATGATTGTATAGTCCAGGAAAACTGAATTATCCTTTTGCCACTACAGAGCATGCATTGGAATTAGTGCCATGCTTAAAGTTAAGTACTTACTTAAGTGCTTTGCTGAACCAGGGCCACTAGTGGGTAAGCTGTGATCGCCCTTACACAGATATAAAGACCAAGAAACCTAGCTGCTTTGAACAGAATGACTTCAGATTATACTGGTGTAACTGAGAACAAAAACTCTTGCCCTGTTTCTCTTAGTTTGATTCTTTCAAAGTATAAAAAGTGCCTTATTGCCAGACCAAAATCCCAAAGTCCTTTAATTTACCATAGACCTATAGCAAGGAATAATATATATATATATATATATATATATAAATAAAAGGACCTTCATTTTCAGTTTTCGGAGTAAACGTGGTTCATACTGGAGGATGGGAGGACAGACAAAACACAAATAGAGAAAAAGTAAGAGCATCAAAAGGAAAAGCAGTTTTGTGCTGTGGTTTATTTCATAAACGGTACGTTGACATTATGTACACATACGCACACGCTTGTGTGTTTTTATTCTCATCTGCATTGCCTTACTTTAACAGATAGCCTCACATGTACACTTAGTTTACTTTATTATTAATATAAACACATCTATTTAATGTAATGCATTGGAGTTCCTTAACATATACTCATGTACTTGAGTGGTCCAAAATCCAGGTGAATATCAGTAAAAAACCAAATAACAGCATTTGTAAAACCCTGGAATGTTTCGGCAAAAACTGAACACAAAGGGATTGTATGAGAATCAATGCTAAAACACACTTGGTTAAAGGGGTCGGTCACTGAGTATTCACTCTGTATCCTTGAGCCCTGTGTGGAGTGACGAATTCTAGCAGTACGTGGCTAGTTCAGTCTCCACAGCCTGGCCAGTCCTCATCAATGGAACTAATCAGGTATTTAGAGTTAAATCCATTCATACCTGGATTGGGGTTTATGTGAGTTTGGGATTTGTTGGATTATTTATTGTTTATGCAATGCTCATAATGTGCCAGGTGCTTTAGAAATAAATTAAAGACACAAGCCAGGAGCTGAAAAGTTTATGAGCTCAGTGGATCTATAACATGATGGATGAAGGCAACAGAAATAGGGGAAGAGAACAGAGGAAGTAGGGTCATAAGAAAAGATCATGAAGTTGCATTGATTAGTTGCATATGCACCTTACTGGTTGTATTTAAAGGGTTTTTGGAGAGTGATTGATATTGTGTGTATTTATAAATGAAAGATGACCTAGAGTTAAGAATGCTAATATAACAAGCTTGTTATTTGGTATATGCACTTAATCAGATCCCTACCACTAAAAAAACTTTTGGCAAGATTTAGTCCCATAAAGAACTGGCATCTGGCATGAGTCAACACGCTCTTAGCAGCATAACAGACCATCTTGGATGGCCCTTATACAACTGGCTTTTCAAGAAATGGCATGCCAACATTTTAACATGTAAATTGCTTATGGCCTATATGAATCAATAACTCCATTATTACATTAGTCATTCACATTTTAGTCCATGCCACTTGGACCGCTTGACCTTATTTAACTCATAAGGGAGCTCAAGGTTAAGAAAAAAATAGACAATATGAACATGAGCATTAATCACCCAACCTCTAGCAGCCCAGAGGCAACTGACTAAAGTCAAGGTCTGAACTTAGAAGTCCAGTGGCACAGCCAGCAGAATGGGCACTAGATACATCCCCAAGGTGGGAAATAGGTATGCAACAGAAATTAATCATATATAAAGGAGTTCTGTTGGATGTAGTTATACCAGCCAGGGATAAATTAGTTGTGGGGAGAGGGGAATCCAAGCACAAGTTTGATAATTTCTGAGTGTATTTCCTTGAGAAACAGACATACCCCTGATATTCCTGTCTGAAAATAATTATATAAAAATAAAAATATGAAAACACAAGAGTCATTTTCCAATAAGCATAAAAACTCTATTCCTAAGAGTGGGCAATGGAATTAATACATAATATACACTGGTGGCCCTTGAATTCTTCCCTCTTTACCGTAAGCAGCCAGCAAGGTGAGCAGAAATTCTGAGGTATTCCTAGATATTGCTGCTTATCACAATAATCATGGTCATCTCGCTGTCACCTTGGGCTTGTCCTATCTGTTTGCTGTATCTGTCTATTGTCTCACCTTATGCTTAGAATATAAGCATTTTGGGGCAGGTATCATATTTTTGTTATGAGTGTTCATGGCACATTGAATGAGGAAGCCCTGATCAGGCGTCTAGTTGCTACCAACATACAAATAAGTAAATCATCACAGAGTGGTAGAGTTTAAAGACAGAAGGGACCACCAGCTCATATAATCTGACTTTCTATATAGCACAGGCCGGCAAACACAACTCCGCCACCTCCACATCAGAAAGAGAGCAAAGGATTACTCAGGAGATCAGAGAACAGGAAAGACTGAGGTGCACAAACGCCCAAGGCCATTGCAATGGCAAGGAACTGAGTAGATGAGATAGACCCAGATGATCCCAGCAAGTAATTTACACACCATCCAACAGAGGAAGGCAAAAAACCCCCCCAAGGTTCCCACCGATATGGTCTGAGAGAAAATTCCTTCCTGACCCCGAATATGGTGATCAGTTAGACCCGGAGCATATGAGCAAAACCCAGCAGCCAAGAATTCTCTGTATCATCTCAGAACACCGTTGCAGCCCATCCAGTGTCTAATGCCCATCACTAAACTTAGCTCCTGAGTATGCAATCTTTACTCATGTCCTTGAGTGCTAAATATAAGTAAGGGTTTCACAGTAGGACCTTTGGTAACGCCTTAAAATCAACAGGACTGCTTGTAGATGAAGGGACTATTCCAGTTCAATAAGGGTATCAAATCTGTCCCTGAGGCAACAAGAAAGTCTTTAAGGGCAGCCATTATTCCACCACAAACATACAAAAGACCAGAAAAAGGGCCAGCCTTTAAAGTAGATTTCTGTAGAATTTTCATCTAATTGTAATGAGAAAAAGCAGGAAAGCTTCCTGTTTATTTTCACATGTGAATGTGAATAATATGAGGATATTAATCCAAGCTGAATTTTTCATTTGTACAGTATGATTATCGTCTGTCTATCTATCTCTCTATCTCTCTAGTCTTATCTAATTTAATCAGGTAAAGCCACTATATGAACTAATAGAAGCTTTCCCAGCTGAAAACAAGTGTATTATCTCTACATTTTCTGAAGCAAGCCAGCATTTCATCTTTCCATTGTACTATGTTGTTATGTTATATTGTTTAATGTAATAGAATGACATGACACTGGAACACCAGATACATCAGAATTATGAACACTGGAAAGAGACATTGATAAAGTGTTTTGAGATACATATGATCCAGATAGTGCTATGAGTTTCTGCAGTTGATTAAAGACATTTCCTCTGTGCCACGTCATTATTACACATCAAAGGGGAAAAACAAGAGCAAACTAGGTGGGGGGAAAGGGAGCTTGTATTGCTCTATCTTATACAGAAGAAATAGAGGAAAGGAAAATAACATAAGAATAGCCATAAAAACATAATAATAGCCATATATATAAAACCAATGGTCCATCTAGCCAAGTATCCTCTTTTCCAACAATGGCCAGAGGTAGATGCTTCACTGGGAATTAACAGAACAGGGCAATTTTTTGAATGATCCATGCCATCATCCAGTCCCATCTTTTTGCAGTCAGAGAGCTAGGGTTGTGTCCCTGACCAACTTGGCTAATAGCCATTCATGGACCTATGCTCCATTAATTTATCTAAATTCTTTTTTAAACCAGCTATACTTTTGGCTTTCCCAACATCCCCTGACAATGAGTTCCACAGGTTGACTGTGCTTATGTGAAGAAGTACGTCCTTGTTTGTTTTAAACCTGCTGCCTATTAATTTAAATGGGTGACCCTGGTTCTTATGTTAAGTGAAGGGGTAAATAACATTTCCTTATTCACTTTCCCCATATAATTCATGGTTTTATAGATCTCTATGATATCCCTCCTTAGTTATCTCTTTCTAAAATGAACAGTCCCAGTCTTTTTAATCTCTCCTCCTATGGAATCTGTTCCATACCCCTTATCATTTTGGTTGACCTTCTCTGTACTTTTTACAATTCTAGCATATCTTTTTAGAGATGGGTTGACCAGAACTGCACTCAGTGTTCAAGGTAGGGGTGGACAATGGCATTATATACCAGCATTATGATATTTTTTGTCTTATTGGCTATCCCTTTCCTAATGGGTCCTAACAGTCTGTTAGGTTTTTTGATTGCCCCTGCATGTTGAGCAGATTTTTTCATAGAACTTTCCACAATGACACTAAGATCTCTTTCTTGAGTGGTAACAGTTAATTTCGATCCAATCATTTTGTATGTGTAGCTGGGATTATATTTTCCAGTCTGTATTTCTTTGCATTTGTCAACTTTGAATTTCACCTGCCATTTTGTGTCCAGTCACCCAGTTTTGTGAGATCCCTTTGTAACTCTTCGCAGGCAGCTTTGGCCTTATTGTGAGTAATTGTGAGTAATTTTGAATCGTCTGCAAATTTTGCCACCTCACTGTTTACCTCTTTTTCCAGATTATTTATAAATATGTTGAACAACACTGGTCCCAGTACAACTTGGGAAGGACCCAGCTATGTACCTCTCTCCATTGTGAAAACTGACAATTTATACCTATCCTTTGTTTCCTGTCTTTTAACCAGTCATCAATCTATGAGAGGGCCTTCCTTCTGATACCCTGAAGGCCTATTTTGCTTAAAAGCATTTAGGGAAAGACCTTGTCAAAGGCTTTCTGAAAGTCCAAGTACATTATATCCACTGCATCACCCTTCTCCACATATTTATTGACACCTCCCCACCCAAATAATTCTAATAGATTAGTGAGGCATGATTTCCCTTTACAAAAGCCATGCTGTTCCCCAATATTCCTGTTCTGTGTGTCTGATAATTCTGTTCTTTATTAGAATTTCAACCAGTTTGCTTGGTACTGAAGTTACGCTTAGTGGCCTGATTTGTTCCCCATAACATGTCAAGTAATTTGTGTATACTGGTAGGAAAGCAGAGGGCAGATTCAGAAAGCAAAAATTGCTGTCCAGGCAAAGACAGTTGTTTTAGTGTTGATGGTGGGGGCCTCCTGTGGGAAAGATATAAGGGAGTATTCATCTTGGGGGAATGCAAGGAGAGATTGGAATGCCTAAGAAAAATGTCCCAGGCTGGCTATAGAAATGATCAGAGAGTCTCATAGTAGCTGAAAATAAGAAAACTCAGTTAAAAGGAAATAGCTGAAGGTTTTATAGTGATTTCAGTGGGCCTGAGTTGCAGCGTTTGGATTTGTATCAGAACCCAAAATGCTCCACAGATGTAAGCTCTTGGATTCAGGGCTCCAGTTGGGCCTATTATAGAAGTAGTTTGGTTCTCAATCGATTTCAAGACTTCCCCTAAGTTCAGGCTGGGGAAGGAGGGTTGGGTGGCAGTATTCCATCTCTAGAGATAATCACTGTGAATAAGGTGTTTTTTGTGTGCTCTCCCAACACTGCATTAACTCACTGTCATGCAGTCGAGGACTTACGGGTATATTTAAAGACCTTTGCTGGAGCTGTCATGAGAATGAATGGCAGATATGTGAGCTCCTGCAGCTCTTCCAGCAAATCTCAGTAGATGGCTTTTTAATGGAGATTGAAGAAGGCTGCAGATTGTCACACAATATTTATTCACATGCCCAGTGAAACAATGTATAATTTTTTATTATTTCTATTAGGGCAGTGCCCAGAGGTTCCAAACAAGATCAGGGCCCTGAAGTGCTAGGCACTGTACAAACAGATGGCAAAATAAATTTTCTGCCCTGAAGAGATGACAAGCTAAATTGACAAGACAGACAAAGAAAGTGGTGCTATCTTCATTTTACAGATAGGCACCATGGTGCAAAAAAATTAAGTGAATTCCCAAAATCTCTGAGAGGCTATGTGTTAGAGCTGGGAATTGAACACAGATTTTCCGAGTCTCCATTCAGTGCTTTAACAATCAGATCACCTTCCTAACCTAGTATTACTTGCTCCGGCATTGGTGGGATTGAATCCAGTCCTGGCCAGCATTTACTGAAAGTTCTTACCAATGGTGCAGTGTCGTAGGTGAAAAGGGTTAGTGGTTTCAGTCCAGGCCTGTACTATTTAGTCCTAACATATTATTCTGGGCAGTTTCTGCAGACAGGCCAGGGTCTGAATGCACGATGGAGGCTGGATTACTTGCCAGAAGCTCATCTTTCAGTGCAGGGTTAAGGCACCTTGGCAAAGGGATAGGAAAGAAATTGGTACAACTGCTGCCATGCTGTGCATATTCTGGGGCTAAACAGAGAACTACTGTCTCCAGAGCTATTAATGTAGAACCTTCTGCAATAATTAAATTCTCTTTTAGAGAAAGGAAAGCCATTTTCCACATTTTTGGTGTTCCAAATCTTCTCATCCATTTTCAAGTCATTATTTTCTTTGCCGTGACTCATTCAGGTCAACTGTCTTTGCCGAAGTTCTTGTTCGAGTCAGCAAACCCCACAGCTGTGGGAAAAGGTTTTAATCTGAAATATGTGTGACTAGTCTTAATGACATATGCCAGTCTCCAGGGGCATGAGAGGAGGGCACTTAAGCAAAAGATCCTTTTAGGTGAGGACTAGAAGAGACTCAAGAGTCCTTATAAATGCCACAAAGGCCAACAGTTGTCAGAAGAGCTTCCCTCTACTTCAACAGATAGGCAAGAATAACCTAATAAAATCAGACAACAGTGCTACTTTGTGACCTTCATTATCAGGCAAGAAGAGACCAAAAGCAACACCCTGTTCATGACTTACGTTTGATTGAGCCAAGTCACAGCAAGTAGTAGTTCAAAAAAATAATTTCTGAAATCTTGGCCAGATTCACTCTTGGAATTAAGAGTTGATTGATGCAATGCTCACAGAAATAGCCCCTGGGGGCTGGAGTGGCTTTCATTGCATGGCAAGTCTCTCATTGACTTCAGGAACATGATAGAGCCCAGGATGCAGAAGATGAGGAATATCAAAGAAATCGCCACTGTTCGGCCTTGGTGCTGACTGCCCCAAAGCAAGTGCTGCTAGGTCGGCAGCAATGCCATGATATTCAGCCACTGGGAGATCGTACGAGATTTCCCAGCAGCTAATCATGGCTCATGAACAGGTCGGAACAGTAACCACAGACTGCCCATATGACTGTCATTATATGAGTAACTTATCCAGGCCTCACTTTCTTCATTGTAAAATAGGGATAAATCATGGAGCAGGTCCTCAAGGAATCCATTTTAAGGCACTTGGAAGAGAGGAAGGAGATCAGGAACAGTCAACATGGATTCACCAAGGCCAAGTCATGCCTGACCAAACTGATTGCTTTCTATGAAGAGTTGACTGGTTCTGTGGATGTGGGGAAAGTGGTGGACGTGATATACCTTGACTTTAGCAAAGTTTTTGATACAGTCTCCCCCAGTATTCTTATCAGCAAGTTAAAGAAGTATGGGCTGGATGAATGGACTATAAAATGGATGGTGAAATGGCTAGATCATAGGGTTCAATGAGTGATCAGTCTTCCTGGCAGCCGGTCACAAGTGGAGGGCCACAGGGGCCAGTCCTGGGGCCAGTTTTGTTCAACATCTTCGTTAATCATCTGGAGGATGGGGTAGATTTCACCCTCAGCAAGTTTGCAGATGACACTAAGCTAGAGGGAGTGGTAGATACTCTGGAAGGGAGGGATAGGATACAGAAGGACCTAAACAAATTGAAGGATTGGGCCAAAAGAAATCTGATAAGGTTCAACAAGGACAAGTGCAGAGTCCTGCACTTAGGATGAAAGAACCCCATGCAAAGCTACAGACTGGGGACCAACGAGCTAGGCAGCAGTTCTGCAGAAAAGGACCTGGGAGTTATAGTGGATAAGGAACTGGATATGAGTCAGTAGCATGCCCTGGTTGCCAAGAAATCTAATAACAAATTGGGCTGCAATAGTAGGAGCATTGTCAGCAGATCGTGGGAAGTGATTATTCCCATCTAATCGGCATTGGTGAGGCCACATTTGAAGTATTGTGTCCAGTTTTGGGCCCCCCACTACAAAAAGATGTGAACAAGTTGGAGAGAGTCCAGCGGAGGGCAACAAAAATGATTAGGGGGCTGGAGCACAAGACTTATGAGGAAAGACTGAGGGAACTAGGGTTGTTTAGTCTTCAGAAGAGAAGAATGAGGAGGGATTTGATAGCAGCCATTAACTACCTGAAAGGGGCTTCCAAGGAGGATGGAGCTAGGTTGTTTTCAGTGGTAGCAGATGACAGAACTAGGAGTAATGGTTTCAAGTTTCAGTGGGGGAGGTCTAGGTTGGATATTAGGAAAAAGGTTTTTACCAGAGGGTGGTGACACACTGGAATGGGTTACCTAGGGAGGTGGTGGAATCTCCATCCTTAGACATTTTTAAGCTGCGGTTTGACAAAACCCTCGCTGGGATAGTTTAGCTGTGGTTAGTCCTCATTTGAGCAGGGGGTTGGACCAGATGACCTCCTGAGGTTGCTTCCAACTCTAATATTCTATGATTCTATGACTAGTGCTGTGTCCTGCTTCTCTCTACCCAACCCGCCCCCCCCCAAACAAAACAAATACACAAGACCAAAAGTGGGCAGCAGCAGCAGACAATTTGGGCACCTAACTGATGGGAGGACTTGGTCCAGTGGTTTGGGTGCTAGCGGGAGACCTAGGTTCAAATTCCAGCTCTGACTTGCAATTTAAGCGTGACCTTGTGCAAGTCTTTATGCCTCAGTTCCCCATCAGTCTATTCATACTGCCCTGCCTCTCCCTTTCAGGGGTCTGGGGAAGCTGGACACATTAAAGATTGTGAGAAGTTCAGATACTCTGGTAATGGAAGCCTTAGAAGTGCACGAGAGAGATAGATCTCCCTGCCCCATGGCCTTAACCATCCTTCAAGACATGAGAAATCCACCTTTCTTCCCCGTGTAAAAGTCGAGAGGTTTTTCTGCCAGCCCATGGAGACTTTCCTCTTACTTTCTGGCACTGTTTTATTCTTCCAAATGTTTGCATTTCAGGAAAAGGAGGATGAATGGCCTCAGTTGAAAGCTGTTGCCATTTCAGACTGAACAATAGGCTGGGGGACAGCCAAATCACATGAGTGGATAAAATAAAAGGAAGTTTTATTAGTGTTTCTCTCCCTTTTAGTCTTTTTGATGCCTCTTTAGACATGGTGGGAGCCCAATGTCTGCTGTTCAGACCTAAATAAGAACAGAAGCGAAGTAGATGCAAAATGTAGCAAGGGAAGCGTGCTGGTGGAAATGACATTCACACAGGACTCAACTGTGCAACTCTTAACAGTCAACTTTTAAACAGGGATATGACAGTGGCTAAATAATTATTGTGCTGGAGCTGCTGTTTATGACACTTATTAGAACTGTCATAAGTGTTACTCTGTGCTTCCCCATCTCTTGGTGTTCTCCCCTCGTTGTACTTCACTTGTAAGCTCTGGGGGTCAGGCATCATCTTTTTGTTACGCATGTGTAAAGCGCCCAGTTTACTGGGGTCCTGATTCTCAACTGGTACCTTCGCTGGGCTACAGGAGCACCAATAATAAAAATAATACCTTATGGGTTTTTTGAGGAGTGAGTTTGTAAAGTGCTTTGAGATCCTCCGGTGAAAGGGACGAGGTAAATGCAAAGCATTATTTTACTATTTATTCACTGGACGAATCCAGAGAGGTGGTGAGTATCTTTGGCTCCCATTCCATTCAATACGTAGCACTTTGTCAGGTTCTGCCCAGCACACAGTGCACAAGTTCACTCATTTATTAAATCTCCACGATGAAGGCAATGCTCTGTGAAGATTCTGTTCGGAGAGGCAATTAAAACTTTGGAAAGTGAACTTTTTAAAAGCTCATTGGAAGGAGACTGCCACCCCCAATGTCAATCTGTACAACCTTAATAATACCCACTTCACTGAAAGACCTGTGTGGTCTTTGAAACCAAGAGCCTTTTCGTCCGTGAAGCAAAGCAGATCATTGTCTGGCCTCGCAGCTCTGGGAAAGAGACCAAATGCAAAATAATTGGATACATTAAAATCAGATCTGAGCAGGGTCAGCAGCAAATTTACAGATCCAGAAAGATTTTCTGCCCTTTTATCCACAATTATAGTCACCCAATGTGTCACCAACTCACACCTTCCTCCTGGAGATCAACCTTCCCAAATGTTCTGAAGTCCCCACGTCCATTGCTACAGGCATTCCGCTAGCTAAGGTAATTAAAATGATTCTCAAATCTCAAATCCAACTCCTGGCTTCTATTCAAGTTTCTAAGGCTCTGCCCAACTTGGTAGATCAGAGTGGAAGCCTGGTTTATATTAATAATAATAGTTAGTAATTATGTTTGATATTTATGTAGGACCTTTCATCCCAAATAATCCCATGAATGTAATGAAGTGACTGCTGTGAATCTGCCCCACTGTTCTCCACTGGATTGAATCAGGCTCTATTTTATTCAAAACTAATAGAGATTATGCGTTAGCTCCAGTGATAAAGCCTCTTCTTTTGGGATGAATTCCACTGAAGTCATATTCTGAGGTCTTGAGTGGGACTTAAATTGTGCCTGGACCTCTTGTTCTGTCTGGGGTGAATTTCTCTCTTGGAGTGAAAGAATCTAAATACTCTTCCCACAGCTACCCTGATGTTCTGAGTGTCCATGTTTCATGGCAAAGGATTTCACAACTGTTGCTGATGGCCACAAGCTTACCTAGGACCAGATTATGACTGACTCTTCTGCAGGTGAACCTGAAGCACAGGGTACAAAGAGTCTCCTTCCCTCCCCAAGCCCACTGTACACACAATGTGCGACCGGAGGAAAGGCCAAACACAGCTGCGGGCCCCAACGAGCAGAAGAGGCTCACTGGAGGGAGTAAGCGGCTTCGCCGTCAAGGCTAAGCACACCTGGAAGCCCATGGTATCCATGTAGTGTATCCATGCTAGTGGATCCATGACTAGCGTGTGAACCCACAGGGAGAGTACAAATGTCGATTTTTTAATGACTTTTGCCAGAGTTCCAGTCCCCAAAACAGCTACTGTTGTTCATTGCGTTCTTTGAAAATTGTCTCTAAAAACACCTGCAATCCTACATCTGACTCTAACAGCCGAGGATATGAAGATACGGTACAAGTGTTCAAGAGGCGGGGACAGCGGAGTCTGTAACACAGCAAGGAATCAAACATTGGGTCCTCAAGCCCAGGCTAGCGCCTAATCACTGGGAGTAACTCGCGCTCTGGCATGGGCTCTGTGCTATTATATATCCTGCCCCAGCTCCCACTGGCTTCAGCAGGGCTTCACAGGACAGGAAGAACGTCTTATGTGATAGCCACCATCTCGTCTAACAGATAGATTGAGCAAGGAACTTCCAGAGTCAGACGCAGGAGTTGCTAAAGCTTGAACTAAAGAGCCAACCACCTCAGTTACTGTGTGTAACAGACCCACTGCTTCTGTGGATCAAGCACAAGTTGGGTCCACAACACAACTCACCTGAGGTCCCTTTGGGTAGAGGAAGATGGTTCTAAGAGTCTTTAGTCCCACGTGGCCTGGCTGGGGTCCCCACCGTGACGACAAAGGTTAAATAAATAACAAGATTGATTAAGAAACCAGTAATACTAATCTGCTGACTTTCCTTTTTATCTGATTTTTACAATATTCATTTCTATCCTTGGGAGGCAAACAAACACAGGAGGAGCCACGCAACATACATCAGCACACACAATATATCACTTTAACGCCCACAGAAAGCACGTACATTATAATGACATTTCACAAATAAACCAACCTCAGTCCATGTTAAGGCTGCACTTTCTGGGGTCAAGCTGTCCGATCTTAATTCGTGTTGAACAGAGTTGGGTGAATAAATGATTTTTCAGTTCGTTAGCCAAACTGAACATTCCAAATCAATTCATTGTGGGATGACCCAAAATGGAAATTACTTGGGTTTTTTGGTTAAAAAAAAACCCAAATTTTTTTATTTGGGTAGAACAAAACATTTTTTGACCCGTTTGGTGTCATGCTTAAAGTTAAGCACACTTCTAAGTCTTTGCAGGATCAGAACTGAAAGGTACGTCTATGCCGCAATAAGAGACCTGCGGCTCGTTTGGGTCAGCTGACCCCAGGCTCTCGGGCTGGAGAGTGTAAAAATTGCAGTGTAGGCATTTGGATTTGGGCTGGTGCTCAGGAACTGAAACCCCATGAAGGGGAAGGGTATCAGAGCCAAGGTTCCAGCTTGTGCATGAACGTCTACACTGCAATTTTCAGCCCCACATCTCAAGCCCCACGAGCCTGAGTGAATTGGCCCAGGCTCTGAAACAAGGTGCCACATTTTTTTTAATTGCAGTGTAGACATAATCTAAGCTAGTTTCTGGCAAGGTAGACTTTCTGCTTTTGGATAACAAGAATAAAATTATTAACAACTTTCTGAGGGATGTGATTTATGCAAATCAATGTT
Source organism: Mesoclemmys tuberculata (assembly GCA_007922155.1). Lineage (NCBI taxonomy): Eukaryota > Metazoa > Chordata > Testudines > Chelidae > Mesoclemmys > Mesoclemmys tuberculata. Next base: position 7,104,582 of record ML675629.1, on the reverse strand, counting down.
TCTGTTGGTCTGCAAAGCAATAAATCTACATGTATTTTTTTTTCATACTGATCTCCTATCTGCTTGATTCTTTGATCTGGAAGAGAGATTATGTCCATTCCCTTGGTTTCCCCTGCAGGTTGTCGTTAGGTGGCTTCCACTGGGAAAACACTGTTTGACTAATTAATTATTTCATCCTTTCTTTTTGGTGAAACTTCCTTTAACAATCTTCCCTCTAGTTAGTGAGTGCAATTTTCTTTGATTACTCGAAACCATTTAAAACAAACACTTTTAAACCTACAGAACAAAGAACCATTTGTTTTGCTAGTGCCCTTTTCCCATGATCCTCTTTTGCTTGTCGCTAATGGTATTGAGGGATTAAACGTCATCCTGCAGGCAGTGACCTACTCTATTGATTCATTTTAATTTTTCATATCCCCTCCCCCCATTCCATTTTGGTTGGCAATACCCCCGGGACACACATTACATCAAAGTATACATCATTTACTCTTACTTCTCTCTGCATGCTGTCCCTAGGCTAGGAAATTTGCAGAATGCTGCTGAGATCTAGCCATTTTCCTTTAGTCAAATGTTTTTAACTTGAAAATGTCAACACAGAGATAAGTCATAAGATCAACTCATAAATATTCACAGACTGTTTTTTTCCTAAATATCAGAGTTACCCAATATAGTTTTTAACTTGCTACATCTCTCATATTCTTGGGTATTCTCTCTATCTGTTAAATACTATTTCAAGAGTTAATTTTTTTCATTAGCAAATCTTGCACAGTGTGCTGTCGTGCACGTATTAGAAATGCACAGATATTGTTCTTATGGAAAAATCCTATATTGTGTGGTAGAAAATGAAAATAGCTTAAAGTGAGGCACATGGCTATGTACGTCGCTGAATCTTTATTTCCTCCCAAAAATGTTTGAAGCTTTTTAGCCACAAATCCTCTTATTTTCCAAACTCTCCTATTGTCAAGATTTGTTTTTTGACAAAACCCAAAACTGCAACAGAAAGAAAAACAAAACAAAGAAGCAAATACAAAAAATAAAACAAAACAAAATCCTCCTCATGTTACAGAACATGAATGGGGTAATTCCAGGTTGGAAGCAGTTTATTGGGGCCCGATCCTCCACCCCTGAAATCCATGGGTGCTTTGCCCTTGACTTCAATGGGCTAAGGCGCAGGTCCTTAAACCAAGCTTAAAGTACAAAGAAAAGTTAGTTCCAAGCATGACTACAGGGCTACTATTGTGATTTCTTTAATTCTGTATAGAACAATCCTGTATTGACGCTAAGGGAAGGGACTTGATATCAAAGGGCTTTTCAAACTGTTTCCATTGTTCTGCTGTAGGGGGTAGAGGTACTTAAACCCCAGACTATGGAGGCCTTTACATAGGATTGGATTTACATGGGATTGAAAGTCAGCAAAACTGAGTTCCAGTCTGATCTCTGCTCCCTAAACTTCCTGTGCCTCAGTTTCCTCATTTCTAAACCAGAGGTGATGATACCAGTTTTGTAAAGATCCTACCTGAAACTTTTTTACTTTTGAAATAAACCTAAAACCTTTATTTGCAGAGGACTGGAATACCAGTTCCCCTACTTCTATCCAAAGGAGCAAGCAAACAGCACAATTAATGTTAATTATTAATATACATTTCTGGGTAAAAACAATGATGTGATCTCACCAGCTGGTTCATTTCATATAAATATTCAAACACAGAAGCACTTTATTAAACAGATTGGAACTCATCAGCTTCATTATTATAATAGAGCAAATATAGTATCTTGATTTTCAATAAATGTAACAAACTACCGTATGCCAAGCCGGTTGCTGTCTGTTACTATGTTCTATTAAAAAGAAAATAATAATTCTAACACAATGTCTTGTAGCCACTCTGGGAATTAATAGAATTAGTGCACCAACCATGAGATAGAATATATATATATATACACTATTGAATTATCAATTAAAAAGCCGTAGCAATAAAGGTAAACTGCACCAAACTAGTGAACAGAAATTACAGATTATTTCCCAAATTCTCATATTAGTCTTCATCTTGAGCCCAGGATGAAAATTATGGAGAGTAACAAGTATGTAATTATGTGACATTTTTCTTCTTGGAGTCATCTTAGGAAAACAAATTACATGATGTAAGTGCAGCTCTCTGGATTCGTAAACTGCCAGTGTAATGAAGAAAACACCATTTAGTTATTATGCACTGAGTAGTCATTGATGTTAATTTTTGCTGGAAAGATTGAGGCATAAATCATTTTTCAGTTTCCAATATGTGGCTCTTGAAGTTTCATTTCTGTAAGACAGGATTTCGTCTCTGGTTTAAAAAAAGTGAGGTTAACGTGCTGGCTGTCCCACTTCTCATGATTCTGTGGCCCTCAGCTAAACACTGAGACATCACAGGCCACATAGAGCAAAATATCAACCCTCCAGAAAATACCACAAGGTGACTGTGATAACTCACTGCAAGAAAATGACGCGTATAATGTCTCAGGACAGAGAGGAATGGTTTAGAGCAGTATAAGGCACATATAACTAACAATAATAAAGAGAAGCTGAACAACAGAATATTTTTGTTGAATATCTGGGAGCAAAATTAATGGTGAGCTGTATTAAATTGTAGCATAGTCTTCTAAGTGAAGTGGTGGGAGCACCATGACTTTGAGTCATTTAAAACTGGACTAAATATTAGAAGTTTATAGCATTGATATGTGTTGGACAACCTCACCTAATAGCTATTTCCCAACTTCTCTTGCCCCATGACAATCCCATATTTTCATAAAGAGCAATATTGCACAGATCCAGCATGTGATTGAAGAGGCAGTTGTACAACGCTCAGTACAATGGAACCATCATCTTGAATGGATCTCGAGATGCTACCATAAAAAAAAGATCCAATACTAAATAATCAAGATATAATTCTACAATCTTACCAAGGTATGCAGGAAGAAACAGGTTGTTGGACGAGGGTTTGGACTTCAGAAACAGGGAGCCTGAGAAGGCATATTGAAATATAACTGGGGAAAGAGGTGTTTTCAAGAATCAGTTGGTCCAGTGGATAGGGCACTGGACAAGAACATCTGGGTACTCTTACTGCCTTAACCTGTAACCTCCCTTAGGCAAGTAGCTTCCCTTTTTTGTCTAGTTAGATTGCAAGCTTTCTAGGACATGGGCGTCTCCTATTGTATGATTGTACAGTGCTTAGCTCAATGGGGCCCAGTCTTGGTTGGGCCCCTAAGCATTACCATATCACAAATAATAATATAAATGAGTGAAGCCAGGCTTGTCTTAAAAACGGTGGGACATATCTTCAGCTGATTAAACTGGTGTACTTCCTTTGACTTCAGTGGAATCAAGCTGATCCGCACCAGCTGAAGATCTGGTCCCTAATATGTATTAGTTTCATCCTCCATCAGTAAAGTTAGTAGGAGTTTTTCCATTGACTTGAACAAGAGCAGGGTCTGTACCTGTACCACCCTGTGAATTAGCAGGATCAAATGAACATACAGTGTTGATGATTTACTTTCCCTCACCCCCAACCAAGTTCTATCAGAAAGAAAATGTTATAGGAATCCAACTGTCTCCTTAACATATTCAGCACAAGAAGAGGGGGACTTACTGACACATATAACATGGTGGATGTTCTTTACTTAACTGTCCATTTTCAGCGTGCACCCCCTGTTTTCCTTTTGTTTGAAAAGTGGGGGAAAGGAAGTTGACTATGAAATCCATTTCTTTGACTCAGTTGAAAGCCATCTGTTCCACTCGTTTCAAAGCACATGAATGAGACGGGAGCAGCCCAGACTTACTCACATTGTGACTTTTTTTTTTACCTTTCACAATATTCTGAGAAGTTAAGGGCTTCTGCAAATGAGGCACTTGTAGCTCTCTCTTGAACTATGCATGACAGCTGCCACGCAGCTTGACCCCTCACGCTTCTTATCAATCCTCTGTCTTTAATCATTTCCTAATGTGTAATGGTCTAAACCCTGGACAACTCTGGAGTGGAGGTTACCAAGTTCAGCTAACCGATCTGGTAGTTTTGTAATGTTCACAGAAGGATTAGGACGAGACACTCTCAACTCATTTTCATAGATGGTTTTGAAACCCGGGCCTCCTGAGGAGAAAAATCTAGTGCATTACCCCCACTGCGCCACATCATCCCAGCTCGGTGGTTTATGAACTCCCGATCAGGAGCTCTTCAGAAGTACAGAGACAGCATCTTCACACGTAAAACAAGCCGCTGTGCTCTCACAGTTCGTCCTTAGTCTTGAAAACCAGGAACTCCTTGTGTTTAATGCCACTTTTGACATTCACCCTCTTTATGGCCTACTCGCTGTGCCTCTACTTTGCCATCCACAAAAGAGGACTTCTTTCTCACTGGAGAATTGTGAGGATAAATCCACTCATGGCTGCTGAGCGTTCTAACTTGCTAAGAGAGTGCTGGTTAGCATCATGCTTAGGCTTCAGGGAACATATATCACAGGAAATCATAGAAAGAACTCTCAGTGGAGAGCTGTGCAGCATATTCAAAAAATGATTTTGCAGGATACTAACGTATGTTTCATTTGATGGAACAGTATTTTATAAATCTCACGGCTTGGTGGCGCCTAACCCACTAGCTGTGTTTAGTGTTGCATACACAAGGGGTGGGGAAAACGTGCAAGAAGCAATTTCTCCTCACTCCTCTGTAGTTATAGGCCGTGCCCATCACCATATTATTTAAGGGTCCAAAGGCAGGCAAATGCCACGGTGGCCTTACACAGAAAACAGTGCAGAGGGGGGGCAGAAAACAGGGAGAGCGAGGCCAGCAGCTCTGGACTAATGCAGAGCACACAGTGTAACCTATAAAAGGATGTGGCAGATATCACTGCTCTGTGCACTCCTGCAGAGCTTTTAGAGATACCTGGCCTGCCTCAAGAAGCCTGCTTTTGGTGCGCAGCACCTTCTCAGCCTTCCCCCAAGGATCTTGGCTGGTGCTGTGTTTAAGAGCTTAAACTCCGCAGAATGTCAAATACCAGCAATGAAAGCTTTGGGGAATGGTAATTCTTCAAGCTCAGATAACTGAGAAGCTTCCTGCCATCTTCTGGGAAAACTAGAAGTAGAAAACACATTGGGCCAAATTTTCGTCTCCAATCCAGTGCATCCACACAGCTGCATTACCAGGGTGCCAGGTCTGTGACCCAAAGCAGAATTTAACCCTCTTCACACTGCAAAGCAGATGGGTTTGTGGAGATACAGGGCTCCATCCTCAGCAAGGTGTTCAGGGCCCTCCACTCCATCGATCTTCTGTGGGTGATCAGGTTTCTCAACATGTCCCAGAGGAGTGCAGGATCCAACCTCTCTGCGTCTTATCTAAACCCCACTGAGATAAATGTGAATCTTTCCACCCACTTGAGGCCCATAAAGTCCAGCAGAAAACAAACCATACTAAAATGAGATTTAGCTGAACATCACGGGCTTGACTATATCTGGCTAACAGTGGCAAGGCTTCTCATGCCCAGAGGAACCGTGATAAGCAGGAGCTCCGGGGGCACTGCAGTACAAACAGAAGGGACACTCACATTTTTTACTAGATCTTTTCTCCTCTGGCTGAGAAGTGCAGAAAGCTGAGACCATGACAGGCCATGGGAAACCAAGATCTCACTATTTTATGTGTGCTTGTGGGGGATTTTTTGTTTTATTTTACCTGTCCTTCACGAGGGCTGAAATAGTCCACCAAAAATTCCACCATCCAAGAGCTAAATTACCATGTGAAGAGTGGGGCCAGATTCTCAGCTGGCGTAAGGTAGCTTAGCTCTATGGACGTCATTGGCACTCTGACGGTTTATAGTAGCTGATGAACTAGCCCCAGGTCTCGTGATAAAGTCTCTGATTGGCTCTCAGGCATTTAAAAGCCTGTAACAGCAAATGCATATACACATCTCAAGCAAGGTATTGCTGTCTAGGGAAATTACTCATGCAATATCTTCTTTTCTGTGGGGCTTTTTTCTCCAGTAAAACAAACCAAAGTACAGCAGAATCTCAGAGTTAAGAACATTTTGGGAATGGAGGTTGTTCAAAACTCTGAACAAAATGTTATAGTTCTTTCAAAAGTTTGCAGCTGAATATTGACTTACTACAGCTCTGAAATGTTACTATGCAGAAGAAAAATGCTGTGTTAGCCATCTTAATTTAAATGAAACAAGCATGGAGACAGTTTCCTTACCTTGTCAAACCTTCTTTTTAAAAAAACTTTCCCTTTTTTTTAATAGTTTATGTTTAACACAGTACAGTTCTGTATTTGCTTTTTTTTTTTTCTTGGCTCTGCTGCTGCCTGATTACGTACTTCTGATTTTAAATGCGGTGTGTGGCTATCCGGTCAGTTCGTAACTCTGGTGTTCATAACTGAGTTGGTACTGTACATATTTTTAATGGGTTAAGTTTGATCCATATCAATATTTATTTATATTGATCTTGTAGAACACACCTATCTACCTGATATTAACCACGTTCTCTCTCCATTTTCAGGGCCAGATTCTGATACACTCATGTATTTGAACAGCAAGGAAGTCAGTGGGATTTCTTTGGGAAAGTTATCTGGCCTGTTATACAGCCAGTCAGACGAGACAAACACAGTGTTCCCTTCTGGCCTGAAGGGACTACGGGGGCACAAAACATAGGGAAGAGTATCAGAACCTGACCCTAAATCCATTTTACAGCATTTCTTTTTTTCATGTTATTTTTTATTATCCTTAGAATGTGAGCAAACTGAATGGCTTGAATCCAGATTGATTCTCTCAGGTATAACACACATTCACGTTCAAGAATACTGGACCAATGGCTAGGATTCCAGGCCGAATCTTGTGAGACTTTGTGTGACATACCAGGGTACAATCCAAACTAATGAGTACTGTGTCACCCCTGCCCTGTACCCTGGCGTGCCCTTTACACTGCTTTGCTGTTGTAGCGTGCAGAAGTGGACTGCTCACAATCAGCCTCCAGTATGCAAGTGCTATGTGTGCACTGCAGCCAGCCCTCCACACTTTGGCTCTTACCACGACTTGGTTATACTTCAGGGTGACCCGAACACACTCCCTGTCAGATTTCCCCCCAGAAATGTAGGTCCTATACTGCCCAGCCCTCTCCGGGACAATAAAAGGTTATATCAAATCTGTTATTTCTTTAATTGAAAAAATATGCATACAAGCTGCCACTCAAAATGGAGTTTCCCAAACTCTTCAATTTAAGCACGCTGGATTAGATAAAACAATAAAACAAGTTTATTAACTTCAAAGAGAGATTTTAAGTGAATATAAGTAATGAGGCATAAAAGTCAGAAATGATTACAAGAAAATAAAGTTAAAACGCTACTGGTGTCTGACTTAACACTGTGTTAGATTGAGTGTTTCTCACCATATGCTTTCAGCAGTCTTACTGACCAAACCTCTAGGTCAGGACCCTCCCCCAGAATCCAGTGAAGGTTTCCTTGGTTGCATCAAGTGTAGAGAATGTGAAGGATAGGGAGGGATAGTGGTGGTTTGGAGTGTTTGTCTTTCCTTTGTATAGTTTCAATCCCCCTCTTGAAAAAACATTTCCATCTGGGTACCAGGAGACAAAATGTCCATAGGGAAGGCTGTTCCCTGCTGCTTTTTCCTCGCCCGTTTGAGCTTCATTTCCCTTCCTGCTTGATGACTCTGTTTAGTGCTTAAATGCAAGTTAAGCAGACCACACATTTCTTTGTTTGCCAACCTCAGTTTGGAATGTGTTAACACCCTACAGTGGATTCTAATCACTTCACATACAGCGTTGCCACACATCCTGTATCAGAACAACACTGAGAAGCAAATTGTAAGTTTTCAAACAGTATATTACAAGGCATACTTAGGACAGAGATTATTACAATAGTATTTAGGGTTGAATACAGGGGTGCATGCTGTCACACCTAGATTCAGTTCCATGCTGTGTCACCAACCTCCTGTGTGCTGTTCGTAAAGTCCCTTTATGTTTCAGTTCTCCATCTGTAAAATGGGGATACTACAATGTGCCTTCCTCACCAGATGGAGAAATCAAAGCCTGTGGTGCTCAGATAGTGTACTAATTGTTGCTACGGTACCTTAGCTAGGACTTAAGAACAAAGAGCACTGTTATATATAGCAACTTGACAATAGCAAAAGGTGATCTGGAAATTAATCCATTATAGTAAAAGAATTGCAATTTTCCTCCCTACTATGACCCCTGCCAGTATTTCCTGAGGTACTAAGAGCAAGGAATTTTCTTGAGCCTGACTTTCATAATGAATTCAACACTACATGGGCCTGATCTAAATTTCATTAAAGTCAGTGGTAGGAGTCTTCCTTTCTTCCTTCACAATGTGTAAAAGCATCATACCAGCCAAGTACATACTACCATATACCCCCTCATTACCACTCACATTGCAGTTGTCCCTTTTTTTCCCTTTAAAGCCCAGAAATGTAGATTCTGCCAGGGAACATGTATTTAGCTCACTTTTATTCCTACCGTTCTCACTGGCCAAAACTCTACCCTCAGTTCTACAAGTGTGACTGTGGAGTCACCACCCTGTATCCAATGCAGTGACTCCAGATTTAAACTGGTGTAGCTGAAAATGGAATTTGGCTCAATGTGTTTGTCTCTTCCTTTCTGATTAGATTTTTAAAATGCACATTTTTGGAGTCTTTGCTCATAGATGTTGATTTTATTCCCCCATTTAAATTTTCTAGTTACTCACTCCCTTATAAGATGTCCCTTGAGAAAAGGGCTTTTGGCCCCTGTAATCTCCCTTACTGTAGGTCTTTTGTTCTGAAGGCTCCTCTTTAATGAATTTTACTTACAAATAATTCATTAGGCATTTAGGAAGGCAGCCCAAATAATTCTTGCGAGCGCTCCTCTGCTGTTGTGCCAAAATGGCCTTGGGGCTAATTGCACACCTGCATTTTATTTGAATAAATTGTGCTGAACTGAATATGCACCTTAAAAGACTATGTGCTTTGCCAGTTGCGAACAAGTCCTTATGCATGGAAGGCTGCAGGGAAAAATTAGTCCACCTCTTTCTTCTCTGTGACTTATTTGACCTTGAGACTTATAATGGCATCTCAGACAAAATGAACATAATCTAATGGACAGCGGGGAAGAGGGAACGGCTGGGTACATCTGTCGTATTACTGGGCTGTCTGAACAGTCAATGAAGCAGGTCCAAACCATAAGAGGCCTGTTCAGTTTAGCTCCAGGGTCTGCAGAGAAGGAGCACAATCATTTATCTTTATTTACTGAACTCTGCTTTCTGTTTGAAAAAAAAAAAAGGGAAAAAAAAAGAATTGACAGGTTGACAAAAACCCGACTTGGTGATGCCCGCTGCACTGAGATAAATGCTATTCATGCTCTGCATAGACAAGGACAGCTTCTTGTGCCCTTTCGCCTGTTCCAGTAGGCACCTATTGTACAGAAAATAAAAGCGGCATGAGACACCTGAATGCTGTTTGCCATCCCCCGCTAGCTCGTCTGCTCTCAGGACATTTTCTCCACGTTTCTTGCAGGAGAGATCCAGGAAACTATGAGAGCAACTGAGATTTCAAAGAGCTTGGGCTTGGCGTTTTTTTTCTTTTTTCGTGTGTGCATTTTGAAGCGTGTGGAAATCGAGATACGCATCCTACTGGAGATAATCCAAAGTAGATGCAAAGGAGCAAACAACCCCTGAGGGAAATGCAGGCTCCCTTCCACATTGCTAGTTAAAGTTCTCTCCAGAGATGCTGTTGAATGGTGGATGGTGCTGGTGGAACTTTCTGTTTTATTTCCTCAATTAAAAAAAGGTAGAGAGAGACGTTGTGAAGTGAATTCTGCTCGATGGATATAAAGCCAAAATAACACATTAGACATCAATTGTATTGCTTCAGCTTCCGACCGTTGTAATTAAAAGCAGAATATGACCATATAGATTTGTATTCCAGGGGCAGCTCAGGATTGCATCCAGCAGTTATAGCATGTAGGGCTAGATTCACCAAGGCACATAGGCTCCTACACCCCAGATTTAGGCTCCATTGTGATTCGAAAGACTCCCGCCAAATTCTGTGGGTGCCTAAATCCTCTCAGAACCTAAAATTTCAGTGTAACAGTTCCCTCAGTGCCTAAGTTTCTCAGTCTGCTGCTTCCCTCTAGGCACCTGGACATCCGTCTCTCGCCTAAGAACAAGCCACGAACCAGGGAAGATAAGCATTTGCTCACCTCTCTCATATGCTGAGGCCCAATCCACCAGCTGAGTTCAGAGGCCTCCTGCTGGATCACGTCCCACCAAAATCTGGCTGGAGAAGCAGGAGGTGATGGGGAGAAAGTATTTCAATGGGGGTCTCCCTTCGTCACCCTGCCCCACAAGAAAGAGATCAAAACACTGATGGGTGGGAGAGGGAGGGAAGAGAGCCCTCCGTCGGTTCTGTTGGAACTCTTCCACTGAGGATACATAAAGAGGTCTTGAGACAGAATAAGAGCAAGAATAACTATAACCTGTTGGTAGGGCACCCGTGTGAGAGATCCAGGGTCCAGTCCACCTGCTCCAAGCGTTTAGCCAAACTGAAACAGCTTCTCCAGGAGAGACTGGGGAAAGGCTGTGTCAGAGTATCCCACAGCTCAGTGGTTGCAGGGGTTCCTGAGAAGTGGGACACCTCTGTTCATATCCTTCTCTGGCAGAGGTGGGGGGAGAGGGGAACTGAACCTGCCTCTCCCATGTCCCAAGTGAGTGTTCTAACCACTGGGCTAAAAGCTATTGATTGGGCCCCACCTCCTCTTCCTCAAGCTATTTCACATGGATCAGGTGCCCGCCTAAGTCATTCTCACATGAAATGCTTTGGTGAGGAAGCCTCCTGATTCCCAATGTGGATGGCTAACAGATATAGGTGCTTCCCTGCCACTGGGACATAGGCACCTACTCTCTGTGGGTGCGGGAGGGGGGGGCTTACGACACTAACCAGCACTTCCCATTAGCTAGTTTAGGTGGCTCCCCACCTAACGGGCTGGCTTTCGTGGATCTCATTCCTCTCTCTCACACAATGCTCAGTATCACACCACCCTAGGTCATTCCTGAATCTAGCCCTTAAGTGCAGAGAAGGAGAGTGTCAAAGGCAGTAGAAGCGCCCACTGACTTTCAATGGGAAATGCCCTTTGTATATTTGAAATGTTCTAGCAAGCTGAGAAAAATAGATACTCCTGACCTTCCGTCTCTGTCACAGAAATGCTGTGTGACCTTTGGCAAGTCACTTAACCTCCAGACTTAAGTTTCCCGATCTGTAAAATGGACACAGCAATACCTACCTTTCCAGTGAGCCAAATTGTTCACACTGGAGAGCAGTTACTAAGACAAGGTGTCTCATGACTTTGACAGACTGTATCTGCTCCACAGCACAAGGGATGGAGGGTTTGTAATCTGGCCCACTGGTGCTGCTCGGCTTAATTAATTACATGTTTGTAAAGCTACTCTGAGACCCTCAACTTAAAGGGTCTAAATAATACTGGGGATTTTTTATTATTCAAATATTCTGCCTCTGATGTATTATCTTCCCCTCCCCTCTCCTGGGTGATTCTGATAGAGAGACAAATTCACAGTCAAGATATTTGCAAACCTTCTCCCTCTAGCCTGCAGAAGGCTTGGAGACTGTGATGAGCCATCTCTTTCGAAGAGAGTTAATCCTGTGGGTGATAAACTCTATTCTGACAAACTGTGCATTTTTTATTTTTGCCAGCCAGGATGTTTTCTCTCCCTCACTCCCTCCCCCTTCAACCCTGATTCATATGGAGTCGAGAAGAGACAGCTGGGAAGGATTTCAGTGGAGAGGTAGGATATGTATCTGAAAGTAATTTGAATAGTTTGTGAACCGTGGTGTCCATTGGTTTGTAACACCTGGCTGTGTCAGGTTATGTCACGTTATGGAACTCAGTTTGACTGATGCAGCTGGATGGGACCAGCTCTAGCTGACATTGCAACAACCCAGGAAAACTGAAGAGGCAATTTTCTGTGAGCATGTCTCAGAAACTAGGAACTCTTCATGAATTCAAACAAGCAAAGTTCTCCAACTCCTGGCTAAGTTAACCAGGAAACCAGCAGCACATTGAACAATCCCAGGGCACATAGAACCGGGCTGCATAGGCCTATATTCAGCTCACCTTACATGTGCTTAGCTGTCCCTTACTCTGGGAGCAACCGATTAATGTCCCATCAGGAGAAAGACGCTCAGAATCTGATTCTGAGTTAATTCACTATGTCAAATGTAGAACAAGGGGGTAGCTTCTCCTCTCTCGGAGGAGGATTTCAATGGAATGACGTTTGGTGGATTTCAATACCACTTGAGTAAAAATAGTATAGAAACGCAGAGAATCCAGCCCAATACAGATCTAAGAAAATGCCAGGGGGATCTTACTCCCTGCATGGTGGAGTAAGGGCTAGGGACAATGTAGCTTACAGTAAGTAGCCCCATTTCTGTGATGAGGACCACGTCAGTGGGGCTAGTCATACCGGTAATCCACCCGAATTATTATTTATTAATACTGCAATGGCAGCCAGAGGCCCCATTTAAAAGGCTCAGCGGTGATCTGAGGCCATTGCACTAGGTGCCAGCATGCACAGAGCTATGGTCTTGCTGCACAGGGGAAGTGAAGTGTAGGCCAGTGTTGCATCTGAGTCAAAGGGCTTGGTTGGAGAGACTGCAAGCCGATGCATGGGACCTAGGTGCTGAAAAGTCCTGAGTTTTAATCCCGGCTGTAGTAATGGCGCTTCTTGTAGGTTTGAGCAAACATACTTCATTTCTCTGTACCTTAGTTTCCCCATCAGAAAAATGCAGCTAATAATACGAAGATGAAGTAGGAAAAAAAAAAAAAGTCTGATTCAGCCCTTTAGTTGTATTAGGCCCAACTCCACTGGCTTCAATGGAATTAAAAAGCCTCCTTACACCAAGGCTATATATAGTCCTGAAGATCAAACAAACAAACCAAAATAAAGCACGAAACCATCATTATTGGGTTCACTGTAGAAGTCTGCTTGCCTAACACATCACCGAGGCAAGCACATAGCATGAAACAACCTTGTAATGGAAACCTGTAATATATTCCTATAAAATAGGACACGGAGTGTACCTTGTCATTCATTTCTGGCGGCTGCTTTATCCATAGGATGTACTTATTTGTTTTTCCATGGGTAGATACGTGGGTGCAGCACAAGAGGAACAATAAAAGGAAAGGGACTATGAACATACTGGGCATTTGTAAATGTCTTGACCCCATGGTGACAGTGCATTAAGAATAGACTCAATAAGAGCAGTAACAGTACAATATTGTTGCATGGCAAGCCCATATTTTAAGCTCACATTTGCAATAAGCAAAATCAAGTTTCTTGACATTGGATTTCAGCTAACATGGGAAAAACAGACTTTTCTAAGGGCCTGATCCTGTGATGCACTGATGTAGTGAGTGCTCAGCATCTCGCAGTCTCGGACTCACACCTGGTAGCTAAGTCACTCAAGCAAATAAACCATTCAATCATTTTGAATTTTTCAGATTTCCATGATTGAACAATTAATCTTTTTGAAATTAGAATTAACCTCCATTAAAAATGAATGCATTTAATTTGTTAATGCGAGGTACTCTTGCAAAAGCCTCCAAGGATGAAGAGTTTAACGTCTTTAGGTAGATCTGATTTCCTGCCCTTCAGTTTTCAGTCACTTTCTCTGACTAGCTCTTTGTAGCTTCCAGTACCTGTTTGTGCAGTAGAGCAAAGATTAGGAAATTCATATGGGGCAAAGATGGAGTCAAGAGATACAGGCATGAATAAATGCGCAAATGATGTCTTCTCTTACCAGATTGAAGATCCACCTCAGCAAGGTGCTTAACTTTAAGCACATCAGCTGTCCCACTGAAGTCAATGGGACTACTCACAAACTTAAAGTTAATCATATTCCCACGTGCCTTGCTGAAATGGATCTGAAAAGATTGGGGCATGGTATCTGGCAATGAAAGAGGCTCCTAATAGGACATTAGATCTCAACTAGCAATGAAAAGTTTTTCCTGTGCAGTTTAAGGATTTATGTGCAGTTTTTTTCCCCTTAGTAATTAATTGGAGCCCCAACGGCGTGAAGATGGAAAGAAAAGAACCCTATTAAGACTTGATATTCAGTTAATAGCAGGTGACAGTGACTTCATCAAAACCCCTGTGCAAAACATCAAGTAGATGGAAATTTCAGTTCTGGTACATTACTCAGCTGAGAATCATCAGACCTGCTTACCAGGGTCACAACGATTATTTATACATTAAAGAAAAGAGACTGTCCATCAAAGGCAGTAGAAAAGGAGGTTGCTTCCTCCGTACAGTCATATAGCCACACAAATCTAGGGGCTGTTTCCATGAAATCAGCTCTCCTTTGGGTGTCACATTGATTAAAGGATGCCTCTTTCATATGGGTTCCAGCACACCCATAATTTACCATATTGGACTCTGAAATCTGACCAGTCTTTTTTATTTATAGTGTATCCGTTACTGAAGAACAAGGGAACAGCTGGTGAATGAATGCTCAGCGCACTTAGATGAAAACTAAAGGACTTGAACAAATTTAACCAAAAAATAAAGGAAATACTTTTTCACTCCAAATATATTCGCTGGACCATATTGACCAGAGTCCAATATTGTGGCTGGATTTTTTAAGATGACTAAGGCGTTTTAGTCATCATAATTGACAATAGTGCTTTACAAACATGAATTCACCCTCACAACACTCATGGTGAGGTAAATAAGCAATGTTATACCAATTTTAGAGATGGGGAAACTGAGGCAGAGAGCATGTGAGGGCCTAACTCTCCTCTCATTTGCACTGGCTTTATACCATTAGTGTCAATGGAGCAGTAAGTCATTCATAGGACTGGCAACACAACTCAGCAGTCTTGACTTCCATTCTGACCACTAGATCATACTTCCTTATAGGGCCGTGTTAGTTACTCAGTGCTTGTCTTCACTGCATCGCTCCATCAGCCCCTCAGCCACCGATGCAGTGACATCGATTGAGCAGGTCTGGTCAATTGCCGAGTGCTCACTTGTCGACTCCGGAATGGCTGTGGAGGGGGAAGACGAAGCATAAGTTATGTCGACGGGAGACATAACACACTGAAGAAAGCTCAACTACTCGATTTAAGTACTTCAACTTCGCTTACGTTACTTACGTAACATACTTTGCGTACCTTACGATTGACCTGGCTGCGTAGGGAAGACAAGCCTTTAAATAATTAGCTTTTTGAGACAGGGATATTTGTTCTGTGTTTGTTCAGCACCTAATAAAATGGGGTCTTGGTCCAGGATCAGGGATCTTAGATACTACCATAATATAAGTAATACAAATATCTAATTGCCTGCTTCTGGATGTTATCTGATTGCCACAGGGATCACTGTGTGAGATTCCACAACTGGCTATCCTAAGTGCAATGTGTAGTTTTGATACCTTCCTCTGAAGCTTTAGGTATCAGCAGCTGTTGGAAGACACTAGATCTCCAGTCTGATCGGAAAAGGCCATCCATGTGTTTTTTAACTACTGAATCCCCCAGACAGCAAAGAGAAGGTAGAAAACATTATCGGAGTATTGTAAATACAGGCATATTTTTACCTCTATCTCGCTTCCGCCCTTCTGTGCCATGCAGAAGCCAATTGGACAGTTCTGATTAATAGAGTAATTATGTGGTTATTAAAAACAGTAATCATCCCAGAATTAGCCAGTGCTGTAAAAATCCCATCAAAGGAAAATATATGGGCATTTTTAAATTGAGCATTACAATTGTCTGCATATGCAAGTACTAAAATGACAAAAGAATTTTTAAGATCCCATGGAAGCACTCTTAACATGTTAAGAGAAAATGGCCTTCTCAGTCAGTAAGGAAGTTAGCATTGCACATTTAGCTAGATCCTGATTCACTCCTCTGGGGGATGCTAGTGGCTAAACAATAGCTATTAATGAAGAGCACCAGGTTTGCAGTGCGTGAGTTAGAAAGCTGTGCGCCGAATGGGAGCCTCTGAATAGTTTCTTCATCGTTGCATAGCGCCTTCATTTCTCAGCCTGTTTTAATTTGTTATCAAAGTAATCGCTCACTCCAGCTGGAGTCAGCAGTGTGTTTTGTTGTCTGTAGGACTGGCAAACTGTTCCCTTTGAATAGCATTCTGTAACGATCACCTGTTCTGCATCTGTGATGGTTTTCCAGGTGCCAGGAGGAAGTGTTTTCAGAAGAGAAACAGTGAAAGGAATATGCAGACAGTGCGGTTCTGCAGCTCTTCAGATATGCATGCGTTTCATCAGCGACAAGCAATAGACAAAGGGAAGGCGAAAACAACCAAGGGAAGTTAAGAAACATAACAATGCAGCAGAATTATCTAATGCCTCCTGAACAATATGGTAGCATTAACTCAGCCATTTCTCAGTTTAATTCTGAAGAGGGATAATCTGGCCCCTCTTAGGATGTAGTGTAAGCACCAACATGTATTCATTATACAATATAGCTATAGATGTTTACATGTATACAGAACATGTGCAAAGCAACCTGCTTATGTTGGACTCAGGTCTAGTAAAAATCCATGCATACAGCAGTGGAATTAAGGTTACAAATTGCTTCAGTGTACAAGGAACATTCGCTTTGCTTATAGAGAAGTTTAACTCTATCATAAACTGGTTCCACTATGCTAACTCCCTGGATGGTATCAGTTTTCACCAGCCAATTATGTCCTGAAATACTCCATTCCTCCTCTTCTCCTTCTCAGAATGCAGAAAAGAAGTTGCTAGTACCCCACAAGAGGAGGGGTAAGGGTGGCTTCCAGTCCTTCTGCAACTGCTCCAAGGGAAGAGGTATGGAACAACACTGGGAGCACACATGATTTTCCAGAAGCCACCCGCAATTGTCAGCCTGATCTGGGCTTGATCCTGTTGAATGCTCTGCTCCCAAGCCAGCAAAGCATTGCAGTATATGCTTAACTTTAAGCACTTGAAATGTCCCATTGCCTTCAGTGAACTACTCTTTCCACTGACTTTCAAGGGAGTTTGATCTGGCTTTATATCTAGGGCCCTACCCAACTCACTATCCATTTTGGTCAATTTCACGGGGTAATAGGATTTTTAAAATAGTCAATTTCACAGTTTCAGATGTTTACATCTGATATTTCATGGTCTTTTACCTGTATGGGTCCCAACCCACGAGAGCATCATGGAGGGTTGCAAAACTGGTGGGGGGGAGTGGTCACAGGATTGCCAACCTCACTTCTATGCTGCCTTCAGAGGAATTTACTGCAGCTGGGGGAGGTCTGATCTCCTCCGTGTTACTGGGAATTCCCCAGCTAGGTGTTCCTGGCTGCTAATACCAGCCGGGCTTGGGAGGAACAGGACTTGTCTTCCTCTCCACAGCCACTCTCAGGGGGAGAACAGACCTTCCTCCACTGTTTCCAGAAGAGCGGTGCCAATTGACAGCAGTTGTGCAAAAAAAAATTGGCTTCACCCTTTTTTTTTTTTTAGATTATATATCTTTAGTCAAAGCAGATAAATGTTGTACTGAGTTTCCAGCTAACACAATGAAAATAGCTGAGTGACGAAACCCCTGAAAAACAGGGATTCTAGAGAAAAGGTTGACAGACACTCAAACTATGCTGGTGAGTGAACAATCAATGTTGTGCTGGTAGTGTTATGACGGGGAGGAGGAGGCGGGGTTTGATCTCAATACATGGCTGCAGATAGTTCCATAGAAACCTCCCCTTAGTCCTCATCCCTGTTCTATGGTCCCAAGTACTGGGCAGATGTCCCCGTGCCCCTATCAGTTCTGTTTAAAGGAACGAGCGTCTTTTTATGTCAGCGCTGATTCCAGGGCGCTCCAGAGGGTAGAGCCACTATGTGCGGGCAGTGTGTTTATTTGACCCAGGGAAATTACAGGGTGTTTACCTGCTTTCATACAGCCGTTCAGTCTTGTTACTGAGTGTGTTGGCAGGAGCTCTGGGCTCCGAAGGCAGCGTGTCCGCAGAGTTTTCTGCAGCCGGGGGAGGTACTTGGAAGCAAGTCTCATCTGCCCCCCAAGATCAGCTGTGCAGGGGAAGAGGAAGTTCCATCCATCGCCATCCCGGCCGGGACTAGCAGCTACCACCCCACGCACAGTAGGAGACCCCATCTGAGATGCCCTCACCCTGCCCCTTTCATACAATAGCTACATTTCACACACGAGATCTGATTTAACCGGCTGTGATGCGTTTTTCATGGCCATGAGTCCGGTAGTCCCCTACTTATCTTGAGTTCCGTTTTCTATGTGTGTGTGTTCATGTTGACTTCCTTCTGCTGAAAGAGCACTATAGCCCAGACAGTCTGATCAGGGGCTTAGAGTAAAGGCTCATCAGATAATCACCTTTACAAAGAAAAGAAATGTAGCAAATAATGGTATACCGTGCTACTACCATTACACAGAAAAACAAATACATATCTGTGGCTTTCTGTTCTCTGTTCTGACCTTTATCTTCCATCTGAGGACAGACCTGATCACTCACTCATGGTTCTGCCATTCAGATTTATCAGCCCCACATGCTTGTCAAGATAAATGTCAGAGCAGACATCAGCCATATACACACCATTAACATGTATATATGCTAGAGAGAGGCCCAACTAAAAACCCTGAATCCAAACAATGGGCAACAGTCCAAATTTCTAATTTCTATCCCAAAAATATGCTACCATGTACGTATTTATTAATGTACAACTATATAACGTAACACATAAAAATGAATTAACATATAAACAAATACATTAATACATCATTTGTAGATATATTAGAACTGGGAAAGTGATAGTTTTCACAGATTTTTTTTAAATTGAAATTTTCCATGAATATTTTCTATTTTTTGACAAACCCTCTACCCAAAATGAAAATGTTTTGGTTTTGTTCTTTTCCTCCTTTCTCTCTCATCCCCTCCACTTTCCTTTTTCACATTGAAAAATAGGGAGGAAAAGGAAAAAAAATGAGAAAGAAAAATCCAACACCTGAAAACGTTTTTTGGGTTTTTTTTTTTTTTGCTTTCATTTTTATTTTTATTTGAGGACAGAAACATTTCAAAAGACATTGAAATTTAGAAAAATGTGTCTTCATATTATCAGTACATGTACCTGGCTGAACTTTTTTAGCTGAAAATCCACTCCTCCCCCCATCCCCCCCAAAAAAACACCAAAAAACCCAGCCTAAAGCAGATAAGCAGGGTGGAAGATTTCAGACTGAATGGTATGTATCTGGCATAGTTATTAGCAACTTAAAACAGCATACAATGGGAAGTGTCTAGCAACCTTAATGGCAGATAGTGGTACAGCTCTGCCTATAATAACAATCATTATTCATTAGTTATACTGCCTTAAGTATATTTGGTTCTTTACAGTGCAGATAAATCCAGACTCCCTGCCCACATGAACTTAGAGTCTACATGATGCGGTCAATTGCAAACCTTGCACCCTTGTGGAGCACCTTGAAGCTCAGGGTCTGAGGGCCTGATTTTGCCTCACCCTTAGGTGGGCAGAGGTCACAAGGAGGGTGTGAAATGTGTGAGTGCCAGGCGGAACTGCTCTCTGGCAGGCAGGATTCCTTTTCAACAATATGGCACAGAGCTGCCTCGAGCCCCCACCCAGTAACCTGGGGCAGTTACGCACCACCCCTTGGTGCCTTTAAGAGGCAAAACCTCCCCTCTCACAAGCACTGAGTCTGCGTGTAGAAAATAAACTTTTAATAAAAAGGGGAAAGTAACCCAGCATTCATTTAGAAAAACGCCACCAGCATGACTCAGAATAATTTGGCTATGCACAAAACACTCGCCCCAGAGTATGTTGGACAGTGTCTTTGCTGTGAGAAAGTCCAACAAACAAAAGTTCCTTTAGTGTGCCATGCCCCTCTCCCTCAACTGCACCCCACCCACCGTTTGTCCCTGGTCAGCGAAGACCCAGAGGTCAGAACTGCATTTGTGTAGGTCATCTCCCGCCTGGGGGCAATAGGGGGAGAAGCACCTGTTGACATTCTGCTGCTGGCCGTTCTGACATGTGTTCCGCCACTGCCCTCTCTACAGAGGCTGGGCAGTCTCTTTCACTAGAGACACTGCCCCACAGTTCTAACGCTTAGGCCTGGTTACCAGTGTTTTCAGCTCTAGTGGTCCACAACAAAAGACTGAAGTGAATCTCAGTCAGTTCTGTCATTGCACAGCAGAGATGGGGAGAGTCAACTGGTATCTAGGACCTTCAAGAAGAAACCACATCACCAGGTATAAACACCTGTTCCCACTCTCTCACTTCTCCCCTGGGCTTTGGTATTCCTGTCCTCCTGCTTAGCGAACACGGTTCCGTTGCGGGTGAACCCCTCAATCCAGGCATGCCAAGCACCGTTTTGGTACCCTTGAGTCACACAACAGAGGATAACACTTTATTACCTCTGCACCCAATAGCAAAGTGACTTGCAATCCAACACTTGCCAAAAGTAACCATTTGGGCACAGCAACTCCACCATGTTGCACACCTAGGTAGAGTAGGTGTGACTGTGCAGACAAGGTAAGTTCCTGAAGTCTTTTTTCTGAGCTCATCACTAGATGTCAGGGGAGAGCTCAAACAGACCCTTCCTACATCTTGATATTTGACGTCCTTCTTAAAATCCTAAACTACTTAAGTCAATTGAGTAAGTGAATCTCAACTTTAATTCAGAAGAACAGTATGGCCCTACACCTTATAGATGCAGTGAAAAGCCTGAAAATTTGACCTGAGTTCATTTGAAAGTATCAGAAACCAGAAGTCACACAAAAAGAGACTCAAATGCATTATTTTTTCCTAGATCTCATGATTTTTAAGCCAATCAGATGATTTTGGGGACTTAACTCTTGATTTTTGAATAACTGGGGTTGGCAACACTGGACAGAAAATCTCCTTTCTGAGCTGGACAAGCAACCTTTCCACCTCCCACCCTCCTCTTAAAGACCCGCATCTATTATGACACCTACAATTAATGGTATTGTTACTGAATATGGGATAGGCAAGGGGACAACAGGGGATAATTTAGTTACAAAAAATCTGTTTTCTGTCAATGATGTGGCCAGTTACCACTTGCCCAATTCACTTGCAAGCTGTACCCCTTCTTCCTATCCTTTACCTGCTTGTTCATAGTCTTTTTGCCTTGTGAGATCTCCAGAGTAGAGAGAGTGCCTACTCTGAAGTTTGTACAGCCTCTAGCACATGGTGGGTACTAACAGCAACAAGTAAAACAAATACTTGATAGATGTGCTACTGGTGTGAATCAGTATGGCAATTCCTATGTAGTAAGTCATGGACAATAGGGCTCCTTGAAGAATTAGAGTAGATAACTGTGGCTATAATGGTTATAGAGGATATAATAATACATTTATAACAGTGTACGTAATGGCAGAGGTCTGTGTGACATTTATCTTTGCGAGTGAAGGGGGAATGATAACTCTTGAATGGAAGAGCCATGAATGAGTTATCAGGTCTGTCCTCACAAGTGAAGATAAAGGTCATAACAGAAAGCAGTTATCAGCTGGTACACACAGTGAACATTATTTTTCTGTGTTAAGGTCCATTGTAACAACTCTCAGACACCTCTTTAAGGCATTGTTTCTTCTTTTTTCCTTTTTTAACCCATACTTTAAAATAAAAAAGGTGGTGTAAAAGGAGACTGCTGCACAAAATACATTTAGGTGACTTGAAAATCTGACCTTTCTCATTATTCCTTCTGCTTTTCATTCAGAGGAGACTCCTCTTCCACCCTACAACTTTCTGTGGAGGTTCTAGTCTTGACCCCCCTCTTTTTCTCCCTTGACATCTTGTCTCTGGGTATTCCTATCCATAAAAACAACTCTCATCGCTATGGGGACAATTCGCAGATCTACCGCGACGCGCTTCTTCCGTCCACATTCAAATCTCAGCCTCTCTCTCTGACATCTCCTCATGAACGTTCCACCACTAGCTAAAGCACGACATGGCCTAAACTCTTTATCTTCCTCTCCAAACCCTCCTCCTCACTTCCTTTCTCAGTCACTATGGATATAATAGTTGTTATTTTCATAATGTAAGAAAATATACTGGAGACATTTTAGGTTACTGTAAACATTTCACTGAACTTGTTGAGAACTGTACAGACAGCTGTTCCTGGCTTGCCTGCTTGGCTCCAAGTGCTGTAGCAATGTGGTTCTGCTGATAAGCCGACACTGCATAATATTCCCCCCCTCCCACCATACAACACTGGGTAACTGTACTCCAGCTTCCAACTTCTACTCCAAAATTCCCATTATCATTACAATATACAATACCACCACCTTCCTTTGTCACTCAGACCTATGATCTGCATTTCATCTTCAACTCAGCTATAAATCTAGATCCTCTTTTCCTGGCCAAATCAAAATCTTTCCACTTCTTCCTTCATAAAATCTCTAAGCTCCAGCCTTTCCTCTCCATCCATGGAGCTAAAACATTTGTCTAGGCCTTCATTAGCTCATGTTTCAACTATTGTGATGTTCTCTTCTCTGACTTTGAGAAGTCCCCTCTTCTATCCATTCAGAATGATCACATTCCTGGATAATCGCTTTGGCCATGCTATTCCTTTCTTTGCATCCCTCCACTGGCTCCCATAGCGCCATCATATCAAAAGTAAACTACTCATCTTCACTTTTAAGGCCCTTCATGACCTATTCCTGAACAACTTCTCTCTTCTAAGCTATTGAGAGCTGGAATTCTAATTTCTGCCAGTGATGATAATTTTACCTTTCTTATATTTTCAAACATCTTCATGCTTTCTCTCATGACACCTCTAGCAGTGTCATCAGGTGACAAATTTTATAACGTGAAGGCAGTTTTATGTTGTATTTTATGTTGGCCCTTAATTCCTACACAGTTCCTGGTGCGCAGAGGATATTATATAACCCGGTTGGCAAGTGGAATTTCTGTTCTGTGGGAAATTCAAGCATTTCAAAATTTGTTTTTTTGTTTTGAATTTGAACAAAAAGTTGAAATATTGAAATTTCTCATCGAACAGAAATTCTGAAACATTGCAGTTCAAAAAACATTTCATTTCGCTAACATTGAATCATTTCATTTTGATATTGTCAAACTATTTTGTTTTGACAAGGTTAAAGCGTCTTATTTTGATCATATTGAAACAATATAAAATAATGTCTCTACAAATATGATATATATAAAATATTAAATGAGGGTAAGATAAACATCAAAATGAAATTAAATAAAAGAAAATGAGAAAGTCGAAACAAGTAATTTGGACACATTCCTGTAGAGCATTTACTCAGAATTGATATGTTCCTGTGAAATATTTAGATTTCATGACATTGCAGTTTCTGAAAGAAAGAAAGAAAGAAAGAAAGTTTCTGTTCTGTCACATTTTTTTTCCAACAGCTTTAGTTCATATCATAAAGTCACCATTATAATCAATTCACTTGTTGGCAAGGTACTAAGAAATGACTAGGCATAGAGACTGAAATATTCCCCTTGCCGGAAGTAGTTCCTGAAGGGTGGAATGGCAGAAGCTAGCACTGCAGTCATCCATACAGTGGGTGCTCTGCAAAGAGCGGGCATCAATTTCTAGAGCTGCCATTACAGCGCCATTCGTGGGTATGAGATTAATTAAAGTTTTTAAACAGGGATCACAACTGTCTCTGAACACAATGGTTTGAAGAGCAGAAAAGACATGCTATAGTGAATTTGGCCAGATATCATTTATATGTTGGGAACTTCCCTAGTCGGAACAGAGAAATGACTTTTCCCTGTTCCTTGGAATAAACATGTACCATGTATATTGGTGATTGTAGGAAATGAAGGTCTTAAGAATGCCTGCAAGGTGGGCTTGTGAACTTGTAACCTGACTGCTTATTTATCCATCTTCTACAATTCTCAATTTCTATTTGCTCTTTTATTTTCTGTTGGCTTTATTATCCTCTCTCCCTCCCTCTCCTTTTGCTGGAAGGCATCATTTTTCCTGCTCGTGATGTGTTTGCTCGTCTGTTTGTTTATAAATTGTTTCCCCATTTTTCTCAATGGGTCTCTTTTTATCTCTCATGTAAAATTAATTAAAAAGGAGGCTTTATTTATTATTTTAAACCCAGCCTGACCCTTTTCTTAGATTGGAATGGAAGCAGACGTTTTTAGGGTTTTATTCCTTTTGTATTTGAAAAAGTTGGGTTGCCTTTTAATACATCATCAATTACTTCTCACTGTCCATGTTTGTGCTACCTGGGAAATGGAAGAACCAACTAACACAAGAAAGACAATTTTTGCCATGATTTCCAGCTTGCTAAAACCAAGAAGGACAAGGAAATATTGAGAGATCATGTGTTCATATGATTCCCCTATTGATTTTTAGACCAAAGTGGTTCAGCTAAGGTTTTTTATTATTAGGTGCAACTCTCAAAGTTGGGTACGATTTTGCACTTAAGGCAAGAATTCAACCTCTTTGTTTTGCATAAAAAATACAGCATAGCCCCCTCAAATTTAGAGCACTTATTCCTTAGTTACTGAATTTATTTTGAGAGCTTAAATAAATCTGTCAATTAGCTTATGGGTTAAAATAAATTTTAAAATGGATGTTTTAAGAAATGCAGCGTCTAGGTCAGTCTTTTCTTTGTCCTGAATGATTTGAACAAGGGAATAGAGAAAAACACTTCTAGGGTTGCATACAGTTAAAATTATTAAGAGCTTGTGCAAAGGCTGTATTTGAAGAAATTAGATTGTAATTAAGCTAAGTTATTAACTATTGTATCTAATTGTAATACTTATACGTACTACAATCAGCCTCAGGTCAACAGCACAGCACTTAAAGTAGTCCATTGGAACATCAGAAATAATTCATCCAATAACCACCCTTCTTCTCCAGCTAAAATGCAATTCTGTTGGTTGTAATGGCTCTAATAAGATGGCAATGGGACATGTGTGTCAAGAGATCTCACTGGGAAATTACTTTGGCCCACTGTCACTGCTCTTTAAAGATTTCTTGACTGCCTGCCTCTTGGGGCATCAGTGCTTGACACGCTTCCCATGTCTCAGGATACCAGGTCACGGGCAGTCTGGCCTAGTGCTTGGAGCAGGATTCAGGGTCCGAATGTCAGAGACCTAGGGGCGAGACAGACTCAGAGGCAGGAATCAGAAGGCAGGAACAGAGATGGTTCAGAGGCAGGAGGAAGGTGGGACAGGACTGGAACAAGGCCATGTGCAGGGTAGGGTCTAAGTTGGAGTGAAGCTGGGTGCAGCATAGAGTCTAGCCTGGAGCAGGTCAGGAGCAAAACAAAGCTTAGGAGTGGGGAAAGCACAAGGAGGCAGATAATCCACGTGCACTGAGCAACCAACAAGCAATTGCTGCTTAAGAAAGTGGCCTGTTAGATTCGTCAGGCAGGGCGGTATGTCAGGCAGCCGAGCTGACTCGTTAGGCTGTCAGGAGACTGAGGAGGCACAGCTGCAGGGCGTTGGGATACTCTACAACTGTGGGCCTGCTTCAGATTTTCCCTTCAGTCACGTGTCCAGGCAGAGCTCCTCTGGGCCGTACCCACCGGCTCCCTGGATGCCTTAGAAGAACAGTGGCCACTGCCCGGGGTTCTCTGCTCAGGCTCCACTTATGGATTCCTGATTTTGAACCTGTGACCCTCACTCCCGTTTCTCCATTTTCATTAGCTGTCCACCATACTTAGGTGATGGTGGCTCAGGTCAGGTGGCTCCTCCCTTTAAGCTGAGGGGAGGGGCCTATAGAGGCATGTAGGTTCACACTCGCCCTTCCCCAGTGCTTCAGTACGTACAGGGCCCTGCTTCTAAAACCATGGCAATGCGGTCTTGGCTTCACTGTGCCTTGAGGCAGCACAGCAAGGGGAATGAAGGCAGGAACGCAGGGAAACTTTAAAGCACAGATACACTGAAACTCAAGAACTGAGCTCTCCCATCACATTACCCCGGCTCGCTTAACCAATATGTCTATTTAAATTAAGGGACAGATTGGCGAGTCGGTTTTTGGTGGTTTGTGTTATTTTAATGAGGCAAAATGTCTGTGAACTCAGCTTCACTGGCTGGTGCTCTCTGGCTGCTGTTAGCATCCCAGGGAACGTGCTCTTAAAAGGGAAAAGTGTGATTTAAGCTTAATACTATGTGTCTTCAACTCATTAGAAATGTCACAGGGGAGCATTCTCTTTGGGAGTGTTGTTTAGTTGCTTGTGGATGAAATTTGTAATAATAAATTAAACAAAACAACAACGATAAAGGAAAGAAATTCTAAAACAGAAATTTGGGGCTTAGATTAAATATATGTTTCAGTTACTCAAAGATAACATGATAAAAAAAGACATTACATGGCTGCTGTAATTATACCCAAACCAAGTATTGTGACCCCAACAAATTCAGAATTAAGGTTATGTGTGGAAGAAATCCAGATATATTAAAGTAAGAAACATGTCGTGAAGGCCCAAGAACAACCCTGTGGCAAATATGTGAAAAACAGCACCACAACCTAATCTGATGTAGAACATCACTTTCATCTAATCTGGAGCAACACACACTAAAAAAAAGCCTCAGTCAAATTTTATGGTTATTGCATCACATCACTACAGGACCAGCTCTTGCTCCTAAAAAGTAAATCTGGGCCCCATGTATCAGAGTGATTCACAGACAATCCAGGGGCTACAAAACAGAACAAAAGAAGACACCCACTAAAACGCTGCAGGTGTGGACACAACAACCGGGGGGGGAAAAAGATTCCAAGAGGAAAAGCCTTTCAAAATTGCTTAGGGAATGACTTAAAAAAGATCTGGGATTAAAGGCAAAAGTGTGACTGTGCCTTTAACTTCTGTAGTCCAGTTTGCATAGCTGAGCTTTACAGGATGGCCATAGGCTTCATGCTTAGCTGGTGCAAACAGAGGTGATAATTGACTCCTGGGCAGACAGACTTTATGCCAATGAAAGGATCAAAACAGGGCTTAAGTGAGACTTGAGTGATGCACCAGACCCAGTGCCCCTACATGGGGGGGAAAAGGAGAGTGTACACTTTATCAGGGCCCAGAAGCAACCCCCATTACCATGAGGAAAAAAAATGTCATGGCTCATGAGATTGTACGTATGGGATGATGTATGCTATGTCTGTGGGAGGGGCCCTGTGTTACCAGTTTGAACTGGGCCTGAAAAAATTATGCTTGGGCCCTGACTGGACCTTGCACAGGGATGAACTCTACCCTGGAAGGGGAAACAGGGCTAGATTCATCCCAGTGTTTATGCCAGCATCTGCCAATATAGACTATGGTGGAAACCCCTAATGGTGGGAAGTCAGCTCAGGGCTGTAGAATTCACCTGGAGTGGGATTTCAGTTGAATCCATTGACAGTGGTAGAGGAAAAAAGTGATCACATCTTCACTTCTTCCCCATTCTCTTCTTGTTGGGATGAGATGGGTGAGACAGTAAGCTACTGCAGCCCTTCAAGAAGTTCAGTTTAGCTAATCTCTTGCATATGGCTAGTGGGAAGGAGGGGGGGCGGTCAAGGCTCCACCCCCCGTTAGGCCCTTCTCTGCCCTCTTTCTCACATGAAGCTGTTCTTGACACCAGACCTAAGATCCAGGTAGATCATATTTGGCAAACAAGAGTGCGTGTGATCTTACTGCCCACATTCCCCTCTTCAGACAAGTTAAAACAAGAGCATAATCTAGTTTGAGATGCTCTTCTAAGGCGTTCAGATTCTGCATAGCCCTTACATCCTCTCTTCTGCCTTTGCTTCCGTGTGCAAAGGACACCCAGTAGCGGAAGAGGGAATAGAGATGTCAAAGTCTATTTAGCACAGAACTTAGTGTCAGGAAAGTGACATTTAAGAAAGAGGAAAACTCCTGCCAGCGAAGAACCTAATTAGTGAGCATACGAGAGCTTGTGAGTCACCTCCAAGATGCAGGGTCTGGGAAGGTTGGATTGTGTACCTGCTGAATGCTTTCAGACTCTCTCTTACACAGACTGCTACGAAGAAACCTTCCAGGACGGATCATGAAGAATTGCTCTCTTTAATAGCTTTGGCTCATGCCTGGTGTTCAATGGCAAGAGGCTGGAGTTACTAAAGCCAAGTGCTTCATTGTAGTACAACCCATTAGCATGGACTGTCCTCAGCAAAGAGTTAATTGAACCGCAGCTGGGCACAGGAGGATCTTTTTTTGCTGATGACTGTGTCTCACTGGGGGGTGAAGGGCAGAGTGCAGAGAGAATCTCGGTACTTTTCCAATTTTCCAATAAAACTCATTTCTACACCTGCTGGTTTTTCCCCCCGCCAGGTATCCACTCCCTAGGCAGAGCACTAGCAGTGCCCATAAATGCCTGTTCAAATAAAAGTTTCTGTTCCATTAAACACATGAAAAATATGTTGCACTGAATACAGTTGGTTTGGGAAATCTGTTTTTATCCATTCTAACCAATCGTCCATACTAATTGCAGCTGCCACAAGTGGCATGGAATCTGTTTCCTATTGCACGGTTTAGAAACAGTGATTTTCTTTCAGTGCATATAGACCAGAGTTGTACTTCATGCTGCTCCTAGGTCAGGGATAGCTGCCTGGCATGTTTCAGTGGGGTGCTTGGTGACCTTCACCTTTATTGGCAAGTAGTCCCCCTGTATTCAGATTGAGCAGGATCTCTCCCAGCTTTTGAAGGAGAAGGTTGCAGGAATGACAGCATTTGGCCTTTAAGGTGGTAGTTTAGCCCAAGGTGATCCTAGTATTCAAAGATCCCAGTGGCTTGCCTGCTTTGCATGATTGTTCTGTAGTCTTCAGGCCCATACCTCTGTGCTCATGAGGGAGAATTGAGGCCTAAAATGAGACAGGAATGCCCAAGTTCTAATTTTGCCTCTAATGTTTTCCCCTTGCCAAGACATTTAATCTCTTTGCCTCACTTTCACCTTTTGAAAAACAAGTGTAATGTTAAGTATCTCCCTAACATGGATGCTACATGGATGGATTAATTAATTGACCAGGTTCACCGCAGGCAAAGGGAGGTCACAACCCACTGAAGTCAGTGGAGTTGCCCACTCTTACACCAGCTGTGATTTCAATTCAGTGCTCCCCAAGGGCTCTGATGATGAAACGTTCTAGGTTTTCACTACAGATGAGGACAGCTGCAATCTGCTCTGCTTACACACATTTGACTCAGAACTCAGGTTCTTGGTAAATTCCTGATTCCTTCTTCAGACGGGGTTTGGACATTGCTTGCACAGAGAGTTCTGCAGCTTTGCTATATTTTATTTCCCTCAAGCAGTCATTTTTGGAGGAAACAGCTGTAACTACTCTTTAGATTTTTGTAATAAACAATGTAAAGCCCATATTTTCAAACCTAGCTACTGATTTTGGGTGCCCAGCTTGAATTATGTAAGGTGCTTTGAATGGGAATGCCAAAGCTGAGGGACCCAAAATCACCAGTCAAGTTTCAAAATGTGGGCCTAACAGGGTTTTTTATTTTAAAATAAAGAACAGGACATTTTTAACTGTAGGGACGCTTGGTGAATTGCCAACTTTGAATAGAAAGCCCTATAAACAGACTCATAGCAGATTAGAGTTGAAAGGGACCTCAGGAGATCATCTAGTCCAATCCCCTGCTCAAAGCAGGACTAACCTCAGCTAAATCATCCCACCAGGGCTTTGTTAAGCCGCACCTTAAAAACCTCTAAAGATGGAGATTCCACGACCAACACACACACACTGCTCAGAATAAATGTTCATGTGCTACGTAGAGATCTCTACCAAATTCCCAGTTAATCCAAACAGTGTGGGAACTGGGTTACTTAGAGGATTGGTAACAGACTATGGAGACTTTCACTCTTAAAAATTATGTGTGTAGAGATGATTGGAAAAAAGAATTTCCAGTTCTGATATTTCAAAATTTGCTTTTGTCATGAAAATAGACAAATCATTGAAATCACAATGTTTTGTTGAATGGAAATTATATAATATGATTCTGCAGCATTGAAATGACTTTGACATGAAATGTTTCATCTCAATAATGTTGAAAATTATAATATGTCATATAAACAAGAAAGTTCAAAGTTCAAAGTTCATTTCAATTTTGAATTGTTTACTAACTTTCTGTCCAAGATTCCCTCAAAAGTGACATGCTCCCTTGCAACATTTCAATTTCAACAAGGCAACGTCTTCCAATGGAAAAATGGTCCACTAAAAATAGTCTATATGAGGAATGAAGCATTTCCAGAGGAGACGATTATCCTTCACTCCCATTGACTTCTCAGCATCTCATAGGGTTGACCCTGAATCACCAAGTCTTTTCTGGGTCAAGAGCA
The DNA here is from genome assembly GCA_007922155.1 of Mesoclemmys tuberculata. NCBI lineage: Eukaryota > Metazoa > Chordata > Testudines > Chelidae > Mesoclemmys > Mesoclemmys tuberculata. The sequence goes on along the minus strand of ML675629.1, from coordinate 7,074,276 downwards.
AGTGAAAGCTTGTTTTCCTTTTCTGGCTATCTGTTGGCCTGTGTGGGATGAACTGATGGTTTCAGGCGCAGATTTTAGCTGACAGAAATGCACTGCTTAAGAACCAGCACCAGAGTTTAAGACCGTGTCAGCAGAGAGAAGCTATGGAGACTGGACTGCATGCCCTCATTGCAGTGGCTTTTACAGGTCTGCTGCCAATTGCCTTAGCTCCCGTGAACAGAAATGGCAGTTTCTAATTCTGAAGCAGGTATTCACTTATGCAAAGAGCTGTCATCTAACGTACACTGCAGCAGGTGCATCACTCCCCTTTCAATAGAGAGTCACTGTTTGCTATTCATTATGTGCATTTCAAGGGATTTCTGTGGTTTTTATAGTATTTTTGTTGCTAGGTGAAATGAAAACCATTTAATTACTCACCTGCTAACATGAACCTGATGCACTGCAGAAGCATGACACTCGGGAGAACCTAAGCCTCTGTAGATCCTTCTGTAATGCTATGCAGGTCAGTGGAATGTTCTGAGTTGGATTGGAAGGCGTGCTGGATAAGCATTCAGTTAAGTCTCATGCATGCAGAACTCCACTGGAAAAACCAGTGGCGCCAACTGCACACATGGCAAGCTCTAGGCAGGTGCTACATCATTAGCCACACAGGCCCCCCAGTCTTTTTGGCACCTTCTTTTGGCACTCATCTTGCGGTAAAGCAGCAATAAGGAGCAAGGCTTTCAAATCTCAAAGATTTCAAGCCAAAAGGAACCATCATGATCATCCGATATGAGCTCTTGCACATCGTAGGCCACAGAACCTCACTTACCGACTCCTGTAATAGGCCCATAATGTCTGGCTGAGTGACTGAAATGCTCATATCTTGGTTTAAAGATTGCAAGTTACATAGAATCCACCAAAGTCCCTTCCCTTTCTTCACTCATTTTGTGTGCAACAGGCTTTGCAAGCCTACGGGATGCCAAGCAAAATGCCATTCCACATGCAGTCATCTGCCTTGCACGCACAGTTCAGTGTACTGTGCGTGAATCCTACATGTAAGATTTTGCCAGGAAAACCTAACAGTTTAGAGCAAGACCAGTTGGAGAAAGAATAGCTCCTGCAGCAGGGTAAAATGCTTGATCAGTTGGGCAAAGAAGAAAATTCAAACCAGTAAAATACCCTTATATTGATCCAAGTCCTCTCAGCCATTCACAGCTGTCAGTGAGACAACATCACACTTCCAGCTGTCAATTGAAAGATCCATGATGGTGAAACTACACCATCTGTGCAGTAAACATCCTAGTAGGGGACCCCATAGCAGCAGCTGCAGTGGGACTTCATGGAAAGCACCTGTATTTCATGGAACTTGTTCTTGGCTGTCATGGTATAGGACCAGGAGATGCTTTTTTCAAGTGCCCTGAGAAGTTATAATTCCCTACCTAAAAGTACTGCCTCATTTGAGATGTCCCTAGGAGCCCCAACAAGTCCCCCTTCACCCCACATACACGTTCTCCTTGTTATGAGGAATGTGCTAATTTTTTGCTCAACTAGCAGCAACTTATATCATCTCCTGTCCCTGCTCAGCTGTTCTGGCTGATGCCTTGGGGAGATGGTGCCAAGGCCGTTCTTCATCCTTCTTCTCTGGAGGGAAGGGGAGTAATGGTGCATGGCATCTGCTATCTTCTGGACTGCTGAATTCAAAGTCCGGATAGCCTGTGCGGGGTGGAAGGCACATTGGTAAATCCTGATATGTGACTGTACAGACACATAGTCTGATCACAGTCACCGAATCATAGAAATGTAGGACTGGAAGGGACCACAGGACGTCATCTAGTCTACCTGCCTGCTTTGAGGCAAGATTAAATATACCTAGTCCATCTCTGACAGGTGTTCTGTTCTTAAAATCTTCCAGTGATGGGGAATCCACAGCCTCCCTTGGTAACTTATTCTAGAACTTAAGTATCCTTAGAGTTAGAAAATTTTCCCTAATATCTAACTTAAAGCTCTCTTGCTGCAACCTAAGATAATTTCTTCTTGTTCTACCTTCAGTGGGAATGGAGAACAATTGATCACCTTCCTCTTTTATAAGAACCTTGAAGACTGTTATGTCCCCTTTGAGTTTTCTCTTCTCTAGACTAAACATGCCCAGCTTTTAATCTTTCCTCATAGATTTAGAAAACCTGACCTCTTATTTTTGTTTCTCTCCTGTGGACACTCTCCAATTTATGCACATATTTTTAAAGTGTGGTGCTCAAGGACAGTACTCCAGCAGAGGCCTAACCAGTACTGAGTAGAATGGATAAAATATCTTCTGTGTTTTATGTCTGACAATCCTGTTAATACATCCCAATCTAAACCTCTATGGGTAATTAAACATTTTTTGTTTTAAAGAGACAATCATTCATTTACCATTGATTAAGATGCATCCTTGTGGAAAACCCCTATAACATTTAATAGGGTTTTAACCATTAGTATTTTAGGGAAATTACTTTGAAAACCCATTAACATGAACAAAGATATAATTATTATATTCTACAGATTGGTCCAGAAACACCTATGGAAAATGTATCATTTTCTATTCCATTTTATGGGATTTTCCTTCACAGTATTTTGTCAAACATACTTCCTGTTGTTGAAAAGGGGTTAACATTTTCTGCTCTCCATTCAGTCATGGAGGTTTCTAAAATAGGGAAATCATAAGAAGCAAATATGGGAAAGATCTATTAAGTTATTTTGTGCATCCCTTTGCCAAGAAAGGATTGTTCCCTGGAGTATATTACAGAGTGCTTTGTCTAGTCCAGTTTGAAGTGACTCAAACAATGTAGCTTTCACCACTTCCCTTGGGAGACTATTCTGCAATCTAACAGTTAGGAAGATTGTTTTGTTTTGTTTTCCCTTGACAATCAGCCTTTCCTTTCCTTAATTCCATCCCATTAGTCCTAGATATATGTTCCCTGGCCATTTTAAGACTTCATTTCCTCCTTCGTGTTTAAATCCTTGAAACACTAGAAAGCAGTAATCATGTTTCTTACTTACCTTAATTTTTCTTAAGCTATGTTTTATGTAGATTAATAACTAAATGAATGGCTTGTGATGATAGCACAGAAATTGGATGTTAGGAGACCTGAGTTCTCATCCTAACACAGCCACCCACTTCTTGTTGGACCTAGAGCAAGTCGCTTAGCGCCTGATACTATTGAAATCAATAGAGTTTTGCAGTTGATTTCTATGGGAGCAACACTGCGGGAGTTTGGGGCTCAGATCATGACTTGAACTCAATGAGGATTGTGTGGGCACAGAGTTCTGCTGGCATGGAAGCAACTAATGTATTCATAGATCCCAAGGCCAGAAGGGATCACAGGTTATCTAGTCTGACCTCTTGCATAACACAGGCCATAGACCCCCAAACAAATTTCTAGAGCATTTCTTTTAGAAAAAAAATCCAATCTTTATTTAAAAATTATCTGTGACAGAGAATCCATCATGACCCTTGGTAAATTGTAAGATGGTTAATTACCCTCACTGTTAAGAATGTATGCCTTATTTCCAGTCTGAATTTGTCTAGCTTCAGCTACCAGCCATTGGATCATGTCGTGCCTTCCCCTGCCAGAAAGCGATGAGCCCGTTGTCAAAATGTTTGTGCCTCATATAGATCACATCACCCCTTAACCTTCTCTTTGTTAAGCTAAATAGATTCAGCTCCTTGAGTCTCACTATAGGACAGGTTTTCCAATCCTTTAATAATTCTCATGACTTTTCTTTGAACTTTCTCTAATTTACTAACATCGTTCAGTTTTGAACACCAGAATTAGACATAGTATTCCACAAGTGGTCACACCAGTGGGAAATACAGAAATAAAATAACCTCCTTCCTCCTACTCAATATTCCCCTATATATATAGCCAAGATTCTCATTAGCCCTTTTGGACACAGCATTGCACTGGAAGCTCATGTTCAGTGGATTATCCATCGTGACTCCCAAGCCTTTTTCGGAGTCACTGCTTCCCAATACAAAGTACCAGTATCACTGACATTCTTTATTTCTAGCTTTATGACTTTATATTCGGTCACGTTGAAATCCATTTTGTTTGCTTTCACCCAGTTTACTAAGCTGTTCATATTGCTCTGTGACCCATCCTCTTCATTATTTGCCACTCCCCCAGCCTTTGTGCTCTCTGCAAACTTGTTCAGTAATCTTTCGTTTTCTTCCAGGTCATTGATTGGGGCTTTCATTTTCCTCTGTTTCAGTTTCCTCATCTGTAAAACTTTGATAACAATACTTATCTACCTCAGCTATTTTGATACAAATTAATGTATGTTCTTTTCATTTTGAAAACAGCCATTGTGGTTGATTAGAAACATCTTGATAAAAGTCTGTGAACTCTTAAAAAAATTACAGGATTCTCTTAGATCCTTGGATAGAAGTCACTATAAAGTACAAACTATAACCCTTATTAACCTTTTCTCACAGGGAATGCTAGTGAAGAAGGAAATCATACAGGGAAAGCCATTTTAAATATGCTTTAGGGTGAAAGTTATGCACCATGTAATTCCCATTTAAGCTCTATGTTGCTGATCTTCTGCACAGGGGTGAATTTTGCCTGAAGGCTTGTCTACATGGGAATGTTGCACCAGTTTAACTTAAATCAGTTTTTAAACTGATATAGTTAAATTGATGCAAACTCCTGCATTGGCTTATTTCAGTTTAAATTGCCCCAGTTCCCAATGGACTTAAGCTAACCTGAAAAAACCCACTCTAACCAAAATACGAGTGTCCTACAGGGGTTTGCACCAGTTTAAACCTACACGGTAGGTTATTCTGGTGTAACCCTCCTGTGCAGATAAGGCCTTTTTCTCTTGCAAACAAAGCCATCAAGTTCAGTATCTGAGAATAGGGAATATTTCTAAAAATCTTCCCTTTAGAGCAAACATAATAGATTTTTTGTGTGTTTTTATTTCTAAACCAGCATCACAGTAGACTCTGGGAATGATATCTCCACTCTCATCAGCCAGAGCCTTTCTGAATAGCACCAGATTTTCTGTCCTTTCAACATGAAATGCATTCCATTCCAGTTCATAGGAGGCAAGAGACTAGAGTCCAGATTCTGCTTTCATTTACCCCAGTGTAAATCTGGAGTCACTCCATTGACTCCAGTGGTATGACTCCACATAGACACCCATAGTAACCAAGATCAAAATGCATCCCTAGATCATTTATTTCCCAAATTAATCCTAGGTTCCTTTCAGTTCCATTTTCTATGGACTATTCAAGGATTTATTCAAAATCATGTGATCCCTAAAATAATCATTATTCCCTATATTATGGCTAGTATTATTTCCCATGCACTTTCACTTACAGGCATGTCTGTCAAAGGGACCATTTTTCAGCCTCACAGCTCCCATGGCTCTGTCACTTTCTTACTTATAGAGGCCCAAAATGGAAACTATTTTTCTTTTCATTATGAGCTGTCACTTTTTCATCTTGGCACTACAATGATAGACTTTCATTCATCTTCTATATTACCTTTCCTGAAGCCTCGGATACAGACTGACATAATGCAAAATGCAGGAGATCTCAGAGCATACGCTAGCAATTTCTGGGAAAGGCTCTCGCTTGTCTTGCTTTGTTATTTTAAATATATATTGAAAATATCAAGCTGTATTGTACGTCGGAAATGTTAGTGGGGCTTCTCTGTTTGTGATGATCATTGCTAAGCAACACTCCCATGTCCCGAATCAGCGTAGCCTGATTTGATATGGGATGCAACTTGCCATTACTATCACCTTTTTTAAGGGCAATGGTGAAAGGTTTGCCTCAAATCAGTATTGACGGACAGAGGATAAAAGGGATACAATCCACACATCTCCACGCAGTGCCGCACATTGCCACACAACACTGGAAAGTGCCTGGTTAAACCAGCACCGAGAGTGCAGTGTTATTTTTGAAGAAGAGAGTAATTTCAATCAACCTCAGACTAGAAAAATCAAATATTCATTCACAAACAGCACTGAAACCACTATCGACAATGTTGACATAAAGAAACCAGTGGACAGCCACTTCTCAGCATTTATATTGCCTTCACTGTGGTGATTTCTGAGCAACTAACTCATTTTAAAACAGTAAGGACAATAAAGAGACTCATTAACAATGGCACAAAGTGACCCTGCTTTGCTTCCACTTCATACTACACTACTGGCACCAAGTGACCCTAAAACCATTGTAGGTAGAAACCCCTGGGATTTGTGACACTGATGTAACTGCTCCTAAATTTAAAACCTGCATCTTAGCTGCCAGTCTACATGGAATGGCAGGGGAAGAGGGCATGGGAAAGGCTTTGCATATTCCAGCAATTCGTGACTGTTGTATCAGTCCATTGGGAGTCAGTGCAAGTCAAAACTGAGGGACCAGCCAGGTACACAATCCATCCAAGATTCTGGGGAGTCCAAACACATGCAGGGAAGACAAGAGAAAATCAAGTTGCTTATGTTCATCAAGGACTTGTCCAAAGTCACACAATGCGTCCATGACGAAACAAAGAATGGATTTCAATGCTTACAACTGCCAGACTTCTGCCCTAACGATGTAATCCACTAGTGAGTATTAAAGGTTCCTCAGAGTCTGTTAGCGGAAACAAGCAAGAGTTTTAGCTCAAGCTGTTGCAGCTGATCCTTTTAGCTCTGGACATCCCCAATTCAGTCCCTCGTGTCACCCGAAATGGTGATCACCACCTAAGAACATTATAATTCTCCTTTCCTATGGTTTCCTTAAAAAAACCGCTCCATTAATAAACACAAAAAACCTGAACAACATCTATGAGCTATATGGGAGGGGAGGGGGGGCAGGAGGATGAAGGAGAAAAATCATGCTTGTCCAGTTACAGCATCGTCTTTGACAGACAGATGTGATGCTTGTCTGCGCAATTCCACCTTATTTTTCCTTAGCCAGTTCGCTTTATTAGAGTTGATTAAATTTTGATTAGATGCAAGTGCTGCAGAGCTACACTATATTGTTGCATTAACACATGAACTGGCAGCTGTATCTTACTTTGACAAGCACTTTAGAAATCAATTAAAGCAAAAAAGAAGAGGCAACATATTTTACTTTTATTCATTTAGTTTTGTAGGAAGAAAAGTTGCCAAGTTCTAGGAATGATTTAATATTGATGTCAGCAGCAGTTTTCCCACTGACTTCAACTGAGAGAATATAGCCGCAGGTTCTATAGTATTGCATTTTACCCCAGGACCCAATTCCTTAAGGCTTACAATATCTAGGCATAAGTTTGCTATCTCTCTTGGTGTCTCTGTGCTTTGAGTCTGATTATCAAAGTTGCTGAGCACCTACAGCTCCCCTTGACTTCCACTGGTCCCAATGTGCCTCTTGATCTACATCCAAAATCAATAGGCACTTTTAAAAATCTGGGCCATATCTTTTTGCTTTTCCACTGAGATTGAGGTGGTATTTTATGATATGGCTACATGTCCTCTAGGAACCAGAACTAAAATGCTGATTTATTTCAGATAAGGCCACTGAACTACCATTAGATGGTAATGATTAGTCACTTTCCACCCCTTGCCTATCTTTGATCCAGTCAATGATCACAGCCTTAGCTCAATTTCAGAGCAAGTATGGAGCAGACACAAACAAGATATGTAGCGGGACCACTGGCTAGTTACAGTACTAATGTCATTCCACATACATGTCCTTTGACTGACCATTGGGAAAGTAAAAAACTCTGGTCCAGATTTTTAGAATGGTGTTCACACTCAGTTTACACTCAGTTTACACGTTTGCAAATGCAATTGCACAAAGTATGCATGAAGAAAGTTCTGAACACTTGGGCATAGATATTTTTCAATAACACATCTTCCTCCTTTCTACTTATTAGTGATGGGGAGACCTCACTTGTATAGAAGCTCAGTTAGGACAAGTTTAGATGCTTTTCTGCTGAAAGCTTACTTGAAAGTATTGAGACAGTGTAGGCATAAAAAAATAATGAGTTCAAAGATGTTGGATTTTTTTAATAAGATATCCACTCTTTTTTTTAACTGATTGATAAAGATACAATACCATAAGGACAGTTTTTCCTAATAGTATGAAGACACCCGTATTCAGGGGCTTGTTTCTCAATCACACCAACCTCATTTTGAGGGATGTCATTTAATCTAGGATAAGGGGAGGGGAATACAGTTGCTTCCATCCAGACTCTTCATAGGTCTATATGTTCCACTTCCTCCACTCTTCGCCACTTTGCAGGATATGGTATAATCCCATATAATGTTCTATATGTTGATAGAAATTTGTCCTGCTCTCCTCCTCCCCACAATTTATGAACTGATGCCCCTGATCCCTTTACACTAATTTGGTATAATAAATTACGCCTACTTTAAGGCCTAAACTGCCACCTGGGACTATCCCTGGAGCAAGACGTGAAACTGGTGTAAGAGCTCTTCACTGGTCCTATTTTTAGCCCATCATGGAGGGAGGATTTGTCACATGTTGCTCTAAAATCTTCTTTATAAAAACTACTTTGTACCAGGGGCTGAGGAAGACAATTCACTGTCCCAGAATATGGAGAGTAGAGACATTCGATTAAATTTGCCTCCTCTACCCATGTCTGTTTGTGCCTAAGGTGTAGTCATGGAGACAAACATCCAATCCTGACAAAAATTATCAGTGATGGAGAATCCACCACACCCCATGGTAAATTGCCCTAATAGTTATTTAGTCTCACGGTTAAAAATGTATGTCATATTTCCAACCTGATTTGTCTGGCTTCATCTTCCATCCATTGTATTGAGTTGTAACTTTCTCTGATGGATTCAGGAACCCATAATTAATATTTGTTCCCTGTGTAAGTATTTATAGACTGCAGTCAAGTCACCCCTTAGCCTTCTCTTTGTTAATCAAAATAGATTGAGCTCCTTAAGTCTATCACTGTAAAGTATGTTCTCTAATCCTTTAATCATTCGTGTGGCTCTTCTTTGCACTGTGTTAACTATACTGGTGAATAAAGAAGGCCAAAGAGGTGTGAAAATAATATAACTTTTTTTCAAACCACAAAAGGGTTTTTTGGTTTAAACCATAGAGCTGATATGTAAAAGCACAAAACAGAGTGAAGTCAGTCATGCAACGAGTCAGATCAAAAGACACCTTGGAAAGGCCAGTGAGGACCTGCATTCCAAATAGAAATTAAAGCTGACCCGAAGTTAAATAAAGTGCTAAGCTCATCTGCTGTTGACAGCAAAGGGTAGCTGCTGAGATATTTCTGCTTGTAAATAAACCTACATACACAACACAGAAATAGAAACAAGTGCAAAGAGTATCCTGTCACTGAAAATAAAAATCACTACTTCACACAAGGGGGTGATTTGCAGTCTTAGTATCACTCAGGTTCAGCCCAATCACTATGACAATATTATTAATGAAAATAAAAAGGGGTATATATTAGCATAAAAGTAGAAGTAAATATCTATGGCCAACAAGAATATATGTAGCACATCTAAATTAATGAAGAGTTCTCTTTCAGTATGCAGATGTTTTACCCATGTTCTCCTATGTATTACCTCTTAATACTAATAGTATAGTAGTGTCAGGAGATCACGACAAAGAGTGCTAGCCGCTGTACAAACACATGAAATCCTGCCCCAAAGAGCTTAATATCTAAATAGACAAGACAATAGTGGTAGGGGAAACAGAAGTACAGAAAGGTAAAGTGATTAAACCAAAATCATACAGCAGGTTAAGCAGAAAAGCTGGAACCCAATTTTCTAGAGTCCCAGATCTGCGTGCTGGTCACCCACCTACTTCGGTCATCCCTCCATTTTGCTGCAGCACTGGAAATATATTCAGTAAATAGCCACTTTGATGTAATTAAATGAGAATCTGTGTAACTATGTTCTTACTGCTGAAACATTTCTCAACGCTCGTGTTGGACAAAAGGCATAAAACACAAAGGCAGACAGGCAGTCCAATGTACCTTTCTTGGAAGAAATATTCACATCAGTACTTGCCTCAAATCTGCTCCCTAGTCCTAACTTCTAGGATTTCTTGATAAATTCTGTAGGCAGCAAAGAGCAATTTGAGGACAAGCCATATCATCAGCTATGGAGACTGAAGTCTTCTGTTTATTCACAGAACAGGTCAGGTCTGGGCAATGGACGTGTTAATTTTCTGCACAACACCTCATTTATGCACCTCAGCTCAACCATGGAAGGACCACCCGGGATGAGAGAATTAATCATCAAGGGGAATGAATTAATCCTTGGTTTCTCTGCTGAAACTGCTATGGAGGAACTAGAGTTCCGGTTAGTCCTACTTGTGACAACATTAGCTATGATCCTCTGTCTATGAAGAACTGGGTTGATGTAATCGGACTCATTTCACACAGGCCGACAAACATCTAGCATTTGGTAATAGTTTTTGGACATTACCAATTTGAGCTGCAATGCTCGTTAGGGGCTTATATTAATTTAGCCTGACTTCTTTGGTCTAGAAATTAAGCAGGAAATCATATCAGAACAATCTCTTTACTGAATTGTCTGGAACTTCATGTTTCTGACTAAGTATGCTTTATTGTAAAGATAGGTTTAATTGTACCCTTTGAGTATTTACGATTCTCATTCCGGATGCAACCAAGAGCAAAGTGGGGAAAAAGAAGGTTCAAACTACAGACAAGGTTGAGATTTGTTTGTGCTGGAGTTTCAGGGGAAGATTTAGATCAGTTCTTAGTTATTTGAACTAGTTGCATCTCTCTCTGGATACATTGCTTGGATCAGCTGAAGTTTAATTTATTGCTTAGTCTGTATGTTCAGAAAGAGTCTATACCAGGCTGACATGGTTGAAGCAGAAGCATCCATGCCACTCTGACATTGTGGTAATGCCAGTCAATCCACAAGGAATGGTTTTGCTGGAATAAAGAAAGAGGTATCTTCTTTTGAGGGCGGGGGGGATTAAAGAGACCTCTTTGCCTGGCACCAGACCAAAAGAGAGTATACAAAACAGGGCTTACAGGCTATTAAGATGATAATGGCTTATAGAACTGCTAGAGCATGGCACAATTTCAGACTAGTCCACCTGAGAAATTCAACTTCAGTAGGCCCGAAAAGTGACTGAAATAAATTAGGAGATCTGAAAGATTCAGAATTGCATCAAGCCTAGATGAGCAAGAGGAAGTGAATCAGATAAATACATTAATACACACACGGTGACGGATGAGGCAGATGACATTTTATGCTCCTTTAAACTGACTGATGAAGATCAGACAAATTAGAAATAGCTGTGGACAAGTTCAAGAATGTCTTCTAGTGTGCACTGAAAGGGAATCTTAAGGAGAGACTATTCATTCATCGTGGAAAGGAATATTCTGGTGCCCCTGTACCAGGACGTCTAGGACTCCGCAAGGTGAAATGAGGCACCGTAATACTACAGAAGGTTTAAATGAGGAGAAAGTTAGGGAAATATCAGGAAAAGGGGATTTGAACACAAAAAACAAACAAAAATAACTCTGTGGAAAGGAAGGCAGAGCAAATCTGTCAAAAAATCTGTTAAGAAATTAACTAGATATTGTAGCTGTGTGAGTACTGACCAGCTAAAATATATGGTCCATTCAGAGCTATCTAAAAAGCAAGCTATACAAGAGAGAACATTTCAATACCACCTTTCATCCAAGGGTCTCAAAGAGATTCACAAACATTACTTAAACTCATAAAATCATCATTTGAGAGGGCATATTTTACTATTACTATTATCACCATTTTAGATGGAAACAGAAGCACAGACAACTCTGAATCATAGAATCGTAGAAGATTAGGGTTAAAAGGCACCTCAGGACGTCATCGAGTCCAACCCCCTGCTCAAAGCAGGATCAACCCCAACTAAACTATCCCAGCCAGGCCATTGTCAAGTCAGGCCTCAAAAACCTCTAAGGATGGGGATTCCACCACCTCCCTAGGTAACCCATTCCAGTGCTTCACCACCCTCCTAGTGAAAAAGTTTTTCCTCATATCCAACCTAGACCTCTCCCACTGCAACTTGAGACCATTGCTCCTAGTTCTGTCATCTACTACCACTGAGAACAGCCTAGCTCCATCCTTCCTGGAATCCCTTTTCTGATAGTTAAAGGCTGCTATCCAATCCCCCCTCATTCTTCTCCTCAGTAAACTAAATCTCTGGTGACTTTCCCAGTTGAGTCTGGGAATAGAGTCCTGGAGGTACTACATTTATACTATTTTGTGGGGCTCTGGTTGAAACAGTCTCTCCTCGGGAGTAGACTAAAGTTTTTTTGAGTGAAACTGCCCCCCCAACCAAAAAAATCCATATTTGGGTGGACTGCAACATTTTGCAAAGTCATGTTGAATTCATCTAATTGTTTCAGCCAAAATAATCTTTTTTTTTTTTAAATTCCAAGAAGGTCTATATTTTCAAAATAAAATATTTTGTCTTTTTGATTTGAAATGACTTTTCATTTCAAATTTTACTTCAATGTTATTATTTTTTAAAAGGTTAAAAAAATCCCCAAAAATGAAATGAAACATTTTGGTTTATGTTGAAAAAATATTTTGTTTGATCCCAGACGATTATTTTTGGAATGTTTTGGCAAATTGAAGAAGTAAAAAAACCTCTATGTTTCAGGTTGTCCTGAAAAGTTTTTTCAGTTTGGCCACCAGACCCAAAAATCAGTTATTTACACAGTTCCACTTCCCATTCCCTCAGCGAGGAGAACCCCCCCACCAAAAAATCCCTTTAATGTGAGTGAAATTCACCATGTACAGGTCTAGACACAACTTGAATTTCACTGAAGTGCTGCTTAGGCCGTCTACAGATGCTCACCACAGGTGCAAATTGAGAATAACAGCCTAAACCAACAGCAGTTTTTCTACTGACTTCATTGCTCTTTGGATCAAACTTGGTCAGCTTTCCATCTGAAAATCTACTGCATCAGTTTTACCAAAAATGCTACGGCTATTTTCTCTGGCTTTCACAAACTGTTTAGTGAGTCAGTAACTTTATGTTTGGTACGTGGGCACTGAGAAGAAGCCGAATCTCTCTGCGTATGCCATAGAAGACTAATACAAGTGTTGCCAGTGCAGATTAAACAAGATCATATGCAGGTGTCGGCAAAAGAAATTTCATAGAGCAGTGGTCTCGGTAAACAAGACATGTCTTATCTGTTTAGTCAAGTAGGGGGGAAAAAAGACACTACACCAACCATGATGGGAAGCAAAAAAAGGCATCAGTTCATAGGAAAATAAACAGATAGTCATCCCTGGCAAAAATTCTGTCATAGAGTGTGTCTTGCTTCCCAGGAAGTAACATGTTCTCTTTATTCTAAAGGCCCACCTATTCTGTGATGTGTTTTGGAGAGAATCTGGCTACAGGATTCTGTGTTTGTTTTGTTCTGCAATGTCTGATGCCCCTGCCAGTTCACATTCACCCTTTCGACTCCTGGGATCATGAATCTGCAGAGAACTACTAAGCCAAAACATCATGAGTGTTTTACTAAACCAAGTGAAATTTATGTCGCTATAGTCAGACATTCCAAATGGACAGACGTAATAAAGTATTGTTGGAAGCAGTGGGATAGAAAAAATTAGCAGCCATCGTTATCTTGATGATCATGAGTCAATTTCAGCTAATCAGCACTTGCACATGATTTCCTAAGGATGAAAAAATATGAGACAGCTTCACTTTCAACTTTGTCATATCATTGATTGCACTTTTTAGGATGACACTTCAGTGGCCTGATTTTCAGAGGAGTGGAGCGCTCACAGTTTGTGCAGGTGCAGAGGGAGCTGTGCGGGCTTACAGCTCTGAAAGTCCAGGAACTTATTCAGGAGCCTATGTTTAGGCATCCAAATTTGGAAATATTGGTGTTACCCTTCTGGAGCCTCAGTTTCCTAATGTGTAAAATGGGGATAATGATAATTGCCTCTCTATATATGTCTGGACATCTTTTGACCTGTATGTGTTTCAGACTTGCTTATGTTGAAAGCATTATGGTTGGGACTTACCGTAGATATTATGCAGATGCATTCCTCTGATTGAAATATAGGTGGGCCTAGTAGCACTGCTTATTATTAAGGTAGCCTTATATTTCCTATTATAAGACCCTGTGTTTAGTTGCTTATAATGAGCTGAAATTTTTAGGACAGATATCTGCCTCAGGCTGCCTTTTGCTATTCCTGCGGAAAATCCACCCAAATTTAGTCAAATTATAAGTCTTTGGGGAAAAACGTCTTGGCTTGCACATGCTCAGTATGGCGTTCTCCGAGTTTAGCAGTTAAAAGCAATGAAGGTTCGCCTTCAGTGAGCACATCAGAATATCTCATAGCGCCCATGTGCGACTGGATTCTGTCCCTTCAGAGTGACTAAGCATGTTCCATCCCTTCACAGCTGCTTCTGTTGACCAGACTGCATGTAGTCCTGGGAGTGACACAAGGGAGAATCCAGACTTTCTCTCAGCTGCTTCCAGCTGGTCATTTGAACTCAGAGCAGGGATCTGCGTGTCCTGTGCTTTTGCTGACACTCCCTGCCAGCATCCAGGCAGCGTGGAGGAAGAAGTCATCTGAACTGAATGCAGAGGGGACCAAAAAAAAAAAACCAGATCATGAGGGAGGGTTACTGATTTTCTGAGTACCCGACTTAATACTATGAATTTGAGAACTGCTGTGCACTATTGGGGCTGCAGCAGTATTGCTACAGTGCTGTAGCGATGCCACCGTAACCCCATGGTGCAAGAACAGAAGGCGTTTTTCTTTCACTGCAGAATGGCCATAGCTAGGTTGACAGAAGAATGCTTCCGTCGGCCTTGCTGTATCTACACCATGGGTTAGGTCGGCATAACTACAGCACTCTGGAGTGTGAATTAGCTTTCTCAACCTAAACCTCAAGCCTCCAGCTGCACCTGAAGTGAACGGGAGCGGTGCTTTGGACATACGAAGTGCTATATAATGCTAGGGACTCTGAAAAATCAGCTCCTAATCATCTCATACCAGGAATCCAAAAGAAGTGGAAACGTTTGATCTTAATTTCTGTTCCTCAGCTCCCTATTTATAAAACAGGGCTAATAGCACCCCTCGCCTCACGGGGGGGTTGTGAAGACAAGTTAATAAATGTTTGTGAAGGACTGAAATGCTAGTGATACACATCATAGAAAGCCCATGAGGAAATTAATCATTCCGAATTCAAAGCAGTTGAACAGTGTGCAGTAAATAAGGCCAGTAGCCATATATTGAACAACGAAGATAAAAAAAAATATGACTAGCTAATGTGTGCACCAAAGGAGGCAGAGGTCCAGTGGAAAAAAACAGTATGTCATCATATATCAAAGACTGTATCATAATGCACACACTAAAGTAACCCAATGAAGGTTGCACAAACAGCCTTAATATTGGCATTTCATAACTTTAAGTGCTTGTGTGTGTGTTATAAACAGAATAAAGTCCCATACAGTAAAATATACACTAGATGCTTTAAAAGGGCTGGTTTAGCAAAGCTGAAAATAATTGAGTCAAATCAGCTGGGAGAAAGAATTTAAACAAAAATGTGTATGATAATTGGGAACTGTTTAAGAGTTAACTAGATATCTGAGAAGCCAGACTACTAGAATGGAGAAAGAAGGCTACAATGGTAAAACAAACAAACAAACAAAAGTGGCTAAGAGGAGAAATGAAATCAGCTATAGACAGTACTGTGTTTCTTCCTTCACACACAATATCTATATATCTATAACAAGTGGGGGGGAAAGGTTAAGCTGATAACAATGAATATAAATTAAAAGCTGGAAATTGTAGAAAATTGATAAGGGAAGCAAAAGGACAGAGGGCGTACTCTCTGGCCAGCAGAATTAAGGAAAACCAGAAAGATTTTTTAAAGTATACTAACAAAAGGAATCCAAACATTGGTATTGGTTGATTACTAGATGGCAATGGTAAAATTGCCAATAATAATGCAGAAAAGGCAGAAGAATTCAATTAATATTTCTGTTGTCTATTAGGGAAAAAGTCAGATGAATGTAATTTAAAAAATACCTTCCCTTCCAACATTAACATTAACTCAAGTGAATGTTAAACTGCTAGTTCTAATGATAAGCATTTTTAAAATTAGCATATCTGACAACTGACATCCAAGAGTTTTTAAAGAGATGGCCAAGGAGCACTCTGGACTGTTAATGTTGCTTTCCAATAGGACTTGGAATTCAGGGAAAGTTCCAGATGACTGGGAAAAATCTCATGTGACAGTACTTTAAATGGGTAAACATAATGACCTGGATAAATATAGGTCTGTTAACCTGACAACAATCCTGCACAAAATAATGTAATGACTGATATAGGACTCAAACACAAAATTAAAAGGGGGGAGTGGTAATATAGTTAATGCAATCAACAGGAGTTTATGGAAAAATGGATCTTGTCAAATTAACTTGATATTTTTGATGACATGACAAATTTGGTTGATAAAGGTAATAGTGTTCATGTAATAAACTTTTTAAGGAATTTGACTCGATACCACATGTCATTTTGATTAAGAATGTAGAATGCAAAATCAACATTACACATATTCAATGGATTGTAACCTAATTAACTGAACGGTCTCAGAACATAATTGTAAACAAAGAGTCATCAAAGCAAGTGTATTTCTAGTGGGTCTTGTAGGGATCAGTTCTTGGGCCTACTGATATTTAAAAAAAATTCAGTTACTTGGAAGAAACCCTAAAATTATTGATAGGGTTTGCAGACACCACAAAGATTGGGGAAGACATAAATAAGAAAGAAGACAGATCACTGATTCAGAGCGATCTGGATCATTTTCTAAACTGAGCACAAACAAACAATAGGCATTTCAATACAGCCAAATGTAAAAAGTCATATATCTAGGAACAAATCATGTAAATTGTACTTACAGGAATGGGGATTCTGTTCTGGGAAGCAGTGACTGAAGAAGACTTAGGGATAATAGTTGATAAGTAGCTGAATATGAATTCCCACTGTGTTGCTGTGACCAAAAGGGATAATGCAATCATTGGCTGTTGAAACAGGGGGAATAAAGGGTAGGTGTATAGAGGTTATATAATCTCTGTATTTGGCACTGGAATGACATCTAGTGGAATACTGTATCCATTTCTGATAACCACAATTCAAGAAGGATGTTGAAAATTTGGAGAGACGAGCCATGATGATTAAAGGATTGGAAAACATGCTTTATAGTTGAAAGACTGAAGGAGCTCAGTCTACTTAGGCCAGGTTTACATTTTCCTAGAAATACGGTGGCAGTCGATGGGAGTTACGCAAGCTACACAGAATAGCTTGCATAACTCCCTTCGACTTCGTAACTCGTCTTCTACACTGCGTCTTCACTGCTCTGTGCCACTTGAGGGAGTGGTTTTATTGCATTAATTTCCAGATCGATTTAGTGGGTCTTCATTGACTGCTCAATCGATCCAGATAGATCGATCTGACAGCACAAATTCACCACCGTCAGTGAAGGCATACCCTTAGTTTATTAATGAAAAGGTTAAGGATGACTTGATTATAGTCTATCAATACCTTGAGGGGGACATAAATTTGATAATAGAGGACTCTACATACTATCAGACAAAGGTATAACAAGATCCTATGGGCACAAGTCGAAGCTAAACAAATTTGGATGAGAAAAAAGGCACATATTTTAAACAGTGAGGTTAATTAACCATTGAAATATCTTATGAAGGTCTGTGATGGCTATCACCAGCAATTTCTAAATCAAGATTTAGAAAAATATCCAATTATCAGCTCCAATTCAAACAGGAATTAATTCAGGGAAAGTCCAATGGTCTGTGTTATGTAGAAAACCACATTAGATTTTCACAATTGTCCCTTTTGGCCTTATTTTATTAATCCATTTTGCACACCCTTTGCAGAAGTGAAAACTGAGACACAGAGAAGATTAAATGACATGTCCTGGAGGCCCTGTGATCTAATGGATCAGGCATGAGTCTAGCTGACATGGTTTCTAATACTGATCCTGAAGTGATTCACTGGCCAGAGGAAAACAGACAGTAAATCATTATGATGTGGTATTCTCTGTCCTTCTGTGACTAATATATTGTTCTTCAGAGGAATGTGAACACCTTGATATTGCACTTAGATAAGTTGTGCATTGTCACATGTTTTGGAAAAATAACATCTAGGGACATGTAGGGAAACATCTTATCAAGTTCCTAAAAAGTGGCATCCATTTGACATACAGTACTATCAAATTCTGGGTAGGACCACTTGAGTATCCCAACAAGCTTGGCATAGCTTGATCACCAACTACAACTGTTATCTGCATGAAGTCCTCCATTGTAGGATCACAGCTGCCTGGTGGGTCATCTGGGTTGTTCAGCCACTTTTTCATGGAAGAGGAAGCGTCTTTCTTCAGCACGGAGGGAAAAACAGAATTGTACCGCCTTACTTCAGCTCATGCGTAAGAAAGATTTTCCCCTCACCCCTCAGGAGTTTTCTGACCTGAACTCCAATGGCTAAACTGTCAGAGATTTTATGTATCGTACATTAGCTATTAGAGAGACAAGATGGGTGAGATAATATCTTTTATTGGATCAACTTCTATTGGTGAAAGAGAGAAGCTTTTGAGTTACACAGAGCTCTTTCTTATACTAAACTAAGTACCCTCTGAGTACATTCCCCAAACCTGAAGGAGTTAACACGTTGTAAGAGACCATTCAAGAAGTGCCCAGTTAACACCTCTGCAGTCATAGGACAAAAAACAAAACAAAATGGAGGGACAGGATTACTGAGTTATTGATTGTCATAATAAGCCTTAAATTTAATGTCTAAATCATGGATTTAATAAAGTTACGAATTTAAGCTCTCATTCTTTTCTTTTGAGGGCACCGTGCATATTTCCTTTCAGTATGAGGACTGAGAGGTCAGATAAGGAATAATCGGAGGAGGCACATCATATGTTGTGATAGGCTGTGTAAGACCCTTGGATTTTCGAAGGTGCATTGTGGAGAAAGAGGGTGTTGATCATCAGAGCAAGGGAGATAAGCTGACAGGTTTTGCATCTGTTGGCAGGGCCTGATGTTGCTTTGAGGTGTTCTGTCCTGATCTGTGCGGAGCTTGCTTCTGATGATGATGAGCTTGGCAAGGTTGGAGTATTGTTTGAAGACCAGAGAAGACGAAGTTTGGGAAGGATTTCTTTCAGGATGTGGTCCCCATTGAGCATGGGATGTAATTGTTCAATGATAATCTGTATGGGTTCCAGTGTGGGTGTTAAGGGACAAATAGGGGTGTGCAGTCAAAGGTCTTTTTTTTTTTTAAACACACCATAGTGAAGCAAGTTGTCCCAGGGAGATTGGATGGCCCATTCTACAAGCTGATCTACTTCTCTGGTGGAGTGTCCTTGGTTGATGAAGGCAGTTTTAAGTGTGTTAAGGAGTGTATCCTGGACTTTCTCTTTGGAACATCTTATGTGGTATCTAAGTGCCTGGCTGTAGATAACAGATTTCTTGGAATGTTTGGTGGGATCATTGGATCTGAGAAGGTAAGTGTGGTGATTCATGGGTTTCTTGTAGATAGTTGGCTGTAGGGTTCCATTGTTGAAGCTGACTGTAATGTCCAGAAAGTTAATGCCAGTGTGGAAGTGCTCCAGAGAGACTTTGATGGATGGGCAGTGGTTGTTGAAGTTGTGATGGAAATCTGAGGGAGTTGAGGTTGTCTGTCCAGAGAATGAAAATATCATTGATGTATATTAGGTATATCATTGGTTTTGTGGTGCATTTGTCTAGAAATTCTACCACAAGGTGAGTCATCAAGAATTCATCATATCGCGGAGCCATATTACTACCCATGGCTGTCCCCATGGTTTGAGCAAAGAGTTTGCTGTTGAATGTACTATTTTTATGGATGAGGATGAAATGGCTGAATTAAGCGATGTATTTAGGTTGGATATCTGAGTGTTGTCCATTGTATTGTAGATATTTGAGTCAAGCTACTTATTATAACAAACAGTAATGTGCTAACATCCCCTACTGCCCCTTTTTTCCCTCCTATGACTGCAGAGGTGTTAACTGCTACGTCACCCTGAATGGTCTCTTAACATATGTGAACTCCATATGCTAAACAATCAGTTTCACCTTGTATTTAGTTGTCACACTCCTGAGTACCTTTCCCAGATCTGAAGAAGAATGCGTGAGCTTGAAAGTTTGCCTCTTTCACCATCAGAAGTTGATCCAATAAAAGATATCACCTCACCCATCTTATCTCTCTACTATCCTGGGACCAACAAGGTTACAACACTGCAGACATTTTTTAATTGGCCGTGCTCTAGTACACATTCTTAACTATTTAAACAGTGACTAAATCATAGAATGAACCTATAACCTCTGCATTGTATGGCACTGGCTACATTACCAACCTTGTGTGAGCTCAGAAAACAGGAGCTGAGTCACACTGAGACCCAATTAACCCTTTGACTACTGCCAGTTATCAGTAGAACTTAGCCAGCGGTTGGGACGGTACTGAATCACTAAATCACTGTGCTTGACATGAGTCTGGTACAGCTTGGTAAGTCTGAGTGATAGAGGATTCTGGGAGTAGGGCCTCTTAGCACTAGACAGATTGTATGGAAAAACCACTCATTCCGAACTTGCCTTTGGCACTGACATGAACCATGAATATGGGCCTGGGTGGGTGTAGGTGGGCCTGGGTGAGTATAGCTGTTCTAATGTGGAAGACCAGTGGTCATGGTCAGCCAATGGCCAGTTTGCCTAGTGTGTACTGGTGAAGGCGTGTGTAATGGTGAATCTGGAACTAACTGAACTGGGTCAACTGACCCTGTAAACAGCCTTTTGTTGTCTGTCTGTGGTGCTTTCAAATGAATAGCTTTGCATTGGAACATATGTGTCTGAGTTTCCATTGGCACTAATCGTGTATGTGGTACCCCAGCTGTGGGTGTGTGAATGTCCGACTCATCATCAGCCTTCTTAGCATTGCCTGGAGATTTTGGAGTTTGGCTAGGAGGGGGACAAAATTATATATATGAGCAAAATTGACCAAGGTCATTACTAACAATAACTGTTTGCTTCATGGTGGGGAACAGTAAGGCGAGCTAAATGCATGGTTCTTCTTCTCATAGCCAGAGATAGGCTAGGTAGCTGCCCCTGCTGTTGTTCCTACCTACTGCCCTTCTCAAGGTGTTTCAGTTCCTAAATTTGATACATGATTACAATTCAGCCTAGGTCTCCCTATTATTGCAATATGAAAAGCCAGTGATGCTTTTTGTTTATGATCTCCCCACAAAGGTGCTCTCTCATGCTTTTTATTTCTGAACTGTTTTCATCAACACTTGCTTTCCTTTTCTTTCTTCCTCCCATTTCACCACAGGCTTTCTGCTTGAATTCAAACTGTTTGTCAAATGTGATAATGGGCAGAAAGGCGCGATGTGAGCAGTAAGTGCTACTGCTGCTGTCTTTAGAGGATTTCTCCGGATGTAATTTTCCTGATCTTAACGCAACTATACATTTGACTTACAAATTCCAAAGCCCTTCAGAAAGGGCAATGCCATCGCTTGCCTAACTAGTATATTATTACTGCTGGTACTGTTGTGGCCATGGCAATATTCATTTTATGAGCTCAATCTGGTTCTGAGCAATCTGAACTTGAAAATTCAACGACCTTATCCCTCAGAGGACCTGCTTATGTTTGGTTTACACTGTTCACCATGCAGAATACACTGGCAAGGATCAGCTATGATCTCAAAATTTCACCATATGGTAAGCTGGGTACTCTTGAAAACTGTATTGGGAAGCCAGGCAGGTAAGAGCAGGGGAAAGATGCTAGGAGATGCTCTACAATGAAGCAGAGAGAAAAAAGACTCATAAAGAAAGAGATATAATTCGATATCATGCTATTTCCCTTATTATAACAAGAATCACATTACTATAGCATTTCTTTTGACCAACATTAAAAGAAAGTGACTTTTCCTGTGATTTTCTCATTGTCACACAACAAACAGAAAGCAACAAAGATAACGGGATGTGGTGTTTCCCCTACCTTGAATTATATGGCCTGTTGGGATGTAGAACATAGAGTAGTTTTCTTGGGTATTCTTCTAAAGTTGTGTGGAGAAGAAATGCGATTTATCCATTAGGAGTAAAGGACTCGGAACTAGATTTCCTGCATTCTACAACTGATAAAATGTGCAGCCCTGAGCTAGTCAACTGTACCTACCTGTAACTTGAGAATACTAATAATTATCTACCCCACAGGGATGCTGGGATGCTTACTTGACACTGGTATTGTAGAGCGTTTTGACAGAAGATGGCACATTAGTTGTTTAGTCCAGTTGTGTGTGTCTGTGTCCATGGTGGGGTGGAGGGTGATTCATCAGCAATCTGCCTCCTCATTTGCTCTAAGAAACTGTTGGACCCCATTCTTGGATGTGTCCATCAGTTACAGCTCTACAAAGTCATCGATGCCAAGCCTCATAAAGACATTGTGGAGATATGAAAGTAAAGGAAAGCAGAATTTGCCTATAGATAAAAACACTGTGTGCATTTATTCTCACATATATAGGAGTCACATCACCCGCTATTGAAATGCAGCTACCTCTTGGATGGAACACATTAGCGCATAGTGTCACCACACGACTGTGTAAGGCAGGAAGTGAATAGGAATGCTTCATTCGATTGAAAATGTAAGGGGAATTGAAGTAACTAGATGATAAATATTCCCACTGGAATTTGGCGAGCACATCCAGATTACCCCATCTACACCTTGCAATATTATTATGGGATCTTCAATTGCCACAAAAACCTTCAGTTTTACTCGCACCTGGAAGACAGTACCTACAGTGGCATAGAATGCCGTAGCATAATTATGAAGCATTGGTTCAGTACTGACTCAGACCATCCCACCTACTGAATCACTCCCACCATTATCTGCATGTGGTGTGGGACAATCCTTGAAGGATTTACAATCCAACGGTGAGATTTTCAGGTGCTAGTTTGACTCTGCTCCCACTGAAGTCCATGGGGCAAGAGTTGGATAATACTGAGCTCTTTTGGCACTCCCGGCCTAACTAGATAAAACACATAAAGGCAGGAGAAAGAATATATTATCATCCCTCCCAGAAAGGAAGCTCTCTGGTTTGGGCACCAGCCAAGCATTCGCAAGACGCAGCTTCATTCTTGCTCTGTCACAACCTTCCTTTGTGACCTTGGGCAAGTCACTTAGTGTCAATAAGCCTCAGTTCCTCACCTGCACAATGGTGAAAATAGTCCTCCTCTATCTCAGAGGCACACTATAGATTTGAGACACTCAAATGGGGACACATCAGCACCAAGGACAATGACTTTTTACATATGGGGAACGGATGCACGGGATGATTAAGTAGCTTGCACGGTATAATGTTAGAAGAAAGCATGGCAGAGGTAGGACTGGAACTGAGATTTCTGGAGTAACAGCCCAGAATTGTAACCACAAGGACATTCCTCTTATTTGTTTGGGGATTTGAGGGCAATTGGCACTTCAGCTACCGATGTGGGCCCAACAGGATTGCCTTCTAGTACAGGATCAAAATCTGTGGTAGAGTAGCTGGGGATTACAATGGATGGATAAACCACATTTAAAGAAGCTCTTGCATATTTTGTGCAAAAGAGAAAATTGACAAAAGCTGGTCGAGTGGATTTGAGCAGAGTTAATCTCTCACATCTATCAGATATTCTGTGGTATGATTGAAAACATTTTTATAGACATAGACTTGTATAGATAAAGAAATCTATTGATTCCTTCAACTTCCCTCCTCTTCTCGGTCCTGTATGCTTCTTACCTGAGACCATTATCCCAAGTACTGTCTGCAATTAATCTTCTGGCAGTGTGTAATAACCCAAGGTGTACAGAGCTGACTTTCAAATAGATAATGATACTGAGGCAGTGGGGTCCTAAGTTGCCATTTGTTTACTGCATCTAGCAGAAGAGGAGGACAATCCTAGAGTCTGGTGTCCAAAGAGGTCAGGGTATAGACACTTTTCAAAAGGACAAAACAAAAATGCTAGACTATATTAAAATGAATGTATGTCTTTTTAATGTATTTGTACAGGAGGGGAAAAAAAAAAGGTGAAACCTTCCAGATGCTTGCCTGCAGTAAAGCATTTCTGGCTGTTAGTTCCAGTAGGTCATTACTGCATTAATTTGGTGTTTAATTAAATGCCTGTGCAACAGACCATTTATTTGTTATCTAATATTAGCTTTAGTTCTTATCAATTAAATGCTAGCTGAGGGCTTGATTCACTTACGTTTTATGTCCCCTTACACTTTTTTTTATAAACAAAAAACAAGGACTCAGTATGCAGAGCAGAGATTTACACCCTCAAATTTCACAGTGTGCATAACGCAATGTGTTGAAGTGCTTAGGCAGAAAGACCTGAAACAAAGGGAGATTTAAAAAAAAAAAAAAGGGGGCCGGGGTTAAAAAATCAAGTTAAAAATAATCTAGCAAAATAGGATGGCTTCACAAGGAGATCATGAAACCATTTTATCCAGCTTCAATCCGAGGAGAATCACATGTCCATTTTTTTCTTTTCGTTTCAGGTTCCAACTCTGAATTTTATTCAGAACATTCAACAGGTTTCACCTCAAAACTGGGGGATGGTAAATTTCTCATGATCTTTATGCAAAGCCAAAAGGGGCCCAGCTTTGCTCAAAAGGCTGCTGAACCAAGCAATTCTAATGACTAATCTAGGACCTGATTCTCCAGTGCCTTGCACTTTTTTTGGTCATTTAGATTGTGCAAAATGTGTCTAAAATGCTACTACAGGTGTAAATGAGTGGAGAATTCTGATTTAGTAGCATTTTGCTTTCACAGGTGTAGAAAACGACTGTGCAAGGTAGTGGAGAGTCAGTTGGATATAGTGAAGTTTCCAGGTTCACTATCTTCCACCATTATTAAAAAATGGTGGGAAAAAAATCACCGATATCTAGTCTAGGTTTTTTTTTTTCCATGAAGAAAAGAGTCATGTCTTCCACCATTTTCTTATGTGACAAAATTGCTTTCGAGTCACGGAAAAGAGAGGAGTAAAGGATAAATGTTGCACATTTGTAGCCTTGAACCATCCACTTGGGACAATGGGGTGCTAGATGAATAATCGACTTCCTTTCCTGGCATATCCCTCAAAGAAATAATTCCTCATTCCCACAAATTATCCAGAGATATGTGAAATGATGCAGCATGCATTCAGTTAATGGTCTACTACAGAATATTCCTGGGGCTCAGTCAGTGACATGGTACCCCGATGGAATGACTTTCCTGCACAATGGAAGGTGTCGATTTGTTAATGATGATGAGGAAATGGAGAAAAGCATCACTTAATATTTCCTCTGATGCTCGAATCGCTCTTCTCCAAGCCCTTCCAGATCTCACTGGAGCAGCAAGAGCTGACTGATGCTACACCTAGTCACTGATGTGTTCCTTTAGATCAGAATGGATGGTTCTTTGTGTACTTCAGATCTTTCCGGTCATTCACCTCTTCCCATTGCTTTTGGTTTGTCTTCACCACCTCGTTTTACCTCCAAGACGAGCAAGAGGCATGATTCACTTGCATCCTACATGGATCACTTATGATAATGTAGGATTTTCTATGAAATAACAAGTGGGTATGCGAGTATTTGCCTGAAATGGATCTCAACTTAGGCATTAGGACAACCAATATTTCAGACCAGGTCCCTTGATGCTTTAAGATATGGGTCTATCCCTAGTCACTTAATGTTAAAAAACATGGATGCTTAAGGCTACTATTGTAGGATCCCCTAATGTCATTGGAGCTTAAAGGAGCACATGATAGGGTATTGAAACGCCACACTGAGTAACAAGGGTTTAAGGAGCTGCTCTGGGTTCAGCCAGCCCTGCTCTGCCATACCTGCAAGAGATGCCCAGACTTGAGGAAGAGTTAAAAGGCAGCAGAGCAGCTCATTTGAGGGAAGAGCAGGGGAAAAGAAAGAACCTTTACCTTGCAGCTCCTGAGGAAAGGCATTTTCCCCTCTCGCATACTGACTCCGATTGCATTTGTATTGATTTACCTTGTTTCATTTATGGACTAACTCAGAAGGGGAGAGACTTGGAACTGACCCAGCTGGAGGGTAAGGCACGAGAGGAGACAGCCACCATCACAAGAGGGAGAGAGCCACCCCACCACGCCTGGCTGTGAAGAGGCGCTAAGCGATGAGCTGACCCCTTCACACCTTGTCACAGACTGTGAATACTAGAGGGGTGGTAGGAAATGACTCAGAGAGGGTAGTCTTAAGGTCTTCTGGGAGTCAGATCTGTTACCTGGCAGCTCTGTGTTCTCTCTCTGGCTCACCTGAATCTCCCCCAGCCTCTGCTTGAACCAGAAACAAAAGCGATGAAAAGGCTGTGGGAGACACACCTAAAACCCTTCAAACACGGGTGATAGGATTGAGACAACTCCACATGTCTCATCTACATAGAAGATGTAAAAAGAAGCATCTCAATTAGCACATTGAATGGAGAACTGGAGCCTCATTTACATCGAAGATGGAGCAAGAATTAGCATGAAGAATGGAGAACCAAGCTCCAAAGCAGGAACCGCACTGAACTCTGGGATTGGCAAGGCAGGGACGCACTGCATGATGGGAGATCTCTGCTCTTGATGTAAATGAACTCACACCTACACCCATCCAGCTCCGCAGTTATCAGACCATTCTAGTATTGATATGCAAACACTGAATCTGCCTGGTTGCATTGTGAGCTCCCTCAAGGAACATTGACCATAGCTGGGAGTGATCAGCTCCTATTGTCCAGCACAGAGAAAACCACCCTGGGGTACTTCAGTGAGACATTGTTTACCCACAAACAAACCTGGTTCTACAAAAAAGCCCTACCCAAGTTCAAACATCTCTTCTTTCTTCTTCTAATGCCTGGACTCAAATGCTGCATGCTTCCCCATTTCCTGACTGATCCTGTTGTGAGCTTTACCTCTCTCTCAAGCGCTCCTGACCCGAAGCTGAACAGCCTGTCTCCTGGGAACTTCTGAGCTGCAAGGAGTGGTAAGATTCCCTCCCCCACCATCTTTCCCCAATTTTCTCTCTCTCTCTTTAATCCAGGTAAAACTTTCTACTTTTGTAATCAAACCTTGGCTAGCCTTCTCCAATACCCCTACTATTATTTTGTTGTATTGTATGTGTTAGATTGTTTTTCTCTCCTTGTATGGCATCACTTTTAGTATCATAAGTTTTATATACCTGGCAATAAACTAACGATTATAATCAAGCTGGTTGCCAATTTCTCTCTCTCCAAATGCATTTACTCCTTTGTGTTCTTGGCTTCCTTATCTTGCTCCGTAGCAATGGGACAGCGCGTCAGTCATGTTAGTGAGACATCCATACAGCAACACTGATGGTCTAGGGAGGGAGCTTGGGAGAGGTCAACCCAAAGATTTGTCCGCATAGCTTTTTTGGTCAAGGTGTGGAAACCCCCTCCCCCAGCCAACACAGTCCTGTTGGTAAAATCCTTAGTGTACATGCAGATATGCTAATGGACCAGTGCTTCTGTTGGCATAGCTTGTGTCACTGGGGGACCTGAGGTTGCTATGTGGACAGAAAAGCTCTTTCTGTTGGCATATGCTTCATCTATTCTCTGCTGATGTAGCTGCTATACCTATTTCGACAAAGCATATGGAGTGTAGACAAAGCCAAAATGTAAACTACCATATGTTACCTCCCCATGTTGGCAATGCTGGGAGAATGCAACAGAATGGCCATTGCTGGGGGTGTGGCACAAGCACTGTTTTGCCCTAGCTGACAAGCTTTTTTCAATGGGTTCCATTAAGTAAATGAAAATATGATGTAGAATTTCAGTTTTTTAAAAAAACACTCAGACACTAAGGTGACGAGTGTGGGAGAAATACATATAGAGCGAGAACGACAGCTTTGTTTTGTTTAGCAGCAGACTACCAGGATGAAATCAATGGGGCTAGGATTTTACCCTTAGAGAATAGCTGAGATATCAACAGCCAATTCATCGTTTATCTTATGGTAGCAGCCAAAGTCCCAATCCGGATTTTGAGTCATGTGCTAGGAGCTGTATGAAAACATAGGAAGGTTTGATCGCTGGTTTAAAGAGCTTAGAATCTAATTACTCAATATTAGTGCTGTTCAAAAAAATTTCATGAGGATTTTTCGTTAAAATAGCTTTTTGTCAAAAATGAAAAAGAGGAGGGGGATCAATAGTCAATGTTGTTGAAAGTTTCTATTTTTCATTACCTTTACCGTAACCTTTTTTACCAAAAGTTTTATTTAAAAAAAAATATTCTAGCAATGTTTCTTTTACGATAAGCCTGGTTTTCAGTAGGAAAGCTTCTTAGAGTTCTCAGTAGCAGGTGTGGGCAATGAGCAACCACTTTATTTTTGCAAAGATAGTAGCAATTGGGATTGCTGGGCACTTCTGAAAATCCAGCCAATAAATTAACATGAAAGGCTGAGGATTCTAAAGACAGCTAGTGGATCTGAACACTCAATACCCTTCACAATTAATGGAAACAGTGTGTCTAAACCATCCAAGTGACTTTGAAAATCTCAGCCGAAGTGCCTAAAACTGAGGCCCCTTTTAAAAATGGAGCACTGTATGACTTACCCAAGAAGTCACAATAAGTAAATAGTTTGGGTGGCCTAAGACATTAGGAATTTCTAGCTGTCTGATCCTTTGCATAGTCTGCTATAGCATACTGCCTTTTCTATTTAAAAACTGGACATTTTACAGTAATGGCCCCTTAACAGGGTCAGAAAAGTACTTTACAAAAGCAACTATTAAGTTTTATTAGCTAAGTGTTCTCTTGGGGGAAAGTGTTATTTCTTCCTCTGCACTTTGGTCACTAGTGTAATCTAAATGAATAATAATAATGTAAAACTTGCATCTTAGAATTTCAAGTATGATGATCCTGGAACTCAACCTCTATTTTGCCTCTGTTTGACCTGAGACAAACACTAAATACAAGCCTGGAGGGGAGACTTTTCTGCTTTTCTCTCCCAAGTAACTTGTTTGAAGCATCTTCTTTCACATGCGTAAAATGAGCCAACTCAAATGGAGGCATCTGCTTATTAATTTTTTAGAATATGTTTATCATCTTCTGGTGAGATCAGACAGTCTCTTGGTATTCCAGTGTGAACATTGTTTTCATTCTAAGATTTGATCATGCCGGACTTATGCCCTAATTAGATATTGTCCCAACAATTTGAGGTTTATATGTTTCTTCAAATATTAAAAAATAAAATAAAAATGAGTAAAATAAAATGAGTGAAATGATAAATTGTCTGAAAAACATGATCATGTGCTAGATAAGCTGGCAGCCATATGGATAACAAGATCGGCTGTGTATTTCAATCACCGTCATAAGAAAAGACTTGATCAAAGTCAAAGAAAGACCTTTCCGGTACCTTGTGTATCAAGTTATAGCTTAAAGGGTTTTCCTTTCTTAACGGCTGAATTTCAAAAACCTTTGTAAGAAAGAAATGGATAGATCCCACCTCTGGTGTATGTAGCAGGTGCTGCTAGGTAAAATCTGTACAGTGGCTGAGGAGGAAGGTCTGAACAACAAAGCACTTAAGCACATGCTTAACACGGAGCCCTTACTTGTTCCCATTGATGTCCATGAAGTTGAGAAATAGAACAAACTTTATGACTGTTAGTCATGCCACTTAGTGCACTGTTGGAAGGAGCTCATACTATGGTAAGGAGAGTGGTATAATAGAATAGAATAGGAAAAACAACGCAAGTCCTCTAATACTTTAGAATCTAACAAATTTAATTTCTGCAGGAATAAGCTTTCATGGGCTACAACCCACTTCCTCAGATGCAAGAAATACAAATCAGATAGGGGGGTATATATATACATCCAAGGGGAAGGAACAACAGTGGGGAGGGGAGGTGCCAGCAAAGTCCATTCAGTTAGAGTGGGTGAGGCCTATTCACAACCGTTGATTTAGTAGGTGAGAATGTGTGAACGTATGAATTCCACCTTCTTGACCCTTATAATCTTTGTGAGTGAGACCAACGGCAAGTGCAGTTAGTCTCAGGAAGAGTGGCTGTGTATGATATGGAGGACAGGGCTGCAGCTGATATGGGAGAGAGTAAAGAAAGTGGACTGAAGGTACCGTGAGAAAATAATCCATAATTTAAACTGGATTGCAAAAGAAGGGCCAATATTACAACAGGGGAGAGAGATTGAAGGGGTAAATATAGATAATACAAAAAGGGAGCCAAATTTGGGGTGTTTATAGGTGTTGGGGGATAGGGAGGAAGATTCAAAAAGGGGCAAAGGGAAAGCAGAAAAATCAGCTAAAGTTATGGGACACCCAGGGAAAGTGTGCTCACTAATGTGGAAAGTACAAAAAGGCAAGTTTTCCCCCTGGGATAACTAACATATTACCCATCCTGCTGTACAATCCTGGTGGAGACAAGGCACTGTAGTTTTATCATGAGGTAAGTTAGGTGAAGTCAGACCTGGGCAGGGATATAAGGAAAGACTTACCTAGCTACCGCATGGTAAAAACTTCTGTGCTTTGTCTCCTCTAGGATTTTTTACATTCATTATCCTGCTGTAATAAACCTCCACCTTTTTGGAGTGAAGACATCGCCTCTGTGAGGAAGGCTCCAGGTAGCACTGTAAGTGATTCATGGAGCCAGTTTGGAGAAAAACACGATGTGCCAATTTCCATGGCCCCAACCTCCTCATCCTCTGCTTTGACCATGAAACCACGTTTCTTCTTTGAATTTCCCATACTGAGATATTCTCTTCCCATTACAATCAATCGAAGATTTGCCATTCACTGTAAGTGGTAGACAACACAATGTCCAATGCAAGTTTCATTCTTGGCTTACTGACACAGGAATAAATCAGGAGTTGAGGGAATTAAGTGGTGTAAAACAGGTGTCAGCGAAAGGATTAAAACACAGGCAAACAAGGACTCATGAACGGAAGGATGAACCATTAGTTCGGTTGTAGTTCAGGAAAGCTGGAATAGTTAGTTTCCCTGCTTCTTCAAGGGTTTCTTGTGTGACCTTGGGCAATACCCTTAGTAGTTCAGTGCTTCAGAACCCTGTCTCTAAAATGGTGAGAACTGCACTTCCCTACCTCCCAAAGGTGCTGTGAGGATAAATCCATTAAATATTGTGAGGTGCCCAAATCCTACAGAAATGGGAAAAAGTGAAAGTGAAAAATGCAAAATAATTATTTTTTCAAAACTTTCCCCTAAAAATTCCTTTCACAATTACTCACCCCCACCTCATTTTATCTTGCATGATAAAACTGCTTTTAAAAACAAGCATGTCTCTCTCTCCAAATAAACGTAATACAGAAATTCCCAGAACCCTTTTATTTCTTAAGGACTCAGTCCAATAACTAAGAAATTGCCATGTGTTACCAGGAGAGCTAATAGAACGTCTCTCGCATTCTTTGTACACATGCTCCTGGTGTCTGCTTTGTCCATTTTCCTTTTCCCACTGATTAGCATCAGTGCTTCAGCAACCCTGTTATTCTCAGAGCAGTGGCCCATAAAGCAAAGATACCAAGTCCCAGCTCCCAGGAAGCTTTTCCTTGTCAACGAGAGATTAAAAATGACGGTCAGAGGCTATGCCATGATATTTGCAGCCAACTTTAAAAATATTTGTCAGACCATTTGGGCCATCTAATCCTCCATAAAGCCTTGAATTTCCCCTCATTAGGCTTGGGGGCAAAAAAAAAGTGGCACATGGTTTTTCTATTTGGAAAATGTATCATAAAAAGAGCCTCTTTTGGGATTATAGTATTAGAGTGGTGTGCTGCCTAGAAAGACAATCTATTTCACATGGGCTCAAAAGTGATGAGATCATGTGAAAGGTTCACTGTGAAACACTGCCGCTTCTGGAGTTTCCTTCTGTAAGCTGGGGTGCAGGATCTCCAGCCACGACAAGAGTATTAAAGAAGTATTAACTTCTATATGGGCCATTAACACAGGAAAAAATCTTCACACTGTGTTAATATGGGTAACACAAATATCCCTGAACTCAAAGAAACAGGATGGCCAAAACTGATTTAAAATGCCCAGAATTTGTACTTTTAGGATAACGGGGGAATAATCAATATCTTTGAAAATGATTGACTCGCACTTGACTCTTTGTCCATTCCTCCCAAGGGGAAAATAAGGACACACAGATATACAAAAGTGAAAACCAGAAAAGCAGAGCATTGACAGACACTCAGCTGGTGATCTGGAGGCAGTCATAGCCAAGGATACAGCCGTAGGGTTGGATTAACTTCATGGTTTAAATTAAATAGCTGTCATGGAGGCACACGTTTTGACTGTCATGAATCAGATAGAGATGATCCTCAGCAGTTGGCAACATTTATCCATGATTGGGTCTCCTTACTCACCACTGGTGGGTGGCACAAGAAATAACACAAGTGTCTTCTGCTTTATCCAGGAACAGAACCCACTGTAGTGTTCTACTTTTTAAAATATATTGGGGAAATCCTGGACTTACTGAAGTCAGTGGGAACACTGCCACACCCATTATGTCTAACTAAGGCCTCCATCATTCTGTATATTTTTACCTAGAAAAATAGGGTTGGGAAATAGGCTGTTTTGAGAAATAAAGCCTTTCACCTCCGGTTAAAATCTAGCCAAACCATGTTCTGAGAAAACATATGGCCTTTCAGAACTTATGGCAGGACTTAAATAAATATTCAGAACTGTTGTGGAGATTTTCATGCACCAGCAGTTGCCAAATACTGATAAAAAGAGAACATTAGCCTCTGTCCAGAACTTTTTCTCCATTTTTCAAACTGAACCCAAATGTCTGGAAGTTAATGAAAAATTCTAATATCCTGGAAAATTCAGTTAAGGATGCTCACACCCACCACCAAATGTGTCTCAGAGGGAGGGAGCTGAGGGTGTTTGTCAGTGAGAACATGTGTGGCCTAAGCAGACAGAAGAGCATAAGACAGGGAGACAAGACTCCTGAATGTTATTATTCTATTTGCTGTGGACTAACTATGTGAAGTCGGGAAAGGCATTGAAACTCAATGCCTTAGTCCAGTGGTTTTCAACCTTTTTCATCTCACGGCACACTGACAAGGTTCTAAAATTGTCAAGGCACACCATCAGTTTTTTTTCCAGGTCGCGAAACCGGAAATCCCGTGACGTCACAGATTGCTGGGACTCGGGAGGAGAAATGCAGGCAGTCTGCCCCTGGTGATGTCATGGAAGTGGGGTTCTGACTGCGCATCTGCGCAGCACTTCCCGTCATTTTCTTGTGGCTTACTGATGCGGCACACCTGAGGACCTTTCGCGGCACACAAATGTGCCGCAGCACAGCAGTTAAAAATCCCTGCCTTAGTCTATCCTTTTTAAAATGGGTATATTTATCCAATTAAGTGGTTGAGAGGATTAATTAATGGGACACTTTCTAACTAATTCAGGCATTTATATGCCCCCTCCCCTTATAGCAGTACAGGAGCACCTTAGTCTTTTACCATATTTACCCTCACAATACCCCTGGAAGGTAGTGATACAATGTCATGCCCATTTTACAAATGGAGAAGCAAGGTACACAGAGGCTAAGAGAATGGGTGAGGTCACACAAGAAGTCTGGAGTGGGACAACGAACTGAATCTATGGCTCCTAAATGAGCACCTTGTTGTCAGGCGTTGGCTGCATGAGTGGTCTTTCAGCATGCCATCCCATCTCTGCTCGGATCACTGACACAGCAGACCTCGATTGAGCTGCCCAATAAATCCACAGACCAGATTCAATAGTGAAAGCACCCAGCCAGGTTTACTGCAGACAAAGCACAGTGCTCGCTCCCTCGATCGATGTGTACAGTTACGCTAGGACATGTATGCTCGTTAGAATGGACCAACTCAGTGAACAGCGGGATTTTCCATCCCCCTTAGGTCAGCCAAAGATGCACCCTCTGAGATACCATTTTATACACTGATACAAACAAGTTAGGTGTTGCCCCTGTGACGTGGTTTGGTTATCACCCTCTGATGTGTTTAATTACCACCCTTTACCTTGTACGTGTTGGTTTGAGCAAAACTTCTCTATCCATCACACTGTCATCCTGACCATATCTAAAAGAAGGGTCAACCTGTTCCTGTTATCTTTGGAGCATGTGCTTGTACCACATTTTATATTGGGGTGCTCTGGTACCACCCTTCTGGAATGTGCTTGCATGAGTGTTTGGTGCCTCATACTTCTTAGGAATGTATATTTGTACAGTACTAGCCCTGTTCCTGCCACTTTCTGTGAACTCGCAAGCAGGTTCACTGCTTGGCTTCTGCTGAACTTGCTTTAGCACAGCAAGGCTCAACTACTTTAATTTGGGCCTCAGACCTCATATGAGGCCTGTTATACTAGGCATCATGTCTCAGGCTTTCACTTTCTGCTGTACACCCTAATTACTGTGCCATCCTTCCTCTCATTCAGGGAGAATGAGAATCATTCCACTGAAGTCCACAGTGCGACACAGATTTACCCCAGCTGAGGGATATAGCTCCATCTTTCTTCAGAACTTTGAGATCTGAGTGTAAGAAATTGTTACTGTAATATTTGAAGTCAACATTTTTCTAAAATAAAATAAAATTGAACAAAATGTTCTCTTTATTGCCAAGACTCTATCTGAAAATGAAAAGCATTGATTATTTTATCTTTTTTTTTCTCTGGCAGATAAGAAGAATCTGGGCAGACAGTAATTCAAAGTATTAGTGTTTTTATGAAGCAATTTATTGCACTTCTGACAATGAGATACTTAGAGATTTGCAGAGATTTGTTGGGGGGTTTACTGGACAAACTCTGGGGAGTCAGTGCAGCAACTTGTTCTTTATGTAGGAAAGTCCCATGCAGTAATGGTTGTAAAGCATTGTACTGGACAGTTAGTGTGTGCAGGAGGGAATGTCGTATGTTCCCAGAATTGCCGTTCACAATCTGACTATCAGAGTAGGAGAAAGGGAGAAGCACAGGAACTGGAAGCAATGTTTAGTGGTTAGAGCACAAATTTCCAGGTTGTGTTCCGAGTTCCACCATTGAACTTCTAGGATGGAAGCTAGCACATCTGATTAAGAGACCTTTAAAAACTAGGGAGTTGGGGGAGATGCCTCCGTGCCTGATTTTAGCATTGAGAGGAAGGAGAATGAAGTAAGAGAGGACACAGCTGTGGGGAGCAGAATGGACATTAAGAGAAAGGGTAGCGTAGATACCAGTCTAATAGGTGATATTGGCAGTGGAATGACTGTGCCAAATCAGGTAAGGAAGGTGTGCGAAGCGAAACAGCAAAAAATTAAGATGTTTGTATACCAATGTGAGGAGCCTGGGTAAAAAATGGAGGAACTAGAGCTACTGGTAGAGGAAGTTGAACCAAATATAGAGATAACAGAAACATGGTAGAATAGTAGTCATGACTTGTATACAAGCATTGAAGGGTATGTGCCATTTAGGAAAGAAATATAAAGGCAAAGGTGGTGGATTAGTATTGTACATCAATTAGATAGACGAAAGAAATTAGAAGTGATGGAATTGATAAGACAGTTTGTCTGAGTAAAAAACGCATGAGGGAAGAAAACTACTAGAGTTTCCCCTGGGATAGTGCTTGGTGGGTGCTCCAGACCACCAGGATCTGATTTGGACATGGAGAGAGATCTCTTTAAGGCTTTTAATGAATACTACTGGGACTTGTGTGATTTTGAGAGACTTTAACTTCTCACATATATACTGGAGGACAAGTGCTAGTAGTAATAATAGGGCTTAGATTTTCCTGGATGTGATAGCTGATGGATTCCTTCACCAAATAGTTATTGACACAAAATGAGCGGATGCCATTTTAGATTTGGTATTGGTGAGTAGTGAAGACCTCAGAGAAGAATTGGCTGTAGGGTTCGAGCAACCATGAGCTAATTCAATTCAAACTAAATGGAAGAATAAACAAAAATAGATCTATGACTAGGTTCTTTGACTTCAAACAGGCTAACTTTAAAAAAAATGAAGGGAATTAGTTGGGGAAGTGGACTGAAAAACTCATGGACCTAAAGGTGGAAGAGGCTTGGAATTACTTCAAGTCAAAGTTGCAGGAACTATCTGAAGCCTGCATCCCAAGGAAGGAGTAGAAATTCATAGGCAAGAGTTGTAGACCAAGCTGCATGAGTAAGAGAAAGCAGAAAGCCTACAAGGTGTGGAAAATGGGAGGGATCAGCAAGAAAAGCTACCTCTTGGAGGTCAGAACATGTAGAGATAAAGTGAGAAAGGCTAAAAGCCAAGTAGACCTTGGAAAGGGAATTAAAACCAATAGTAAAAGGTTCTATAGCCATATAAATAGGAAGAAAACAAAGAAAGAAGAAGTGGGATCACTGAGCACTGAGGATGGGGTGGAGGTTAAGGATAATGTAGGCATGGCCGAATATCTAAACAAATACTTTTCCTCCATTTTTAATGAGGCTAATGATGATCTTGGGGATAGTGGCTAATGGGAATGAGGATATGGAAGTAGAAACTACCACATCTGAGGTAGAAGCCAAACTTGAACAGCTTAATGGGACTAAATTGGGGGGAGGAGGGAGGTGGATAATCTCCATCCAAGAATATTAAAGTAACTAGCACATTAAATTGCAAGCACATTTGCAAGGATTTTTAATGAATCTATAAATTCAAGGGCTTTACCATATTATTAGAAAATTGCTAACCAAGTTCCTATTTTTAAGAAAGGGAAAAATAAGTGATCTGAGTAACTACAAGCCTGTTAGTTTGACTTTAGTAGTATGCAAAGTTGCAAAAAAAATTGAAAGGGAAAGTAGTTAAGGACATTGAGGATAACGGTAATTGGGATAAAATACAACATGGCTTTACAAAGGGTAGATCATGCTAGACCAACCTGATCTCCTTTTTTGAAAAGATAACAGATTTTTTAGACAAAGGGAAAGCAGTGGATCTAATTTACCTAGATTTCAGTAAGGCGTTTGATATGGTTCCACATGGAGAATTATTAGTTAAATTGGAAAAGATGGGGATTAATATGAAAACTGAAAGGTGGATATGGAACTGGTTAAAGGGGAGACTACAATGGGTCATAGTGAAAGGTGAACTGTCAGGCTGGAGGGAGTTACTAGTGGAGTTCCTCAGGAATTGGTCTTGGGACTGATCTTTTTTAACCTTTTTATTACTGACCTTGGCACCAAAAGTGGGAATGTGCTAATAAAGTTTGCAGATGACAAAAAGTTGGGAGGTATTGCCAATACAGCGAAGGATCGAGATATCATACAGAAAGATCTGGATGACCTTGTAAACTGAAGTAATAGAAATACGATGAAATTTAATAGTGGAATGTGCAAGGCTATGCATTTAGGGACTTATAAGAATTTCTGCTATAAATTGGGGATACATCAGCTGTTTGTTTCTAGCCTTTGTTTACAGGTGTTTACAACAGATGTTTACAAACTGAGCTTGATAAATTTATGGAGGGGACGGGACAATGAGGGGATGAGTCTATGAGACTGGGTGGGGGCTCATGGGCAATTCTCTGAGCCTCTTTATGCCCCAGCTCACTTCCGTGTGGAGACTGTCCTTCAAATACAGCATTGCACCTAGAAAAATGGAGTCTCAATCTCTGACTAGACACCTGTGGTGTTACTGTATTACAAAGATACAATAAGATATACTAATGTTTAGCTTCTTCTCAGGCATGTCTCAGGCTTGACTAACTCATGTATAAAGGACTTGGAGGTCATTGGTTGATCGGTGCCATGCAAATGAAAAAATTTGCCATTAAATGTGTTACCGATTGTTTAGTGTTCTGGCCACAGTGAAGTCAATGGTAAAACTCCCAATGGCAATACCTCAGGGGAGGCTCTCTTTCAAAACTGAAGCAAGCTTTATAGCTCACCACCCTCCACCCTCATTATACTCCAGCGAACTAACAACCAATCTCAGTGACTGACCATCACAATTACACTATTCATGACATTATGTAAGTCTCTCTTACAATCTGGTTTCAAAGTGGGTGAGATAGCTTCTTTTTTGGACCAACTTCTCAACTTCATGAACCAACCGTTCAAGCCACTCATAGTGCTTCTTCACCTTTCCCAGACCCGAAGAAGAGTTTTGTGTGGTGTAAAAGCTTGTCTCTCTCACCAAAAGAAGCTGGTCCAATAAAAGGTGTTACCTCACCCACCTTGTTTCTCTAATATCCTGGGGCCAACATAGCTACAACTACACTGCATACCAGACTGTAAGTTGATTAGGGCAGGGACAATGTCTTCTTTTATTCCCAAAAGCTCATAGTGCACTAATGGACATTAATAAAAATAATTATTTTGTCCCTACTAGAGCTGGGTGAAACTTTTTAAGAAAAATGTTCCAGCAAAAAATATAGCCTTGGCAATACTGAAACATTGTGAATTCATGTCTGTTTTGCTGGATTTTTATGTTCAAAAAACTTTGAAAAAAAAATAAAGTTCAAGAAAATCTGAGTTTCATTTTGACATTTCCAAAATATAACATATTGGTTTGAAGCAAATTTGTTTTTCAAAATATGTCTACATTTTGTTTAAAAAGCCAATCAAAACATTTAAAATGGTTGAAGTTGAAATTTCAATGTTTCAATTTTGTTACAACAAAACCTTTTGTTCCACTCAAAATAATTTTTTGTCCATTCCATTTGCCAATTATTTCTTTAAAATTCATATTCAGGTTGACCCAAAATTCCTCCCGCTGCCATTTTTGAAATTGCCAGTGAACTGAAAAATACATTATTTGCACCACTTGCACCTCTACAGTATAAGGCTTACACTAAAAGAGGGCATACAAACAAAGGGAAAGAGGCCTGGGAACCATTAAGAACAAGAAGCACAAGAGACAAATACTGCCAGAGAATCCTGATTGCTTTTTTGGGGAATAAATTACAAAATGAGTAGATGAAGAAAATTAATTCAAAGTGACAAGAATATGAATATTGTCCTACAGAGTGAAAATTGCCTGAACATCTGTAAACAAAGGCTAGAAACAAACAGTGATGTATCAAGTTGAGGAGAAGGTGTGTAATGGGGATTTGCGCAAGGTATGTGCTTATTTAACGTCTTCATTAATGATTTAGGAAAAAGCGTAAGCATCACATTCATGATTTTTTTCAGGGGATGCTAAATTGGGATGTACTCAGAACACCAGTGAGGAAAGAGAAAAAATAAGGGATTGTGAGAGATTAAATGTATGCAAAGAGAACAACAAGGGATTCAGTCTGCGAACAGTCAGGGTAATACTGCTAGAGAAAAATAATTCAATGGGAGGGAGAAACCTATAAGGATTCTTGTTTGCAATAGTGGAAAGCAAATTAAACCTATGTTTACCACAGCATATTGTGGCAAACGGCCGGCTTCTCCCTAGCAGGTCTCGCACTTTTGTCTCTCATAGTGGGCCAGGGTGTCGCCGGTAACCCCGTTTTCCCAGGGAGGGGGGTAGGGACCCGGCCCGCCCGCTCCTCTGGGTCCCAGCCCAGGGGCCCTCTGAGTAGCAGCTATGTGCTGCTGGCACCTTACTTGCAGCTGCAGGCTTTTCCCCTGGGCTACTCTCCCCCCTCTGCCTTTCTGGCTTCTTGAGCCCAGTACCTTCTTCAGGACTCCACCTCTCTCCCACACACCGCTGTACTCCGTTCTGTTCTCCTCCACGACTCCACACACCACTGTGCTCCGTTCTGTTCTCCTCCATGACTCCACACACCGCTGTACTCCGTTCTGTTCTCCTCCACTTCACACACTCCTCTGCTCACCACACACCTACTCCTTCAACTCCACACTGTCTCTCAAGAGTAGAGGGTTTTTATAGGTACCTGAGTTGGGGCCTTAATTGGTGTCATCTGACTCTAATTACCCTTTGGCTAGTCTACGGGGAATAAAGCCTGGAGCATTCTAGCACTTACATAGTGCCCTTCTAGAACTTTCCCAGTGCCCTTTGCCCTTGCTATACCACAATATGGAAGCAACAAAAGGCCATTGTGATGTTTGGTGACTTTGGTGGGGTGCTCTACTCACTGCTAAAATGGAGCCTCCTCCCAGACATTGAGGATTAGCTTTGCAAGGTCAACGCTCCTTCCCACATTTGCACACTGTCTCTCTCCCTCTCTCTCAGTCTGCAGCCCATCTCTAGCACTGCAAGCTACTGCTTCCTCTTTGTAACTCAGCCCTCCAGCCAGATCACTGTACACCTTTTCCACTTCCAAGGGAATTCATTGCCTCATTGACACTAATTCTGCCTTAGGCAGTCTTCCCACTTGCTGCCCCCCCGGTGTCACATCCTCTGGCAGGGGAACCCAACCCATCTTCTACTCTGGATTCTGGCTCGGGTTAGCAGCCAAGGTCTGTTTCTTTCTAGACTTACTGCTTTTCTCTGAGCCCTTTCCTTATCATGTTGCACTCTCTCCCTCCTCTGGCACTGCCAGACTCTGAACTCCCTCCTCCCTGGAGTAACTGTAGCCTACCTATCCCCACAGCCTCCTCCCTTCTCCCAGGGAATGACTGCGGACTTCTCCTCTGCTGCTAATGTCCTGTCTTTATAAATTCAGTCTAACATGTTTCTCCTCAACTGGGCTTCCTCACTCAGTTAGGGGAATACTTTGCCACGTGATCCCCCTCAGCTGTTTCCTCTCTGGTTACTAAGTCCCCTTCCTAATCTACATTAACCCTTTCCGGGCAAATGTGGGTTGAATACCCCATTCCAGTGGCATATGCAGAAACCTCATGTCATATGGCATTGAGCTAATACTAGCTTTCTCTATACAACTCTGGTATACTACACCTGAGACAGTATGCTCATTTCTGGGCACCACATTACCGGAAAGATCCTGATTTAAGAGTAACAAAAATTATTAAAGAAAGATTTACAAAGAAAGACTGACGCGACATCCATTCAGCTGGGAAAAGTGATGACTATAAGGGTGTATATGTGAGGAAGAACCTGAGAACAGTCTACAACTACCACAAAGGTGTTTAAACCTTAAGAAGCAAGAGGAATAATTTAAAATGGGGCAAATGGTCAAGCTTAGGAGTAATGGGGTGAAATTCAGAAAGAGAAAGTTGAAGCTAAATGAAAGACCATAGGAATTGCCAAAATAGATCAGATTTATCGAGATCTAGGATCCTGTCTTTACAGTGGCTAGCACCAAATGCGCCAGATAAGTGGACAGATGTGTCTCTATTAAAAGTCCCCAACCATGAGATCTATTAGATTGTGAATAATCTCCTAAAAGAAACAGTGGAAGTTTTATCATTTGGGACATTCAAACCTAGACGGGACAATACACAAGGTCACTGTATTATCTGTATACCAGTGATTTTGCATCATACCCATTACTTTAGTATCTGAGCACTTACACTATTTGGAACAAAGCTTGACTGACTATATGTCACCTTTCCTATCCCTAAGGTCTATAATACTCTGATTTATATACCTATTCAAGGCTTTTATTCTTGCTATGTGTACAATTCATCCTAGTTATCCATTCAATACCCCATCCATCTGGACTTTGTCTCCCCACCTTTTGTAATGTGTGGGATTATTTTAATCTTTGGCAGAGACTGATGGATCCTAAATACTTGTAAAGTCATTACTTAACATAACACAACTGATAAGTGTTCAGTTGCTTTGGAATATAAGCTTTCAGTCTTACTCCTTCCTGGCTGTTCCTGAGAGCCTGTAGGCAAAGTCACAGCTCCGCAGAAGTATGAATTGGAATTAGCCCCCAGTACAAAATCCCTAACAATAATATTGGTCAAGTTCAAGGAGGGATAAAGAGCCTAATCCTTTGGCCAATGATTTCACTGGAAATTGGACTGGGTCATAAATCTTTGCCTCCTCATCAAGGAGATCCAGAATTCACTGATGTCAAAAGGAGGACTCCCATTGGCATTGATAATGGATTTTGGATCAGTCCCCAAGTTCTGTGAAAAAAAAGAACAACAAATAAACATCCCTGAATGCTGAAGCATAGTAGCTGTTGTGTTTCGAGGCATTGGTGGCTCCTGTTGATCTAAACCTTATCTTAAAACAACAAAACGTCTACCCTACAGCCAGTTTTCTTCCTCTCACGGCCTCAGTGTTACTAATCAAACTACATTCTCAGTACTGGCTTTAAACGCACTTGTCTCTAAACTGCTTTTTCTCTTTCTTACCTACCTGTCTAAAATTACTTTTCTGTCTGTGCTGATTTATTTCCCCCTTTTAGCTCAAGTACTTATCTTCCTTTCTGCTTCTGGGCAGGCACTTTTTCTTCTCGCCTGCTCCTTTTAAGTGTTTTGCAGACTTTCTGCATGAATCCTTACTTCTCCCCTCCAGATTCTTTCTTCACTTGGGCTCAGGCCGCTTCCCTCCCACTCCTCAGTAGTCTAGGATCCTGAATGCATCCTTCTCCCGTCACCTTCCAGTCACAAGGATGGAACTGCACCTCCAGTTGCTCTTCTGACCCTCCAAAAGTTAGAGAAGCAGTTGCTCCCAGTAGATAAAATAGGCTTTATGCATCTTTGCCTCAAACATAGGCCACATGTCAAATCTTGAAGAGAAATTGCCTGAAGGTGAAGAAAGCTAGGCTCTTGAAGAATCTTCTGAGGGGTGTCTTGGCATCTCCTTTTATTGAGACATTTAAAGCTAAGTTGGAAAAGCATTAGGAAATAAACTGCAGGGCACAATCCAATGCCTGAAAGGGTGTGTGGATTTAAGGGATGGACTAAATCACCTATTCTATTTCTAAATTCCATGCATCTATGATACCCCAGGATGACTTGCCCTTCCAGACAAAATCCCACATGAACTGGTACAGGGAGAATATAAGAATAAAAAAAATCTCAGCAGATACCTTCCACCTGCATTGTAAATAGGGTAGTGTTGTTCACTGACACCTAGTTTGCTGCCATTCTGTACACTCCATTTGGGACTTCAGAGTCAGACCAGGGACACAACGTAGGGCTTTCTGCCTCAAGACTACAGGCATTGAACTAAAGAGCAGTCTTTCCTGACTCAGTAGTATAGAGACTATGACACACAGGTGAACAGCTCTCATTATGCCCAGTCTAGGCACACACTTGAGTTCTATCCCAGTTGCTCCTGTAAAGTGTCTTGTGTACTATGGAGGCAAGTCTGAAATCCTAGTGGGGCACTGAATTGTTACGGTGTGCACTTGTATCTTTTAGCTTTCGTGTGTGGAGAGAACCATAATGCCACCAAGTTGAAAGGTACTGCGAGGGTCCTCTAGGCTAACCCTTTGCCAACCTGCTGGACCCCTGTGTTTCCCACAATCACAACTAATAAAGGCTCTCATCAGCCCAGTGAAATAGGGAAGCATAATCACAGATGGGTAAAATGAGGCACAGAGGATTTGTCTTTACACCAAAGCGAGAGCAGGCCTCCTAGCCCATGTAGACAGACATGCATTAGCTCTGCTCAGGCAAGTGTGCTAAAAATAGCAATGTGACTATTAAAGCATGGCTAGTGGTTTGAGTAAAATTTCTCCCAAACCCTTGGGTCCGTACTTGGGTGGCTAGC
Organism: Mesoclemmys tuberculata; assembly: GCA_007922155.1. NCBI lineage: Eukaryota > Metazoa > Chordata > Testudines > Chelidae > Mesoclemmys > Mesoclemmys tuberculata. The sequence goes on along the minus strand of ML675629.1, from coordinate 7,030,749 downwards.
CCATCACCACCTGTGCCACCACATCCATATAATAGAATCATAAAATCCTAGAAGATTAGGGATGGAAGGGATCTCAGGAAATCATCTAGTCCAACTCCCTGCTCAAAGCAGGACCAACTCCAACTAAATTATCCCAGCCCGGGCTTTATCAAGCCAGGCTTTAAAAACCTCAAAGGATGGAGATTCCACCATCTCCCTAGGTAACCCATCCAGTGCTTCACCACCCTCCTAGTGAAAATGCTTTTCCTAATATCCAACCTAGACCTCCCCCATTGCAACTTGAGCCATTGCTCCTTGTTTTGTCATCTGCTAAATTTAGTGCACTAGCTCGAGAAGAGCTAGTACTTTTGTCTCCCCAGGCTGCTAGTGGAGGGGAGGCAAGCTCCAAGCTGCAATGTAGGCATACCCAAAGCGTTTAAGTGACTTACTAGAGATGATATGGTGCATCAGTAACAGAACCCAAGAGCTGCAATCACATGATTTCATCACCAGAAACCTTCTTGAAAAGGTGAACGATTATATTACACAGAAGTTAGGAAGAAACTTTCCCTAAAGACCGGTTGTTCCATAATTGCCCACTACAGGGTTGCTTGCACGTTCTTAAGAAATTTCTGGTACTTGTCATTGTCGGAAGCACAACACTGGACTAGATGGACTGGTAGCTTGATCCAGTACAGCAGTTTCTATGGTTCTCTGAGTGCACTGAATACTTGGAAAGTTTGGGATGGAAGTTTTTCCTATAATGCGCACGCTCAATGTAACAGTGTGTTCTGAACATACCAACGGGTCAACAGAAGGCAGATAGCAATTGCCCTTTGTGTCACCATTTTGTGGCTGCTCCGGAATTGAAGCAGAAGTTTACTTTGTAGAAAAAAGCCACAGCTAAGTTGCAGAATGCTGCTGGCCATGTGATGTTACCCTATTCGTCCATGGGCAGAAGTCATTTTCTCCCGTGCCTATATTTGATTTCAATTAACCGAAGACAGCTTGCTTAATCTTTCCCAAAAGTTGATATGGTGTACACCTGCCAATTCCCCTTATAAATTATGTATAAAATCCACAACAGCAGTCTCTCTTTGGAACTCACAGCAAAATCCAATTTCTCTTTTAGCTTATTTTTTTTCATGGTTCTTGGGATATTCATTTAATATTTTCTGCTCGCTTTTATAAATGTCTTATTTATTCAAGCTCTTCACAGAGGAAAGTAATGCCATGCATTGCTGATTTTATTACTTTGGACAGTTTACAATATCTCTTCACAACATAACATGTTAATTGATATTAAAATTTCTATAAATTTGAACCATGCCTTCATACTGTACATACTGATGCCGAAGAGACTTATTGAAATGTCCTTTACAGCCCTGTTAGAGTTCCTCTACATATACACCTTTTCAGGGGGTTCTTTTAAGTAGAAATGTGAGAACAATAAACTTCCCACCATCCAGACACCCTGTTGACTCGTGACTTTGCTAAGTGGTGTCTTGTAGGGTCCAAGTCAGACACTTGATCTAAGTCTAATACTGTCATTCTGTTATAGGTAGGGGTATCCATTCAATAGATTCATAAATTCAGACATTCGAAGGCCAGAAGGGACCATTGTGATCATCTAGTATGAACTCCTGTATAACACAGGCCATAGACCTTCCCCAGAATAATTCCTAGAGCAGAGCTTTCAGAACAAACATCCAAACTTGGTTTAAAAATTGCCAGTGATGGAGAACCACCATGACCTTTGTAAGTTGTTCCAATGGGTACGGTAATTGCCTGCAGTATTGCAATTCACTACTTGTGTGCAATGTCAACTGTGGTCCCCAATGGGATGAAATGTCTCCGACATGCTCCAGTGTTGATCAGTTTGTACTTGTCATTTAGAAGTTGGGCTGAAAAGAAGAAGTTTGTGACTAGTGATTCACAGTGGTGATTCTCTTACCTCAAATGCCAACAGAATATATGTGTGGAGGAGGAAATAGTCTGTTCTCTTCCACCCACCCCTCGTGCACAGTAAGTGGTGATATTTTTGGATGCCATTATGGTACATAGAATCCAAAACTTTGGTTGAGCACAGGGTCGTTGGAACACTTTCTATAGTGAGGGTGCTGAAAGCAGAAACCATGTATTTGGTTGTTATTAGGACTCCAAGCCATGGGGTGCTGCTGCTCTCCGAGGACACTAGTTCCAGCACCCTGATGAGCATGCCTACATACTGAGGAACAACGTGGTTTTCAAACATCATAGTGAAATGATATCTCTACTTATTGTTATTACTGCAGCACTTACAGGCTCCAACTAATACTGGAGCCCCACTGTGCAGATAAAGTTAGAGTTGGCCCTTGCCTTGAAGTGCTTACTATCTAAACAGATAACACAGACCTATGATAAAGGGTTATAATACGCAGTCAGAGCAAAGCATGATGGTTTGCAAACTTAATGGAAGTTCTGTTAAGGTGTTGTTTGCTTGTTTTTATTCATATAACTTTTGAATGGGGTTTTGTTTATTTTACATTTGATTATATCTGTGTAATGGCAAGGGGTTAGCTAAAAATCCAAACACATGAAGGGTATCAGCTCCCCCAATCCCATTCCCTTTTGTGTGTGTATGCGTCTTTTTTTTTTTGGACCATCAGTCCAAATTGGTGCACCCTGTCAAGGAAACATTCCAGGACTCAACATTTGTCCAAGGCAGCTGAAAAAGTCAATGAGAAGTTCTGCTTCTACATAGTTGGAGTGTCTGAGTTTCTCATTTGCATGGTATTACCTGAGAAAGACTTTTTCCAGTGGATACTGCAGGGTTAGTCCAACTTGTGATGCATGCTCTGAACACCAAAATGTGCTTTACAAGTGAGAACGGAGGAAGGCAGTTCCAATATTCAGCTTCTACACCTTCTCTTAAGAGGGTTTTCGATTTAATTAAAACTCTATTTTATCCATGAGCATTGTATTGGTTCTAACACCTTTCTGCCAGTGTTAACTCATAGAATGGCCTTTCCCTTTCTTATTTCACGGATTTGCTTTCTCCATTTGTTCCTTGTTGACCTAGGAAATTGCTGAAAACGGGGCTTCTCACTGCCCATAAATATCATTGGTCATACTATATGATTATTAAGTCCTTATTGGTGTGGTTTCCTGACTTTGGAACCCTTTGAAAATTAAAGCACACAATTTGAAAAAGCCTTTTTTTATTCTGTTTCGGCTCCCATCTACAGTACAATTTAAGTGCAACTGATTTGTATTTTTGGAGGCATCTCACTCATGCAGAGCATTCTGAGTCAGAAATTCTGTGCTAATTTCCCACCTTTGCAATTCTTTGTCTATTATTTAACCTGTCTCAAAGTTAGGTTATCTGCTTGTGGTCCAAAAAAAAAGAAAAAGAAAAAGATGCGTATTCAAATGTATACACGCACAAAAGGGAATGGGATTGGGGGAGCTGATACCCTTCATCCCGACATCCAGTCCCAGCATCTGGCAGTAAGAGTTTAGGTATCTTTGTTAACTACCATTGATAAACCTATCCTCCATGAATTTATCTCATTCTTTTTTGAACCCAGTTGTATATTTAGCCTTCACAACATCCCTGGACAATGAGTTTCTCAGTTGACTATGCATTGTGTGAAGAAGTACTTCCTTATGTTTCTTTTAATCCTGTTGCCTATTAATTTAATTAATTTCATTGGGCGATCCCTAGTTTTTGTGCTATGTGAAGGGGTAAATAACACGTTCTTATTCACTTTCTCCACACCGTTCATGATTTTACAGACCTCTGTCATATCCCCATTTAGTATCTCTTTTTTAACTGGTCCAGTCCCAGTCTTTTTAAATCTTTGTTCAGATGGAAGCTGTTCCATACTTCCAATCATTTCTGTAGCCCTTCTTTGTACTTTTCCCAATTCTCATATATATCTTCTTTGAGATGAGGTAACCAGAACTGGCTTCAGTATTCAAAGTGTGGGCATATCATGAATTCATATAGTGGCATTATGATATTTATTGTTTTATTATCTATTCCTTTCCTAATGGTTTCTAACATTCCACTAGCTTTTTTGAGTGCCGCTGCACGCTAAGTGGATGTTTTCAGAGAACTATCCACAATGACTCCAAGATCTTTTTCTTGAGTGGTAACAACCAATTTAGATCCTATCATTTTGTATGTACAGTTGGGATCATGCTTTCCAATGTACCTTATGTAACATTTATCGCCACTGAAGTTCATCTGCCATTTTGTTGCCTAGTCACCCAATTTTGTGAGATCTCTCTGTAACTCTTTTCAGTCTCCTTTGGACTTAACTGTCTTGAGTAATATTGTATCACCTGAAAACTTTGCCACCTTGCTGTTTACCCCCTTTTCCAAATCATTTATGAATGTGTTGAACAGCACTGGTCCCAGTAAAGATCCCGCTATTTACCTCTCTCTTTCTGAAAACTGACCATTTAACATTATTCTTTGTTTCCTATCTTTTAGCCAGTTACTGATCCATGATAGAACCTTCCCTCTTATCCCCTGACTACTTACTTTGCTTGAGAGTCATTGGTGAGTGAGCTTGTCAAAGGCTTTCTGAAATTTCAAGTATGCTATATCCACTGGATCACCTTTGTCTATAAGTTTGTTAACCAACTCAAAGAATTCTAATGGATTGGTGAGACATGATTTCCCTTTACAGAAGCCATCTTGACTCTTCCCCAACAAATCGTGTTCATGTATTTGTCTCATAATTCCATTCTTTACTATAGTTTCAATCAATTTGTACTGTAATTTTCAGGATTGCTTCTGGAGCCTTTAAAAAAAAACTTGATGTTACATTAGCTATCTTCTAGTCATCTGATACTGAGGCTGATTTAAGGCATAGGTTACATATCACAGTCAATAGTTCTGCAATTTCATATATGAGTTCCTTCAGAACTCTTGGGTGAATATCATCTGGTCCTCTTGTGACTGCTCTTTTTAGTTATACAGGTGGTCAGACGAGATTATCATAGAATCAGAGAATATTAGAGTTGGAAGGGACCTCAGGAGGTCATCTAGTCCAATCCCCTGCTCAAAGCAGGACTAACTTCAGCTAAATAATCCCAGCCAGGGTCTTGTCAAGACACATCTTAAAAATCTCTAAAGATGAAGATTCCACCTCCCTAGGTAACCCATTCCAGTGCCTCACTACTCTCCCAGTGAAAATTTTTTTCCTAATGTCCAACCTAGACCTCCCCCATTGCATCGTGAGACTGTTGTTCCTTGTTCTGTCATCTACTACCATTGAGAACAGACTAGCTTCATCCTCCCTGGAACCCCCTTTCAGGTAGTTAAAGGTTGCTATCAAATCTCCCCATCATTCTTCTCTTGTGCAGACTAAACAAGCCTAGTTCCCTCAGCCTCTCCTCATAAGTCTTGTGCTCCAGTCCCTAATCATTTTTGTTGCCCTCCGCTGGACTCTCTCCAACTTTTCCACATCTTTTTTTGTAGTGGGGGGACCAAAACTGGACAGAATACTCCAAATGTGGCCTCACCAATGCTGAATAGAGGGGAATAATCACTTCCCGCGATCTGCTGGCAATGTTCTTACTAATGCCGCCAATTATGCCATTAGCCTTCTTGGCAATCAGGCACACTGCTGACTCATACCCAGCTTCTTAACCACTGTAACCCCCAGGTCTTTTTCTGCAGAACTGCTGCCTAGCTTGTCGGTCCCCAGTCTGTAGCTGTGCATGGGATTCTTCCATCCTAAGTGCAGAACTCTGCACTTATCCTTGTTGAACTCATCAGTTTTCTTTTGGCCCAATCCTCCAATTTATTTTGGTCCTTCTGTATCCTATCCCTACCTTCCAGGGTATCTACAATGCCCCCTACCTTCATGTCATCTGCAAACTTGCTGAGGGTGCAATCTACCCCATCCTACAGATCATTAATGAAGATATTGAACAAAACACAGTGGTCCCTTCTAGCTTTACAATTTATTAATCTATGAATTTTGTAATGGTGGTCAGACTTTGGATTTATCTAATCGCCTCTGAAAGTTCACACTAGATCACCTCAACTCCTTTATCCCCAGCTTTCATTTCTTTAGTACTTGGCTTTGTGATCTGCTTTGTCCCAGAGAAACATGTTTTTGTGGTGATAGGGTTTCTTATGTAACTCAAATCTGATTGATTTGTTTAATATCAGGACCAAGGCCTTAAACTGGCAGCAGAAGCATACTAGGAACCAGTGGGGACTCCAGAGCAAAGGACTGATTTGTGCACAAGAGCCTAAGTGATGGAAGTTAAGTGTTATCTGACAGTGATGGTATAGGTATACTTGGCCCTGCCTTAGCACGGGGAGATGGACTAGATAACCTCTCAAGATCCCTTTCAGGCCTACATTTCTATGATCATTTTGAGGCCAAATCCAGGACTAAATAGACTGGTTACAATTTTTCCAATTTATATATATTAAATGGCTTTAAAATAATTTTTTTCATTTTTTGCAAAAATATTCTATGCATTTTATCTAATATTAAAATTAAAACTAAGAACAACATTTGTATCAAAAGCATTATAGAAACAGTATCAAAAGATACATTTTTGATCATATATTAAAATAAAAATATCAGAAAATAACTGGAAAAGGTTCTATTTTGTTCACTTTGAAACAAAACCTTTGAAATTTCTTAAAATTTTTAGAAACTATTTCTCCATCTTGACCAGGTCTAGCAGTGAGCCAGTGCTCTAGGAAAGTGTTAGGAGACCCTCTGCTCCCTTTTGGAGGAGATCTACACCAATGCACTTAGAGTCATTAGAAATCCCATGACAGTCTCTGCAAGACCAGGTGTATCTTTTAACCCTTTGTGACAGGACAATATTTCAGTGGGGGTAAATAAGATAGTGGAGATTAAAGCAATATTGAAATGATTGCAAACATTGCCAAACAGAAATTAATTTTCAAATAAGAACAAACATTTGAAAATTCCACTGTTCCCATTTGTTCCCCCAGCCCCATTTGTAGCAACTTCAATTAGTGTCTTGCATCTTTGTTCCTTGCTATTAAACATTTGCTGTGTGTCATTCCAGTAGTGGCTGCCTTTCCTGGGGGGATGGAGGGATAACAATGCCAAGCTTTTATGGAACATATTGTATCCATAAGTGCAAAAGCATTTCACAAAGGAAGCAAATATCATTATGATCTTTTTATACATAGAAAATCACATTGTTCAAGGTCATGCTGTATACTAGTGGCAGATTCAAGAGTAGAACCCATAGCTCACAAATGTCAGTCCAATGAGCTATCCCCTGGGTCATGCCACCCCTAAGGATGTTTTAGCTGAATACTTGTGCAAAAAACTCAGAGACGAATGTGACTATAAAGTTATAGGATCATAGGATTAGAAGCGACTTCAAGGGTCATCTAGTCCAGTGCTGCTCAATGACCAGTCCATGGACTGCCACAGCTCCCTGAGATCTCCCTGACATGGTGTAGGATGCCTTTCCTTGGTATCAAAAAGGTTGAGTGTCACACTGGTTAGATTGTGGGGGGGGAGGTATTTGTCACATTGGTTAACATTAATATATCAAAATCATAATGATTCATGCAAAATATGCCATGTCAGGTACTGTTAGGAAGGATGTAATGCGCTGAGAAAGATGGCAATACTTATGTTCATGTGTTATATCTGTAATGGAAGTTATGGACATCTTTGATATACGTGTATTTCAAACTGCTTTATAAGACACACCCCGGACAGAGAGGAGGCAGGAAGATAGCCCACTTAATGGCCCATCAAAACCTTTACAGAAGCAAAAGGTCCAGTAAGGAACTAAAGGCATACCTGAAGAGTTACCAGGATTGGCCCATGTGACTCTGGACTCCATTTTAGTTCCTGTAAGTGTCCACAGGACGCATGGCCAGAGGCAGAGGGTATATAAGATCAAGCCACAGAAACCATTTTGTCTTTGTTCCTGTCCAGCTGCAAACACACACCTACCCACCTCTGGATCAATTTATTTTGCAATTGGACTGAAGAACTTAGACCCATCCAGGTACTGGATGTGTATCAAGGGAACCAGACAAGCCTGCAACTCCACATTTCTTTCAGAACCCTGCTGTACATGGACTTACAATCATCTGTATTTATCTGATTTGCTTTGACCCTTTAACATTCCTCTCATATTTTGTTTCTTTCCTTTTACAATAAGCCTTTAGTTTTAGTTACTAAAAGATTGGCTGGCAGCATGGTATTTTGGGTAAGAGACAAACTTATATTGATCTGGTAATGTGGCTGATACTTTGGGATCAGAGAGAATCTTTTTGGTAAAGAGCATAGAGTTTAAATAACTGGTCTCCTTACTGGACCTAGTGGCTGATTGGGAGCCAGAGACTGAAATGCAGTAAAGGGGCTGTGTGTATTTGTATAGTGGCTTCTTGGTAACCCGTGTGTGGAATCAGAAGCACTGGTTGTGGCTGGTTGGGAAGTCTGATTTCAGTGTCACCCACCAGAGCTGGGAGAATCTGCTCTTCTCTTACAGCCTGCCTTGATCTTGGCATTATCAGGTGGCTACCCTGGGCACAGTAGAGGAGTCGGTCCCTGGTATCACAAAGGTTGAGAAACACTGATCTAGTTTAACCCACTGGCAAGATACAAAGTTAGTTATGTCTAAACCTGGGTTGTCTAACCCATGGCCCGCAGGCCAGTGTCTGGCCCACCAAAAGCTGCTATCCAGCCTGCCAAGGCAGAGAAGCAGCCCCTCCCTTCCAGCCCCATGCTGGCCAGGTGCAACAGCATGACCCCCTCTTCCCCCAGTTGGCCGAGTGCAACAGAAGGCCCTCCCGCCCCAGGCCCGGTGCCAGCCAGGTGACCTAGCAGTCCCCCTCCCCACTCCAGCGCCTTCCAGCTCACTGCCTCCCCCAAGTGAAAAAAATGTGCAGTGTGGTCCGTAACACAAAAAGGTTGGACAGCTTTCGTCTAAACCACCAAGACAGATGGCTTTCCAGCCGCCCCTTGATAACTCCAGGGCGGGAGTACTGTGACTTAGGCAGTCTGTTCCATTGCCCTACTGTTCTCACAGTGAGGAAGTTTTTCCTGAGGTTCAATCTAAATCTGCCATGCTGTATTTTGAACCCATTGCCTCTTATCCTGCCTTCTATCTTTTTTATGGCAGCCTTTCAACTATTTCATGACCATTGTCATGTCCCCCCTTAATCTCCTTTTTTTGCCAAATGAAACATACGCAGTTCCTTCAGCCTTTGCTCACAGGGCTCCATGCCATCCCTTTGATCCTCCTTCTCACGCGCCTCTGCGTCCTTTCCAGTTTCTCCACATCCTTTCTACACACTGGTGACCCAAACTGATCCCAGTACTCCAGATGAGGCCTAGTCACTGCTGAGTAGAGAGGTACCATCACCTCCCATCCTGCCTCTGTTAATGTAACCCAAAATTGCATTTGCTTTTTTTTGCAACAGCATCGCAGTGCTGACTCAATACACTATAGTACACTCCTCAGCTATAACATTTGTGATTATTAAAGGCCTTCAATTTTATGAAGGTGCTGGAGTGTCGTAAGAAATGTGCTGCCGTTAGAGAAACATAGGAGTGCAGTGCTGCAAATATCGCCACATCAACCAACTCCTCTCCCTAAATTTATTTAATGCGTTGAACAAATACACATCTTCCCTTCACTGCACTTTCTCAGGGGAGAAAGGGAGGACGTGCTCATCTCACAGCTGGACTATGTGGGACCCACAGCGTCATGAACACTTTCCATATTGTTCTCCGGGTCAGGTGAAATATCCTAGAAATGAGTTTATAACCTCCCAAAGAGTTCCTATAGCGAGTAATATCCTGGTGCACTGCTGTTTCTTTATGAAGGGAAAAATCAGATAGGGCAGATGAAGCAGGGAGTCTCGGGGTATGCCCGCTTACCTGCTGGAACACAGCAAGCTGAATAAGCTGAGGCACTCACAAACCCTACAATATCAACAATGCTGCTTTAGGCAAAGGATGTTTACTGATCTGCAAACTGTGTTGCATGGGGGAGGATGTACTACTCGCACTTGGGATGTTTGCAGAGTACATGGAAAAGCCACTAGCTGAGTGTAACCAAGTGTGTATTTCTCTCCCGTCTCTATCCTGGGAATGTCTGATCAGATAATTCCTTCATTCCTTTGGTCTGGTGAAGCTCTCCCTTTCAGGCACATCATGCAGGTTAGATATGATTTTTACAGACAGGCACCCCACCTTTTGCCAGGTTTTGCCACTGCAAACTGAACTTGTTCCCGCTAATGGAGGGGAAGCTGGAATGTACAGCCAAGGAACATACAGAGCACATTACAGCAGCATCAAGCCTTGCTTGGCGGGAACAGCGCAGCGGTTGGTTTCAGCAGTCCTCTGCTCAGTGAAGAGGGGCAGTGATGTTTCATGAGGAGCCGCTCATTTGCTGCAAGCAGCCCCCAGCCCCAAGGTGTGTTCTTCAAGTAATAACTAGCATGTGCAATCGGGTTAAAATGGAGTTGCGTTTATGTAAATGTCAGCATCTTGCTCTACAGATCTGCTCCCTGTGGGCCCAATGCATCATTGCTCTGTGGCTGTATCACACCGGCTGGAGGCCATAAATCAGGCCTCCACCCCCACCCCAACACCTCTTGGGAATACACTGTTGTAATAATGGTCCAACAAAATTACCCTAATTGTGAGCTCAGCTGTGAAGAGTGGGTGAAAGTTCATAAAATGTCACAATAACCTATAACTATAAATGTTGATGAGGAAAGGTACAACTGAAAGACAGAAAGATTGAATTAGTCCAGATAAAAGGGCCTGTTGATACAGCCCAAGGCCTGTGTTAAAATCATGCCTGGGAAAGAACTGAAATTTGGGGCCAGAAACCAATGAACCATAATTAGTGTATCAGAAATTAGGCCTATGGATGAAGAAAATAATGAGGGGATGGGCTATTTCACTTCCTTCTGGAGACCTTAAACAAAGAGACTGGGGAAAAATATGGATGGGTTGATGAACGTGGACGCTGACCGACTGAAAGAAGGGAGAGTGGCAAGCTTTACCATCATGGCTGTCACTTCCACCATGTCCTGGAACTTCAGGCCTTGGCCACCCTAAGCCCGTGTTTGCCGTGATGTTAAACAGGCCGAGGTCTCTGTATATCAAATCCCAAATCTTGTCTAATACTGTTAAATGATGGACAGTTTCACTGTCTTGTTTACACTTTTGGTTCTTTGGGCCCTTTATTCCCTTGAAATGAGTACAAGCAGGAGGCGTTTGAATCACCTTTTCAGCTGTCTTGGCTGCATGGAGGGTTGTGGGGCAAAATGTGAGTAGAACGGAAGCAATGAAGGAGGGAGATGTGTTGAGGCAGAGCTCCGCCCTGGTGATGGTGCACCGCTGCAAACCCCCACAGGGGCCAGTTCACCAGAGGCTTGTTAAGAGCTGATGTAAAGAGCTGCCATTTGCAGGGCACCACAAGCTTCATTGCTCCGACAGAACTTAGGAACTATGCTACCTTTTCCTGAGCACCATTTATGGCACTTTAGCTATTTATGGAGAAATGGGTGGTGCATGGCTGAAAGGATGGTGGGACCTAGAGCTCCTGAACTGTCTGGAGCTCTGTCTTCCCCTCTCTATCCCCGTTCCACTGTGGACACGGTTGCACAAATGAATTGACTTCTGTGCCTTATCCAAACCAGGTCTATAAGGTATAAATGTGTGCATCACGTACAGTGCCTAGCACAGTGCCTATGCTGACACTCCTAACTGTGAACAACAACAATAACTAAAAAGAACACGTACGGCACATTTGCATCACAATATAATTATGAACATGACCATGTAAAGAGGATGAGATCAGTCCAGCATGGGACTCACTCTTAGGTGCCATATAAAGGCTCTGAGTATGCGTGCACAGAATATCTTCCAGAAGTCTCATCAGAATCAGTCTGGGTTGGCTCCTCAAGCAGTCAATAGAAGTGCTTCTTTCACTCCAGTAAAGCTCGAATCCTAAGTGGTCTTAAACACTGCCTTATGGCCAAAACACATTCGCATGTCTGAAAAGGGATAATACTTGCCAAGGAAGTGGTAATTGAGGCCAGGATTCATACAAGTGACTCTAGGCAAGCTGCTTGCCAATTTATCGGGCTAATTCATTAATGTTGCAGCTAGAGATTTATAACATCAGGAAGGGACGCCGGTTAGGGATCACGCTCCAAAGGCTGTCTAATACTGCTGCTGCTCTGCTTGAGTTTAATATATTTTATTTGGTTGGGACTGGTAGGGCGCAGGCCCATTAATAGTTGCCATGGAACTGCAAAAGCAGTCTTGCCAACTCTCACGAGTTTATCACAAGATCACAATATATTGGATTTCGCTAAAGCCTCAGCTCCTGGAGTCAAGTGATTATTTGAGAATCTCAGCTTCCTCTTACCAAAAAAAAAAAAGGGTAAATTTTTAGCCCTCACAATTGGAAACAAAATCTCAAAAACATGACCCTCTAGAGGTTCAGAAAGCAGCAGACAAAACAAGGAAATAGAAGAGCCCCACATTGATTATTTTTAAATGTCAGGATTTTTAAGCCACTTTTATTATTTTCCAGGCCAGATTCATGAACTGGTGCACTGGGGCTGGTAAGACTGGGTCGGGATTTGGATCTGGATCTGCTGCTACTGTTCCCTCTCTGCATGGGTGAAATTCACAAGATTGTCTGCACAAGACTGAATACACTCTCCCTGATCTTTTGATCCTGCTAACGTATGTTGCTAAATGACGCAGGCCAGGATGAAATGCTATTCTACATCAACCTCAGTCCTCCTGTTTAATGCCAAGCTGCAAACAAACAAACCCTTCATAATTTACTCCCATTCTCACTTAGGTCTCTGGGTGGGGATGATAGATGGCAGCAGACTTTTCATACACATTGGAGACTGCAGAGGAAGTGTTCAGGAAATACTGCTAAGATGCCACTTTGATTTTTCAGATGTGCATGAGAGTGTACGTTTGAAGAAGATGAGGTATGTATTGTAGTTTGGTACATGCTGGAGACAGAAGCAAAAGCGTTGTGCAGTATATTGTCCTCAGAGTTGAAGGCAATATGAAGGTGGAAAGGAATGCAGGAGGCTTTCCCCTTCACTTCTTATTTCTGTTCTTTTAAGGTTTTGTGTGGAGCAGTTATGTTTTGCCACCACCCCAGTTGCCATTAAAGTTTGGGTTTTTTTTAATTTGGTGATATGGACATGTGCAGTTTGTAAGTCACACTTAAACATAGCGGAGTTAAAAAAAAAAAAAAGACAAAGTCTCAGTTGAGCAGAACAATAGAAAGTCATGGAATCAGTGGCTTCCCTGAACTCTATAGCAAACATATTGCCACGGTGATCACATAAAATTACGGTGCTTAGGGATTTAGAACATGCCACCATGAATACAGCTATGCACAGGTGAAAAGGCAGACACATATCGCCTCAGCCCTGTACGGATGCAGTGGTTAAGGTACCCCCCACCCTAAAAGTTAGGTAACTTTGGTTCAGTCATCTACTCTGCCCCAAGCTTCCTATCTGATGCTGGACAAATCATTTGATTTCTTTGCACCTCAATTCCCATTCTACAGAACAGGGATAACAGGGCTTGCCTTACTCAGAATGGTCCTTCGAGGTTCAACACATTAAGATCCGGAGGAGCTCAGCTACAATGATATCAGGTGTCATATAAATACCTTTGATGGAGACAGATGAGCTGCAACTTCTGTTGCAGGATTAAACTACCTGAGTTCTTGGCCAGCCCTCTCTTATCACATATAAACTTTGCAGAAAAGTGGCCAATGTAGCATATAAATAACAGAGAATATTTCCAAACTCCCTAGATAGCAACTTTGAAAATTGAGCCCTAAAGCCTCAGTCCTGCATCTAATTTACACAGAGCCCCAGAGAAATCAAGGGGAGTCTGCCCACAAGGATCCAGTTTCAGGATCTGGTCCTAGATATTGTCTTGGTTCTTGAGTGTAATCAGTCCTGAGCATACTTTGAATGAGCTCCCAATTAGCACTCTATCAGCATAGCAGCTTCCCTGCCTATACTTCCTGGGCAAAGTCCCACGACTAATTTTTATAGGTCCACCCTTATCAGGGTGAACTGCTGAGCCTCTCAGGTGCATCCTATAAGAGAGGCAATAAACAGCCTTCCTAGACTCCAGAAAATCAGTGCTAGTGGTTTAAGAAAAATCCCATGGTTCCAGAAAATGAGGCCTACCCTCTGGTCAGTAGTGCTTTAATCTGGGCCTGGTTGTAGTGGATGGATTAAAGTCTTTATTTCAATGTCCAATTAAATCCATGTGATCCACCAGGATTTTCCCTAGCATGGGACATGAATCTGAACTCCATCTGTTGTATTTTGAAGTCAAAATATAGATTCCCTGTGTAAGCTAGATTTACAGAACAGGCACTTTTATCATTCAAACCCTGATTAATTTACTTAAATGTCACTTTTGATTATTTTATCTGTACACAAAAATGATACAGTTTTAGACAGCCTCATTAGTTTTCCCTCACAATTCAAATTAAAAGACCTTTTCTGTGAAAAAGTGGACAATCATCATCTTAATTAAAAAGCTACCTGTAACTCTACCATTCTTTTTTTGTTATACTAAGAAATGTTATCCCCTCCTAAGAAAGGTCAGTGGTGATCAGTAGTTGGATGGAAGAGGACCAGGGCAGCTCTAGTTGCAGCAGAGAATGTTATTAATGATGTAGTAAGTTGCAATCTTAATTGTGGGTCCATGATAAGTAGATGCCCAAGCATGGTACGAGGGGGAATTGTGCCATTGGATGTATTATCATTCAGCTGTGACATAAAATTGAGGTGCTGACCGCCTGTGATAATTAAAAATACTGTAACACTGCTGCAGCAGTAGGGGTGTTAAAGCAATCTTAAGTCCTCAGCAAATGAGGCTAATTAATTTGCCTTTCCAAACTCCCCATGTAATCACACACGGAAACAATGTTCTTTAATTCTTGCCCTAAACTGCCGAGCTGCTGATGTCTGATCTTTTCACGTGTTGCCTAGACAAGACAGACTGGAAATAAATTGCTAGCTAGGTCGATAGGCTGAATGGTGGTGTCATTCACACAGGGGCCTGCAGAATCAGGAGAACTTGGTTTGTCTCTTGGCTCTGCGGTAGATTTCCTGTATGACCTTGGGCAAGTCAGTTAGCCAGTTGTTTCTTCCTAAAACAAAAGAAAGATTATAAGAATTACCTTCTTTCTATGGGTGCTGTGATTCTTAATTCATTTATTTTTAAGCTATTTTAAATCCTTAAATGCCACATGTGGAATCAAACCATTATTAGGAAATGACATTTACTGTAGAGGATAGGTTTATAACTTTGTGGTTACTCAGAAAAAAATATTTCTTACAGCATGCATACTTAGGAAAACCACATTCACTGTTGGGTTTTTTTTAAAATAAAGCATCTCCCCCCCGCCATCCCATCATACTATTTGAGGGTAGTAACTTGCTGTCTATTTTTGTTAGACCTCTGTAGGAAAAAAAGTAATTAATATTTTAGAAGGTTTCCTTGTAAAATAAAGGTTAAATCAGGAGGAAAATATAAATAAATTATTCTGATCTTGTTCTTGAAAAGCTAGCCCCATGTAAATTTAAAGACAGCATTACAGTGTTTTCAAGTTGCATTTGAAAAGCCAGTGGATCTTTACCTGGCTGTCCAAGTATGTTTGTTTTGTGGAGACATATAACTTAATTCTTGCAAAAAACCAAACAAATCCAAGTACATTGCTACATTCTTGGGCTTTATTGGTAGCATTTCCTCACACTCTTGCAGAAAGGGCTATACAATTGGATTGTTGTTCTGGCAAAACCTGAATGGTCTCTGTATCCTGCCTGAAAAACTTAGTCTAAACAAGTGTGGTACACAGAGTTCGGGTGGGGACATGAAAAGACAGAGTGACTTGCCCAAAATCATGCACCAGGTGAGTGGGAGAGCTAGGCAGAACTCAGGATGTCTGCCTTTCCATCCATGTCTATTCACTAGACCACACTCCCACACTGATGTGCCTGTAGAGCCCAAGAAAGTTTCGTGTGGCTCTAAACACACAGGTTTGGATGCCCCAAGTTAGGCCCCAAAACAAAAGTGGCCATCTTTCAGAGTTGTGAATACCGAAGACTCTTTGCACCTTCAACTTAAGAGCCGTGAGTGTTCAGCAGTTCTGAAAAGGGAGTCAGTTTCGTTTAGATGCCACTTATGGGCTTGGGTGCCTATCTTTAGGCACCCATGTTTGAGACTGTTGGCCACCGATACGGCAAACTGGAGAAAAAGTTTGGGAGCCAATCTGAAATATGGAATGGACCCCCCCCACGTCCCCCGGTCAGGAACTAAGGACCATCACAACTATCACACCTTCCACTCCACCTGCAAGGCGCAGTTCTTTGAGCTAGCCTTCTGTAACATATCTATACAGCAACATGCATATTAAAAAAACAACTCCCCCCAAAAAAACCCTACCAAAACAAAACACTCCTCCACACATGCTTCCCCCCCAAAGAAGAGGAAGAGAGAACAATGTACACATGAGAAATATGAGTCAGATAACTTAATATGTGAGTGGAAAGCAGTCAGACAGTATGGTGATGGCCACAATATAAGAATTTCTTTAGAATGGAATAGAAAGAGCCAAACATTCACTACAAAAACTAGCGAACTCTTTAGGACTCCGTGGAAAAAAAGGTAAATTTTCAAAAGGTTTCATTTACAGTAACCCCATATTAATAAAATCCTTATAAATATTAATCCACCAAAGTTAAAAAAAAACCCCACATTTTTCCTTTTGGGAATGGTGTTTCAATGATCGTCAAGTAAATTCATTTGGCAAGAAATAATTTTGCACTGTATTCAGTGTTTCCAGAGCAAACTTCAAGAGGATGTTCAAACATTATTTAATACCCAAAAATATTCTTTTAATTTAGTTTTTTTCTTTTAATTTAATTTTAATTAAATCTTGGGCTGTAATAAGGGAAGGACAAGGCTCCTCTCTGACTATAGCAGAAATACTGTATAGTGCACTCAGAGTCTAATTCAGCTCTGATGTGACTCCACTAAAGTCAGCAAGATTGTTCCAGAGATCAGTATAGAGCCATTGGTGTTACACCAAATGTGAATATTATGTCATTGGAATTACTCATGGATATTTTTGGCCCAATGACTTTATCAGCGTTCACCACTGGGCAGTTATTAAAAGACTGTGCTTCTTTAAAATGATTTTCTCTTTGTTTGGAATAATTCTAAGGAGAGGTGGAGTCTTAAAATTAACAGGTGGGCTCTGGGTCCAGATTTTAAACACCATAATTATCAGTCAATTGTAAAGAGAAGAGATTCTTCTTGCAAAGTTTGGAAATGGATTTAAGACTGGATTTCACTGCCCTGGTCTCAAGTACATAGGTGTCTGGATTTCTGGTTTGATGCAGACGGTTGCTAACTCCTAGACGTTACCAGATGCCTGCCAACATTCTCCTAGCCTAATCTCAGCTACAATTTTTGGAGCATGAGTGAAATGAGTGAAGAATGGAGAAAAGCAGCAAGGCCAGAAAAGAGCAAGAACAAAAATCCCTAGACCCGTTCTCAAGGCATTTTATTAACTCTTATTATGGTGACATTTACAGGTCATCACTGAGATTAGGACCTGTTGTGCTAGGTGCTGTACATACCACTAATGAGAAATATTCTCCACCCCCGAAGAGCTTCTGATCTTGATAGATGAGACAGACAGTGGGAGATGAAGTGACTTACCCAAGATTAGTGACAGAAACAGAAAAAACCCCAAAGTATCCTGATTCCCAGTCCAGCACCCTATCCACAGGACCATGTTGTTTTAACTATCTTTCATGAAGAATTTAACCATCCTTCTGTGGTGGTTCTCTTAGGAGTAATATATTCTGCTAGTGCCAACGCATGCTAACCGAGGCAGGTACCATGTTGTGCTAGGTGCTGTACATAAGCAGAAGGCACATCTACAATTATGTAGAGAAGAGACACTGCACATCTAGCTAGCATGTGTATAAAGAGCAATATTGCTAGCGAGACATGGCTTAGGCAAGCAGAGTAGAGTGAGCTATGTGTCTGAACCCTAGGGTAAATACCTTACCTGGCTATCTAAATGCCCAAACCATGTTTCCCACATCTACGCTGCTATTTTTAGCAGAATGGTGTCTCGCTATCTCCCCCCGCAGGAGCCTTTCCTTGCTTCAGTGAATCTAAATTAACAAGACAAGAAGAAACCAACAAAAAAAGCTTCTGCAAAAGAACCAGAACCCACTCTTTATATGTACATAGCCTCTTGTTGATCGCACAGGTGTAAGAGAGCTGAATTTGGCCCTACCATAGGTTATGCATTTGAGATATATTACAGTATTTGTACACAAATTGTGTGTAGGGCAGTGGTATAGTCAGTAAAGTGATTGTAATATAAATACTACAGGATTCCATCTCTCATAATCTCCTGGTCAGAAGATGTTTTTTTCTGTTATTCTTGAGTGCTGACAACATGCTCAGCACACCACAAAATCAGAAGGCGGACAGGTCCCTGCCCCAAGAAGCCAAAAACCTAAGAACCTACCACCACTGCCAAGTCTACCTGGGATCAAGAAATCAAGCTAGGCAGTTGACCTCTTGTAGCAATTGCTCGAAAATAAGCCAATATCTGTTCTAGCTTGCAGGTTACTCTTCCATCTCTATATGGGCTCTGCTGGTTGAAAAGTAGCAAAAAAGTTGTCAGTGAAATAAACAGGTGTATGTCTAGAAATTGGCACCAACTGGCTAGGTAAATGTCAAGCTAAGACTTCCACTGTTTTGCTGAACTCTGAACATATGTTTCACCATTCTGTAGACACCCCTTTACCAGCTTATTTGCCCACACACACCCCAACACAAGTAAGTATGAATGTGTAGTGTAACAGTTGGTTGTATTGGGTGAGGGTAGTGGTAAAGGCTTAAAATGACCATCAATCCAATTTTAAAAACTCACCCCTTAATTGAACCTCTCCACCAAGCTTTCTGTGTTCAACACAATATTGACTGATAGCAGTGAAAAAGCAATGAAGAGTAGAGCTGTCAAGGAAAAACTAAAAACTAACCAGAGCCAAAATTAAAAGATTTCCTTTCAAACCTTTCTGAAGGGAAACCAAACAAAAACTGCACAGAAATTTCAAAGGGTACAAAAACACACTGAAATTCCACACCAAGTGGCCCCCTATTTTTAGAGAAAAACACGAATTTATGCTCCATTTTAAGATGCAAAGCTAACAATGGAGTTGTTACCAGGCACATCCATAATCATTGATTGATGAGGGATGGGAAACATGGGAAGAGAAAAATCAGACAGCATCCTGATGCTAAAAAATCTATAAATGTTGCATATAGGCAAGGAATACTACATAAAATATTAAGAAACTAATGCTGCCTGGGAAAATTTATAGAGCTGGAATTGTCTGTCTGAAATTATGCCCTCTGTTTGGCTGCACTTCATCTCCCCCAACTTGGTTTCTCTGAGTGGTTTGCTTGGTTGGTGGCTGTTTTTAATTCTATGTACGTATGTCAAATTTGCAAAGGACTATTTTAAACACCACATTAAAAAAAAAACAAGATACATTTAAAAAGAGAAAGCTTGCTAGAAATAGGGCTCGCAAACCAACTATTGTGAAGATTTTTCCCTTCCTCCCCCCCATGCAAATTGTCATCATCATGTCGAAGGAAGCAATTATCTGGTGGTTTGTTGCTACGTCTGTTATGGAAAGAAGCTAGCCTTCTATGAAAGCGCAAATTTTGATCCCTTACTTGACATTATCAACTCTCAACAAATCTGCTTCAAATTTCAAAGGCATGAATTTATGTGAGGGTAGAAATTTTCTGAGAAGGTGGATGGGAAATTGACAAGGGAAATACGAGAGTTAAAAGGCTGAGGTGTTCTTGTTTCTTAAATATGTTTCTAATGTTCATTTTCCTCAATAAAACTCCGCAATAGCTGGAACTCCATCTTTGATTTAGCTGGTGCTTTCAGCTTGTTTCAGTGGAGAAAGGGTGGGTGTTTGCAGAACGACGGTGTTACCCAAAACAGCTCCCACACACATCATGTGAACTACTTCAATCTGCTAGGGATGTAAAAGCCTAAATGTTTACATGGTAATCAGCTGTTTAAATGTTTTAAACAGTTGATTGCCATTTAAAATGGGGGGGGAGCTGCAGCTGGGATCTCCCACCTGCGCTGGGCGCTGCGCCTCCCCAAGAGCAAGAGCTACCCAGTTGCTCTCACACGTGGGGAGCCGAGCCCAGCTTTAGCCTCTCGTCTCCCCCTCTCTGATGTGGAGCACACTGTTGTGGACTACACTGTTGTGGGGAGCAGTAACAGGCAGGGAACAACATGCAGCTGGATGGTGAGGCGTCTTTGCAGTAAAGGGGGCAAGAGACACACACAGTATGGTTTGAACAGGAGGGAGAGTTCCGCATGGGGCAGAGAAGGCTGATATGTGGGAGAAAGAGGGACCCCGCTAGAATTCTAGAGGCTGTTCCCCAAATGAATCCTTTTTACATATTCCCCACTCCAGTGAAGTTCTCTGCAGGTGTTGTCAGGAACAGAAAGAGGAATGAAAGTGTGGCCATCCTGGGATGCATGGGGTTTGTCCTTGTACAAGTTACAAATTTCATACCTTTCAAGATGCTCAATCACTAGGCGATTCCTATACATTAAAAACTAAGGACATACCTGGGGAAGGGGAAATTATTAAACAGGCATTAAGGTTGTAAAAAAAAGGCCATTTACTTAGAGGAGAACTCCTCAAAGGGAATGGGCATTTTCAAAGTTATGGTTACATTTCAGGAGAAGCACAGAGGGAGAGAAGCTACCCAAACATTAAAAAGAAGTGCTGCCATCTGGCTGACTTTCTGGGGAGCCTTATGGGAGTCCAATGACCCGCTGCATCATGGAAGATAATCTAGCCAGGGAACCTGCTGTAGAAAAGAATGGTGGCATGGTGCCCCTTCAGTACAGCTCCCCTGAGGTGCTGAGGAAGACACGGTTCAATGTCCCATAGAGCTGGAAATAGAATGCCTTGCCATGTTTTAATCAAAACTTTTCTGAAAAATTTCAGGATGAAAATAAATGTCAAAATATTGGAATTTTCCATGGGACAGAAATTCTGGATGTTTTGACCAGCCTTGTCCCCTCTCTTCTTTGTTCATTCTTATTTATTTGTATGACTGATTGCTAGAAGTCCCTGCCAATGTGCGGGCCCCAACACTGGTAGTGTACAAACACATAATAAGAGACAGTCATTGCTATGGAGAATTTCCCATCTAAACAGATAAAGAATTGCTCAGTTTTTCAGATAGGGGAGTGAAGCAAAGAGAGATTAAGTGATTTGTCCAAAGTCATACATGAAGATTGTGGGAGAGCCAGGAATTAAACCCAGCTCTCATGAATTCCACTCCAGCACCTTCCCCACAGACCATGCTTCTCCTTCTACATAGGTTTGTATAGCCAACAGGCAATGCTATGGGTTTATTGGGGTAATCAAGCAAGAATCCCAGTTCTTCACACCAGTAATTTTCTTTCTTCCCACCTTACTTCCTGTTTGACTTTAGTTTGTATAGTATATCTTAACCAATCATTTCTTTAAAACATCACAAGATAATTCTTTAACCAATCCTAACATACTGTAACATAATTTTCTAACCAATCATACCCCATCACCTTAACTGATTACAGTTATACGACAGACAGAAAGAATCAAAGAATCAGACACGCATGATCAGAACAGTGGGGACCATAACGACCAAACAATACGAAGTGTAGATTCTCCAAGCACACCTGTTGACAATTGTTTAGTAAAAGAGACAGAATGCTATCAGACGAAGTTCTTTTTAAATATTCTAGGATCTTTCCTTTATCTGGGGGTGTTAGATTGGATCGCCTTCTTAACAGCCTGGCATTACCTTATTTTAACGTCATTTGTTTGGAATGCATGGGTGTGATTGCACGCTTCCTAGCCTATGGCTGCCTCTGCTGCTTGTTTTTGCTTAGCCACGGTACAAGGTCTTAGACTGTCACAGTGAGAGAAGGCCCATAGAAAGGCGGCTTGTGATTTTGATTCTTTGTTTCTATACCTCTATAGCTAGCTAAGTGATAAGAATATACTTAAGCAATCATAGGCCTTTACAGGCAGGCCTACATGTCTATATTCTAACAACGCCTGCTGCCGTAATGGCAAGTATGTCTACACCGCAGTCATGGGATGGTATGACAGCTCATGTAGACATACCTGAGCTAGTTTTACTCTAGCTAGCTCAGGCACCAGAGCAGCGAAGTGGCAGCAGCAGAGACTTGTGTGGGCTGTACAAGCCCGTCCAGAAAACTAGGGAATTGCTTGGGCGGTTAGCACATTCCGAAGCTTGTTCTGCCCCAGCTGTTCTGCCCCAGTTCTGGAACTAACTAGGTTAAAGCTAGCTCAGGTATGTGTCATCCCTTGATTACAATGTGAACATAGAGCAAGCAGGTAGCTGCACTCCCTCTGGGCCGAATGCCTGTACAGTCCCCTGAAAGATGGGTCTTTGTATGGGTGAGTACTAACCCCCCCATGGAATAAATCACAGAGGAATACCAACCTATACAGACTTTACACTATGGTGTATCATACCTTGACTATTTTCTAGTCTCTCCATAATAAAGGACTGTATTACCACGTAACATCATTCCATGAAGGGAAAAAAACAAGAGACAAGGTACCACCCCATTTTGTAAACTGGAAGGGCTTCAGCTAATGCCCCATAAAAACTGTCTTAATATACAGTTATTACAAAGCTTCAGATTTTTGACAGGTTAAGTGCTATTAAATCACTTTGCTCTGAAGGCACTAAAAGGTCACAAGATGAATTAGTTCAGGCCGTCTTAACTTAGTCTTCGGCACAGTGCTCCGCTCAGAAAAGAATGGGGGGGGGGAAAGAAAAATGAACTGGAAATTATGACCCTCTAAATGTCTACAGGATGCGAAGCTGTGAAGAATGACAGTGCCTTGTCAAAAACAGGCAGATGGACTTTTATCAGGTCGGAGGGCAATCTTCTTTCTTTCTTCCATCCTTTCGTAGACTCTGAACCAAACTGTTGTATTCTGCCTTTTAGGGTATAGGAACTCCAGTGAAAATAGTAAAATCTCCACTTTCATTGCAGATTTCATATGTGTTTTAGGGCAGCCTGTGTCTCATACATAGTAATGTTCTATTTCTATGGTCCCTGTTCTAAATAGAAAGCAACTCCACCAACGTCAATGACATTATGCCAGATTCTCAGCAGGGGTGTAAATGAGATCAAAATCTAGCTCCCGGTCCAGCTCATATTGAAATCAATGGCAAAAGTCCTCATGACTTCAGTGGGAGAAGGAGTAAAATATCACTGTGTATTGAACCTATTAAGGGTCTTATATCAAGTGAGAGAGCAAAGAAATGCTGTAGTCAGAACCACTCTGTCCTTAACTCACCCCACTGGAATCTGAAAGTTTCCAGCATTGTACTGCTCTAGCCAAAGGTTTTAAAACAGCAGGGGATCTTTACATTCAATAGGACATGAGCTGCATTACTTAAGCACAATGGAGTGAATAAAGGATGAAGCAGTGACCTTTTTTTGATTACTTTGCATTTCTGGATTTATGTCAGACCTTTAACCTCATTTTAATGCAGCTTTTTCTGTTTATTATGTTCTGCTTCTTTTATTTTCTGTATTGTGCATGTGCTTTTTAAGGCTAGCTTCCCACTGCTTACTGAAGAATCATGCATGCCGGCAACCGAAATTTAAGCATGTGAGTAGCGACAGTGAAGTCAGTGGGACTTTTCATGTGCTTAAAGTTTGGTGCATGCTTAAATTTAGACATCTGTTTAAGTATCTTGTTTAACTGAACCTTATTGTGTATTATTAACCGTTGGGACACCAGCACTTCAAACTCTATGTCCTATTGCTATTTGTTCTGCTTTCCTAAAGTCACCTGCTGCCCTTGTATTTTGAGCTGGATACTGTATTCACTATCCTGAACTGTTGTGTGGTTACGATGTGCAGGGTCAAATCATTATATTCACCTCAGATGCAGCCATCCCTACCAAGTTTATAAATCTGTTTGTAACAAGTTAAAAGATCTGGTCAAAACAAGTTTCCTTAGAAAGTTTTCCTGCCAAAAAATACAGTTCTGTCAAAACTGAAAGTTTTACTACTGGAACAAAATTCAATTCCAATATCAAATTTTGGTTTCCCCATGAAATTTTGAAACCAAATAGGTGTTTCCAATTGACATTTTGAAGCTAGCAAACAAAAACCTGTTTTTTTTCCTTTTTTTCCATTGTTTTTGTTTCTTAAACCAAACCAACATTTTAGAACAAAATGTTGATTGGAAATAAACATTTTTGTTCCATAGCTAATTAAAAGGTTGCTTAGGAGTGTTTTGGTTTGTTGTTTTCTTTTGCCTTTTTTTTTTTGATGGGGTGGTGGTAATTGGTGGATTATTTTTATGAGAGGTGGAAGCAGTTAGAAAAGCTGCTTGGGGATGCAGCTAAAGAACATTGCTGGAACATGACCATATGATTTATGCCCTCCATTGAAATGTTATTTTTAAAAAAAGACTTAAATATCCATATGGATGTTAACTCTCATGCAATAAAAGAACCAGAAGGAGATCTAGGAACCATGTATGGGCTCATCAAAAGCCCTCATCAGAAATGGTCATATGAATTTTGCTGGTTTCATTCCCAAACCCACAGGAGGATATCTAAACCCCACTACGGTGTTATATAAGTGATTCAGCATGGCCCAGATCTGGCCATATTGTGCAGAATCTCAACTTTCATTAAACAAACAAATACCTTTAAAAAAAAAAGTACGTTTCTAGCCATCATGATTATGAAGAAAATTTTCAAAATGCAAACTGAGGATAATTCAACAGTGCTGCCTTCCTGAAACTGCAGATAAACTGAAACATTGGCCCACAGAACTGAAAAAATCTTCTGCTTCCTCATTGTGGGTGTCAAGTAAAATCACACGTTAATGTCAACATGAGCTACTTCATTGCTGATCATTTTAGTGGATGACATGGAGGCAGAGGCGAGAAAGGGAGATTGCCGCAGAGGAAGCAATGCAAAATGAAGAAAGAAGGAAAGCTGCAAAGACAAGGAAGAGAAAGAGAAACAGAAAAAGGAGGGTGGGGAAAGTGGTAGGCCAGCAAGAGGAATATTTTCCCACTGAGTGATACTGAATATGACAATAAAATACTACTTAACAAATAATAGACAGTAAAAGTTTAGTTACTATACACAGGCCAGATTTTTATCTTAATTTCTGCTCTCGATAGAGGTGAGTACAGTGCCCCAAATTTACACTTCAACCCACATACCATTACCGAAAGTGGAATTCACCCTTCTTCTCCCGATGAGTTTCTCATCACTGTACTAGTGTATGAGAACCAGAAATGAAAAGAACCAGTAGAGAGTTACACTTTCCATCTATAAAGAGACTTCTTTAGTTAAATGGCCGGACCGAAGAGCAAACAGCAGACAAATGGCAGACTAGAAGGTTTAGAGAGTGTTTCTGGCCTCTTTCTTTTAACTTAGAGAAAAGGAAAAAAACTAGATGAAGTTAGGGTCAAATTCATCCCTGGAGTGAAGCAATTGCAATTAAAACACACAAAAGAAGTATCAGTCACTAGTGCCCTATAATAAAATACTCACGCCAGGTAGTGCAAATAAATGCAATCAATAGGGTTTAAACCACTAAGTGTTTCATGTGATTTCTGCATTGAATGCAAGATGGGATAAAAACCAGGACAAAGAAACTTGATTTTAATTTAAAGTTATTTATCTCTTGACAGTGTCCCTTTAAAAGTCGATGTATTTATTCTGGTTCTGCCTAAATCCATCTGAATAATTACTGGTGCAGAAATTCTACATTTTGACAAATATTTGGCTGGTGCTTTAATCTGTCTTTAAAAAAAAAAGATTTTAGCAAGTAAAATTATTCTTATTTAAACATTTTTGCTCTTTAAATGATTTCTACTTCATAAAAGTGGACAGAAGTTCATTGACTCCAAGAAAGTGGGATTTTCTCATTAGTGCTGTGAATATTTAACGTGGGATATATAAGCACAGACCTCTTATCCAGGTAAATGTTAGTCAATATAAAAGCTTTCTGAAAGATTACTTACAAAGCCTGTGCTTTAGCTGCCTTTAGGACAGATCTACGAAATACCCCACAAATGTTTATGGCCCTTGACGGAAATGAATAACACTTCATGTGTGATGACTGCTGTCTTGGTTATGCACAGGCCATGACCCCAAGACCTCCAGAGCTGGGGAGAGGGGAAAAAAATAGCACAGGAGCTTGAGCTGACTAAGCTCTGCTGGCAACCACTATAAAAGCATGTCTACATTGCACAGTACATCTTAGTTCTGATTTAGATTTGAACCCAGGTCCCCCTTCTGCACACTCTCAAATCGGTCTCATAGACTTCAAGGTCAGAAGAGACCAATATGATTATTTAATCTGACCTCCTGCACAACGCAGGCCATGGAACCTCACCCACCCACTCCTGTCATAGACCCTTAACCTATGACTGAGTTCTTGAAGTCTTCAAATCAAGTCTTCAAGGTACAGAGAATCCACTAGCAAGTGACCCGTGTCCCATGCTACAGAGGAACGTCGGACTCGGATCGGCAAGCACTCAGGACCTGATTCTAGGATCCTGCAGGCATAGGTCAGAGCCCAAGCCCCACTGTGACTTGGGTCCACATCCTGTCATTTTGCGGTATGGATGCAGGTCAGCTGTAGACCCAGGTCAGTAAGGGTTTGTTTACATTGCAGTAAAACCCCCCCCGGCATCAAATCTCAGAGGGGCTTGGGCTGCTGGAATAAGAATTGCATTGTAGATGTTCAGGCTTGGCTGGAATCTTGGCCCTGAAATGCCAAGAGGGAGGTTAGTCAGAGACCGTGGAGGGCTGGAGATTCTAACGAAATTATGATTCCAGGAGCTGGAGCTTTAAGAAAAAAAACAAAGATGGTAAGACTTCTGTCACAGGTCAGGACAAATGCACCGGTTTTCCCCATTTATGGCCCAGTGAAGGGCCCTCCTCTAAGACTTCTAGTTCCCCAGCGTCTCTCTCCCTCCTGACTGGGGTATTTTCAGGCTGCACAGCTCCCTTTCTACATGGTGAACTCCCTGGCAAAGTCAGGCTACCTAAGCAGATGGTTTTACTTTTCTCCTCAGAGAGAGTAAACGATGTAATTGCTACAGTTAAGATATCATCCAGGTCTTCCTAAGCAAGCACAATTTTTCTTAGGGCAAAAGCATTACAGAGAAAACATCTTTAAAACTATAAAAGAACCTACCCAGATGTTTACCAGACATCTCCCGCTGACTCCAACAAAGGCTTTGGGTGGTGAATAGTCCTTCAAATCCCAATCAGGGATTTTCCTGTGGTTACTGATTCATCAGAAAACGAACACTCATGAATCTGTGATTTACTGCTCTATACAGTTCTTGGGTCATTGGTCTGTCCTCATGCAACAGGTGATCATCAGATTAAAGGTCCCCACCTCCTCATGAATCTTTAAATGATGAGCTCTTGCATAATCAGACTAGGAACATTTGCAAACCCCTCCTCTTAGAGATTTCCTGGGAAACCCACTTTTCTAATCGTTTAAGTTTGTCTTAGTCCATTGTATAAATCATTTGAAGCTCATACCATTTCCCAAAGTTTATATTAGTCATGTGTCTTAGACGAGATCCACATAATCGAACAATAACACAAAAACATTTGCATTTAAATACAATGAGCTCCTTAAGATACTTAAATATAATTAAATAAGGTTTGTCCAGGGTGTCATAGGAAATCGCCTTCTCTGTCACAAATTGCAATCAAATTGTGTAAGCTGGCAATGCTACTTAACACATACCAAACAACAGGGCTGACTGCAAAAACAAGCACCCATTGCATTACATTTTTTGAGGTTTTGCAATTTGTTTTCATTCTGCATCAAATCAAAACTGAGACTTTTAAAAATTTTTCACTAAAAAATGTACACACATGTTCCCAAAATAGCCAATAGCCCAGCTGTTTAATTACTTGCATGGGATATGGGGCACCAAGATTCAAGTCCCTGCTCTGAATTAAGCAAAATTGGGCCCTGAATCTGGTTTTTCTGCATCTCAGGTGAGTACGCTAACCACTGGATATCAGCTATTGAGGAAATTCAGTGTTGGTAAATGCAAAGTAATGTACATTGGAAAATATAATCCCTTCAATACATACAAAATGATGGGACCTAAATGAGATGTTACCACTCAGGATAGAGATCTCCGAGTCATCATGGATAGCTCTCTGAAAACAACTGGTCAATGTGCAGCACCATTCAAAAAAGCAAACAGAATGTTAGGAACATTAGGAAAGGGTTAGATAACAAGAAAGAAAATATCATAATGCCACTATATAACTCCCTGGTATTCCCAGACCTCAACAAATATTAGAATTATAAAAAACACAGAGAAGAGCAACAAAAATTATTTGGGGCATGGAACAGCTTTCATATGAGGATAGATTAAAAAGGCAGAGATTGTTCAGCTTGGAAAAGAGATGACTAAGGGGAGATATCATAGAAGTCTATAAAATTGTGAATGGTATGGTGAATGTGAACAGGGATGTGATATGTACCCCTTCAGATAACACAAGACCCAGGGATACCCAAATAAAATTAATAGGCAACAGGATTAAAAGAAACATAAGGAAGTATTTCACACAATGCGTAGCCAACCTGAAGAACTCATTGCCAGGGATGTTGTGGAGGCTAAAAGTATAACTGGGTTCAAAAAAAAGATAGACTTAAGTTCATGGAAGATAGGTCCATCGATGGCTATTAGCCAGGATGGATCAGGGAAGGAACTCGATGCTCTGGGTATCCCTAAACCTCTGATTGCCAGAAGCTGGAACTGGATGACAGAGGATGGATCACTTGATAATTGCCCTGTTCTGTTCATTCCCTTTGACTCTGAAGCATCTGGCACTGGCCACTGTCAGAAGACAGGATCCTGGGCTAGATGGTCCATTGGTCTGACCCAGTATGGCGATTACTATGTTCTTATGTAAATAACAACTTAAACTATGGTAGGGCCAAAATCTGCTTTATATATATACAGTATATGCAATGAATGGGTTGATGTACATGGAAAGAGTGGGATTTGGTCCTTAGCCTTTCGCAGAACATCTTTCACCCCAGTTTCCTCTCCCATCATTTGCCCTGTCTATTTAGAGTGTAAACCTTTCAACAATGGATCCACTTCTTAGACACCTAACAGAATATGTTGGCCTTCCCATAAAACAAAATAATTAATATTATAATGAGGTGGTACATAAATGAGTATCCTGAATAGTGTGTTAAGTTTAATAGTGCTGTGTTTTTGTTTTGTTTGTTGTTCTTGTCATCGTCCTTGGAGGAGACATAAATATAAAGAAACCTCTCTCTGCTGTCCTGCAAAATACTGATCATTACGGAAGCCAATGGGAACTGAAGGAGCTTAGTATCTGACATCCGCTGACATTTCCCCGCTGTTTTCCTGCTTTCTCGATCTGCTCTTTTGAGTGTGTTTACCTATTTTGTAGCTGTCGGTGGGATGCTAATGTGTTATGACATCCACTCTATGCCAAAAAAACTTGAAGATTGGCTCTATTGTATAATTGCGTCTTTGATAGAGGAAACCAAAGTAAACCATTTATTAGAATGTGTATATTATATGCTGTAGGTGTGCTAGGAGTGTCAGACAAAATAGTCTTAGAATTGCAAGAAATACTGGTTTGGTAGTTGAGGTATTTCAAAGATAAAGTATTTGAAATAGCTTATTTTTTGACAAGGCTTTTCCTCTCCCTTCTTCATGTCAGGTCTGGCTGTACACACAAACACACACTCACTCACACACACACACACACTTATTTCTCCTGAGGAAAGACTTCAACTTCATGGCAAAACTGAAGAAAGGATGTCAGGATGCTGTTGGAGAAAGAAGCTTCTTTTGTACAACTGTTTTTGGACTCCAGCCAAAATTCACCCTGACTGCCTTTTACTCTTGACACATTTTCCCTACGGAATGAGGGGATTTTTTTTTTAAAAACAAGTGGTAGGTTTTACGTTGTGCACCTCCATAGCCAGTCTGGGAGTCCAGGATTCGAAGAGCAGTGACTTTATATTCATGTCAATATTAAATAAGCATGGCATTTAAAGGTAACTGTAGGCAACTTTTCTTTTGATGGTATCTTGGGATTTTTTTTATAAAGGTTTTTGTATAAGACATCAAATAGTTATGAGGAACGTGTCTGTGCTTTTTATAACACAAGAAAGGTTAAGAGCAGAAATCTTTATAGACACTGTAAGAAGTTCCAGGGGAACAGAAGACTCTCTGGACTCAGAAGATGGATTTCACCTTCAAGATTTGTTTTCAAGTTCACCAGAGAATCTCAAAGTAACAAGTATTTTGATCTCAGCTCAGTTCTTCAGGGCTTTGTGTGTCCGTGTGTGTGTTAGTTGGTTTCTCAGAATGAGCTATATTTTGCATCTAATCTAAAGAGGTTAGTTCCCCACAGATTAGAATTCAAATAGCAGGGAAAGTGCTGAAGCTCGCTGCCATAGAGGCAAAGGGGATGTGTAGGGCTCCAGTTTTGAACCCATTCAAAATTCTGGAAAGAACTCATCTGTTTGATGATGATCTGAACTTCGTGAACTGAGGTTTCTTTAATTGGCTTTGGGCAGCTACTTTATCCAGGACGCTTGGTGGTGTATGCCAGCTCTGCCTCTCCTCAGATCTTCAGAGAAGCATCCACTGGGAATGGACGAGTATCTTGAGACAGGTTAGAGTGTTGATGTGAGGTACAGAAGAAGAGGTGGGGGGAAGGAGTCTTTAGAGAGTGCATATGTATGTGTGAGAGGAGAGAGTGAATAGAAGGAGCCTGAGAGAAGAGACAGGGTCTACTGAGAAGGCAGAGAGAGTTGAATCATTTAAGTCAAACTTGTAGAGGGTGACAAGTCCCTAAAGGCAGGGAGATGGAGTCCTGGAAGACAAATGCTTTGAAGCAGGCAGAGGAGAAGATATGGGCTTCTGGTCTGCAAACAGATAAAAAAGAAGTGCTTGGCACTGCATGCAAACAGAGTGCATCAAGAGAGCCTGGGAAGAGGAAGAGAGTGCATGAGCACACCCTGAATGCAGAGATACAGCAGGCAAGGCCTTCGGAAGTGAGAAAATAGGTAGCAGAGGTGAGGGAAGTAATACACCAGTAAAGCAACCTGCCACTAGCCCGGTATTCCCTCCCAGCTGAAAGGAAGGGTAGAGACGGTGCAATATTAAGTGAAGTCATTTAAAGACCCTACTTCCAATCCAGGGAGATTGCCCTGAATTGAATCAATCTTCTCTCTCTTTGAAAGACAGTCTTGTGTGCTTAAAACTGTTCAATCTGAACAGGGACTTATCTCACCTGTAGTGGGGGTGTTAGGGTACAATTATATAATGTAAGTTCATATAAATATTTAGGCCTGTGTATCTGCCTGAGATGGGATTTTGGGCCTCTGGGCCTGCCTGAAAGTTAAAGTCTCTGAGTTACACATGTTAGCAAAGAACAAAGACATAGTGTGTTTCTCTTGTCTGTCTGCAATTAGATGGGTTTTTCTTTATTACTGTGAGAAGATAAGGGATGCAGTTAAAATGTTTCAAGGCATAGTGAAGGTGTGATATATGAATGCACAAATGACGGAAAGCTCTGACTCGTCTTCAAGACAGATGCCAGAGCAAGGCCAAGCAACTGGTTGGGAAAGCAAGGAAGGTGTGAAAAAGAAACATAAACATAGGGCCATAAATTGGCCATTGCCAAGATGTGACTCCATTCCTTGCTCCATATATGGAGTACAAAAGCAGTTGTACCAAAGACACCAGACCTAGACCCCCAAAAATGGAATATGACCATATATTGGAAGGGGTGGTAGTGGGGTGGGGGCGGCCTACAGACATAATTAAGGCTATCAAGAAGAAAGAGGGAGAAGGGGTTTTTGTCAGCATATGAACTATGATCAGGGAAAGAAGGAGCTCTATGGGCATACAGAACTGCGATGGGAGGGGAAGGAAACTCTATCGGCATATGGAGAAATAAGTCTGACTGGTGTAAAGGGCTTGGAGATATGATTATGGCTTTAAGATTCTCAGTGTAATCCTCAATAAATCCTTCACAGAGTGCCTGCAGATTGGACTCTGGACTGTTGCTTTCCGGTAAACTGCGTCTGGGAACTAAGAGGGGACTGGGCGGGGGAGCCCTAACAGGGGGGTCCATTGAATCACACTGATTTCTTGTTTAAAATACCAAAATTCTTTCCTGTATAGAGGAATAGGAAAATAACAGGACTCTAAAATGGCCTAATGATCTTCTGAGCCTTTCCTGCTCCTTAGTTTTTTTCACCTTTGACACTCTCTTGTCTTTGTTCCTGCTGAGCTTTACAGTGGCTCAGATGCACAAAAATACCAAAAGAAGAGAGAGAAGGAATGGAAAAAAAATGGAGACAGATCCTACATCATGATTTGGCCAATCAAAAACTTTCATCAGAGCTCTAAAAGCAAACAGACTGGACTGACATTCAAGAACCAAGGCAGCATGAACAAGCTAGAATGCAAAACGACGGTGATACAAATATATTCTAAAGTAACAAGAGGATGTCTCATTTATGCAACTCTACTGATCATGTACACCATTCTGAGTGATTTTTGAGTGTTACTCGTGAAATAATGAGACGGTGAATGGGCAAACTCTTCTATTTAGTCATCAGTGTCTATGAGTTTGCAAACCATGGGAACCATGAAGACAGAAAAAAAATGGCAGAGACATGATGCCCAGTTGTTGTTTTGGGGAAACCACATTTATTCCTATTATCAGAACAATCTTCAGTCCACAGATTGTGAATATCAGGGGCAAGCTATAAAGAAAATGCCACCGTTTCAGAGATTGCATTCTATCAGAAGGAGGATTAACATGAAAAGGCAAGGAACGAAGGATGGCGTTGAGGTTAAGTCACTGGTCTCTGGAGTCAGGAAATACAGATTTAATTTCCGTCACTGCCAAAAACTTCTTTGGACAAATCACTTAATCTCTACTGCCCTAGTTTTCCATCTGTAAAATGGGGATAATGTGACTTCTTTTTTCCTACCCCTTACCTCCCTTGTGTATTTAGATTGTAAACTTTTTGGGGCAGGGTTTGTCTCTTAGGCCTTTTCTATGCTTGGAAGTTGTACCTCTTAAACTCTACCAGGATCTTCCCCATAGTGTGGACATAGTTATAATGATATAATAACATTTATACCAATACAGCTTGTTCTCATATAGAAAGGAGAATAAGTGATACCAGCATAACTATGTCCACTCTAGAGCTTGTACCAGTACTGTTATATTGGCAAAACAATCGCCCCCGCAACCAACATAGTTATATCAGTACAAAACCTGTGTGTACAACAGACCTAGTCAGTTGTTTGTACAGCACCTAACGCAAAGAAGCCTCAATTTCAGTTGGGGCCGCCAGATACTACCATAATATAAGTAATAGGAATGTGGGATGACTTCTTGTGCCTCTGGATAAAAACATTTGTGCCCCTCCCACATTAATTTTATACCTGGTAGAAGCCACTTTGTGTAAGGTTGTAACCAATTCTGAAGAATTTTGCTGAGTGAGCGAAGAAATTATGTGACAGAGAAGACCCGAGAGGCTGGAAATAGTTGCATTATGGAACCACTGACACTGACACGGGATTGCTGGCTTCAGAAAAGACTAGATGGAAGAACGTAAGGGAAAATAAAAATCTAGCCCTGAAATACTGGGAGTGAATGTTGACATTGTAAAATGTATATGCTGGCAAAACACCATTATCCCAGGCAGTGTTGAGTCAGCCCATACTGTCTGACCATTAAATAAACCATGGAAACTTTCTGGAGTTAATACTACACAGCAAGCACAACTGTTCTAGCCAATTAAGTCACACATTGTATTTCAGACGCTCTCAGGCTGCAAGATACAGATGCCAACTTTGACAAAAAGGCTTTGCTGCAGGAAAGAATCATTTCTCAGCAAGGTAACGGTAAAGAAGTCCCTGCTTTATCTCAAAGGCAGGGCCATAAAGTTGATTGTAAATGTAATAACTGAGAATGCAGGAGATTTTCTGTCTTCGTAGACATTCAGGCTCTGAGATCCCACAAGCAGGCAAAGCCCCAGAGCCTAGGCTGCATCCCCAGATGAAATGGCTACATTGCAGTTAAACAGCCCCAGAGCCTGAGCCCCACAACCCTGAGGCAGCTGATATGTGCCAGCCCCCGGTGTTTAACTGCTGTGTAGTCATACGCTTAGATACCAATCCTCCCTCTGCAGCTGGCATAGGGGGCTTGGGCTGGAGAAAGGAGTCATGGACCAGATTTGTCTGCTCCTCAGCAATCCCCGACCATCTAAGAAACTCCTAAGGGCCATAGGCAGCTAATTTAATTTAGTGCAACCTAGAAGCTGCTCTAATGCATGCTAGTGGACTGACCCAGCATACTGGTGGCCAGTATCAGTGGGGTGCAAAGGTGGCTTAAGGCTGGTTTTGCAGCCCATTCCCGAGTTATGGGTTCCTTGGTTGCAGCCAAGAGTCTGGACCTAAACTGTGAGTTAGAAGCAGACACAGCACAGAATATTGATGTTTATACATCCGTATTCTGTTTGAACATCTGTGGGATACAGAGCTGCTCTGCAGTGCCCCCTTCAAGGCCACCTGTGGTATTGCAGCTGCTGCCTACCTTATTCTGCACGGTTTGACCATCCGCTTGGGGCAGGGCAGCCTGTGCCATAAGCTTGGCATCATTCTCTAAACAAACAAGTAACAAAATAGCAACTCAGGATTCAGCTCTCTGCTCCTTTAAACAAATGGGAACAACCTTTCAAAATGCAAGCACTTAATTGCAGCACTTAGGACAAGCCTCTGTCCTAGGTTACCCCTCCTCTGTCTCAGTCACAACCAGCTCTCCCCCTAAGCAAAAGCAGGTGTGCCTTTTTACCTGACCTGCTGGTTCTTGATTGGTCAGTATTGATTAGTCCCCTTCTGGGACTCTGGAGGACTGTCTTGTTGGTCTCCCAGTTTGAGTGAATTATCACTGTTGCCTCTATGTGGGAGCAGAAAAGGCCTGATGGACCCAGTCACAACATCATGTCAATAAACATAACAATGAGGGCTAAAAACTTCCTTTTAAAAAAAAGAATGAATGGAGAATGACATGAAATAACATGACTTCAGGGAGCTTGGGTTTAAGAAAAGCACCAAATATTGCAAGACTTGCAATAAAACCATATGCGTTGGCCACACTGTGGACACCGGCCACTTCCTCAAAGTGTTATCATGTGTCTCTCTGTGGGTTAAATGTTATATACTGCAAACGTTTCTTTTAAATTGTCATAAGCACCTCTGAGCTCCTTATAGACCTGTGTAGGACTCAGGGTCTAGCCACCACACAATAAATTAAGACAAACAGACCCATAAATAATAATGACCATCGCTCTTTGAGTTGTCCTAATCTCAGAAGCATGGTGCCCTAGCTCAGTTCCTGTTCCTCTGCAATTGTGGCACAGGTGGTGCATTTCAACAACAGGTTAGAAGAACAACACTGCTCTTTTGGCACATTTTTTGTAACAGGCGTAGGACACCTGTTCCTTCAACAGTGTATTATTGCAATACATTATCAAAACAATGGATGCCAGGAACTTTTGTCCCAAGATGGATGTGATATATTTCTTTTAAATGAGTAAAAAAGAGCATAATCTATAGGAATCAATCCGTGATACTTATTAACCACCAGGACTATAGTGTCAGAGCGCCTCACAATCTTTAATATATTTATTCTTATGATATTCCAGTGGAGTAGCCATCTTCATTTTACTGCTGAGGAGCTGAGGCACAGGGAAACTAAATTACTTATCCAAAAAAATCACAAAGGAAGTTTGTGGTAGAGCAGGAAACTCAAGCCAAGACTCTTCGATTCCAAGCTAGTAGGCAAACCACTGGACCATCTTTTGTGAGAGAAGTGAAGAAGGAGTATAATACATACTGATAAATTGGATTAGGCACTTCTTAGCCATCTATGAGGATTTCATATACCTATATCTATATCTATCTATATATCTATATATCTATTTATGTGTGTGTGTTTAATGTGGCCTTAAAACATATGAATTTTTGACCAAAATAAATAAATGCTGGGAGAAAAATGATAGATAAATTTAAAAAAATAAAATAATAAATAATAATAAAATAAAAATTATAAAGATAACGATTTTCATTGATCAGCCCATCTCTGACCTAATGCTCCTTTCAGTTGTGCCTTCAATTTTGCTGAACATTTATTCCAGAGGAATTCTACATGAGTCACTCCTCCCCTCTGGTTCTTTCCTCAAAGTGGGTGCAGTATTGCCTGCCTCCTACTGGTTTTGGGAAGCTTAACATGGAGTGCCATCACTGACTAATAGGAGAAGAGTTAGGCTAACATTGAGCACTTCTGAAATTCCCACCCAGAATCAATTAATATTTGTTAAGCACTTTCAGATCCTTGGACCAGAGATCTACAAATATTTAAAAGACTTTTAAAAAAACCACATTTTTCCAGTGGAGATTTGACCATAAGAGAAGGAAATTTTTACCTCTATGACTAACAACTAATGTTAATTTTTTCGAAAAAGACTGAAATTCTGAAAGTGACTGTAACATTCACTCACAGACCTCTCCCTTTCTCTCCCTCTCTCTCTCTCTTTTCAGTTTTCCCATTACGATTTTGGAAAGTGAAAAGCAGATTTTTCTACTGAGCTGTAATATACTGATGATGCACCTGCTATCTCAGATTGTCATTTGACATAAGCCTCTTTAACCCCAGACAGGCATAAATAAAGCTATAGAGTTTTCACTGCCTAAGTTTAACACTTTAAAAGCTAGTTAAAGTTGAGTACGATATTTTTGGAGCTGTGGAAATG
The DNA here is from genome assembly GCA_007922155.1 of Mesoclemmys tuberculata. NCBI lineage: Eukaryota > Metazoa > Chordata > Testudines > Chelidae > Mesoclemmys > Mesoclemmys tuberculata. The sequence continues at coordinate 6,993,705 of ML675629.1, read as the reverse complement.
GAAAAGAAATATGGAGCCAG
>ML675629.1:6713436-6993285 GCA_007922155.1 Mesoclemmys tuberculata | reverse complement strand
AGGCAAGTCCAAACATGTACGTGAGCACAGCTAATTGAGTCTGCATCTACCAGTGATGAAGGGACAAGATGGCTTCTTCCCTGTGCCACCTCTGGCAAAGTCTAGAACTGCACTGCCAGCTCTGTCTTGCTTCCCTGCTCTCACGTCACTCAAGTTCCGGTAGCCGTGCTCAGTCAAGGGGCAATGCTGAAGAGGTGCATAAGGTGTAAATCCGGCCCCGTCTCTAGCTAGGTCCTTAAAATGATATGGCTGGGTGTTCAGTCTGTGTCCATCAGTGGCAATCTTAGCGCGCCAGTGAAGCTTTTGGCACCTGTGTGATCACCAACTGTGGAGCAGAATTCTTTGGTAAACATGCTTTGTAATCTGTAAGCCTTCCATCCTACTAATATGTCCATACCAAAAATAGCCACCAAAATTCAACCAGTGCTGATGGAGTTGGTTGATGGGTTTGTCCATGAATAATGTCCTGCCACTTACCATGGAGCAGCTGATGAAGACAACAGGAATTGAAAATGTCAATACAGTGCTCTTCAGCTTTTCACTGCAACACAATAGAGTTGATGTAATTTTAATCCTATACGGCTGGTAAATAATATGCCGTGACACCAAAGTGTAACATGAGGTTATTTTTAAAGGCTTTATGTATGAGCGATTCAGAGTCTTTATTTTAAATGTCTACTTTTACTAGCTAGAGGATCTCTTACATCTGGAGTTCGTCTAGCTGATGGATTTGCAATTCCATATTTTGCTACCTCTCTTGATAGCCCCAAAATGTTTCTGCATGATCTTTTCCTCTCTTTTGGAAGGCACCTCCAAAAGCAAAGGTGCATCTAATTGAGACTAGTGAGCCACCAAAACAAGTGTGACTCAAAGTCACTCACACCCTTTAAAAACCACGATCCTGGCAACCTTTCTGAACAGCATGAGCTTTTCATATTACTCCCTATACATTAACAGCTTTAATGTATAGGTTATTTTGATAGTTTCAAGAAGAATTGTGAGAAAGGCTGTTCTCATAACTCTCTCAGCCTGATTTCCTGACCAAAGCAATTGAGATAAGACTGGGAAAACATCAAGTATGCCTCCAAACATTAGCTTGTTTTTCCAGACTGAGTCTATGGTATGTTTGAGGATGGCCTATTGCTAGTTACATTTTGGATGGGCCCAAAATTTCTTGGATGTCTCGATATTCAGAAAATAAAAAGTTGACGACAATCCATAAGCCTTTTTAGTCCTGCAGCCAAGTCCATGTTTAAAAGATGCAATTAAAACTTGGTGAAACAACCTTGCTTTAGACCAAATAGCTGAAGCCGCCAAAGCAAACTAAGAGAGACAAAACAAAGGGCACATCAACATAATGTACATATTGTGAGGATTCTTGAAGGTCAGTGCATGATCTTTTTACTTCTCAGTGACATATAATGCCAATATTTGTCAGCTTTGATGAAGACCAAAGCTCACTTTGGAAAAAAATGCATTGCATGACATTTGTTCTCAGACCTCTACCATTGAGCAGTCTTAGTTGCAGACACATTCTATGATGATAGTTTGTAACTATCAAGAAAATTAAGGACATGCGGTTTGCAGAAATGGAGGTTTCTTATGGTATTCACTTACAGATAGTGATGAGTGAATGTCATGCTGGCTGGATGGGCGGGGGCATTTATTATATTTTTTAACATCAATATGTCAGAATTCATGTGAGATAGGCCTTGTCAGGTACCATTAGAAAGGCTGTAATGTGCTAAGTACGATGATAATGTTTGTGTTCATGTGTTATGTGTATAATGGAAGTTATGGATATGTTTGTATCTATATTTCAATTTGTACTCTTTCTGGGCGACATCTGCGACAGGATGGCTGTAGAACTAGCCTGCTTAATCGCCCATTACGAAAATTCACAGGTACAATGGGCCCAGGGAGAGAAGCCAGGGATATACCTGTTGAGTTATCAGGACTTACTCATATGACTCTGGACTCCATCTTATTCCTGTACATTTCCACAAGCAGCCTGGCAAAGGCCAAAGGACATAAGATGCAGGTGCACCACGTCCATTTTGTCTTCAGTCTGCAGCCTACCTCTGGATCAACTCATCTACAACTGAACTGAATCTGTGAAACAAAGGACTGAGACCCATCTAGGTACTGGATGTGTACCTGAAGGACTATACAAGTCTGCGAACTCCACAATTCTACTAGAAACCTGATATATATGGACTTTCAAATCAATTCTATGTCTCTGATTGCTTTAATCCTTTAACATTTCTCTTATAGTTTGTTTTTTTCTTTTTATAATAAACCTTCAATTTTAGTTACTAAAGGATTGGCTGGCAGCGTGGTATTTTGGATAAGATCTAAACTTATATTGATCTGGTACCTTAGGCTGACCCTTTGGGGTCAGGAGAAACCTTTTTGGTAAAGAGCATAGAGTTTTAAATAACTGATTTCTTTACTGGACCTAGTGGCTGATTGGGAGCCAGAGGCTGAAATGCAGTAGAGGGGGCTGTGTGTATTTTTGTTTTGGCTCCTTGACAACCAGTGTGGGGGAATCAGAAGCACTGTTCGTGGCTGGTTGGGAAGTCTGAATTCAGTGTCACCCACCAGTGCTGGAAGAATCTGATCTCCGTTTGCAGCCTGCCCTGATCTTGGCATTTTCAGGTGGCTGCCCTAGGCACGGACGGATCACAGTGAAATACACAAAAAGTGCACAGGGTTTTGGTTTACATCAAAATCAAAATAAGTGCAAATGCTTATGCCAATTTCAATTGTCCTGGAGACTGACTTAAAAGGGTGAATTTGGCTGGATCAAATTTTATTTAGGACTCAATCGGATATTCACAGAATTTCTTTCTTTCTGCCCATCTAGCTCTAGTACCTGGTATTTCTTCAGATCTAGATCCTTGTCTATACACAAACTGACAGGGTGCAGATCCTTGTGTAGACATCCTTATTTTGTTTTCAAAGTGTTCTATTTCAGTTTAGCTTAGTGCCTTTTTTAAAAATTAAATTAAGCTAAATTGAAATCACTCACTCTTAAACCAAAATAAGAATGTCTACACACAAATTTGCATCTCTTGGACTAAATCAGTTTAGAAACATACCTTCAGTTAAACCATCTGTAATCAGAGTTTATGAATCTGTCATTTATAATAGACTGATTCCCAAAGAGACAGGTTGTCCTCTACTTTGACATATATATAGTCACTTATGCCTGTACAAACCGGATGCAGAAATGCAGCCATTCTGATCTGGTAGCATTTGAAACCTACTTTTGCAGGTGTATTTTACTACAGAAGGTACAAGTCAATGAAGAATCAGGACCATCAATGTTAATAACTCTGCATATAAGGTAGCATAGTTGCTCAGAATTTATATTCTCTTTTTTTCAATTTCGGTTTACTTTGTCGGCCAAACTAGTCAAGAAAAATAAAAAATCCCCCCTCCATCCAATAGAGGTTCCAAATAGCTACTTGAAGCTATTAAAGGAAAACTGGAAAGTTTCCAGAAGATTAAGCAGAAACCTTATGATCTGACCCAGACTTTTAGATTTCCACCAACTCTGACAGAGAGAGAAATCTTCAGCTTTTTTAACTAAAATTAAAGCAAGCAAAATCCTAAGTATTATAAACATAGTTGATTCTGGTTTGGTAGCACGGTAATGGTGATGTGCAACTAGGTAAAGCTCTCAGGTTATTTGCCTCTTAGTTAAGACACATGCAGCCGGGGAAACATTTACAGGCACCACTAAGACACTTGGGTTAAATGATAAATTAATTGTAAGAGACACTAATGCACGTCAGGCCAAATCTACTTTCCAGCAGTCATAGCAAGAAGCCTGAGCTGCGGGTATGTTCCCTAACTGCTATTGCAGCCCCCATAACGCCTAAATCTACTTGCCCAGTTTGACCATGATTATGATTATTAGTGAAAAAGGTAAGACATTTTACATGCCGTTTGACTTCCACCCCTTTCTCCCAAATATTACTCAACTTGGGCATGCAGGCATGAGGAAATATGCAGTGTGTTTTGTTCTCTCTGTTTTTTGAATGAGTAAAATTTCTCTCCCTGTGTTAACCAGACTTCACCGTCTATTTTCCAAGATAATACCTTCCTTTCCCTTCAGTGGGAATTGACGGTGCTCAGCACCATGAAGGTTTGAGCCCTTATTTAGGTGCCTAATATGGATTTAGGAGCTTGAATTTAGGCCCTGAAGTTTGAACATTTTGGACATATAAATGCTAGACACACACACAGCTATGTGTATAGCCAAGATGTTCAAACCTGGGGGCAAAGGTAGGTGCTTTATATGATTTTAGGCATCTATATAAAGGGACCCCAGGTTTCAGATGAATACCACAACACCCATTGACTTCATTGCCAACGGCAAACATTCCCCTCACACCAACAGACCTCTCTCTCTCTTTTTCTTTCTCTGTCCTGCTCCAGTTCTTTAATTAATATTGCAGGTCTTAAAATAAAGAATTCTCCATCAAGCAGTATGAATCAATAGTCATAAAAGAATATGGTTAAGACAGTGTTTCAGGCAACATAAATGAACACAACATAAACACAACATAAAATGAGGTGTTGCCACTTTAGATGCAGGTGCGTATTTCATTAGTATCTGATATTTAATAATCAAGCCTAAATATTATGTCCAGACACAATTTTGGTGGGTGCACTAAAATATCTAGGTTATTGAAAGTGGATGGGTTAATCTCTTTTATTGTACCAACTTCTGTTGGTTGAAGGAACAAGCTTTCAAGCTACACAGCGACCTTCCACAGGTCAGGAGAAGATAACCAGAGTGTGTCAGCTAAATGCAAGAAATGTAAGTTCCTAGGCTCATCTTTTGAAGGTGTTGTCCAGGTTTCTTCTGAAGACCCAAAGGTTAGATATGGAGTGATCATGTTGTGAAAAATATTGACCCATTGGTGATAGACTGTTTAGGTCTTTTGTTATTTTTCTATGTTAGTTCATTTGAGACCATAGAGATTGTCTGTTTTCACCCACATAGTTGTTGCTGGGGTATTTGATGCCCTCGATGAGAACACAACATGTTCTCGTAAGCATGTGTGGGACCCATGGATCTTGAAAGGAGTGATGAGGGGCTGTTTATTATAGCCGTGGAAATACGGTCAACACGTTTTACATCTGCAGGATCTAGTGCCACTTAGAGCTGAGTCTCCTTTCTGTGAGGAGCTTGCTTCTTATGATGAAATTGGTGATGTTGGAGAGGCCAGAAGAGGGGATTCTGGAAAGATTGCTTTCAGGATGTGGTCCCTGTCCATTATGGGTTATAATTGTGTAATAGACAAAGTGACATGCATGGGGGTGATGGTGGTTTGTTCCCCATATTAATTTAATTCACATGAGATATAATTTCCCATTACATTTTCCTCAGGTGTTTTATTATTTCCATTAAAAATGACTCACAGGTGTGCTAAAATGTAACTCAGTGTTTTCCAACTGTCAGGCCTGAGCAGGGGTGCCACAGAATTTTTTTGAAAAAACTACTTGAAGAGTTCTGGATTGGTGTTCATGAGTTCATTTGGAGACTATATGGTGGTGTGCCTCAAAATAATTAAAGGTATGGCATGGCAGAGAAAAGGTTGGGAACCAACTGACTGGTGCTAATATTGGTTGCCCCCTGCTTTATCTAGCCATCGTCACAATTTTGCTTTCAACCTCTGAAGCCAAGCAGAATTGTTCATCACCTTTCAGATGCCACCTTAATGTAATGCCATTGATAGAGGGCTATGCAATCAAAGTGACAGTTCAATGATGATTTGCATTATCCCTGACTCATTACTGTGTCCAGGATTTGGCATGCCAATCAATGGAAAATGATGTGCAGTCCCTTGAAAAAAATGACAGTAATCCATTTTCCACCAATTGGCAAGAGGTCTCCCTGACAGACTAACAAGTTAGGGCCAATGCCAACTCTTATTTGGCAGGTGTTTTGCTGTGCTGCCATTTTGCAAACCCCAGGGGCATTTATCAAAGTGGTATTATTTTTTTCTGTCATAATCAACGTAGTTTTCAGTGTCTGGTTTTGCCTTCAACCAGATACCTTCAGGAGATGGTTATTATCTGTCTACAAATATGATTGTGTTATATAGTGCTTTAAAAACACTTTCAATTAATAAAATCATCAGTGTCTTAGGTGATCACTTTACAATATCCTCATGGAATTTCTGGTACAATGTTGTTCATCCTTCAGTAAAAAGCCAATGTACAAATTCTTGGTACTTGCTTTCACTATATATCTGCAGTGTATCATCATTCAAAGCCCACTTATCTAATGTAGTAATCTATCTCTAGCCAGCAAAGCTTCTGCTTAAATGCTTTGCTGAACTGGGTTCTTAAGAGTGTGATCAGATGTCCTGATTTTAGAGGGATCGTCCCAGTATTTGAGGCTTTTTCTTATATAAGCACCCATAACCCCCCCGACTTCCTGTCCTGATTTTTCTCACTTGCTATCTGTCACTCTAGTCCTAAGAGTGTGATTTTCAAGCACAACCAGGATTGCCCTAACTTTGATCAAATTAAAGTCAGTGGTCAGACTCCCACTGAATTTGCTGACAGCTGTTAGGTCAATCCTGTGTGCTATTGAAAGTCCTGACCAAAGTGCCTGATTCAACTCCCAGTAGATTCAATTATACTTTTTGCATGGACTTCAAAGTGTGTTGCATGGAACTCACCCTACAGCAAAAACTTTGCAACTTTTTGTTATCATCTGTACGTGTAAGTGTTGGTTTCAGCTCTGAACATAGATTTTGTGGAAAAGGTTCTGAAAAAATCTTTTTTGAAAATGGAAATCAATAGTCTTGCTCTTTGGGGAAAGGAAGGAATGAAATTGAGCTTCCTGAATTCATTGCAAAACTTTGTTCTAGGGGCCTTGGAATAAATCACATGATAGCTCTTCTGGATCCTTGATTGTTTGAGCCTAATTAATGCAATTGGGATTGCATTCTTGTTGAGAATCTGGGATTGCATTCTTGTCGAGAAAGAATGCCTTGAGATGACCTCTATAATCTTAGTTTCCAGTAGCACAAAACACTAAAAATTTGTGTAAGCTGCCACATACAGAATCTTTATTTTGAAATATCTTTAAGAAAAGAGTTGATGAAAGACATAATATAAGTTCTAAGAATAAGATTATTATAGGATTTGCTTGATTGTGAAGACTACAAAATTGTTCCTCCATTTATAATCTCTTATTTTAACTTGATCCCAATTTTCTAAAATTTTCTGAGATGCAATTTTCTAGGACAGAGCTCTATAGATATAGTTTTTTAAAAAAAGTAAATACTTTCAGACAATTTTGTGTAATAAGTGAGTGATGGAAAACATACTTTCCCCAATTGTAGAACTTTATTGCCACATTATTTTCCCACACAAATAACACAAAATAGTCTGAATTTTGCATTTGAAACTAGGCATAAAACTAAATGATCATTATGGAGAAGAACAGCCGCAAATAAATTTGAAACAGAAAACAGGTGTAACATAATAAGGAACATTTGAAAATCTAAGTATTTGAACTGTGTGAAATGAGCCTAAATAGTGGAGAATTTCATTAAATCTGAGATTAATGTTATTTGTATTACCATAGTGCATATAGGCCTCCACCGAATTTGGGAGCCTGCTTTGCTAGGTGCTGTACTTACACATGACATGAAAGAGTTGTAGCCTCAAAGACCAAGACAGACAAAGGGGAGAAGAAAGTAATAATTATCCCCATGTTCTCAATGGGAAATTTAGGCCTAGACTATATGTGACTTGCTCAAGGTCACTCAAGAAGTCTGTAGCTGAGTCATGAACTGAACTTCTACATACTGAGTCCCAATCTAGTGTCTGAATCATAGAACCATCCTTCCTCCTGGGAAGTTTGTAACTCCGTCCTTAATATACAGCCCCAGCATAAAATTAGATTTTTTTAAGGGTTTGATCTATCCCTTTCTATTCAGGCTTTTTTTCGCACTCATCACTGTAGCATCTCAGTATTTAATCACCTCTAGGCTTAAATATTAAATGTATCACGTCATCTTTGATACAACCTAAATGTTTTTGTAATCTCCACTACTAAATGATCTGTTATTTAGGACAAAAATCAGGGACAGTCTTTAATGGACAAATGATAAAATTCATTAAAGATGTGTGTCTTCCCTGAATGTCACACAGTCCTGAATTTCATGCAGTAAGGTAGACATGACATTAATTTAGCATTGTGCTGCCCATTATATCATTTGACCATTACAAAAAAATTGTATGTGGAATTGGGAAGTGGAAGGAAAACTACACTAAAATTCTTTGCATGGTCCAATTTGTATTCAGAGATTTATAACTTGCCGTCGTATTTTTGGATACATTTGCCAGTGGCTTTTCTTTGTCAAGGTCTGAATTGCAAAACCTTAGACAGCACTGGTATGTTCAAGGACAGTAGCTACACAATTCTATCCTGTTTATTAGAAAGCTGGGAGTTTTATTATAAACTGTTTCATATATTTAGTCTGAACATTTTTTTATTGTCTTGTGTGATCTCCCAGTGTTTTCCCAATATAAAAGGGCATCGATGAGCTAAAATCCTCTTAATCCAACACTTTAGAATTCTACCATTCTTGCAGTTATATCTGGTTTTATATAAAGGATAATAAATGGTGACAAATGAATTACAAGGTTGTAAATCAATTGAGTGCTTCAGCTGATATTCATCTCAGGGACATTGCTTAGCTGCTGTGTTAACAGAATGTGGATGAACATGTGGAATGTTGTGCCTACTGAGAATCCAAATTTTGCACCATCAGCTTTGCTACATTTTCATAAGATATACCACAACTGCAGAATTATTTGCTATTAATGTTTGTGAATGATAATCTTTTACAGGTGAAACTGATTTCACTTCATTACCTTACAGTTTCATCTTCATTCATAGAGCCTTAAAACTATACCTGACCCAAGGAAAGTTTTTTTTCCCCAGGATAAGTCAATGGAATTCATCCCACAGGAAACGTAGAATTTTAAAATTCCAAGACTGTTAATAGAACGTAAACTTTGCCACTGATTATAAAAAGCTATGTACATAGTAATCTATACTCTTTTATGAATTAGTACATCCATTTCTGAATTTAAATTTGCCAATGGTTAACCAACTCACAGCAATAAGAAGGGAAGCATATCCTATCCAACAGAAACTCCAGAGTTAAGGTTATTCATTTGTATCAATTATGTTTAGTAATCACCATTAGGGAACTCTAGAGCTAATAATATGAGTCTCGGTAGCTTCAGCAAACAGACTAAGCTCTCTATCCGTAGCAGACCCATATCCAATGTAGACCAGGCACAGAATGTATGTTTGTAGCATTTGTTTTAGAATTAAACAAATCACTTGAGTAACATTTTCTACCAGTAAAATATTGTACCCCATGTACAACTTTATGGTGTGTTTGTGTATCATTCATATGCAATCTTATAGTGTACCTGTGTATTGTTTAATGCAAAATATGTCATGTACGGTGTTTTTGGAATGCTCACGACATATTGAACATTATTGTTACAACGGTATGTTTCTTGCAATGTCATATGTATGCTTACAAAGCTCTGCTATGTAATATTCCCAAATATGTGTCCCACATATTTTGAAGAAGTTCCAGGCAAACACTAAAAGCAGGGAGGTACTATACACTTCCCTAAGGCATGCATGAAACAACCCAGCTCTTCCAGGAACAATAGACTGATCCGAGCACCTGATAAGGCGAAGCTCATTGACTCAGGACGTGGAGAAGACCATGCAGGAATACTGTTGGTCACCTGACCCTTGGGGGTGGCATGAGGGCAGCAAATGTTGATAACGGGGGACATTTTGCTCTCTCTCTGGCAACCCAGCTAAGAGTAACATCAAGCAACTGAAGCACTGACCACAGGGGAGAGCGTGGTTGGAGGATGACCGACCAACCAGTGGTGAGAACCATCTAAGACTGTAAGAAAGTTCCTAGGGTTGCATCTGGGACTGGAGGTGTTTGTTGGGGGTCATTTGATTGCATAATCCCATAAGTGGCTGGCCAAAAGCACTCACTTACTAAATTAACGGCCACTTGCTTGCAGCAGACTGTGTATGGGCTGACTCAAGAGTGGGTAGTTCACACAGCAGGGCAAATGCAAGACAGGTTCCAAGAGTGAGAGATTGGCGAGACACAACTACGCACCAGTCCAGATAGCACAGCAGAATGTCACAACTCTGTCTTAACTTCAGGTTAAGAATTTTTAGGCTGGGAATTTAAAGTGATGTTCTCCTTCTTGTCTGGGGTCTGCCTTAGGAAAATATTACAGGCCCTACTTTTTGAAGGCAGTTTCTGATTTTATATACACTGATGTAAATCCACCAAAGTTAGAGTGACTCCAATTTTTACACCAGCATACTTGACATCAGAATCCAGGCCTAAAACTAGCCTATTGACTTTAATGGGATGTGAGGTCTTTGCTGAATCAAGGCCATAAGTAGAACGTATTGTTAATGTGAATTTGCTTTGGACTCTGAATACATTCCATTTTAGTCTTCTACTGTTAGGAGTTTTGTTCAATCAAGTCAGCCATGCAGCCATTGGTGGGTTACAAGGAAAATTATATTTACAAATGAGGGATTAAATTGGAAAAGAAAGTTTAAGAAAAGACAGTTAAAAAAAAAGAAAGTAACATTAAAAGCAAATCAGAACCAGAACTTTAAGATATAATTGGTAATACATGGGGATAAACACTGTTTGCCTTTATCCAATCTATCACCTGCACATTAATGTACTATCTGCATGAAAACATGTGTAGACTCATGGGGGAAAATCCCTCCCTTCTATGGCTTCATTTAAGTCAAGAGTTGGACCACAGAGACTTTGAAACTGCTCCTAAGAGTTACACCAGTAGGATTTGACCTACTATATCATTTATATTTCTGGTAATGAGTCTTGTTTACTGGCTAGATCAGGCGCTGGGAATCAGGATCCCTTGAGCCAAATCCAGTCTGAATAAATGGGTAGCATTATTTTGTAAGTCTGAGCAAACTCAGAGATAAATCAATTCAAAAGTCACACACACAAAGTCTATGGCAAAGCTGGAAAGTGAACCTAGATTTCAGTCCAGCTTCTTAAACAGCAGACCATCTGTCCATTCTCCTGTCTTAGTTCCTCACCTAAAAAGGGCATCATCTTTTGTTTAATCTTGTGTATTGAGCTTACAAGCTCTTCAGAACTTACTGTATGTTTGTAGCATTCCTACCACAATACGACTCAACAGCATTTGGTGCTGTAGGTGTTACTGTAATACAAATAATAGTAATAATGATACATTCAGCAATGGTGTAAATATTTATTACATTGATCTATAACCAGTAGCAGTTTATGTTATGTTTGGGGCTAAGTGGATGTGGACTGCAAAACATTTATTTGGTCTGGAGCCCAAGGTCTTGATTTGTTCACCCCAGAATGCCTAATGCATGTAATTTACACCCATTTCCAACACTCAAAGAATGGCAAATCACAGCAAGTGACATTACTTTGGCCATGTACAAACCAGGTGTTTTTTTTTAAATGTTTGACATTAGAATTGCATCTTACACCATATTTGATGTCACTCATGGAGTTTCCCTTCCTAGTTCTAGTTTCACTTTGCTTATTAACTCACTGTGTGGTTTACATCCATAGATATCAAAGCCAGAGCACTGCTTTGTGATCACCTAGAATGTTTTTCACTTTCCCAGGAAGGTCACCCCTGGAATTGGAACACAAGACCATTATCTTTGTAAGCAAGAGCCATACCCTTCCGCCATCAGATCACTTTGTTACAGCAGCTCTCCATACCTCAGTTTCCCCATCTGTAAAAGTGACATCACCATGCTGGATGGGTGGTGTTGCATGAAGCAATTAGTTTCTTCAAAGTGCTTTGAACTTAACACATGAACATGGTTAAAAAAGTGCAAAATATTATGAACATGAAAAGATTTTTAATTTATCCTTAAATAAGATGACCTCTCTAACTCACAATCAATTACATCCTGATGGATAGAGTTCCTTTTTTCATCCCTATTTCTGGCTCCTCATTGCTCCTTATCAGAGTTGACTCTCATTCTTTACTGTGGAGCTTTAAAAATAAGCTGGGGAGTCATAAAACTCTCTCTCCCTCCACAAATTCAATAGGCAGCCTAATAGAAAACAATTATCTGGAATAATAAAAAGATCCAATAGCACTGGAACATTAATATTTGTATCAAAAGAATGAACTTCATAATTGTAAAGTCCTGTGAAAGAGAACAGACCAGAGTGTTTGCTGTATCCTTTTTGCATTCACATTATGCCATCAGGCAAAGATCTGAAAGTGTCTTTTGACACAAACTTCCTTGCAAGTCCAGACAGCAACAAAGAAGAGGAGTGGCTTACTAACTACCCTCTGTGGTTCCAATGTACCCTACTTTCCATCAAACATTCTTAACAAAGCCAAAGGAAATCTTCTGATAAAAATATCTCTCCATTTCATAATGTAAAATACAAGCAATTTTATCAGCATTAACACTGATTGGCTTACATTAGTCTCTTGCCTTCTAATAAAATTTATGATACCTTTCAGGAGCACAATTTTATAGAAAGTGAAGTGATTACACCCTGCTTAGATATCTCTCCAGCATCTATTCCAACAATAATGCAGTAATTTTATGCATGAAATAGCACAATCGGCATAAATAGTTATAATATTGAGTGCTGTCTAAGGAACCTGGCTGCTGGAAAATTAGAAAGAGCTTCACACTTTTGAAACAGGTAATTAGGATTTCTCTCCATGCTCATAGGAGGCAGACTGGAGTTCCATTTTATATGTCATTAAAATAGATGTGTTAAAAATAAATGTTGAATTTAAAGCTGCACACCTTACAAAAATTAAAAGAACAGTGCTCCTACAAAGGGTACAGTACAATGGGCTTTCAAAGTTCTAATTTTGGCTCTGCTAAAAGTTTTAGCCCTTTCTGACAGATAATAAAGGCCTCCACTGTTCCAAAGGTTCTGATTCAGCAACAGCTGCAGATGGCTGTAGCAGCAGGATGGAGCTGTTTGATGGAGAATTATGCCCCCAAAACTAGTTACTTATTTGAATTTGAGACTGCTCATGAAAGTGAAGGACTAATGACATAGAAGCTTCCCCCAGGTACCTCTTTCCCGACCCATAACCCTGCCGCATTATTATGCTTTATCCTGAAGCACAGCATCCAACTGACCTTCCATTTTTTTGTTCTCTCACCTCAGCTGTACCAATGCACCTCAATCCTGGCCCAGTATAACCCAGTTTTCGCCACCCTTCCAAGTAAAGGTTTCTGGTCTTGATATGTCGTGTGGTGACATGTTTGGATACAGATTGTAATGACAAAACAAAACTCATGTTCACCTTCTACCTAAGTCAAAGGTGAACTCAATTTTCCTAAAACAAAAGACTAGCTAGCATATTAATCCTCTGTTCCACCACATTTCATACTCCGTCCAATTTATTTCTTTAAGAATTTAAGACCTGAAGAACATAGCCATAAAACCCACACTTCTTCAGCTGTCTTCATAATACATGGGCATTGTGTGAATTTTATACTCTTTATGTGCTCCCTAAACTAAAATCAGTCCTTTTATGCAGGCTGCTTTATGGGCAGGCTTTAGCAAGGCACTCAATAAGAAGTGAACTGGAGACAGGAGGAATACCTGTTTGGTTTCGTGAAGACACAAATCACATAGCAAGCCTTCAGTAACAACAAGGTGTTTTTTTAAAGACTATTCTAGGCACTTCACCTTGGATATGTTTTCCAAATATGTGGGGAAAAATGGAGAAGAAAAGCCATATCAAACAAACATTCTAGCTGTACTTTGCATCTATTACTCTTGTGTCCCTCTTCTGGGAATTGTAACATATGATGCCAGTCGAAGGAAGTGTACAGCCTATTCCAGAGTTTTATCATTTGTTTAGATACACAGCTGATCAACATTTTTTATCAAAAAATGTTCATGGTGAAACTTGGGTGTTTGTCAAAAATCAACATTTTTCAACGGGGAAATGTCAATTTCAGCAAAACGTTCCAGTTTTTCAACAGATACGTTTGAAAAAGAGACATCTCATTTTGAATCAACATTTTGGAATTGAATATTTTTTTGAACTTTTCATTCCACAAAATAGCTTGATATTTTGACTTTTCATCCTGTTCTGGGATGAAAACAAATGGCACAATATTTGAATATCCCATGGGATGGAAATTCTGTTTTTCAAGCAGCTGTACTTAGATATTGTCGGTGTCAAAGTCCAGCACAACTGCACCTGTATTCCCTCACGACGGTCAACCATGGGCATCCACTCAGAGGCTTCCAGTTCCCCAGTTGTCACCTCTCTTGGGTGCGGACATACATCTCTCCCTTTCCTGGCCAGAGTATTTCCAAGCTGCACTGTTCCCTGCCTATACTGTGAATTCCCCAGGAAGCCAGACTGCCTTAGCAGGCCTGTTTAGCGTTCTCTTCAAAGGCAGCCTCACCTCAGTGCCACTTCCGTGGCTATCAATACATGCCAGCATTGCGCCAGCAAATATCCGACGAGATGCTGTGACAGTTAGGGGATATATAAAGATCATGGCAAAAACATTGCTACCGCTCCACCATGATCTAAAATACCCCCTCACCACTGACTGAAATTAAAAAAAAAACAACTTTCTGGTCTTGTGCCGCAGCCCTTCTTGTGGAAGATAAGGATGTTTCAAGAAGATGGTCTGAAGCCTGGGTGGCTGTCGATGTATAAAGCAAAAATCTCATTGATGACCCAACTATGCAGTACTGGGGTTCTCCGCCTGCTGCATATGGACAGCTCTAACCTGTATCTGCACCCATGGAAGATGCACATACTTGTTCAACAGATGGAAAATGAGGGAATCACTGAACTTTGACTGTGGCATGGTGCAAATGGTCAGATACTTCACGGACGATCGCCCAATCCATGTTCATCCCGGAGGTGTTGCAGCTATTCAAATGGCTACCTCCTCTGCGCTGGACTGGATAAGAGACCTTAAGATTCAACTGTAGTCACACCATTGCTTTCACTATTGCCATATGGAAGATGAAGACGAGGCTATAAACAGTGTAATTGTCACAGTGAAGCTGCCACACAGCTCTCCCTAAGCAAGCACCTTTATTATTCAAGTAAAAGCATTATAGAGAAAACATATTTAAAAAAGCTATAAAAGAACCTGCGCACATTCTGACAAGCTCACCGGAGATCACCCCATCTCTAACAAGGGCTCTGTCCAGGGAACGTTTCTTCAAACGCCCCCAGCGGGTTTTCCTGTGGTTGAAAATTCATGAATTGTTGTGACTCAGAATAAGCACACTCTTGAATCTGTGAGTGGCTCCCTTATATAGTTTTCTCTACGAAAGGTCCCTTCCTTGAGGTTAAGCTTCAATAGGCTAAGTTCTTCCATAACTGGAGGGATTACATTTACATACACCCCCCCCTAGAGATTTCACATTGTACTCTGAAGCTCATAACACTCACCCCTAGAGATGTTAAATACAATCCCCCAATAACATGTAAACTTTTGCATTTTTAATATGATGAAATTCCAAAATACTTAAACTTAACTCAGTAAGGCAATATTCAATAAGATTTGTCAAGGATACTACAGGAAACTCTCTCTCTTGTCGGAGTGGATAAGTAGAAAGGAAGTGAGCAGAGACCCCAGTAACTTTTTATTATAGGAAACTAGAAAAGTAGCACTACCTGGTTATTTTTAGCACGGGGCTAGATGTGATACCTTTAGTCACATTGAGTAGCAACTGAGGCCCCGATCCTGCAGTGAGAACACCACTGTACCTGCTCAGGGCCCCACAGAAGTCTTTTGGGTGTCCAAATCCCTCAGACAGCTTTGAAAAACTTTTTCCCAAATTACTAGGAGGATGTATTTCACTTAATCAACATTTAATAAGTATGAGTTACAAAGATTCTGGCCAGAAGAAAATTCTTTCGAGGAATTATATTTTTGTCAATATAACAAACCTCCAATTCCAACATAAGAATCTGACAATGACATTTCAGCTCTATTAACTGGGAAAGATTTCTTTTCTTCTTTTTAAGTGAGTTGCACAGCAAGATGTGAAGTACCCCTTTATCATCTCTGGTAAATCCTGGCCACTTTGAAATCACTGGGAGTTTTGCCATTGATTTCAGTGAGGGCAGGATTTCACCCTGAATGTAGCTACAGCTTAACACCTTTACAATCACATTAACTAGTGCTAGTTAGCTGCATTGTAACCTAGGGGGACTTGAGGATGGTCTCTCTTTCAGATACGCACTCACTTGCTCCATCCCCACTGGTGAACAAACAGCCAAGCATAGAATGACTGTAACTTAATTATTATTTAACCATGCAAAATCAAAGCCAATTTCTCATGCTTCAGAGTTTCACTTTTGTGAAACTGCTAGGTGCATTTCAATCAACTGATGAAGAAGAAATGTTACCTAGGTCTGTGAAAGTCTCTCATATAGACGAGTCTGGCTTTTTTTGCAGGAAAAATCTTTAGATAGAATTAAAGAAAACAATCAAATATTTTGTACTGAACAAGAAAAAAATATCCTCTACCAAAACTATCAGCAGTGGGAAAGAGAAATAAAACATAATTACGTTATCATCCATATTCAAGATCTTAAAGATACAAGAACAAAATGATAACTGGGACAAAATTATATCTAGCATGACTGAAATAAGCAAGAAATCTGCTTCAGTCTCCCTTAAGGGGATTTGATCCTTTTCTAGCAGTAGTAGTCAACAAGATATTTAGGTGACATTCTCCTGATTGAGAATAATTTGAAAGATAATCAGTACTGCGGTTGAGACCTCAAGACCGGAAGTGTGTGGGTGTGTGCATGCATGGGCATGCTAGGGTGTGGGAATGGGAACTATAATATACAGTGAGAAGCAATTGACTTGTCAAAATTGGAGTGAAATCTTTTAAGAATATTTGACTAAAAATACCTTCCCCTCTCAATGGATTGCACTCACTTGGTACATGTGATGTTTTAAGATCACTGCTGTAAATCTCCATAGAGTCTTCGAGAAGATGCAGGGAAAACAGGTCCTGAATTTCTAATGTTAAAAAAAAGCCAAAATATTTTTTAGAAAGTAAAAGGAAGAAGAATTTAAAAAGTTCAGATTTCTATTACACCACACAAAGAAGCAAATGTTTTTTTTCTTTTTTTTAGGCCAATTTAAAATACCAAAGCCTGCTACTACTTGTTAATTAATTAATGATTCACTTTCTTTAAAATTATGTCTTTTCTTTTAAGTCCCCTCTACTTTTATCCTTGGATCTATCATTTTCTCTCAGATATATTGTTTCAACATTGAGTCTTTTCAGTGCTGGCCTGTGTAGAGCCGCCTGAAATATTCAGAAAGACTCAGGTAGCACCCTTTTCTTGTGCAATATCCACAGACTGTTTTGGAGTGAGATAAGGTTTTCTCTAGCTGTTGCAGATTGCACTCCAAACATTTTCACTTTTGTCTACTGGGGACACTGCCAGACTTTCACTTCATGCACACGACCTTTTGGTAACTTGCCACCAAGAGAATATATTAGAGTTTCCTGAATTATTCCTTGAGAATAAATTATTCAACAGATTTATATCTCATTCCCATACCATTCCTGATTACTATGAATGTGGTAGTTATTCATAAATATTTGCCAAATAGTTTACTCAAACCAATTGCAGCCTATGGATAGTTGATTAGTTATTAATTTCAGCTATTCAGCTGAATGTTTTCAGCTTTGTTAGTCTTTCACTGTGTTGTGTCACTGAAATCATATGTCCCCTGAGTGGAGGACTGAAAAGTTCTTCTATCATCGCCCTAAGTGGAGACGTGAAACTTTTTAAACAGACTAACAAATAACCAGGAGCAGCCAACAAACTGAGAAGAAAGGTGTGTTTCTGGCTAAGGCACTGGACTGGGGTTCAGGGTTCAATTCTCAGTTCCAACTGAGTCTTCTTCCGGGGCCCTGAGCAAGGCATTTAATCTCTCTGTCCAACAATTCCCATCTGTAAATGGAGGTACCCAGACTGTGTCCCTTCAAAGCGGACCCATCATCAATGTTTGTTAAGTGCTTGGCCACGGAGGAGACAGGCACCACAGGAAAGCTATAAACGATGCATTGACTTGAATGTTCAGATGAATAATCATTAGTGCTAAAAACTAGAGATGGTTGGAAAATTTGGGGGGAAACATTGTAAATCAGAAAATGCCGTTTTGCCAAAACAAACGTTTAAAGGAAACATATTGACTGCGACAACATTTCTGACTGGAAGTTTTCTGAGGTCCAGGTGAACTCTGTGGTCAATTCCAGAAAAGACCAATTGAAAACATGAACTTTCAATCCTAAAACAGATGTTCTGCCACAATCTCATTTCAAAATGTTTGGGCTTTTGTGCCAACGTGGAATGAAAACCAATTTTGAAAGCTTGAAAAGCTTTCACAAAACAGAATTGTTATCCTCTGGACATCTCAACTAAAAACATACAGAATTTATGAGATTCACAAAGATGTTCGCAATTAAATGGTCTTGTGGGGAAAAGAGGGAATCGTGTGACCCCCGTTAATAAAAGAGAATGCAAAGCTCCAGGTTTATTCCTGAAAATATTCTAAGAATTCTGACCGGCCTATTTGACCTGTTCTTGGTGTCTACCTTTATGTTCCATGCTGCCCATAAATACTTTAAATAAAGAATATTTATTGGAAAACCATTGAAAGGGCAAAGTCATCTGAACAAGAGCTTTAAAAGAAACAGAAGTAGAGATAACAGGATAGTAGTTGCCTAGGCTTATTTGCTTAATTTTAGATATAATTGCAAACAGAAAAGTTGTGTAATACAATGAGGTAAATTTCATCCTTAAAAGAATCATACACCTGGATTAAGGATGGATTCAACCCAGATCCCTATAGCGGAAACCTTTGGGTGGGTATCAGAATCGAAACACATGTCTCTTACCTTTAGATCAATGGGGCAGCATATGATTGCTGGGGTCTATCTACAAAGTTGTGATTAAACAATTGGAGCCTTCATTGAATCAGTCCTGTCTCTAGGCTGAATCAAAACCTCATATCTGGACACACCCAGCTCAGAAGAGGGTAGGGGCCTAGTTTGAAATCTAGATTCATTTTGAATGCATCTTGTGTCCCTCTCTGTTTCAAAGTGTTGCACGTTCCCTCAACCTCTGTCTTCTGCAGCTAGTAGGCTAATATGGTGTATGTCTGAGTCAACTCTCTTGTTTTCCTTCAACTCCTCCTTGCTCCTTTCCAGCCATTCCATACTATGTGCATAAATTAAACAAACACTCAGGGTGTCCTAAAGTGCTTTGCAAAATAAATGTCTGGGATACCAGTGGGGGTACTGTCTGTGTTAGGCATACAGAACAACCATTAAAATACGCTCCACGGTGGAGCCCACACACCTCCCTGGAAATGGAAAAGGAACTAGAGCAGGTTGCTGGCCATCTGAATTTTACTTGCTGAGTTATTTCCCCAGATAGAGTCTTCAGTCACAGGCTGGCAGATGCCTCAAGCACTGCCAGAAAAGTCACACCACTTTATTAGCATAGCTAATGACACTGAAGAGGATCTGCTGATACGGAAATCATTCACCTTCGTATGAAATTTCAACGGCGTGTCATTTAGGCACTACATCCAGCAGTGCTTCTGAGAACATCTACCTGCAGTGGCTGCTCTCTCATGTCCAAAAAGGACAGTAAAGTGAACCCCCCTGATCACGCTACCCCTCCTTATGGTCACTGCTCATCACATTTTAAGTCAAATAGAGATAAGAATATCAAATTGTTGAAATTTGCTACCAAGGCCAAAAGAAAGCAAAAACCATAGGCCTTGGCTAATGGAACAGAATGATGTCTTATTAATGGCTCATAAGACTCAGGAGCAACAGTACTAAAATGATGTCTACACTTTTATCTGCAGTATCGTGTCCAGTTTTGGGCCCCCAACTACAGGAAGGGTCTGGACAAATTGGAGAGGGTCCAGCAGAGGGCAATGAAAATGATTAGGCGGCTGGAACACATGACTTACAAGGAGAGGCTGAGGGAACTAGGCTTGTTTAGTCTGTAGAAGAGAAGAATGAGGGGGGGATTGGATAGCAGCCTTTAACTACCTGAAGGGGGGTTCCAGGGAGGATGGAGCTAGGCGGTTCTCAGTAGTGGTAGATGACAGAATTAGGAGCAATGGTCTGAAGTTGCAGTGTGGGATGTCTAGGTTGTATATTAGGAAAAGCTTTGTCACTAGGAGGGTGGTGAAGCACTGGAATGGGTTATGTAGGGAGGTGGTGGAATCTCCATCTTTAGAGGTTTGTAAGGCCCAGCTTGAGAAAGCCCTGGCTGGGATGATTTAATTGGGGTTGGTCCTGCTTTGAGGAGGGGGCTGAACTAGATGACCTCTTGAGGTCCCTTCCAACCCTAATCTTCTAAGATTCTATTATTCTTTTAGGGTGTTCTGCTAGATCAGAAATAAGAATAGAAGTTTGTGCTTGTCACCCGCATTTTTTTCTACAATGGAGGAAGTTTAGTGGCATCAAATCTAGAGGAGCAGAACATCGGAACTTGCCATATCACATCAGAACAATGGGCCATCCAGACAGTACCCTGTCTACAGCAGCAGCCAATGCCTGACACTGCAGAGGAAAGTTTAGAGCACCCTGAATGATTCTAATTGTGACAGATTGGGGTATTCCTGACCCCAGCTACTGATCAGTTTATACCCTGAAGCGTGAGGATGCACAGCGCTTGTAATTGTTATCCCAGCTAGCACAACTGTAGATGCTCTTATTCATTCTGAAACATATTAAGCCTCCCTCATTCGATCTGCAGATGCTTTATGCCGATGCCTTGGGCAGACAGTGTTTGCATTTACAAGGGGACTTCATACAGACACAGAAAGAGAGGGAGGGAGCAAGCCAAATCAATGGATGCAGTCTAGGATTGCAAGAAACCATAGAGTCAAAGTTTCACTTATAATAAAAAGTACATTAATATCCTTCTGTTAACAAGGCAGTGGTTGAAACAGACAAGCAAGCAGTCAGAAAATCCCAGACATTAATGAGGTCTGTGAGGGGCTTTGGATTAAGTGATAATATGTATTTTAAATTGGACTTTTTGGTGCTAGCTGGTTGCACATTTCATTTCCAGAGTGGCAATGATTCTATCTGCTTGATCAGGACAGCAACCCAAGTCCTATCTTGTGCTGGGAAAACAGGGCATTTTTCTTCCTGTGCTCATCCCCATGGTCAGTCACCTGTTTCCACTTTTACTGCTCAGACAACTTTCCACGCATAGCCTGCTCATTTTATTTTAATCAACCTGACGGTGTAAGGATTCTCTTTATCGTCGCCATTCACACATGCTTGTGCTTTTATCCTTCTGGGCCACCCTTTGGGGTGACCCATCAGAAGACCCGTATCAGCATTGAATCTGCAGAACTCATTGCCACAGAATATTAGACCACAAATTCATCAGGACTTAAAGAAGCATTGGATGTTTATACAGAAAATGTGAACACCTAGAATTTTAAATAAATAGCTTGGAAAGGCATAAGCCACTTCTGACAGGTGGGGTTTCATAGGGGTTGGTGAATCCAAAATTATCCACTTCAAAAAGATTTTCTTGCACCCTCTCCTGAAGTATCAGGTACTAGCCACTGACAGAGACAGGATAGTGGATGACACAGATCATAGGTTTGATCTGATGTGACAATTCTCACAACCCTAGCTGTTGATGGTGGCAGTTCTCCACCAGTTGCCCCATTATTTTCTGACACTTCCTCACCATAACTGCCGCTAGTAGTAGCAATATGTTCCTAGGCCCAGCAAGACATAGAGTGACACAGTTAGAAGTGTTCTATAAAGTTCATTCCCTTTCTTTCACATTAACTCTGATAACACTCTTGGTGGAGAAGCCAATCTGTTATCTGCCAGTTAGATCCTTTGCTAATTGTTGGAGGGGTATTTATAACTAGTGGGAAAATGGAAGCCAGGAATGGCTCCTTTCAATAATGTTGCAGATAAAGAGGTTTTAAATTTGAGCAGTTTAGAAATTGAGACCTTTAAGTCAACTTTTCCATTTCCCTGCCAAGATAAGGTTGTTTCCTGAAGTATGTTTTCTTCAATTTCATGTAACCTGAGTGATGGCTGTTCTACCACTTCCCTTGGGAGGCTTCCCCATGCATCTCTTCAATTCACTACTCATCACATTCACACCACTTAGGTTTATTCACTAATTTTAAAGACATAAGACAAAGAACATAAGAATGGCCACATTGGGTCAGACCAATGCTCTATGTAGCCCAATATCCTCTCTTCCGACCGTAGCCAATTCCAGGTGCTTCAGAGGGAATTAGTGGAACAAGCAATCATTGACCATCCCATCGTCCACTGTCAGCTTCTGTCAGTTAGAGGCTAGGGACACCCAGAGTGTAAGGATGTGTCCCTGACCATCTTGGCTAATAGCCGGTGATGAATCTATCCTCCATGAACTTATTGAATGTGTATGGGTAGGGTTTTGTGGCCTGCCTTGTGCGGGAGGTCAGACTAGATGATCATATTGGTCCCTTCTGACCTATGAGTCTATGAGTCTATGAGTCTATGAATTCTTTTTTGAACCCCCATTATACTTTTGGCATTCACAACCTTCCCTAGCAATGAGTTCCAGAGGTTGACTGTGTACTGAATGAAGAAGTATTTCCTTTTGTTTGTTTTAAACCTACTGCTTATTCATTTTGTTGGGTGACCCCTGGTACTTGTTTTATGAGAGGGAGTAAATAACACTTCTTTATTTACTTTCTCCACACCATTCGTGATGTTATAGACCTCTGTCATATCCCCTCTTAGTTGTCTGTTTTCCAAACTGAAAAGTCTCAGTCTTTTTATTCTTTCCCCATACAGAAACTGTTCCATACCCCTAATCATATTTTGTTGCCCTTCTCTGTAACTTTTTCGATTCAAATATATCTTTTTTTGAGATTGGGTGACCAGTTCTGCACACAGTATTCAAAGTAGGGTAATGCCATGGCATTTATATCATGACATTATAATATTTTCTGTCTTATTATCTATCCCTTTCCTAATGGTTCCTTACATTCTATGAGGATTTTTGACTGCTGCCACACACTGAGTGCATCTTTTCAGAGAACTACCCACAATGAGTACAAGGTCTCTTTCCTGAGCGGTAACAACTAATTTAGATCCCATAATTTTGTATATATAGTTGAGATTATGTTTTCCAATATGCATTACTTCCTATTTATCACAATTAATATTAATTTCATCTGCCATTTTGTTGCCCAGTCACCCATTTTTGTGACATCCTGTTGTAACACAGTCAGTTTTGGACTTAACTATGTTGAGTAATTTTGGATCATCTGCAAATTTTGCCACCTCACAGTTTACTCCTTTTTCCAGATCATTTATGAATATGTTGAACAGCACTGGTCCCAGATCAGAGCCTTAAGAGACCTTACTATTTACCTCTCTCTAGTCTGAAAACTGACCAGTTTATTCCTACCTTTTGTTTCCTATCTTTTAGCCAGTTATTGATTCATGAGAGGACATTTGCTCTTATCTCATGACTCCTTACTTCGCCTTTGTTGAGGGACCTTGTCAAAGACTTTCTGACAGGTCAGGTACACTATATTCAATGGATCACCCTTGTCCACATGTTTTTTGCCCCTCCTCAAAGAATTCTTATAGATTGGTGATGCTTGATTTCCCTTTACAAAAGTCATGATGACATTTCCCAAACAAATCATGTTCATGTAAGTGTCTCATAATTCTGTTTTTTACTACAGTTTCAACCAATTTGCCTTGTACTGATGTTAGGCTTTGTGGTCTGTAATTGCCAGGCTCACCTCCAGAAAATTGGTGTCACATTAGCTATCCTCCAGTCATCTGGTACAGAATCTGATTTAAGGGATAAGTTACATACCAAATTTAGTAGTTCTATAATTTCATATTTGAATTCCTTCCGAATTCTTGGGTAACTTATTACTGTTTCACCAGGACCAGATGGTATTTGCTCAAGAGTACTTCCTGCCCAGATTTTTAAAAGTAGCCTCTGATCTTGGATCCCAAATTAGCGGGAGTTGCTGGTGTTCAGCAACTCCACATATCATATCCTAAAAGTAGAGCATCAAAAGTGCAAAATAATTTTTGCAATTTTGGCCCTTATTTTTTATTAAAATATTGCAACCCAAAACCATACAGCATAGAGCTTCACAAACTTTTGAATTATGAATTATTATAGGCACAAAGGGCAAAAAGCAACTTTACAACATTTCCTATTTTAATAATAGCTCACTCTAATGAATAATTAATACTACACAAAGTATAACAAGAAATGGGAATGTGAGTGAATGACTTGGAAAAAATTAAAGCAACAGTAGGGAAAAAGTAAACAAAGAAAAAGAGACAAGATGGTAAAATGTCATCATATACCCAAGATCACAGATATCTCTGTTGCTTTCCAAAGGCTCAAAGAATCATGGAACATAAAGCCAGAAAGGACCACCAAATAATCTAGTTTAACCTGTATATCACAAGCCACCACCAACAGCCAGTACCCAAACACTAAACCCAGCAACCAAAATCAGACCAAAGTATTACAGCTCACAGAAAACTAGACTATTATACGCTTTAGATAAATAACAGAAGGGACCGACATGCACCAGTGCCCAAGGCCCCCACAATGGCAAGAAAATGATTAAGTGAGATATACACAGATAATCCTGGCAAGTGATCCATGCCCACATGTGACAGAAGAAAGTGAAAGACCTGCAAGGTCACTTCCAGTCTGACCTGGGGAAAAAATTTTCCCAACCCCACCAGCAATCAGTTAGACCCTGAGCATGTGATAAAGAACCAGCCAGCCAAGTGCTTGAGAGAAAGAATAGTTGGTGCCAACATAAGACTTAAACCAGAAGTCAATCCCATGGGCTGTTCAGCCTGGCCCCCTATCATCACAAGTAATGACATCAGACAATTGCACTCATTAATGTGCCCAGCTCTCTCTTAAAACTAATTTAGTTGTTTGTCCCAACAACTCCTATTAAGTAGCTGTTCCAAAATCTCACCCCTCTGATGGTTAGAAACCTTCTTCTAATTTCCAGCCTGAATTTGCTCACTACCAGTTGATATCCATTTGTTCTTGTGCCAGCATTGTCCTTTCACTTAAATAGCTCTACACACTTCCTGATATTTACCTCCCTCCTGTATTTATAGAGAGCAATCATATCCCCTCTCACCCGTCTTTTTGTTAGATTAAACAATCCAAGCTCTTCCAGCCCCTTCCAGTTTCCTCTCCTAAAATAGGCTCTCCATTCCTCTGATCATCCTAATAGCTCTTCTCTGCACCTGTTTAAATTCATCTTTCTAGAACATGAGCTGCCTTACACACTAAAGGCGGGCTGCCTCATGATACCTTCATTATCCGTCTTCACACAATGGGGTGAGCAGCTGTTATAGGACTGCTACTTCCCTCTTGTGCACCAGCCAGCATCACTGAGCAAGCATGGACAGGGAAGTGTAGATTTGGTCATCACAGGTTATTTTCTGGAGCAAGGGGAGAACAGGAAACAAACTGGGACTCAGAGCCACCTTTTGGTCTCTGCTCTGCTACTGTGGCAGGGAAAATACGTGCTGCCTCTTACTCAGATTCTGTGTTAACTCTGTCTTCTCACTCCCAGTGGAGAGCCCCTCTAGCATTGTGATATAATCAATCTATTTTATTGGAAGGTGAATAGATTAGAATCACAGTATGGCTGGAAGGCACCTTGAGACATCTTCTAGTCTAGTCCCCTGCACTCAAGGCAGAACCAAGCATTATCTAGATCATCCCTGAGAGAAGTCTATCAGTGAGAGTTTCTGGGCACCTGGCACTGATATGCTCTATTACCCAGGGACATTGCATTGCCTTCCTCACCCTTTCCACTCTGCCCAGCTACCCCAGCCTTGATACCCATTAGTCTGCGTTCAGCAGTTTCCCATGCGTGTCCATAGGCACGGAGCACTTCAACATCCTAATCCGTCTCTCTTCATCCAAATCTTGCTTTGAGAGACACTTCTGCCTTGGAACCTGCAAGGAACAGCCTATAACGTTGATTTGTGCCTCTTTACACATATTAGGATCACCTTTTTCCTAATATTTACTAAGGACTTTATATCTGAGCCTCAGTGAAATGATTATATATCCCTCTGCCAATACTGAGTGCAGTATTGATGACTTTTAGCACAGGAAGCTCTCATAACCTGATGGAGGGCCTGACCTAGCACTCAAAGCCATTAGAAACATTCCTACTGACTTCATTGGGTTGGAATCAGGTTCATAACACTCAGGCCTATTTTGAAGTAAGCAGTACAGTTTACTAGATTGTCGGGGCAATTATTTCCACAGAATCATCCAAGGATTTCTGGAAGCACATCTTGATTGTTATGGAGAGGGCCATCTCATAGAACATCCCACTCAATTTAAGAAGGGGTGGCAGTCTGTGAATAAAGTCTCATTGGCTGGGGGGGAAAGCATGAGATTAGTCATTGTAGGATCTTTGAAGGAAAGTATGAAAGTCACTAGGAAAACACAACACAGAGCAGGTAGTCAGCTATTATACTGTTTCGTGTCATAGCAACACATCAGAAAAAATGCTATAGCTGGATCTTAATAAATAAATGAATGGCTAGGAAATTTTATGACCATTGATATTGGCAGCTATGCAAGATGAGGCAAGTTGAAAAGCATAAGATGATTGTATGAATGAAGGAGGGATTTTTCCCCCCACTTCCCAATATGTAACATTGCAAAATTGGTCATGTGTCTTATAAAGGGCTTTTTCTTTCCTATGAAGTAACAGGTAAGGGCCATTGCTGTAGAAAGATATCAAGCTGCATGGTCTTATCCAGTAAATGACTGCTAATTAATGCCAGGAGCAGATCAGTAGGCAAAGCAATAGATTCCTTTTCCAATACTAAAGCAGTACAAAGCAGAAGTGAACAGATATCCAGGCATGGCCATATGAGGTCTGTGGGCATGGGGTCCTATGGGTTGCAAAAGGATTTGTCCCTTCTTCCCCCCATATTAGTTTTTATTGATTATTTAATGCTAATTAGGGTTTCTGGATTGACAGATCGATGGAGGGAATAAAACCTTCCCTCCATAGAGTAAGTATAGGACAGGTAGCCAGCCCTGCAACCTCTAGTATCTGAGGACCTACCGTGTAAAAATTGTTTAGCAACAGCGAAGTCACTAGTGAAACTCTGGCTCTTCTCTCTCCACAGTGTAAAAGTGCTGTTGGAGGTAGGGTATATTTTGTTGATAGTTTCACTTCTTTGTGTGCAGCTGAGGGAGTTGTTCATTCTCCCTGCTATTCAGTATGTGTTCTCTCTACAGAGACCACCCACAGGTGGGTACATTAGAACCAGTGATGATGTGGATGGGGACGCTGACTGCTCTAACACTAGTTAGACTAAGCCTACCAACTCATTTCACACAGGGCACTGTACAGCTGGCAGATGGGTAAGACTTTTGGTCACCATAGGACTAATTTTGGACCAGAGTACTGGAATTAGACTTTGTCACATTCGGAGTTCCCTGTTGGGCTTGTAGGATAGGGTAGAATAGAATATATATATATATTCCTATAGAATACATATAGAATCCTAGCTGCATAGGCTCACTATAATGATGGAAGGCCCATTGTTTGTGTTGGTGTGTTGCCTTGTCGAAAATGATGTTTACTGGCTAATGCAGGGAACCAAGAGACTTTGGTTCTAAGTCTGACTACCACTGACTCACTTCTGTGACCTTGGGCAACACACTTAACTTGAGAGCCTCACTTTGCTCACCTATAAGTTGGAGACCACACTTGCAAATCTATGCCGTGAAAGGAGCTATGTAAGAGCAAAGATTATTTATATAGTTATTATTTTAATATCAAATTGAAACTTTCCATGGAAGATAAGTGCATAATTGATAGCAATGACCTTTACCATAAGCCAAAGACATGTGTTGAGCTGAGCAACTGATCTATAGGCATTGATGATATGCTATTGAATTATTTATCACAGCTTGAATGGGGGAAATGATATTTGCTATGCAAAGCTATAGTAATAAAGCTACAATGGAACTTCTTAGAAGAAAAGTGCTGGATTTTATATGAGTGGAGGATGATGAGGCAATATATATTGTACATAACTGAAGGTGGGGGGCAGCCAATTAGGCAAATTAGTAGGCCTAGCAATTAAAAAAAAACAAGACAGAGAAAGGAGAAAATAGGAATATTAGCAAAACCCTTACAACAGATGGCAAAGTGTCCTCAGATCCTCTAGTGGTAGAAAAAATAAACTTTCAAGGAATATTTTATATCAGTGTATCACCTAGAATATATTCACTCTGAGGACTCAGAGAGCTCTCTAGGAGACATTCAGCTAAATTATTTAACAGAGGATGACAGGAAAGAATTAGAGAAAGAATTTCCCTGTTGAAAAGTTAAAGTAACAATCCACTCTATACCCACTGATAAATCTCTGGGTCCAGATGGTTGCCCAATAGAATTTTTAGCAGACATTTGGAAAGATAATAAGTCCTGTAACAGTAGATAATTACTCACTTTTATATGGCTCAGTGCCCCCTTCATCTACATTTGTTTCTATAGCAGTTCTTTTGCCAGGAAAAAAAAAAAAGAAAGAAAAAAACCAGACCTTTTACCCCTCATCCCCATCATGTGCAATATCCTTTCTTTTTGCTCAATACAGATGTTGAAAACATAGTCACTTCTCTCTTGCAAGTCATGGGATGATCTTGGTGACATTAGAAACAATAACGCTGAATTCATTACAATTAAAGTGGGTTATTAAAATAGTTATTTAAAAAATTAGAACAAAACAAATTATTTAAAGGTCTGATTGAAAAACAGGCTTTTGACTCAGAAAGCCTATGTGAATGAATACGATCTGGATAATAAAGGCTAGAATATTCAGTGATTTGATTCAGTGTAATTCCATTACAATATGGAAACTACTGTGTTTGGGGCCATTATCATGGAATTCTGCCACCTTTTCATAAAGGTTAGCAGGGGAACTGGGGCCAAAGGATTCCATCTGGAGCAACGTATCTTTCTTCCAGTCCTGCTGGAACCTGAAACTACAGTCCTAGACCCTCAACTGCTGTAACCCAGCATAGTTTCGCGGAAGACAATGGGCCTATACCAGTGTACACCCACTGACAACCTGGTCCATGATCTGTAAAGAGCCAGAAGTGGAACACAACTTAAATGGACTGAGTCAAGGGATGCAACCAGATCTTGATCTGATGCCAAAGAGCATAGCTGCAGTAAAGTCAATAGTGCCTTGCACCGGCTCTGTTTCTTTGTTTAGGTTTTGCATTTTTAAATATACGTATAGTGGGCGAAGATGCTGATGTGTCTCAGATGTTCATCGCAGGCTAAATCAAGGCAAGCTGTGGGAGGTGGGTGAGGTAATATGTTTGTTTGTTTTCCCCCTTAGTTGCAAGATACCCATCTTAAAAAGTGTTAGATAACAGACTTTAGCAGGTGGATGAATGGACAAGAGCTATATTATGTTCCCAGTGCCTACGAAGAAGTGAGCCCCACATTAGCATGTTAGGACAAGATCCTGAGCTGGTATAAATTGGCATTGCTTCACTGAAATCAATCAAGCTCTACACTGATTTACATCACCTAAGGATCTAGCCCCAGCATTTCATAACTGGCTCCATGATTCAGAAACAAGAGGTTTGTCCAGTTCTTAAGGAGATTGTCTGGAGAAACTGTTAATAGAGAATATTAAAAGAAAACAAATCAGGGGAGGTGGAGAAAACAAGAATCTGTCTTGTCTGGAAAGGGATGGAAGAAGAAATAATACCTCAGGGGACAAACAGAGAGAAATGAGAATAAAAGAGCTCTCATTTACCAATGTGTCTCTTGTGTTTACTCTTCTCTAATGAACATGCGATGATGGAGGAATTAAGACACCAATGTTAGGAAGGCTAGATAACTCAGAAAATGTAGCAGGTGAGAGAGCCTTTAATCTTCTGGCTGCTCAAATCCATCCTAGGTAAGTGTGTTGCGAAAACTGGGGTTGTTCTGTGCACATGAGTTGAGTGTCCAAATCACTATCTGCTACCCTGTATGGCAATGTCAGAAGATGGACATAGAGAGCAAGCTACTATCTTGCCTGTATAGCTGACCCCAGATCAGGGAGGTGACTGTGTGGGACAACCCATCCTGTACCTCTATAGAGGACTTCATTCTCCTGGCCTGTCCATTTTTGTTCCTTCAGAAGCCAAAAAAAATAAAAAAACACATAAAACAAACCAACCCAACCAAATAACAGCCAAACCTTATCTGAGAGTTCCACTTTCAATCTCAAACATGAATTTCTATTTGATTGTTGTACAGTATGGAGATTTTCTACCTCTTTTCTCAGAAGACCTCCAAATATGTGAGTGACCACGCCTTTCAGAAGATGATGACTTATGTAGCCATCCTTTTAGGTAAGAAGATTTTTACTCAGGGGGTGAACATGGGTAGTTGCAGCAACGCAGTACCTATGGAGATGATCCTCCACACAACCCCTTCGGGGTCCGCTTTCCACAAACATAAGAGCAAGCAGCATATGAATGTTCACAGTAAGCAAATTTCAAAGAGAATATCGGTTTTCACACCTCAAGAGCTTGCCCCTTATCAAGCCAAGAAACAGAACCAATGTCCTGTGACTCCTCTGAATAAATACCACTAAATGAGAGAGCTGGATTTAAGAATACTTATGTAAATTTGATTAGTGAACACGTTGGAACATGTCATGATCTCATTTCTTAGGGCCTAGATCAATTATTTTTGTCAAGGTCCAAATTTCTTGGTCAAGGTATAGTCAAGGTCCAGACTGCAGAGAAAATAATACAAAAATAATAACGATTATAATAAGTAAATAAAAAGATTTTGCAGTCTGTTCAAAAACATTTGTCAGTCCGGATGTGGTCCATGGTCTACCTATTGACTGCCCCTGGCCAAGATCCTGCAAATGGATGTGCCTGGGCAAAGCATTCACAGTATCGAGCTCTATATGAGGTGAATGAATTGTGTGCTCTGAATCATTTACTTGGTTGTAGTGGTGGTTATTCTGGTGTGATACTGAATATCAAGAGACCTCCAGGAATCATATCTTGGAAGATAAGTCCTCCACACACCCTCTGATTCTAGAAAGGATCTTTACAGTATCTAAGGAGCTCCATGGAACTTTTAAATGATCCTTCGCTCTCTACATACAGAGCCAAATTGAGAGTACGTATAAATGAGTAAGAAACCCACCTAGGCCAGCACTTAATATAGATTGTAAATTGCTCAGAAAATGATGATGGTTTATCTAGTGAGTGGCTTTCTCCTCTGACTCAGCATGGTGTTAGAAACTTCCGGACCAGCTGTCTCGTTGGCATCTCCATCAATTTTATGCCACTTTCTAGTGGCTGGTACAGGAACCCAGCCTTGCCCGCTATACTGGTTTCCAGTCCAGGGATCCTATAACAAGATGCCAAGGTCTGCTCAATCCTACTTCATGCTGCTGTTTCTTTGGGCTTCTTTCTATTCAGCCCTCTCAGCCTTTCTTTCCCCACAGTTCCCCTGGGTTTGATGCTTATTCCAGGGCTAGGATCACAAAACTCATTTTCCTTCTTGGTTTTATCTTCCCCATTTCTCTGTTCCCAGAGAGTAACTGCAGACTCTTTCCCTGCAGGCTTTTTCTACTTTCAACTTCCTGGCTTTATACTAACTAGCCTGATCCTGTTGAGCTGGACTTCGTGTTCATTTAAGTGTGGCTATCACTCTAAGGGTAGTCAAATACAATGGCTGGCTTCTCAGACCCACATTAACAACTTGAGGGCCTGTGATGATGCACACCCAATCACAGTTTTAGACACTTGCATTCAAAGCTCTTATAATATTACATAATGAATGGAAGAAAGGGATTTTTGATAGTAATGAATATAAATCAGAAGCTAGGAATTGTAGAAATTTGATAAGGGAAGAAAAGGGACACAAGAAGACCTCTATGACGTGTAGAGTTAAGGAAAATCAGAAGGAGCTTTTTAAAGTATATTAGGAGCAAAAAGAAACCTGAGAATGGTATGGATCCATTATTAGATGGAAATTGTAGAATTATTAATAATAATGGAGAAAAGGCAGAGTGTTCAATAAATATTTCTGCTCTTTATGGGGGGGTGGGGAAACAGATGAAGTAACCTTCTCTTCTGATGACGAAGATGACAACATTTTTTCCATTCCACTAATGTCTCAGGAAGATGTTAAATAGAAGCTACTAAATTTAGACATTTTTAAATCAGCAGGTCTGGATAACTTGCATCCAAGAGATGTAAAAGAGCTGCACAAGAGCTTTCTGAACCATTAATATTGATTTTCAATAAGTATTGGAATGGCTGGGGACATTCCAGAAGACTGGGAGAAAGCTAATGATGTGGTAATACTTTAAAAGGTTAAATGGGATGACCTGGATAATTATAGGCCTGTCAACCTGACATCGATCCCGGGCAAGATAATGTAGCCACTGATATGGGAGTCGATTAATAAAGAACTAAAAAGGGTAATATAATTATTGCCAGTCAATTCACAAAATAGATCCTATCAAACTAACTTGATACATTTTTTTAATGAGATTATAAATTTAGATGATAAAGGTAACCATATTATTATTATATATTTAGACTTCTATAGGACATTTGACGTGGTGCACACAACATTTTTATTAAAAAATTAGAATGATATAAAATTAACATTTAAATGGATTAAAAATTGCATTAAATAGATTTAAAGCATTTTGATAAATCTCAAGATGTAACTGAAAATGGAGAATCAACATCAAGTGGGTGTGTTTCTAGGGGGGTCCCACAGGGTTCTGTTCTTGACTATATGCCATTTAAAATTTTATCAATGAATGAAAAAAAAGGAAGAAAACATAAAATCATCACTCACAAAGTTCTCAGATTTGCAGATGTTTGCAGACAGGAGTTGGGAGAGTAATAAATAGAGAAGAGGACAGGTCACTAATAGAGATTGTTTGTTAAAGTTGGTGCAAGTGTCAGTATCTAAGCATTTTAATATGGCTAAATGTAAATATATCCATCTAGGAACAAGAAGGCAGGCCATACTTGCATGATGGGGGACTCTATTCTGAGAAGCATTGATCCTGAAAAAAGATTTGTGGGTTATGATGGATAATCAGCTGAACATAAGCTCCCAGCGTGACACTCTGGTTGAAAGGGCTAATGGAATCCTAGGGATGCATAAACTTGGGTGAGTAATCCCAGGTAGGTGGAGAGAGATTATTTTTCCTCTGTATTTGACACTCATGTGATCACTACTGGAATGCCATGTCCAGTTTTGGTGTTCACAATTCAAGAAGGATGTTGATGAATTGGAGAAGGTTCAAAGAAGAGCCACAAGAATGATTAAAGGATTCGAAAGCATGACTTATAGTGACAGACTAAAGGAGATCAATCCATTTAGGTTAACAAAAAGGAGGTTAAGGGGTGACTTGATGACAGTTTGTAAGCACCTACCTGGGGAAACATATTTTTAATGGGCTCTTCAATCTAGCAGAGAATGGTATAACATGATCCAATGGCTGGAAGTTGAAGCTAAACAAATTTAGAGTGGAAATAAGGCATAATTTTTGTAACAGTGAGGGCAATTAAGCATTAGAGCAATTTATGAAGCGGTGTAGTAGATTTTCCATCACTGATCATTTTAAAATCAAGATAAGGTGCTGTTCTAATAGGCTTTGGAATTATTTTGGAGAAGGCCTTTGTTAGACAGGAGGTCAGAGCAGATGACCACAGTGATCTCTTTTGGCCTTGGAATCTTTGACTCTTATAGCACTTTTTGCAAGAGTTGGAGATATCAGACCCAGTATCTTCACCAAATTCCGGCTCAGGAAATATTATTCTATCTCGGACATGAAGGATATAGCTATATTGCAATAGAACATCTGCAGCTGTCCTGCGTCAGCTGACTTGGGCTCGTGGGGCTTGGGTTTCAGGGCTATAAAATTACAGTGTATTTGTCCAGCCTTAGACTGGAGCCCAGGCTGTGAGACCTCACAAGAAGGGAGGGTCCCAGAGCCCAGGCTCTAATCTGACCTCAGATTTCTACACTGCAATTTTATAGCCTGCAACCTGAGTCATCTGACACAGGTGTTTTAGTGTGGTGTAGTCATATCCTGTATGGCTCCCATCCCCATAGGATCACTCTGCCTACCTACCCTTCTTCTAAGGTTGCACCTGGACATCACCACTTTTATTGCACCGCAAGTGCTGGGGAGGACCATACCTTCCTCCTACAACACTGGGTACTGGGGGTATCCCCCCAAAGCCCTGATACTTGTTGATACGGGATGATGTTGATACAGGGTGCCAAGTGACTCTACTAGCTGCATTAAAGCTGTTTTCATGACTGTCCGTCTTATATGCCTAAGGTACAATAATAGCTGCATTGAGTGCCATTCATGAAAATAGACAGAGACTATATATACATACATGTTCATATATATATATATCCAATACACATGTTAAAATTACCATTATTTCCATACTACCATGTTGATTATTTCCTCTCAACTGCTTTCTTTTCTTAGCTGCAATAATATTTCAGCATACATGCCACACAATTTGGCTTTAGGAGAAGCAGGACATTTATGTTGAGGCAAAGGGATGGCAGTCTGTGCTGAGCCCAAGGCTACAGTTGGAAAGCTACTGTCAGTGGACAAGTAATAGATGCTGCTGGAAGACAGTAAACCCAGACTCAGTTACATGAAGTGGCACATTTCTCACATATAGAAATAATAAGAATGTCCAGAATTTCTGCAGCTTAGCTCCCTAGGCCTGGCTTTTAATGCACCGATTTCATTCAGTTCTTTTCCAAATCCTAGTTGCTTCTTCTTAGTAAAATTGTATCCATAACTGTCTAGGCAACATTTATTCAGACAAGTTACTGAACATCTAGGATTCCGAAGAGGCATGGAAAACAGTTTTGGATTCTGCAGTACCTGGTACTTTTTATAGGTATGTACTGTGGCAAGCAGCCAGCTTCTCCCTGTGGGTCTCGCACTTTTGCCTCTCTTAGTAGGCCAGGGCATTGCCAGTTACCTTGTCTTCCCAGGGAGGGGGTAGGGACCTGGGCCCACCTGCTCCTCCGGGTCCCAGCCCAGGGGCCCTCTGAGTAGCAGCTATGTGCTACTGGCACCTTACTTGCAGCTGCAGGCTTTTCCCCTGGGCTACTTCCCCCCTCTGCTTTTCTGGCTTCTTAAGCCCAGTACCTTCTTCAGGACTCCACCTCTCTCCCACACACTGCTGTTCTCTGTACTGTTCTTCTCCACACACCACTGTACTCCATTCTGGTCTTCTTCACAAACTCCTCTGCTCATAACACACATACTCCTTCAACTCCCCCCCTGCCTCTCAGGAAGTTGAGGGTTTTTATCAGGTACCTGGGTGGGGCCTTAATTGGTGTCAGCTGACCCTAATTACCCTTTGGCTAGTCTACAGGGAATAAAGCATGGAGCATTCTAGCACTTACATAGCGCCCTTCTAGAACTTTCCCACTGCCCTCTGCCTTTGCTATACCACAGTACACATACACAACATGGATATAAAATGCTTTGCATGACAATAGAGAATCAGGCTTGTTGTCTTGAGATCATTGAAGGACTCTGCATAATATTTGCACCAATTTTGCTTAGAGTTTTGCAGTTATTTGTGAGTTGAGTGCGATCATATTACAATATGGTTATTGCATTCAAATCTCTTGTGTCGACTTAACTTCGGTTTCCTTTCATGGGTGAGAAGAAGGATGCTGTTTGATTGCTTGATTAACCTTCAAACATGTTTCATTAGGTGAATGTCTTCTTATCCACGTATGAAAGCAGGTAAGAGCCAGCCAAGGGAGCTTTTCATTGTACGTTAAGGCCACTCATGCTGTCATGAAAGGTTATATATAATTGCACAGGGGGTTGCAGAAGGACTCACAATGGAAGAATGCTGTTACGATGACGTTAGCAATGAACAGGAAATTAAGTTGGCCCAATCAAAAAATGTAAGGTGCATCACTCTCCTGGGACAATTAAACAGCAGTACATTATTATGACCGTTATGAGTATGAGTGGGTAACTAGTCAACAGGATACTTACACAGAGGGGGGGTGATGGCGATGGCGTGGAAATGGACGTATGACAGAAATGATCATTCAGATGGTATCGGCAAGGAAGGACAGCTTCTCTTTTATCTGCATCATAGCAGAAGCCACATGCTTTGGAATATTTAATGTTTGCAATCATAGTGGACGGAAATAAAAGCCACCTCTCGTACCCCCCTGTCAGCTAGCATCTCTCATAACTGGCATATGCTATGGCTGAATGACCTGACTTCATTCACAACTAAATCAGTACTAAAAGAGTCAGGATGATAGATAGCGACTTATCAATAATTGAAAAGAAAGGCTTAGAGATGTCCCATTATCTGAATAATTAATGCTGCACTTGGGCTTTGTAATTCTTTAATAAAACTGACTGATTGATTTGCTTAATTAATTCCTACTTTGACAGGCTTATTGCTTTCTTTGGAGATGGGGTTGGGCAAAAAAAAAAGAAAATTATTCAAAATGGGGAAGAACGATTTAAAAGTTTCCTAAACTTTGACCTCCCCTCCCTCCTCAGAGAATAGTGGAAACATGTTCAGCAATTAATTCTGTCTGACAGACCCTCACAGTACCACACCTCTTGTTAATCAGGAAGAGTTTCACAAAGGGAAACAAAATAATTTTTTTCCCCTTCCTTTTCATGGTCGCTTCCCTTTGTGTCCCATTGCAGTCGATCAAACATTATGATAAACTATAAAGTGTTCCCTCCAACTTCACCACTAGTAAACTTGGCTGAGCCTTAAACACCTCTGAATAAATCAATGTGAATGAAATGTTTAAAGCCCACTTCACTTTAACAGCAATAATTACTTTGAAAGTCAGCTGCTGCCACTGCTCTGGTCTGTCGTAAAGGAAATGCTTCCTCGAGCTGTAGAGTTTGCCAAAGGGAAAATGGTTTTAGAGACAACGTGAAATCAGCAGACCATCCGCCTGTTTTCTCTAGTTTGTTACTTGGTTGTTTGTTGTCTTCCAGTTACCTAAAATGTAGGGTGCTGGGGGAATAGGAAGGACACCCTGTACAATAAGCCAACTCCTTGTCCACGCACACACACATTCAACTATGGTTAAACTACATTATAACAGGATAGTTACACAGGTCCAGTCATTGGATAAATTGAAACCATGTTTTTAACATGTTAGAAACCCTGTGCCCTGGAAAAGATCAAGGCTGAAAGAAAGTTTTTAAGCAGGCTTGAAGCAGAGATGGGTCCCATTATTAATTGCTACTTATACAGCACCCCAAGATGTGCTGTGTGTTTTCATGTCCAAGCAACAATGCTGCCATCTACATCCAAATTCCCACAAATCTTA
Organism: Mesoclemmys tuberculata; assembly: GCA_007922155.1. Lineage (NCBI taxonomy): Eukaryota > Metazoa > Chordata > Testudines > Chelidae > Mesoclemmys > Mesoclemmys tuberculata. The sequence continues at coordinate 6,955,670 of ML675629.1, read as the reverse complement.
AGGCTTTACAGTTTTCAGCCTGTGGTCTGGTTGAATCTAAAGAAAGTTTTCAGCCACAAAGTTTGGATCCAAGTGTCCCCAGAATGCAAGTGTACAAATTTGGGCTAAGGCTTAGACCCAGTTCTGTTTATAACATAGTTTTATGTTCCACCCACACAAGTTAGACGCACCCGAAAACCTGGTTTGACAAAAGCAGAGATTATTAATTATTCAATAGGAAAACCATTGTTAAACTCAGTGTGCCAAACTCATCACATGTACAGTTATATTGGCTTAAGAGGAGTTTCATCAATGTTGTATTCAACCTATTTCTTTTGCCTGTGTAGAAGGAGGTGGAATCTTGATTTGAAGTTTTATTGGGGAGAGATTCATTTTTCTTTTAGATTGTCAGAAGATAGAAAGGAACCCTAATGTAAGACAAAGGATTGAAGGAAGCCAGGAATGGTTAACCAGTTAACAAAACAAACCGGGTTCCAGTGTTTCCCCTATGAAAAACCAAAAGAAAGCAGAAAGAGACCTAGCATATTCAAAGCTAAAATGTCTGGAGCAATGTCAGTTATATTGGCATGAGAGGGATAAAATTATTTAATTCTTCAACGGAAATCTCCTCATCCTGTTAACTATTTAAAAGTTAATTTTGCAGTTCCATCTAGAGGTGCCAACCAAGATGGAAGGCTTCACATTAAGAGACAGTCACAGCCCCAACGAAACAAAGAAAGGAAGTAATATTAACTCTCTTTGGCAGATGGAGAACTGAGGCACAGAAAACTAAAGTACCTTGCCCATGGTTTATGACTATATTGGGAATCAAACCCAACTGTGGTGTGCATTAACTAGAAGACCATCCTTCCTCTAAACTCTTCTTTTGTTTTGTTTTTGTTTTGTTTTTTTATTGTACGAACCAGTGTGATCTAGAAGCTTCAGTTTTCTTCCAGCCTTAAAATATAAGAAGCAAGTTCTTGTGCTTTTCTTTCCTTGATCTTTTTTGGAGAACTCTCTTTTCACTGGTGTTTGGTTCCTGACACTTGTATTTCTTTCCCTAACATTTTAGGCCTGACTTTCTTATACTGTTACAATTAAGGAGTAAATCCAGTTAAGTCGATGGAGTAACACTTTTGTAAAACTGACGTAAGAAAAATCAAGACTCCGTGACTGATAATTAATGAGGAGAGACCCTCAAATGTTTAAGAGCTTTGGTGTGGATAAGCACCCAGATGTTATAAATAAATAGACTGCATCAACACGCAGAGATCCTTGGGAGAATTTTTCCAATTTTTCCAATGGAAGAACAGGGTCAAGATTTCTGATACTTCCTTCTGGTCAGACAGGATATCCCGGGATGGTTTTAGCACCTTCTCTTCCAGTCCTGTGAAGATCCAGGAATTGAAGAGGCAAGAGGAAATTAAAATGGATTGGGTGATTAAAGTTGGCAAAAGTTTTTGAACCTTAAAAAAAAAGTTTGGATTGTGTTTGGTTAGAGTTGGTGTTGAAGGTTAATATTGGCATTCACTTTATCCAAACTGATTTGGCCATCCTAAAACACGCATTGAGATTGATGATAAAATAATATATATAGGCGGAGAAGGGCTTTAGCTGCAAAATGGATTTGGACTGTGAAACAAACACCCCCCATCCCCAGAAGTTCAGTGAGTGTTTGGATCTGGGGTTTTGGTAGAGACCCATCTTTCCTGAATATTGATTTGATAAAATGCCTGGATAATCTTTTGTACGGAAAAATCTGTGAGACCCTCTGCATATATTTAATCAGTTATTCAAAATTTGTGCACGTGCAAAGGATCTGAATCTCAAATGACACATTAAATTGGATGCACAGTTGAGGGAAATAATTAGCATAAGGAATGGCTTTCTTGAGACTCACAATGAAATTTCTAGGCTCATCACAGAGGAGATTTTGAGACAACTCGTTTTCAGCAGTTCTTCAGCTACATAATCCAATATTCCTCCACTCAGCATTTCAAACCAAAAAACAACTAAAAATTTCAACATCTTTTGGGGCCAGGATCTGACATCAGCATTACTCATTGCCTGACATGACCAAGCCAGTTATTTCCTTCTGCCTCATTCATTCAGGATGGTAGCACCACCAGGAAAGGGATGGACTTTTTAAGCCAGGCAGTTCCGACATAGAAAATGGAGTCTGAAAATTTGCTTCTCCAGCCTGTTAAAAAGGGTGCGCTACAGGGGGCTGGATGGTAAACTAAGTAACATGGTTTGGAAAATGCAAGAGTCCCTTTTGCTGATAACAAATTATTTACAAATATTTGTAATTTTTACATAGAGATAGATGTGTTTTGGTTGATAAATGAAACTGTGGATGTTCTCAGTATCTATATAAATGTCTAGTCCTTTTTAAATCCTGCTAAATTCACAGCCTCAGTGATATCTAGTGTCAATGTGTTCTATAGATTATCAGTTTATTGTTCAGATAATACTTTCAGAAATATTTACTCATCCTAGTATTCTCATATTTTTTCTTTCTGTAAACAGTCTTGCATACGAAAGAAATATTTTATTCACAGTTGCCAACAAATCAATGGAATGGTTTTAAATCAAAGGATGCTCAGAAAGGGTGAAATTCACCCTATTACAGAAGGCCACCACCGCATCCCACGTTAGCGCTCTTTTGAGGATGTAATCAGGTCTTCAGTGGTGCTTAAGCCTTATTGTCTCATCCTCTGCAGAAGAATTAATTTCATCCAAATATTTTTTTCTTTGCATTTACGCAATCTTTCAAATAACCCTTTAATACAGATTGTTGAAATTTTAATATTATTTGCTTAGTTTTTCTTCCACTGCAGGCAAAGTTAGCACTGGACACTTGTGGGATAGAAATCTTTTGTAACCAAATGTTCTATTTGGACCCAGTGGAGAAGGAGCTATACATAGACAAAGAACAAACTGATAGACATTGAGCTTTCTGCTGTAGTAGTAACTTTATTGTTATGGCAGCAAAATTGAAACCAACACAAAAGTGAGGCTTTGCAATGGGGAAGGAGGCTGAGGGAATGCCCAGACATTTAAAAGGACAGAACATCCCAAAAAAGTGATCAAATTGTTTCATTTACTGATTCCTTAGTTTCCTAGAATTGAAATTTTCAGGTAATGTAGATAACAATTTAGAAAAAAATGTTATTTTTTCCAGAAAACGTTATTAAGAAGTAAAAAATGGATCAGTTTTGAACCCTTAAAAATGGAAACAACTTTGACATTTCAATTTTTTTTTCTGCAACATTTTAATAAAAATACTTTGTGCGAACCACTAATGTTGAGATAACTAAAACAGTGAGAAAAAAGAAGAAGCTATTTTATATTGATCATTTAGGATGTTTGTTTATATCCTATCTTCTGTCATGCTTGGACAGTGACAGTAGACTGGTTAGTTCCATATTCTGCTTCTCATGAACCAACACAGTAGAGGGAGGGGCTGTGGATTCCCAATGCAACTGGGAACTGTTTCATTTTTATTTCATTTTTTAAATCCTGGTTTCTGAATTAAAGAAAATAACCATGGGAAAAAATAAAAACATTTTCATTTATATTAGGTTGTGGTTTGTTTGGTTTGGGACATTTCAGGCATAAAACTAAGGCCAGTTCTACATTAAAAATTAGATCAACCCGGCTATATTACTCAGGGAAGCGAAAAATCTATACCCTCAAGTGACTTAGTTAAGCCTTCAATTGACCCAGCTACCACCTCTCAAGTACAGTGATGTGAGAACCCCTCCCATCTCTGCAGTGAGTATCCGTGCTGAAGTGTTACAATGACACTGCTGCAGCATTTCTAGTGAAGACATAGCTAAAGTTGACAGCATATTTTGAATGCTACAATAGCAGACACTGCACCAAATTCAACAGAAATTCAGGAACACTGGCTTTGTCCTTCATCTTCCAAGGTATTTGGGGCCAGATTTTTAAAAAGCCTAGCTCTCACACTGGGGACCCAATTTTCAAAAATTAGTCAATCAAGTTTGGAGTTGAGAGCTCTTGAAAAGTTGGCTGCAGCATTTGACAATTGTTATTATTTCTTAGCTTAAATTTTCTATTGAGCTGTGGGAAGTAGTTTAGGAAATTAAATAATTTTCATGCTTCCCCACTCCACCATTGCACACCGCAGCGTTGATATTGGTTTTTGCAGAAGGGAGGGGGAGGGGGAAACAGTTTCTCAGACTCTCAAGGTACCAAAGTCCTTATTATTCTTTTCAGTGAAGGGGAAAAAAAAATCCTTGAAAACTTATAAATAATGAAAATATATAGATTTTTTTTCTTTTTCAATAATTGTTTCCTTGGGGAAATAATGATGCAGCTCAGTGATGCTTGAGATTTTATGGGTACCATGGATGAAACTAATGTTTGCTTAATTGTTTCTGGCGTATAAACGTGAACTGAAAAATGCAAGATCACAGAAGCCACAGAAAAACTGAACCTAGATTAATGAAATCAGGGTGCTTGAGTTTTAACCTAGGGATAAATCCTGCCCTTTCAGAAAATAACCACGCGCGGTGATTTGTGGAATAGCAGTGTATATGCAGCTGATTGAACGGCACTTTAGATTTCTTCCTTTGCACGTATTCGGACCGAGCCAGCAGTATGCATGGCATGGAACATATTATTGATCCTTTCATCAGGTTCAGCATGCACTCCCTGACTTCAGAGGGCAGCACTTGTGCTATATGGGTGCAAGGGTTGCATGTCTCTCTTCCTGCAGACAATGTCCTATTGGGAAGGTGGTGCACACACCATATACCCTCCCTGACTTCCACTCTGCAATACACTACTAAAATGTAGAGGTCTTGGTAATCTGCAATAAAATATTCCCTCCCCTCTCAAGCTCTCTTTACATTGACTTTCCTAATAGACTCTTAGAAATACAAGATGGAAAAGATCTCTGTGGAATTTTTCTCTCCCCAGTATTTTCTAGTGCTTTGACCTGTCTAGTTTTAAATGTCCCAAGTGATGAAGTTTCCACCACTTCCCTTGGGAGAATGTTCCCTAGTCTGATTGATTTGTCATGCAAACTTCGAAGGGGTGACTCTCAATAGGAACATAATAACATAAGAAAGACCATATTGGGTCAAGCCAATGGTCCATTTAGCCCAGTCTCCAGTCTTCCAACAGTGGCTGGTTCCAGATGCTTGAAAGGGAATGAGCAAAACAGGGCAATCATCAAGTGATCCGTCATCCCCTATCGTCCTGTCCCAGCATGTGGCAGTCAGTCTTAGTGACACCAAGAGAATGGGGTTGCATCCCTGACCATCTTGGTTAATAGCTATTGATGGACCTACATGAATTTATCTCATCATTGTTTTAATCCAGTTATATTTTTGACCTTCACAACATCATCTGGCAATGAGTTCCACAGGTTGACTGTGTCTTGTGTGAAGAAGTTCTTCCTTTTGTTTGTTTTAAATCTGTTGCTAATTAATTTCATTGAGTGAGCATTGATTCTTGTGTTATGTTATTCTCCACACCATTCATGATTTTATAAATCTCCATCTTATGCCCCCCCCAGTCACCTCTTTTCTAAAATGAATATTCCCAGTCTTTTTAATCTCTCTTCATACAGAAGCTGTTCCACACCCTTTGTTGTCCTTGTCTGTACCTTTTGTATTGCTAATATTTCTTTTTGAGATTGGGTGACCAGAACTGCATGCGGTCTTCAAGGTGTGGTTGTACCATGGATTTATGTAGTAGCACTATATTTTCTGAGGGTATATTTTCTGCTTTTTTGAGTACCATTGCACATTGAGTGGATGTTTCCAGAGAGCTATCCACAATGAATCCGAGATCTCTTTCTGGAATGGTAACAGCTAATTTAGACCCATCATTCTGCATTATTTGCATTTATCAACATTGTATTTCATCTGCCATTTTGTTACCCAGTCATTTAGTTTTGTGAGGAACATCAAGTAAATTCTGACCTATCCCTTCATCTTTCCATCCAGCCTTGCAGGGGTATTTTTTGTTAGACAGTTTTCCAGGGTCTTAAATCATATTAGAAATAGGGTTGGGTGAAGGATTAAAAGTGGAAGTCTTAAAATTCCACGAGGAATTAACTGGAATCAGTTTTTGAGCCCATATAGCAGAACCAGGAAGTTCAGCTGGCTTGAACAGCCTTTGGACAAGCATGTGAACTGACAAGGTTATCTGAACCAAACATTTAGAAGTTTGTCCATTGCGAGCAAACCATTGATCTATAGCCCATTTCAAAGCACGACCAAGCTGGGCATTGACTGGAAATTAATAAAGTTTGTTAAGTTGTTAATTGCTCTCTGGCAACACTTCAGATTTTCAGAACTGGTGTTTATTGAAATGAAACGCACTGATGCCAAGTCCCACAGCCTTCATAACCATCATTTAAAAATTAATTGCACAGACCAAATCTTCTCGCTGCTTGAGTATCTGCCAATTCAGAGTTCTTTAAATTCTTGTATTGATAAATCATCCCAGTCCCCTTCTATGACACATTCCCCATGAAATGCAGACAGTGAAGACGAATTAACTGATTTCTGGAGAATGAAAATTCCCTAGTCTCAAGGTCTACATTTGTTTAGAATTAAGGAATAATGGAAATTAGAGCAATCAAAGCTGGATAGGTCATGCTGTTCTTCCCTTTACCAGTACAGGATTATTCCAACCAGTGGCCTTTAAACCAAATTCAGGGATAGCTATGGGTTTTCCTGATCTTTGTGTGATCTAGAGCAGCCTAAGGGCTGCTCTAACATATGCTCTGCTCCTCATACTCCTTAGAGGCCCTGGAAAATCAATAATAGGTGTAAGGCAGAGTGCTGTTGCCATGGCCATCCCCATCTCTAGCTTGTCCCCTCCTTCCTATTCTGCACCCTGACCCTGACATGTCCCTTGCACCAGTGCTGGAATCAGAGGCAACACTGAGACCTTACTACATAGTGTCTACCTGCCCTGGGGCAATTCTCAGTGTTCTTATTTAGCTTCACCCTGTCAGAGCAGAATAAAAGGGGGCTTAACGCAACTCAGATTTGACCCCATTGTCACTCCAGTTCACTGGCTCTGGGGTGAACTTCCCCATAAATATTAGCATGCCATACTTCTTGACTCCCTATCTGGTTATATCCCATTTAAGGCTTTTCTCCTGTTAAGTGGCAAACATCCTAACAGCAGATGACTAAGGAAATGTCATGTTACGTTAAATGATGCTAATGCAGTACTAAAAAACTCACAGGCCATCAGAGAAGAAACTGAGATCCCCATGGGGGGACCCTGAGTCTTGGATTATGTCGTGTCCATATATTGATTGTTTTCCCCCAAGTTATTGAATGAGTGTCTCTAGCAAATGATAGAATGCCTATTAATGTTCAGGGACATGGCATGGGTCATGCTTTAAATTTCTTTAAACACTGGAAACCTAGCACCGTTCTTGTGGACTTTAAGATTATATATATGTATACACACACGTACAGCATCATACAGCTTTACCTAAGGAAAAAATAGGGCCATCAGATTAAACCCAAATAGCTTTTAATGCCTATCACACAATGAATAATTATTTTGAAAAAAATCTGTCATTGTGGCCTTTTAATACTCTAATTTGCCCTCATTCTGATATTTTAAAGTTTTAAAAATATGTTATAGAAATTTGCCAATTGCTTTATTTATTATTTTTATTTTATTATTATTCTTTTATTATTATTATTATTACCACCTCACCTAGGAGCCTCAGTAATGGATGACAGCCCGTTGTGCTAGGCACTGCATGAACACTCAACAAAAAGTGGTCCCTGCCCTATGGAGCTTACACTCGTATGGCCCATCTCCTCTGGCTGTTCCTTCGAAATCACCCTCTCCACCTTCTGTGAGCTTCAGATCTGACCCCATGCAATTTCCAGCCCTGTCCATAGGAAACCCCCTGTCCGATTGGCTGCCTTCCCCACTTCCTCCCACCTCCTTGGAAGGAGCACACAATCAGAGCTGCTGCAGGACGCCATCCAAGATCTTTCCTCCAACCCTTCTCCTCAGGAGCTGGGGTAAGACTGGAGTAGAGGAGGGAAGAAGGGGGGCAACATAACCATTCTGCCAGGAAGGGAAAATGTAGGCAGGAGCAAGAAAACCCCAGCAGCTCAGGGCTCCTTCTCTCCAGTGCAAAATGGGTCAATGTGCTATCCCCTCCTCGTCCCTGGGAAGGAGGGGTGGGGTTAAGAATACTTGGAGCTGAAGAAGGTACAGAGTCATGCTGGGCTTGGGAAAACTGTATGCAATGCCATGCTCCTCCGCAAACTCCCTGTATGACCACGGGCAAGTCCCTTAGTCTCTCTGTGCCTTCATTCCCCTTCTGTAAAATGGGAATAATAGCACCGCCCTACCTCACCGGGGTGTAGTGAAGATAAACACATGAAAGGCTGGGAAATGCTCAGATACTACGATTATGGGGGCCAGATACAGGGGAAAGAGGTGGAAATCAGGCTGAGGGGAAAGGGTGGAAATACAGTTTGTCCATGTCTACAGTGATTTATAAAACCAAGTTCAGCTTGGGGTGATTTTGCTTAGGCAGACAAGGCTTTCTGACACTCCCACCATCGATGCCACCAGAGGTGATGTGACCATGGGAGATTTCTCCAGAAAAGTCGAGTGCTGCACAGTAAGGAGCACTGCTTTATAGAATCATGGAAGATTAGGGTTGGAAGGGACCTCAGGAGGTCATCTAGTCCATCTCCCTGCTCAAGCAGGACTAAGCCCACCTAAATCATGCCAGCCAAGGCTTTGTCAAGATGGGCCTTAAAAACCTCGAAGGATGGTGATTCCACCACCTCCCTAAGTAACCCATTCCAGTGCTTCACCACCCTCCTAGGGAAAAAGCTTTTTCCTAATATCCAACCTAGTCGTCTCCCACTGCAACTTGAGATCATTTCTCCTAGTTCTGTCATCTATTACCACTGAGAACAGCCTAGCTCCATCCTCTCCGAAACCCCCTTTCAAGTAATTAAAGGCTGCTACCAAATCCCCCCTTATTCTTCCCTTCTGCAGACTAAACAAGCCCAGTTCCCTCAGCCTCTCTTCATAAGTCATGTGCTCCTTCCCCTTAATCATTTTTGCTGCCCTCCGCTGGACTCTCTCCAATTTGTCCACATCCTTTCTATAGTGGGAGGGGGGAGGGAAATGTAGTTCATTCTTCAGATAGTTGGATGGCCTGACCACTTTCAGATCCAAATGCATAACCCAGGTTTATGTCCTGACTGTCCCTCAGCAACAACAAAAAGTGATCCCTAACATGGGGTTCAAATCTGAGTTACATTAAACCCCATTTACCCTCCCCGTCATGGGACAGGAAAAGAAAGGAAACCTCCCAGCAACCACCCATCTATGGAGCCTCTTGTAAAACACTGCTGCATCGATTAGCTGTTGCTGGGGACATGGGCGTCCTGGATATTAGTAGCCGGCTAAAGAGAAAACTGTTTTCAATCACTTTTATGTTAAATTGTAAAGAGTTGGGGTTGCATCTTCAGCCTTCGGAGCAATTGGTGAGCAATTTACATCCTCCACCACCTAGTCCTGTGACCAGCCAGCAGCCAACTTATCTCCTCGCATAAAGTAGACAAGCCTTAGGGCTGCATTAAATTGCACGAGCTACAACCAAGTCCAAATACACCAGCCTTGGGTCACTGGAGTACAGAAGTGTCCCAGCCATGTCCTGCATTTAGCCTTCTTCTCCTGTTGGGGACAGCAGTTTGTAGGTAACAAGGAAGAATCCCCATAAAGTTGTTCAAGGGAGTTTTAAGTCTGCACCTCCAGAACAGTTCAAAGGAACTTTATCATGGGCCAGGTTCTACATTTATACGGCCCAATTTTGCAAGTCCTTATTCATGTGAGAAATCCTTACTCACATGAATATTCCCATGGATAATGATTTATCGAGTGAGTAGAAGTTTCAGAAGAGGGCCTCCACTTTGTCTGTGCCATTATTTTTTCTCTAGATCTGCATTCTGAATTGTTTTCTTTCTTTCTGCAAATATTTGAGCAGGTGGAAAGGGACAATGAAAATGGTTATGGAACAGGCTAAATCTGCTATATACATTTTTTTTTAAATTAAAAATTGCAAGTGTGTAGTTTAATGCATATTTTATTATTTTCTCCTTACAATGTTGTTAAAAAATGCATAACCTCTTGATATATGTACATTTCCTTGAGGAAGGTGCTGTGTAGCTCTGAGGCAGGATAAGTAGCATGTGATGTGGCAGCTGTAAGGTAACAACATGTTTTCCCATAAAAAGCAGAGTAAATGGGCACATAAATTCCATATAAACTGTCAGCATGTCAGCTATGCTAACATTGGGTAAGCTACTGCCCTGGAGCTTCACTAACTTATGCACCTTCATTTTTCAAGCAATACACTTCAGGAATTTACACAACTCCTGTGTAATCAATGCTCAAACCAGCTTGGACCCAATCAGTTCAGCACCCAGTTATAGCAAACTGTAAGGGGATCAAACCCAGTCAGTTCTTTGCAAGGGGATATGTTTAGCAGGAAGTCGGTGGTACAGCTGGGAACTCAACCATGCACCTCTGCAGTCTAGCTTTGCACTGTATCTATGAAATCACCATCCTCTCAGACTCTTTTCCTCCACTTCTCTTTTCTAACTTGTGCCGTCACTAAGTCTCCTCGTCCTTTCTCACCTACCCTCATCCAATCACCTATTCGCCTTCACTAACTACTAACATGTAACATCCCCAATCCCCTTAGCACATCACTTCCCAAAATGAGCCATTGAGTCTAGTTGTGTGTAAGGGAGTCTCTCCATCATCAAACCAAAGTAAGGCACTTAGAGAATTAGCTCGCACAACATTCATTTCAGCTAGCACCACACGAGCCATAAGACCCAACCTTGGGAAGTCTTGAGAATGTAATAGCATTGGAAGCTGCAAAGTATGTGGGATTCATTATTTGGCTTTCCCAACTTCAGTCCTTTGCAATAAATACTAGCAAAAATGTATGTGGGACGGAAGAATGCCCGTCACCTTTGGCTCTGAAATCTGGGGATACTTGAGATGGGGTTAATCTATTGTTTGATAAGTGGGGCTTTAGCCAGGGAGGTGCTTTCCATAATGTGGCTGAAAGCATGGAGAAATTCCCAAAGGTTCAGTCTGGACAATGCTAAAGGAGTTTGAGTGCTTGTCCGTACTCCTGAGTTTTCCAGGCTGGGCTGAAAACCTTGTAAGAGCAGGTTTGCTCACAGTTCTGTGGCAGTTCTTTTCTGTTGCCTGAAGAAGAAAGTGGAGAGCTGCACAAAAATGAGGGAAAAATATATTTTAATAAAAACGATTCTGGTTTTTTGGAAGCTGAGGGAGTGGTTTGGGGCTCGGCTCAAGTTTTGTGCAGAACTTTGGTGTCAATTTATTTATTTAATGTTCTGCCTGCAGCCAAAGCATCTCAAGCTGTGATTCCATCAGACCTCCTGGGTCACTTCAAGCTGCGAGCCTGTCAGATCTCATAAGTTACACAGAGTTGGGCAACCTCGGGCTGTGATGCTGTCTGATCTCATCAGGGTTGGGATGAGTCAGTGCTTGGATCTGAGGCCTCCCAGGAACACCGAGAAGCTGTAGGAAATGGTGTTGCTCGCACAGATGCACCATCGAGGTGTGGATGTGCTGAAGAAGCCTTCCCTTTCCCATGACCTGGTGTGGGGTGTAGTCTCAAATCCAAGCATTCCCTGAGCACAATGACAATTCAAGGCCAGCACTTATGAAGGCACCATCCTCCCTAATGGCCAAAGACCTTAACAGTGTGTGGAGGGACTGGGCCCTCTGTCCTGCATATTCATCGCACCACAGGGTGTTGCAGCCACTAATTTGGAATGAATGGTTTTTATTTAAGAGAGTCCACTCAGGAAGTGAATCAGGAATAACTAATCTCCTTTAAATTCACGTCTTACTGTGTTGGCGTGTATAAACCCCACGCTGGCAATGACCAGTTAAGGGGTACAGGAGAACCCAGTTAGCCCGTTTTGTGGCATCGGGAGGGTTGACAGGTCAATAAGGATTAGACCCAGCTGGGGAGAACCAGACTGAGTGGTTCTTATCAAGGAAGGATTGTCGGGCAAGAGGGTGAGGAGACCTAGCATAGAGCTAATTCTGAGTTTCCTGGAAAGAGAGGTCTAGAAGAATGGGCTTATACCCTGGGACTTTCTCTGAAGAGAAAGGGCACTTGGGGAGAAGGAGTCTCCTAAAGCAGGCTGGGACGAAGAAAAAAATGCCTGAGAAAAAGCCTTAAGGGTCAGTGGCTCAAAGGGAGCTGAGGTGTCACAGAGAAAAGCCCAGAGAGGCAGTGCTCTGTAACAGAGTCAGGAAAAGCTCTGCAGAGCCTCAGAGAGGAGTGAAGAGTCTGGGAGGATTGAGCCCAGGAAGGATGGGGGAGTTTTTTGCCTTGCGTTGGGATGTTGTTTCCCTAGGAAAGGTGTGAATCTGAATGCGACCTAGCCAGAGGTCCAACTCGCCACACAAACCAACAAAGTCTGGAGGAGAAGGGTAAGGCAGAGGGCCTGCAATGCTGGCTCTTGTTATGAGGAGGTGCTCTCGGAGGGTGAGTCTGACCCCTCTTTTACTCTGAATTCACTTCCTGGTGTAGACAAGCCTGCAGAGTTAAACCTCAGGGAGAGTGTCTGTGAAACCCTGACCCTTTAAAGACAAAGAACTATACGGCTTCTTAGTAGAATGAACGTTTAATGAACACAGAAAACACACTTGGTATAAAACATTGTAAATAGTATTTGGAATACTATGAATAACTCTAAGCAAAAGCTACTGAGCAATAAATCTACTAGTGTTCTTATACAGACATCCTTAGTTTGCTTCTGTTACATATATTCAGGAAGGTGGTTCCAATATAACACTTTATCCCTCGCATATAAACACATTCCTCTCTGTTCTTCTGTCAGAGAGAATTTCTCAGCCTTCATAGTATGACCATATTACGGATTGTGTGTCACCTAGAGTCTTCAGAGGTTGAGAAGAATGGTGGCAATTCAATTCTTTGTCTAACGCTTCTGGACCCTGTTTGTATAGAGTCTGGGATTTCCACAGCTAGTGGTCTTCTGCTGGTGAAACAAAAATCGGTATTCAAAGTGTCACAAACAGTGGGACCTAGTACATGTCTCTTGGTCCTTGTTAGTCAGCTGCTGAGTCCCTAGGGCGGTCTAGATCCTATTATTATCTTTCCCTCCTCCACTTGAGCTCTCATTGTTTCAGCTGTCAAATGGAGAATATGGGTGGGACCAGGAAGACTTCTTACCTAGAATAAGACATTTCTATACAATTTCAAAAACTACTACTGAGCATGTCTAGTGGCTGCCATTACCTTTTCTGGATGTTCATGTGCTCTTCTGAGTTGCCCTGCCCGGCTCTTCACGTTGCCAGAGACATAGACTATTACAAACAAAGACCTATGTGTGCTCCCCTTTGCTTCTCTGCATTTCTTTAGAATAAAAATTAAATACACCACTCAAATGTCGCAGTATAAGCATGTGGGCTACACCAGCTGGGCCAAATCTTGCATGGTTTGGGGTTTATTGTGAGCTTTAGCAAGGAATTGTCAGGATAGGAAGAAGGCAGACTAGGAATTAGATATTTCTGTACATGCCATCTCCTCTGAGATCACCTCCAGGTGAAGAAAATAAAGGGCACTAGACACACGACCCCATATCTCTGCCCCCACAGCCTCATCCCTGTACCATGGCTCCACACCTCACCATGACTGGATGTCTTTCTTCCCTCTCCGAAAGGCAAGCGCACCAAACCTTTTTCTCCTCCCACTTGGGAGCAGCAATAGGGCCTCCCCTAAGGAATAATAGGGGACATTGAGAAAGGCAGGTGATGGGAGCAAGGAACCCCTGTTGGGCTATATCTGTTTAGAGGGATATGCTGGAATTTTCTTTCCTGTAGAGGGATGGTGTTGGTGGGGCCCATCAGAGCAGTGAGCCGTGGAGTTAACACCCCATTGAGATACATGGAGGAAGTTCTTATCTTAGAACTATTGTTTCAGGCTACCTGTAGACTCAGGCAGTGCTCACTATATCAGATATGCTCATTTAGTATTTCAAGCTTTTCTTTGCAACCCCACATGGTTGGAACTAAGTTTTTGGTTGTTTTTAAATGAAAGCTTAGATTCTGATGTCATCACCTCAGACCTCTGCTCCTGGATTCATGTACCTGGCCTTGCCCGTGGGATAAAGAATTATAGGGGGGACGGTGGGGCCTGTGGATTGGGAATGAAGGAAACATTTTAATATACCCCCATGAAGTAAAGCTACTGCATTCTGCTCAGCTTTAGTTATAAATGCAAGGCTGGATATTTTATCTACGAGCTGCTCAGAAACTCCCGTTTGAAATGTTAAGCTTAAGATGAAGGCTCTGATGTGTGTGTCAAGATTAGCGTAGGTTGGGTGACGAGAAGAGAGGCAATGTTTTCCTGAAGCGTAAAGCCCTGGGCGTAGAGTGTCAATAGAGATGAGGGGAATCTAAAGCACAAAGGTTAGCTTTTTCAACTGTTGAAGTGCGAGAGACTGCTCTTTGTGAAACGGGCCACAAAGGGAGCGATGTGTCTGCACCAGAAAGAGTGAGTGACCTTTTCAAAGTGTTAGGTATTGTTTGTTTGTATTGAATTAAGTGTGCGTGTGTGTAGAGGCTGACAGATGTTGGGCAGTTTTTGTTAACTTGCTGAATCTCTGCTAATATGTCATGTTGCTGCCCCGTCCAGAGCTCTACATTCTGTAGAGCATATGCAGTTTTATGATTAACTCCTTGCATGCCATACCTCTGTAAGCACACCAAGTGTGCTGTACGGGGGCTGCCTTCGGGATTAAGTCCTCCTCTAGAGCAGTGATTCTCAGCCACGGGTACAGCTTCCCCCAGGTAAAATCAGGATAAAACAAAGAAATAGTAAATGTTGTCGGGGATTGTACTGATGTTTCTGTGTGAAGGAGCACTGTGCTGCTCCAAAACCCTTCATGGCCACATATATCCTCTAGTGTGTGGGTGGGACAGTGGCTGGAGATTGGCTAGCAGGTCAATAGATTTCCATTGGTGGGGAGGAGTGTCACTCCCAAACAAAGCTCAGAGTGGTTTTGTTCACAACTTCAGTTCCACTGGAGGGACGGGTTGCGCTGCAGAGCCAAGAGAGGAAATTAGCTGTGGTGGGGAGGTGCGGGTTTCACTTGGATTACTCTCAGCTGGCCAGTTGGCTCTGGGGGTGGGTAGAATGCAGCAAAGTGATTGAAACTGCATGACTCTCACTTTTGGTGCAGGAGAAGAAACACAGGAAGAGCAGCCTCTGTGGGAGAGAGAGAGAGAGAATGAATTGTAACCCCTAGGACAATCTGGGCTAAACAGCAGCTACGGGAATGAATCTCTGCCGCGGGACCAAGGCCTTCAGATTCTGAGTTCATGACAAGAACTAGCTTCAGAGAATGCAAAGAGACTGGATAGGGACATAGAGGCAGTTGTGCTGCTTGAACTCAGCACTAATAAGTATCTTTCGGCATTAGGAATTGAATATCTTTCTCCACATGAGTACAATATGTATGTGAAACTGCTATTAGAGTTTTTTTTTTTAATGTGTGGTATCTGTCTCTATGGATTCATTCTTGCCTTCCCCCAAAAGGGGGTTGGTACTTAGCAAAGGCATGTGATTTAGGACTTAGGATCCCCTTAACCAACAGCAGGGTCCACTGGTCTGACATGGTTGATCTGTTATTCTGATGATGGAACTACGTTTCATTCCCTGGTTGGTGGAAATACCGCAAGAAGAGTCAGTGATTGTGTTATTTCACTCCCAGAAATGTCTATCTGGCTTTAGGATTAAAACTGGATTAGTTTCATTGGCCAATTTATTAGGTTTTTGCAATGTGGTCAAGCCAAGCCACAGTGTTCTTATCAGCAATGTTCAAGGCATGAAGACATCCAGGAAGACATGCTAGGCTGGACAGATGATCCCTGGATTATCTCTCCACAATTCTTCTCAGTGAACTTGTATTAGCGAGCACCTTAGCAAGCAAAATATGCACCAGAGAGGACCTTGTGTTTTTGACCTTCCAGTGACATACAACTACCATTGAAATGGACAATCTAGAGTGAATCTGCTCAGTTTTATCAGTGCAAAAAATTGCTTTGCACCTCTGCCATGGCATAAAGACAGGTTGGATTCACTAGGTTGTCCTTGGCCTGGAAGGGTTTTGATGATCAGGCTATTAGGGTAGGGGAAAGAATCTGTCTACACTTAATCTTAATTTTCTTTGCCTCCATCACAGCCATGGCAAAGGACATTGCAAATTCTCTATGCCATAGTTGCTCAGTTGGTATGACAACTTACACAGGGATGCCATCCTCTATCCTGTGAATTTAATCTGACACAGGTCAACTCTAGATCTCAGTGCCATCAAGGATACTCCATGTTATTGGCTAAGGATAAACACCTATGATAATTCCTTAACTGGTGAACAATAGAGTAGGGTATTGGCTGTATAGCATTCTCCTCAAGATAGCTTTCAAATTCCACCGGGTCTATCAGTCTCTGTGGTATTCTTCGGAGAACTTCAATCCAAGTACCATCCCGGCCCAAGTTCACATAGGCTAACGCTGTATAACAGTTTCCCTTAAAAAAAGAAAAAGCCACTGAGATGAGAAAGCACTAAGACCTGGTCTACATTTACCTTTGCGATTTGGCGGCAGTCAACGAGAGATACGCAAGTGACGTAAATCACTTGCGTGTCTCCCATTGACTTTGCAGTGTCTCCTCTGTGCACCGTCCACACTGCGCTGCGTTGAAGGGTTGCCTTCGACGCAGAACTACGCCACTTACCGGGGTGGTTTTCCTGCATCACTTGCTGGATCGACTGAACGCGTCTACACAGGCTGCTCAGTCAATCCAGAGCAATCGATCTGATGGCGGCGAATTTGCTGCTGTCAGTGTAGACCCAGCCTAAGTTTGTTTCCCATAGTGAATAGTATTACAAATACACTGATAATCTGGATTTTGTTCTGCCTACCACATATGTTCAGGGCACCAGGCTACTAATTCTTTTCAGGGTAGCCCCAAGGTAGATGGGGATGAGACTTCTGCATCTCCCCTTCTTTGCTATATCATCTGATGGTTTTCCAATCAGACTTTCAGGAATGATGGAAATGACAGTTTCTTAAAAAACATTTCTTTCCATGTTCAGACTTGCTCTACTTATATTTTACAAAAGGCCTTTGGTGAGGTTGGAGATCTACTGATATACAGGAGTGGCAGTGAAATCCTGGTCCCATTGAAGTCAATGGGAGTTTTGCCAATGACTTCTGTGGGGCCTGGATTTCATCCACAAAGAAGCTTGCGTTCTAACGGTCTGATTCTGCAGTGAGTTTGGCCAACCAGCGAGAGCTCAGAGCATGAACATTTCCTCTAGGGCATGTTATTCAAAATTGCGCAGGGTCAGATTTTGAAAAGCTCTCCGCTTCCATTTAGGTATCTTAATAACAGCTGGCTTTTCAAAAGTACTCGGCATGTTGGGTGCATATTAGGGGCATGCTTGAAACTTTGGCCACTAAATTTGGGCTTAAATATGAATTGCACTCTTTTGACAAGCTAGCCATAAATATAACCTAAGGTACTTAGTTCCTCCTGCTCTGTGGAACGTTTTTTTGTTTTGTTTTGTTTTTCCTTTATAACAGAAAAAAAAAAAAGCAAAAACAAACCCACAATGAGCTAGTGTTTCAGAGTATTTGTGAAACCTTTCGCCTTGCTCTAATTAGAAGCGCCCCCTCAAAATGGCACATAAAATGCAATTTCTAGCACAATATAAAATGTGCTATTGCTCAGGTTCTCTACGCTGGTATTTGCAATTGCTGTGTAACTAAAAACTAATAACCCCATTTTTAATTAGTTGGATACATGGTGCTGTGTACTAACCTCACCATTGTTCCCTCTGCAATCTGTACAATTAACTCCTGCTTTCTCCGAGCAGGTTTCAAAGATGCTTTTTCGTTATTTTTAAAGATGCTCCGCCACAAAATTGCATCCTATAAAAGGGCAAAAATGTCTAAAGGTGATTTTAAACACAGCGTGAGCAATGCTGGTTTTATTTAGCCATTCATTCTGTTGTGTCGCCATCAGAATTCTTTAGGTTCATTTTTTACATCTGTGGAAAGGAAGTATATTTTAAAGGATACCATGGTATATTTGTATGAGTGCCCAGAAAATCATTAAACTATGAGCTTAAAAAAAAAAAAATCAGACCACAAATATTACCCATTGGTTTGCCTGGTGTCAGAATAGTGCCGAGTGATTATAAAGGGAATGCAATCAATTCTGTTATCTTGGCTTTCAGTTCCTTTAAAGCCATAACACATACTAAAGGCTGATACAAAAGGACACCCTAGGAGTAAGTTTTCACTGCATCACAGTGGTGGTACCAGAAAACTCTGAGAGAGTATAACCCTTCATCATAAATGTCAGAGAAGGAGTGAAATACTGTGTACATTTAAAGAAACTTTTAAGCCATTGGAAATCTGACCCCAAGCCTACCGTAAAAGAATGGGTCACATCACTAACTGATACTGCTTCTTATAAGCAAGTAATCTAGCCTGCAGCGATACCACCTCAAGCTGTGATCTCATCAGCTCTCCTAAACTAAGCAGCACCTGGCTGGGTTGTTGCTTGGGTAGAAGATCTCTCAGGACAGCCCAGAGAAGTGGAAGTTAAAAAAGTATGGATTGGATGAATGGACTACAAAATGGATAGAGAATTGGCTAGAGCAAAGGGCTCAACGAGTAGTGATCAATGGCTCCTTGTCTAGCTGGCAGCCGGTCACCAGTGGAGAGCCCCAGGGGTCGGTCCTGGGGCCGGTTTTGTTCAACATCTTCATCAATGATCTGGAAGTTGGGGTAGATTGCACCCTCAGCAAGTTTGCAGATGACACTAAGCTAGGGGGAGTGGTAGATACCCAGGAAGGGAGGGATAGGATACAGAAGGACCTAAACAAATTGGAGGATTGGGCCAAAAGAAATCTGATGAGGTTCAACCAGGACAAGTGCAGAGTCCTGAACTTAGGACGGAAGAATCCCATGCACAGCTACAGACTGGGGACTGATGAGCTAGGCAACAGTTCTGCAGAAAAGGACCTTGGGGTTACAGTGGATAAGAAGCTGAATATGAGTCAGCAGTGTGCCCTGGTTGCCAAGAAGGCTAACGACATATTGGGCTGCATTAGTAAGAGCATTGCCAGCAGATCACGGGAAGTGATTATTCCCCTCTATTCGGCATTGGTGAGGCCGCATTTGGAGTATTGTGTCCAGTTTTGGGCCCCCCTCTACAAAAATGATGTGGACAAGTTGGTGAGAGTCCAGCGGAGGGCAACAAAAATGATAAGGGGGCTGGAGCACAAGACTTATGAGGAGAGGCTGAAAGAACTAGGCCTGTTTAGTCTGCAGAAGAGAAGAATGAGGGAGGATTTGATGGCAGCCTTTAACTACCTGAAAGGGGGTTCCAGGGAATAAGGAGCTAGGCTGTTCTCAGTGATGGCAGATGACAGAACAAGGAGCAACAGTCTCAAGTTGCAGTGGGGGAGGTCTAGGTTGGACATGAGAGAAAAGTTTTTCACTAGGAGAGTGGTGAAGCATTGGAATGGGTGACCTAGGGAGGTGGTGGCATCTCCATCTTTAGAGGTTTTTAAGCTGTGGCTTGACAAAACCCTCGCCGGGATGATTTAGCTGAGGATAGTCCTGCTTTGAGCAGGAGTTGGACTAGATGACCTCCTTCCAACTCTAATATTCTATGATTCTATGAAGTGGTGTCAGGAATTCAGTAGGTGGCACCGTTCCTTTCAGCTGTTTCCTTCACCAATCACAAGTGCCAGGATATGCTATCCCGCCTTTCAGGTGAGGTATAGAACCAACGCCCTGTCTACTTGTGCTCACTAAAATCCTGTGACATGTTTGATAACGGTAGGGGCATTAACCCTAGTGCCCTGCACAGGTTCCACCTCAGGAATTATATTTACCCACAGACATCCTGCCTATAGTTCCACGTGGATATGTTGTTCTTCTTTATTTCCTCCCTAACCTGGTACAGATGGGTGGGTGAACAGGCTGGTATTCGTAATTGCACAAAAACTGTATGTGGGGGTCTAATTGTTCAGCTAATATTGAGCCCGTTCATAGTAATATCACCAAAATCTGGATATCAGCTTCTTTGTTTTCTCCCATCCTCCTAATAGTCCCTAAGACATCCTGCTGCCCTGTCCCTCTGTTGACACAGGATCCTCCTTAGCTAGAGCTGTTTTTGCAGATCTAGAGCTGGCTGGAAATTTTCAGTCAAAACTGTGTTTCAGTGAAAAATTGGGTTTTCCACTAAACAAAATCTTTCATAAAAATATCTCCTCGCCTTGTAAATTTCTGCTCTTCCTCCAACAAGCAAGCACTCCACTGACAACTTAAACATGTCGATCTGGGAATGTAGATGTTGTGCATCATAGCAACTGTAGTTCAGTGCCCCATACGACCGTTCTCCTCCATGGGTGGGGTTCCGCAGCTGAACTGCGTTTCTCATAAAGCCCACAGCTAGCACTTCCAGAATGCATGCTGATTTCACCTCTTGTGGAGCCATCACATGCGTCATGGGAGATGTAGTCCAGCCATTGTGTTTAACCCTCCAAAGAGATTTGGGGCATGAAGTGCCCAAATTCCCATACGGCACTGTGGTAGAATTTCCTAGAATTGAATTTGAAACCAAAAATGTCTATTAAGTGAAATATTTTGGACTTTTTTCCAGCTAAAATTGTTCAGCTTTTGATCTTTCTCTGGAAAAATCAAAATGTTCAGAGAAACTCCCCCTTTTTCCAACCAGCCGCAATATTATCCACTTCTGTATCTCACGGGGTGCCCATCAGGTCTGCTTTCTAGTTCTGCCTCCTGGGAAAGCTGGCAGGTACACCTGCTTCATAGCATCACTTTGCATGTGAGTGTTGGGCCCGTGGTAATCATCCACGGGGTATGACTGGTTAACCAGTTTGCCTTCCATTCTGAAGTTCCGGTACTAGGAATCACTCTGCCTAGCTCTTATACGCTTTGGCAAGAAGAGGTGTCCCAGACAACTTTGGGCCCCTGATTTTGGGACATCTCTCTGCCTTACACTGTCAAAACCCCTCAAGCAGCAGCACATGAAGGGACGATGGGGGCCCACGGTCTAGGCAACATTCAAACTCATTTTACACACTGGATAGGCAAAAGTAGGAGGAGAAAATGGAAGCGCAGAGATATAATGTGACTTGTCAAGGTAACAATCAGGGAATCTGGACTCCCAGTCCACAGTACAGTTCAGTGGCTTGGGCTACCTCCTTAGTTCTTTTGCTCCAGTCTCGTCTCCTTTGCAGGAAAAGTAGGTAGAAAGTGTATTTCTCCTCCCCCTCCATCCCTGCCGTGTTTTCTCTGTGAAGGCAGAGGACGTATCCTATACTTTTTACAATCTGGGCACCTACACTAGGATCCATTTGGACAATAGGCTGTTACAAAAGTGCAAGATCGCTATCACATAGATAACAAGATACTGAAAAATAACTCAGATGCATGCGGGGAAAAATTCAGCCTGACCTTAGGCACTAAAGTATATGCATCTATTCATATGTCTGCTTCACTTCTCTTCTTGGTTCTTCATGCCTTTCTTTTGTTTTCTTCCTGGCTTTTCTCCGTTTGCTTTTTTTGTTAGGTGGATTTAAAAGCCTGTGTTTTATTATTTATTTTATTTTATTTATTTCTTAATCTCCTCGTATGTCTTTCTGTAATCAGCAATTATAAATAGAGAGAGAGTCCCAGGTTGTGAAGTTTGTTTTTATTGACTGCTATAGGAGGTGAAGTTCAACTCCCCATTATCTGATTGTATTTACCAGTACGGTAGGCATTCATTACCCTGTAAAAATGGACCTTGCTACCAGCTGGCATCCCCCAGAACATTTAAATAAAAATAGCAATGAAAACCCCACCAAAGGTTATTTATGTCAGTTAGATAAAAATGAAAACCGAGGCTTTCAGGGGTAGACAGGATCCATTTTTTTTCTCTTTGGGTTTTTTTATGTGACAGAATGACACACTCTTCACTCAGCCACTCAAGCTGAAGAATGACTAAAGAACCCAGCGAAGGTCAAACACATTTCCACCCATCTGATGCTCTTTTAAAACAGACTTAACCCTCCTTGTGTACTTCTGCACTGCATGGAAGCGAGCTCTGCAGCTCCAAATTAAAGGGAACCATGGTGAGACCTTCCCTACCCTTTTGTGTTCAGAAGAACACATTTGCTGGAGGTAGAACTGTAATTTGCAGATTGGAAAGTGTCACTGCTATAATGGTCTTCCATGCAGATAGCTCTGTCATTTCACAAATGACCCCAAAGTACATTCCGAACTTATCAAACTAAGACAGTTACAGAATGAGATAGAAACTAATGTAGGCCTCAAATGGCAAAAAAAACTGGCAGCAATTGTTTGTACCCTTTTTGCCCTGCACATTGTGTAGAAATTCATAGCAGTGCAATCGAGAATCAGACCCATTGTTTGTCAATATGGGAATATATGGCCTCAGCAAATAAAGAAACTCAGGCCACAGGGTCCTTTCTCTAAACAGGAAGAAGGGGAAGTTAGATCACAGATGTGTGGGGCAGTTCAGTCCAATCCAGTGGACAAGGCATTAAGTTAGCATTTAAGAAAAATGGATTCTATTCTATCCTCTGCCTCACACTTGTATGATGCTGGGCAAGTTGCGTTGCCTGTAATCTTGTCTACTTGGCTGATGCCTTGACAAGCCTACAGTTTCTCTCTTACTGTGTGTTTGTCCAGCGAAAAGCAACTCCCTGGGAGGTAGGTGAGTGTGAATGGAGGTGAGGAGTGGCTGGGGTAAACACATTTGGTTTTATTTTGAACCTACTTGAATACTGTGGGTTTAAATGTTGTTGCTGAGCGTTTTTTGATCCTCTTTATAATAAGGAGAGATAGGGGCAGGGGAGGAAAGGGGGGGGACTGATGAAAACATACAGTGAAAATAGAGCAGAGGGTACAAAAATAAAAAAGAGAGACTGTGAGAAAAGGAGCAGGGGAGGAAGGTAGAGAGAAATTCTGATGAAGAAATAATATACTATATGTCCAAAGCATCCTCGTGGGGCAGCCCCGCTTCTGGTGAGGGTGCATCTACCCCTAATATTCTACCAGTGTACCACAGAACAAGGTTTCTCTAAGTAGAAAGTAAAGCAGGAAGGGACAGCAGAAAGGTTGCTTGTTCCTTGTTTTTTAAGTTGCCACACTGGGGGAAAAGGGGAGAAAAATGGGAAGGAACAAGGTTCGTGATCTCCACAAAGTAGCTGTGATGTTTGCAAGACTCTCAAAGTCCTGGAGGCTTTACTGTCCTTTGCTCATAGCAACATCATCAAAATTAGGAACCTGTAAAGAATGGGGAGGAAGCCTTTCCCAGTAGTTAGGGTGTTCCCTGGGACTCACGAGAGCCAGAGTCAATTCCCTGTTCTACCATGGGCTTCTTCGGTGACCCTGGGCTAATTATTTCATCACTCTATTTGCCTCAGTTTCCCACCTGTAAGACTGGCACAGTAATGTTCCCTGCTGCTTGGGCGTGTTGTGTATGTGTTAAAGATTGTGAGGTATTCAGATACTATGGTGATGCTATAGCTTCATATAAATCCCTTAGAGAGATGGCTGGGCTGCGCAGGGTGTGTTGGTTTTAGGCTGAGTGACCCACTTTTCAGTCTGTGTTTTAATGGCATGGCTTCCTCACTCTAAAGACCTCGGAGAAGCTCTCCGAGCTACCCCTTGGGATGAACTAGATGTGCCCTCCTTTTTACACAGGCCTTCGCTCTCCTTTGGAGGCAGTGCAGTTGTGGCCATGTGAGTCCCAGGATATTGAAGATACAAGGTGGGAGAGGTAATATCTTTTATTGGACCAACCTCTGCTCCAGACTAGCAGCTTAACCACTGGACTTTACTCAGGTTTGATCTATGCTATAGCCTGAAGTCGGTGTAACTACATCACTCCGGGGTGTGGACAATTGACACTGCAGAGCAATGCACTTAACCGCTGGTGTAGACAGCGCCGTGTCGACGGGAGGGATTTTCCTGTCAACACAACTACCTCAAGTGAAATGAAGTGAAGCTCATCAGTGTCAGCACTGTCTTCAGTAAGTGCTGCAGCTCCTCCGCTTTAGCACTCTATGTGTAGACAAGCCCTAAGTAGAGTGCACAATGGGCTAGGGTTAGTGGCTTTTACCGCTTCAGGTGTCAGGGTCCCCAGCTCTGGGAAATGCACCTGGAACAGAGACCCAAGCTGTTCACAATCTGCCCAGCACTTTACTATTGCTGAGTAATGCAGCCCCCGCAAACAGGAGCTGGTCAAACCTTGTTCCCACACCAGCATGTGTTCTTTGCACACATTCCCTCTTCACTCTCAGCCACAGATGCTCCTGATGTCTGCGATTGGAAGAGGAAGGATAAAAACAGCAGAGACAGTGGATGGATTTCCCAGAGCACGTCGGACACAGTTCCAAAGGTTAGCAAGGATCTCACGAGGCAGCCTATACTGAGGGGATTTCAAGACAAGTCAAGTAGCAAGTCAAAATTCTTCTTACCATAGCGATGTCATGTAAGGAGGCAGTTTGACTGAGTTGATAGACTAGTTTGGCACGCAGGAGAGCTGGGTTCTAATTCCACCTCTGCCACTGGCTTACTGGATGATCTTGGGCAAGTCACTTCACTGCTCAGCTTTCCTATCTGTAAAATGGAGTAATGACATTTACTCACCTCCTTTATAAAGCATTTTGAGAGCTCCTGACGAAAAGTGTTATATAGGAGCTACATTTTGTTATGAATGATAAAAAAGCTTAGAAAACCTGACCTGAGGTAAGGTTAAAAACGTTGGGACATGTCTTGTCTCGAGAAAAGAGGTCTGTGGAGGGACCTGATCATATGTTTAGGGTTGTTATAAAGAGGATGATTACCAAGTCTTCTCCAAAGGTAGGACAAGTAATGGGCTTAATCTACAGCAAGGGAGATTTAGGTTAAATATTAGAAAAAGCATCAGGGTTGTTAAGCTCTGGAATAGGCAGGTTGTGGAATCCCCATCATTGGAGGTTTTTAAGAACAGGTTGGACAAACACCTGTCAGGGATTGTCTAGGTTTACTTGGTCCTGCCTCAGCACTGGGGGCTGGATTAGACTTCCAGGTCCCTTCCAGTCCCTTCCCTTCCATACATATCTATGATCATTATTAGTAATCCCCCACATGAAATGAGTCACTGGATCTCAGTCTAGCTGCTAGTGGACATCACAAAAGCGAACCTTTATGCTCGTTGCTAACTGTGCTTTGTTGGCAAGCTTCTCAGAAAGCTCAAAGAATGAACTAAGCTTTCACCCACAGAAGCTCTGCTGCAGGGAGCCCAGGAAAGCTTTCAGCATCACTCTTCTGTCGGTAAACATAGGATGTTGCTATCCAGAACTGTTGATCCAGCAGCTTTCTTCAAGCCACTTTATCCCATTGTAGCCATCAAACAAAATCTGTACAATGCACGACACAATGGCGAATACTTCGCGTCTGTCACCCAAGACACCCAAATGAAGTAAGCATGATCAGTTGGGCAGGACATCACAACAGGAACTCAGGACCTGTTCCTGCCTCCACAAATGACTCACTGTGTCCATTTGAGCAAGTCTTCTCCCTGCTCTTTGCCTCAGTTTCCCCATTTGTAGAGTGGACATAATAATGCTCACCCACCTTTGTACAGTGCTTTGAAATGTCGTATGAGCATTGCCCTAGAATTTTGCAACTCCCCTTGCCCAGGAAATTCCCTGCCCCAAGGATTGAATTCCACTGAATAACATTGGGAAGGGAGGAAAGATCTCCCTTCTTGCAGGTCAGGAAGAATTTTAGTAAGTGTGAAATATTATTATCTCAATACTTTTTACAGTTGCAATGTTTCTGTGAGTCAGGTATGGAATAAAGGTCTTGTGACATTAGAGGTTTTCCCTGATTTCAGTCACTGATGGCCAGTGTTACTATAACACCACTAATGCAGTCCTCTTGTATACACAGGGAAAGCCTTGATTTGTATCTGTGGATCTTACCCCTGATTGAAATTAGGATGAACCACACGCAGGTAAATCACAATTTGCCTTGTGTCTACCTAAGAGTTTGCACCAGTGCAGAAATGCCTCAATTCCATACCTGCCTGGGACAGTGACCTACCATGTGACCTTGGGAAAATCATTCCACCTTTCTGTGCTGCTGTTTCCCCTCTCATCCTTTGTATGTTTAGACTGTAAGCTCTTTGGGGCAGAGACAATCTCTTATTCTGTGTCTGTATAGAGCCTAGAACAACGGGGCCCCGATCGCTGTTGGGGATTCTATGTGACACAAATAACACATATAACACACCTATGTAATATAAAATATCACACATATGTAACACAAATAAATCATAATAAACTGGAGTAAATTTCCACTGGAGACAAGACCTAGGAAACAAAGCTTAAGCAGAGTTGTGTGGCAAATGGAATTTTGATGGCATGAGAAATTCCATGATTTTCAACAAATCTGTTGTTTTTTTTTGTTCCAAATGGGAATGAAACACTGACCTTTGCATTTTCCAGTATTTGAAAAGAAATTTTGAAACCATAAAAAAATCTTTGGCTCACTCGGAAAATTTGATTTTGACTTTTATTTGAAGCAGTCCACTCCACTCCGGTAACATTTTGTTCCAATGTTTTCTAACTGAAACTGTCGATTTCGACACGTTCCCTCCTTTTCATTTCAACAAATCAGCATTTGCCAGAGCAAAAACATTTTCACCCAGCTCTGCAGCAAAAGTGCCTTTCCCCATGCCAACACCACGAAAGAAGCCCTGCATCTTAGATGATTTGTTATAGCACTTGCCGTTGGCTTTGAGTTGTGCTGCATCCTTTGTGCAATTGTTAAATACCTGTCAATAGGATGCTTTAAACCTTCCAGAGATACAATTGCACCTGGCCTTCCACCTGAGTGCCTCTAAACCCCTCAGTGCTTTCTTCCAAGAGGTGACTAAGGCAGTTTAATATCCAGAAAGGCAATAAAGCATTGTCAGCAAAGCGATTCCGATGGCAAAGTGATGTCCTTCCATTGCTCACAGATTCAAATCGTGGGCCGGAAAGAGACGAGAGGTTTCTCATTTTTGAACAATATTTTTATTGTATAACTCATATTTCCCCAGGCAGATATTTGACTGAGCTGGGAGGTAAATGATCCAAGACAAAATGAGGCCACATCACGGCCAGCACCGGATCTCTCCTGCCTCCACCCCGTTTTCCTCTTCTACCTTTTCATCACCCTGTCCTTTCAAAATCCACCATCTTCATCTGCTGGATTCCACCCCTTCCCTTGTGCCAGCGAGCAGCAACAGCAGAAGCTGGAGGAGAGATGAAGAAGCTGTGTATAGGTTGGGGGTTAAGTGGTGTTAGACAGTGGACATAAGCCACATTACCCATTTAAGAAGTCTGGGATGCTAGGAGGTAGGGGCAGCAGGGAAGGCAGCTGTGACACGGGCAGTAAGAATAGGGTTTTTGTCAGAAGTTAGCTCTACCTCATTTTAATTCACAAAGAATAGCTAAGGCCAGGTGAATGCTAGTCCCTGCTCTTCCGCAGACTTCCCACGTGACGGTGGGTGAGTCCCTTAAGATCTCTGTGACTCAGTTGCCCATCTGTAAAATGGGGATAATACCCTGCCCTGTCTCATGGGTCGTTGAGGAGATAAAGGCTGTGATGCACTCAGATATTCTGGTGATGGGAGCCGTATACGCACCTAAGGAAGGAATGCAGTAGATCACGAGGCCTCATTGTAAGAGGCACATACACATAACAAGGCAATCCCTGCCCCAAGGATCGTTCAGTCGGAACATCTGAGAGACAAGGGGAGGCACCACAAACACATTGGGAAGCACATTGGAACAGGGAGACAATTAAGATCAGTGCAGACAGTTCTGATTGTCACATAGCTATCCACCCCAGTAGGCATTATCATACTTTACCTGCATGACAAAAATAAAAGGAAAAAAATGTGGTGACTGAACAAAAAGTCTGGAACAGAGGAGCAAATGTCTTAGACAGGGCTGCAATCCACATGAGAGGCTAATTAAATGAGCCCCCCCTCCAGCCCTTATTCACATCATCTGTGAGAGAGAGAGAGGTTTTAAACTCCCTGACTGATGAGGAGTTTGGGCGGTTTCTGATATTACAGTGCGTCACGAGCTTTCCAAGAGTCCTTTTGTGTGTCAAGCAGGCCAGAGAAGAAAGCATGTTTCCCTCTCTCTCCCAAAGATGGAGCTGTTGCAAAAGGAGAAAACAGACTGTTCAAACGCACACACATCCACAAAGTTCCGCATTGTGCAGCAAGACTTTGAGGCGGCGCTGAAAACATAAGTGCTTTCTTTCTGTAAGGAGAAATAAAAATCCTTATTATTATAGCAGCTGCGTTATTGCAAAATTCTACCAAAACACAACGACTGATATTAAGTGCCTAACCCCTCTTAATTGTCTATTTCATGGGCTTTAGATTTCTGGATTGCTAAAATAACCATCTGAAGACAAGACTTGGATTCGTTTTGTTTTATTAGTATTATTATTTCCTTACAATAATAACACTTTGCACTTGTACAGCACCATTCAGCCGAGCATCCATATGATACGGGCTGGATTGTTGTCATCAACCTACTGCGCCCCATGAGAGAGAAGGAGAGAATGCTCACCAGGGAGTAGAGTGTTGGCGAGGGGTCTTATTTCCACTATGGGGCCTGGGAGATCCAGGGTTGGGAGGGGGAGACTCCAGATCTGTGGAGCTGGAGCTGAACTGCGCAGCCAGCTGACACTCCAGGCCACTGCGCTGGCACATCCACCTCCACAAGCAGCCATACCACCATTGTAATTTTTAAGTGAGGGAAATTAATCATTGGAACAATTTACCAAGGTTAGGGTTGATTTTCCATCACGGGCAATTTTTAAGTCGAGATTTGTAGGGTTATGCGGAGCCAGACAAGACTGCTGGGCACACCCTGGTCTTGGCTGGCCTCCAGATGACCCTACAGGTGTTGTTTTGGGAACTAGCGAAGCACAGATGTTGTTTTGGGAACTAGCAAAGTATATACTGTTTACGGCCTCCCCATGCGCTTCTCAGCTAGTCCTAACCGATCAGATTGGGATGTGTGAAAAGGCACTCACTGCTGTGATACTTGTTTAATGCTATAAGAAACGCACGCGCAATGATATGATGGAAAAAGCTATAAGGGAAGGTGCTTGCAGCAAATAAACGGACCCCTGCTTTCAGCCTCAATGGTGTCTTGTGCATGATTGCAATGGAGAAAGCCAACAGAGATTTCATTGGTTTTTCAGAGATCTGCTCTATTTCAAACCGAGATATTTGGCATGAATCGAGAATTAATTCAGGAAAATCCTGCAGCATGGGTTGTGCAGGAGGTAAGGCCAGATGTCCATTGATTTTATCACCTGTCTGGTAGACCTTGTGCTACTCACTCACGGATGTGGAGCGGACTCAGTGGGAGCTAGCATTGCTCAAAGCAGCATTAATTTCCATCTGAATGTCTGTGCAGAAATACACCAGTCTAGGAGAGAACAATGCCATGGAGAGTAATTCGTCTCCTGCCCCACGTCCTCCTTCTGCCTAGCCCGGAAAACCTAACAGAAGGAAAAAACCTCAGAGACATCAATGGCGGAGCTTTCCTGGGATGCCAAAGAGAGGGAAGGGCAACGTGGCGGTTGCACTGTCCATTTCCCTTGTTCCCTCGGGTCAGTCTGCTCAGTTAGGTCTGTTCCACTCATGCAAACAGAGGGAATAATCAGGGCCTTATTAGATGAGGTATTCTCATTTTATACGTTGAGAGATTGACGCACAGCGAGATTAAGGCCGCTTTGTGAATGAGGCTTCTTGAGGGAATAATACCACTGAAGTCAATGGAGTTAGTTGACTCGAGTGAAGTGATTATTCCCCTCTATTCGGCACAGATGAGGCCGCATTTGGAGTATTGTGTCCAGTTTTGGGCCCCCCACTAGAGGAAGGATGTGGATAAATTGGAGAGCATCCAGCAGAGGGCAACAAAAATGATGAGGGGGCTGGAGTACGTGACTTCTGAGGAGAGGCTGAGGGGACTTGCTGAGTCTGCAGAAGAGAAGAATGAGGGGGGATTTGATAGCGGCCTTCAACTACCTGAAGGGAGTAGCAAAAAGGATGGAGCTAGGGTGTTCTCAGTGGTGGCAGATGACAGAACAAGAAGCTATGGTCTTCAGTGTGCGAGGTCTAGGCTGGATATCAGGAAAAGCTTTTTTTCCCAGGAGGGTGGTGAAGCACTGGAATGGGTTATCTAGGGGGGGAATGGAATCTCCATCCTTAGAGGTATTTTTAACGTGCAGCCTGACAAAGCCCTGGCGGGGCTGATTTAGTTGAGGTTGGTCCTGCTGGGATTAGATGACCTTTTGAGGTCCCTTCTAACCCTAATCTTCTATGATTCTATGAAAGAGTGAGTATGCATCAGCATGTGAGTAATGAGGGCTCTGCACTCCGGCCCTACCTGGCTTGTCCAAGGTCACACAGCAAGTCAGTGGCAGGTCAGGAATAGAATTCAGGAGCACTGGCTCCCAGCCCCCCTCCATCTTCTAGATCACACTTCCTCTGTTCATAACTTGACCTTCCCACCCCCATCATATGCAAGGAGAGTAGCTCTGTGTTCTGTCTCATGCCCCTAATGGAAAGAGAGCAAAACTAATCAGAGGGACGGAAGGAGATAATGCAAAAAACTCTGCTTATTTTTTTAAAAAAGTGTCTCTTTGATCCAGAACGTGGGTCTCTCTCTCACTGCTGTTATTATTTCTATTTTATACTCTTTCTGCATTCACTGTAGCCAGTGGGAAAGAAGTAACACGGTGATGTTTTATGCCACTGAGACAAAGAGGTATTGATCCCTTTCGCCTCTGGAAAAGGTTTCTAATAATTTCCAGATATATCGTAGATTGTGGCGCTGCTATCTTTAATTAAAACATGACACAGGACGGAAAGCAATTATTTGTTGGGGTTTTTTTAAAGTGTAGATTCCCTTTTGTTCTAATAGGCTCTGATCTCAAATCAGCTGTCCAGCAAGTTGTGGACTTGTTAGGTGTGTGCAGATTTCATCTCACGTTTGTTATTCATGACATTTAAATATAGGGTTTACATTTGATATTTAAAAATTTGTGCGTCTCTGAGGTACATGACCTCTATGGTCAAGGAGAACTGGCAGAGAGAATTTTATGTGATTTATACCTGCAGTCACTTGTTTTGAGACAAAAGAAAAAGAAACAACACAGAGATATTTAAAAAGTAACTTCTCAGGTCAAACCATCTCACAGCCCTGCCCAAACAAATCTTCCCCTTTCATTTCAGGATCCACTTCATAATTCCTCATTCCTCTCCATGGACTGGCCTTGTGTTCTTGGGTTCTCGTGGAGGTAGGAGCGCAGAGAAGGACATTAGTAGTAATGACAGGGGTCAGTGTTTCATGTATTTCTTTTAGACTAGGTGGGCTGGATTCATTTCCTGTGTGTTCCATTTAGCCACAATTACTTTAATATATTCCGAGTCCAAACACAAAATACATTCGCAGTCTCCTGTAGATCATCCTACAAGTCATGTCACATAGCCCAAGCTGATGCCTAGGTAGACCCAGCTGAATTGTATGAGTCTGTAATGTGGGTGGAGGTCAATGTTGTGTCACAACACACAAATTGGATTGGTCCTCCATGGGCTGTCCACAATGTCTTGTGCACTGCAAAACTGGCCCCTCTGGCCATGTAGCTAGCCTCTGATGTCTGATATTGTGTCTTATTGTGGGCACCCCACTTGCATGCCTCTCAGTCTGCCATGGTTAGACAGTAGGACTTCCTTTTTCCCAATCCATAAACCATACTTTTCATGTTCTCAAACTGCCCTTCTCTGTGGCCTTTGGATAAGCTTTTAATTATTTATGTTGTGCTGAGAAACTACAGTACTAGGTGTCAGTACAAAATACCCAGGACAGTTAAACTGTATGAATAGATGTTAACTCAGATACTCCTCTGATGATATTCTCTCTCTCTCTCTTTCTCAGTGGTTTCTTATGCATCTTATTCAACAATATAATTACATAAAGCAAGCAAAGATTATAATTCATGTCCACTGCAACCTTTGAAAGGAATACTCATTTAAAATGCTAGGATGAGTCAAGCGAGGAGTGAATCTCCATAGGATTACAGTTTAGATTTGTTTTGGATAGACACCCAAAAGATGTTTCTTTGGAACTTTCCTGAATTAGCCCAACCTTTTTGGGTCAGCAAAATTAGGCTGGAAGTATCTCAAGGACATTTTCTCTTGGAAAAATCCTGGGATTACCTCCTGTTTTCCAAATCAGCAATAATTCAGAAAGGCAGGCAGGAGAATAGTGCAGTTTTTCTACACCTCAATGAACCATCAATTTGGGATCAGGTCATGTTTTAGGTGCAACTTTGGGAGGGTTCTAATTTTATCTGAACTCAACCCACTGACCCTATTCTTAAAAGAAACGGTAAGGAAGACATAAAGAAACCTTCCTAATATTCCAGGAATCAGAAACAATACATAGACAAATAAATAAAACATGCACACAATGCAAATGGTGGATGCCGGGCAAGAGAAAGTACACAAACTACCGGTATTGTTCTGAGATTTACACATACATATTTCACAGATGCCCTATTGCTTTATTCGTACCATTAAGGGAAAGAGAGGCAGCCTCTAACCATCAACACACATCATTAAATCATTACAGAAACTCTCGTGTTAAATAGACAAAACATATATAGATATATTAGCGTACAGAAATTTGGAACGGTTGTCCGACTTGCTCAGCTGTACACAGTATTCAGTGCTACCACTTGAAAGAAAGTAATATTATTCAGCCACCACATCAAGGGCAGCCTTTGGATGGAGGAGAAGATTCGAAACAAGGATTTTCTTGAGTTGTTGGGAAACAGAAAGTAAAGCAAAGCTAAGTGACAAACATCTGGTATAAAACAACAATAGATGAGGATGAGCTACCTGAACCAGTGCAAATACTCCATGGAACTTCTGTGAAAGAAAAAACAGCTTTTTCAAAGCTATCAGCAGAAGTGATTTATTCCATTCTGTGAGAAGAGATCTCAAGAATGGCCCCTTCTACTTAATCTGTCACAGGCCTGAACTTGCAGCGCTGAGAAAAAACAATAGGTAAAAATTTGAAAAGAACGTAGTAAAAGAACAAGGGATCTGGTAATGAACCAATTGCAGATTTAAACCCTGCACAAAGGGGCCCGATCCAGAGCACACTGTGATCAATAACAGGAATTCCATCAGCTTCAGTGGGTTTTGGATCAAGCCCAAATTGCAGCAAAGCCTCTCATGTATTTCACTTTGCTAATCCCTGAGCCCCACCCTTCTCACTCTCTCCTGAAGTCCCACTAAAGAGTTATTAACACTGGGCCCAGGGGAAGGTCTCATATAAGGAATTGCCAGGCTGGCTCAATCTTCAAGACTGGACGTTTCTCTCAAAGATCCGCTCTACAATTTTTTTTTCGGGGAAGTTCTGTGGCCTGTGCAATACAGGAGGACAGAGTAGATGATCATTATGGTCCCTTCTGGCCTTGGCATCTATGAATCTACAAAACCTGTGGCTAGTCTAGCCCAATGTCCTGTTTCTGACAGTGGCCAGTACCAGATGCCTCAAGGGAAGGTTCAAGAAACCCTGTGGTAGACAGGTGTATCATAATCTGCTCTCTGGGGAAGTCTCCTAACTCTTATTACTAAAACCTTATTTGCTTTTTACCTTGTAAACCACATTGCAGCTTTACTACACCAGTTTGCTGTGGGCGAGCATTCAAAATCACTGAAACTAGGCTTCCTTTGTTAAATTCAATGAAAGCTGCAGCATCTCGTTCTTACCACATTGTTTTGCCCACTTGTTAATTTGCCAAAGGTGGTGGGTCTCCTTTAGTAAATGCACGTGAGTGAGTGTGGACTGTTTATTGGACTCAGGCCCCTGAGCGGGGACTTGGTGTGTGTAAATGTGGGAGTTGTTGGAACTGGTCTGATGTACAATGTGAGTCTTAACCTGTGCTGAGGAAGCATAAAAGTTAAAACCTTTTCTTTTGGGGGGGTGTGGGGAGAGAGATAATAACAGTAAGTGTAAGAAGAGTGAAAGGAAGATGAAATTGGGAACTCACGTTATCTGAGAAGTCTGATTTTTTTAGTTATTCCTAAGAAACTTTTAAAATGAATAGTTGGTGATCTAATGACGCAAAAAACATACAATAAAAAAATAAATAAATTGTACAACGGCACTGAAAAGAAAGGAATGAATTACCCATGAAAGAATTCATAACAGATCTCACTGATGCAGCCTCAGATATAATGTAATTTATGTCTGGAAGATAAAATGGAGGAGTTGGGTAAGATTTAGAAGCCTTTCCACAGCAGTTTCACAGAGAAGCAGCCTTAGGAATATTGGGGACCTTTAATGAGCTGTTGAACTGGGCTAAGCTCACATTACTGTGAAGCAAAACGAACAGTGATCATGCACACTGCGTGGCATGTAATCAGAGGTCAGGTTGGGGGACAGCATTAATGTGGTTGTTAATTATTATCATTTGTACCATGGTAGTGGCTTGGGTTCCCAATCGGGGGTCAGGACCTTATTGCGCTGGAGCTTGTACAAACACATAACCGTGTACATGAGTGCACGGCCCAAGCATAATTTTTGCAGGCCCAGTACAAACTTGTAACATGGGCCCCCTTCCACACACATACCACAATCCCTCATCCCATACAGACAATCTCATGAGCCATGAAAATTTTTTTCCTCATGGTAATAGGGGTTGCATCTTGTGCCGGGCCAAGTGTACCCTTCCCCCCCATGTGGGGGCCCTGTGTGAGTCTAATAGTTTTCTCACCAATAGGATAGATTCTGCCTGGTGTCTATCAGCCCACATTGTTGGTGAGGAAATTCACCACCCAAGCAGAGCTTTTGAAGGGACTGTGCCTCACTTATTAACAAAACCTTGGCTTGGTGCAGGGAGCGGCCTGCTCCATAAAATAACAGTCCAGGGAGAAGCCTGGGGTTTGTGGACAACGAGATGGCTTGTAGTCATGCTTCCTACTACACTGAGTCTCTTTGGGCACTAAATACTTTAGCTACATTTTTTGGGGGGCAATTAGTGTTCAAATTTACCCAGGAGGAACAGTTGTTTTGGCAGGACTTTTCCAGCTTCTGAGCGTTACGGGGTACTGGCACACCATGCTGTACAGTGTCTCTGTTTGGAAACATTATTGGAGTTGGAAATGATAAATTGGAGAATTTCTGTTAGACCGCTTTAAAAAAGAGACGGTTATTGCAAGAGGGGAGAGAGAGAAAGAGAGAGGCTGGGGCAGTGGAGGAAGAGAGAGATGATGAAACCTGCTTTTTTCCCATAGTTAGTGTTTCTCATAACCTCCCAGTGTGTATTGGGTACATTTCCAAGCTGCACTTGATGGATAGAATGAATATTTCATTTAACCAGCTGCATTCCATTATGCAGCTCATCCTTAGCCTTCTTCTAGGATCCAGGCTGCACTGCTTTTAATTTAAGTTATAGGAGCACTGTCACAGGGCAAATGTGCCCATCCCCCTTTTGAGGCAGCTGGGGTCACCATAGCGGCTGTGTGTTTTGACCCCCTCAGCCTCACTGGGTGTAGCTTAATGGCCAACGTCAATGTGGCTGTTCTCTCTCAGAACTGTATGGCCTAATGGCCAGAGTCAATATGGTTGTCCCTTCCCTCAAGGCAGTATGGCCTAATGGCCAGAGTCAATATGTTGGTCCTGGTTCACAGGCAGAATGGTCTAGTGGCCAGAGTCAATAAAGCAGCCCCTTTCGTTCAGGGCAGCGTGGCCTAATTCTCCCACCTCTGTGGGCTAATGTGGCCTATTGACATGTTGGGGATGTGGAGTGCTACCTAGGGGTGCAGGGTAGGTGGGATCAAACTCTCCCTGCTCTTCTGAGCCCCAGCTGACCAGTTCACCAATTCTTCCGTGGTGATGTTTAAGTCTTCTGGACTACTTCCTACTCCGTCCTCTGTGGTTATGATCCATGATTCCCCAGGGTCCTCAGCCGGTGCAGCTCCTGGCAACTGGTCTCTTCCATGGGTTCATCGGACAGCCTTGGAATCCATCTGACGCTCTGTGTGTATTAGCTCTGAGTTCATAGATTATAGGTGTAAAATGAGCCAGAATTTAGACTTGCTTCATTTTTCAGGAGCTTTGAATCCTTCATAAAGGCCTGCATCTTATCTGGATCCAGTCTGTTCTTATCAGGTTGATTGAAATCAGCAGCTGATCTTGTTATCCATATGTTTAATTCAATGGCAACTTTCTATAACCAGTGATCGAATTACCCAGTGGCACCTGCCCAATGTGATCAGCATGAATCTAAAATGGTAGGCGTTCGTGTTAGTTTCAGTACAAACAATATGGTTTCAGAGGCATTGGTCAAATTAAAGAGAGAGTCTCTCTCTCCCTACCTATATACTTATCTGTCCATCATTACTGTAATTTCTCAGCATCCCACAATTAAAATTAAACAGGGATTGAATTGACTGGAAGACTCTGCTCATTCATAATGAAGAAATTATGTGGACCGAATGGCACCAACCTTCCATCAACGTCAGTGGAAGCTTGGCTCAATTCTGGACCCCACTGAGTTTGGCCCATCAGAAGCACAATAGAATGAATCCAAGTCTCTTTTCCTTGTCTGTGCAGCGGTAACAGGGATAAAACTTGCTTGTCTTTGTAAAGGAAAGAGATGAGCAGATGTGACACACAGGGGGCAGACACAATGTATAAGAAAGGTGCCATTTTACACAGGCAAGTTTTTGGACCAACCACCGTGAGGGGGGAAAAGATGGCCACCTACTTCAATGTCTCTGGAACAAAGCAAGTAAAATACCTACAGTGTTTAACAGATGCACAAGTGTACCTGGGGTGATGAATGTATTTTGGACACAGAACTGTCATCTTGGGTCTTATATGTTTTTATCTGCTCTGGTGCTGTACACCTGTGGTTTGTTGATAAAACATTTGCTCTGCAGTGCGGGCAACTCCCAGGTTTAGTGCTGCTAGCCTTATATTAACTATCTCACCTCCTACACACACACATTCTCTCACGCACATACTGCTTTCTAAATCTGCTAAAATATAATTACAAAACCAAAGAGGTACAGACAGAAGAAAGGAAGGGAAATAGCGAACAGCAGGCCTGAAAAACACCCGTGGGGTTCTGGATGTTTAGCATTACAGACCAGTATGTTGGAAGTAGACTAACCCACCACGCATGGAAATGAATCCTGAGCAACTTTGAGAGTTTTGTTAGGACATGGGAAGATAACAACCCTGCCTATGCACCATAGTTCTACATTCTCTCCTATAAGCAGTTGTGCTAGGATCACAATATGCCTCCCTGCCTCTACTTGTCGCCCAGTGCCTCAGAGCGGAATGAGCCACCTGAATGAATCAGCACATCCACTCTCTGCAATTTTATCTAATCCTACGATCGTGTTTAAGGCCCTAATCCGAGGTCCATTAAAGTCAGTGGCAACCTTTTCATGGATTTCAGTCAGCAATGGACCAGGCCCTAAGTCAGGGTTGTCCGAAGAGGTCGGTGGCCATATTTCTTTTGGTCGCTTGTAGCAAAGTGGTGGCACTAGAGATTTAAACCTTGGCGTCTGGCCCAGTTGTTTTCTCCCCTTTAATTTGATAAATCAATGTTTTCTATAAACCTCAAACTTTCATCGACACGCACCTGAATAACCCACATATTTCTGCTACTACAAACACTACAGAATCGCAACAACAAGAGGAAAAGATGAAGTACCTTTGTGCTAAGATATTACAATAAAATTGTTGTGCATGCAAGCCTTGGACTGTAGTCTGCGCCAGCCTAGAAAACAACATTGCTCACTGACAAATGACTATGCAGCACTTGTGAGTTTATCTCAATGAAACCATAATACTGCAATAGATCACAGTTGTAAGATGCAAAATGTTGGCCACTGCCTTTGTGTAACATGATATTTAATGACCTATCAACCTAAATTGCTGTCAGTGCCATACACACACAAAATCTGACTGAATCTATCATAAGAAAAGTTCAGATTCTAATGGAACATCTAGCTTCCCAAACAGTTGCTGTTAAAATGCTCCTGTTATATTTTTCATGTGTGTACTGCTGTATATACAGTGTGGGTATTTATACACATGCAGGCAAATTGTCATCACACCAAGAGAGAGATACAAACTTAACTGGATCATTTTTGATGATAGCACAGATTGTCTCTCCTCTTTAGCAAGGCTAAAGATAACTCACATTACAGTTCTAAAGATATATCCCTCGCTGTAGTTTTACTCACCCCAGCAGGTTTGTATTAAGGTGGCTGTAGAGCTACGTCATAGAAATACACAGTGACAGAATGAAGTAAAGCAATTAAAAAGAATCCTGCTTTAAGATACATTACAAGATGGGGGGATAATACGCTTTCTGTAGATAAACTTAGCTCTTTTGTGTGTGTGTGTGTGTGTGTGTGTGTGTGCATTCCCAATTCCTGGTACCCTACAATTTCCAGCCCAGTTTAGTGAAAAGGCAAGAGATGGCAGTATTGACACATCTCTGGCAGGCAGCTACTGACTGACCAAACTGGAAGATTAGGATTCTTCTTCACATTTCACATTTATGGTTTTCTTTTTGTTTCCTTCTCTTGACAATTTTTTTTACTCCCCACACCAGTCTCACATTCCCTCCCCACTAAAAAAAATAAAAACCCTAAAGAAGTAAACAGGTGGGTTATACATCAGGAGAAATTTGCTGGTGTGTCGGAACGAAGACTCAAAAACAAATAAAAGCATGGGAAGAGAGGGGGGAAAAGAGCATGATAAATTACTCGTTACTAAATGGAATTGTTTCAATCAGAAGCTTAAAAAAAAAAGAATGAACTTGCTGTTTTCCTTGATTCTAGCTTTTTGCAAGAAGATCAAAGAGATTTATGACCTGTGTCTCTTGGAGTCTGATGCCAGAAAAGAACATGTTCTCATTAATAGTCATTTTCTCGTCAAAACAGGGCTTTTATGCAGACAATGTGCAGAGCTTTTGTAAAGCTGATTGTTGACAAAATTTTCAATAAGTTTCGGTGCAATGAATGGCACATGGAGCAAAAAAAAATAAAAGAGCAGCTGATAACTTTTATGCATCAGCAAAGAAAAATCAATGTTCTGAAAACTGAGATCCAGCACTGAAATATTATGGGGGGACAGCAATGTACAAGTGGTCAGTGATTTGCAAGGAGTGAACCTCAACATTTTCAGAGGGTCATTTGCATTGGGAGATGCATGCTGAAGTTTGGATGCTGCTTCGAACTTTTAGGATTTTCAGATGCCAGAGGTTTTGAGAGAGGACAAGGTTTTCTTAGAGATTTCCTGTCCTTGCAGCTCTCAGATGAGTCAATAGCAAGACCAGCAAGGGAAAAACTCCCATGGTGTATTACTGCAAAATTAGGTATCATATGGGGTGTATATGCTTTCCTCTGTAGTGGTGAGGATCCAGAGACAGGGTGCTGGATTGGATGGATTTTGTTTGCTCCAGTATTGCAGTCATTGCTATGGGAATAGCAGTTCTTAGTCTGTTCTGATATTGTCTTCTGGTCCAAGCCAAAAAGGTGAAGTGTGTAAAAAAGTCTTTGGCTTCTTTTTTTAAATAACCAAACATTTTTTTGAACTCTCCCCATCCTTTCCCCCCAAAAAAAACAAATGAGGGATTTCTTTGACTTGAGATGAAGGTGAATGTGTGGGTCGATTCTTAATGTTTTTCGAATAAGCTGTCAGCATTATTATTAGAGAGCCAAAGCCACTGTTAACTTCAGTAGCATAGGATCTGCTTAAGCCAGTGCTGAATCTGGGCCAGTCCTCAAAATGCAACTTTGTGAGTTGTGTAACCCAGAGTCAACAATCGTCACATTCAGTAAACTGAACCCAAAAATCTTGGTGGGGCTGAGGACTGTAGGAACATTTGAGCAGAAATGCATCTTTCCTGGGATGTAACCCCACCCAGTTCCTGAAAGGGTTAACAGGAGTCTGGAGGGGTGTTAAATAGGTCAATAAACAGGTCCACCTGGAAAGTCTTCTGAGTGAGAGAGCTCAGTTAGGGAGTGATAAGGTTGGCCGTTCCTGTTCTCTGAGAACACCATGAACACTATCAGAACACAGAGAGAAATCAGGAGAGAGGGAATTGGGACAAGCCACAGGAGAGGACTTAGCTATTGGGTTGGGTCTTAGAATAGGAGAAGACTCCAGGTAGGCAGCCCTGGGATGGTGGGGCAGATTGGTTAAGGACAGACCTTCAAGCCCAGGGAGGGTGGAATAGGTTTCAGGTTGCACTGTTGGTCTGGGATTTGTCGGAGAACTCCACAGGGAATCCTGCAAGCCACAGGGGTGAAGTCTGAGACCTCAGGGACACTTGAGAAGAATGTAAGTACACAGTGAGTCCCAGAAGGGGCTGGTGGGAAAAGCCTGAGGACAGGCAGCAGTTGGGTGGGAAGAAGCCCGGGGCTGAAGCCGGAAGGGAAGGGGGCGTGGTTAACAGACAGACCTTTCTTGCTTATGACAGGAATCCTGAGCTGAAACCCAGAGAATAGGGAGGATTCCCCTACCAGCCACTGGAAAAGGAACTGCGAAGACTCCAGAAACCAGGAGGGAAAGACTAGTGAGTG
The DNA here is from genome assembly GCA_007922155.1 of Mesoclemmys tuberculata. Taxonomy (NCBI): domain Eukaryota; kingdom Metazoa; phylum Chordata; order Testudines; family Chelidae; genus Mesoclemmys; species Mesoclemmys tuberculata. The sequence continues at coordinate 6,914,818 of ML675629.1, read as the reverse complement.
GCGGCCCGGGCCAAAGACTCAGCTTGAGGCCACAGGACTGCAGTTAGTTTAGACTTTTGGATATCCCTGAAAGACTTTAAAGTGACCAGGCTGGATGATTGTGAAGATTCAGGACTAGAGCCGATGTTGGCAGGGCTTCTGATGAGAACAGCCTGCTACGTCATACCCATCTAGGAGAGGGCAAACCATTGCGGAGTTCACTTTTTACAGCACTTGGCTGAAGTATTGCAGATCACATGAGGAATGGGGGCAAGTGTGCCTTGCAACATGGTTACTTGTAAATGCAACCCTTAAAAATACCCAAGGGCAGATTCTAGGCTGAGCTTCCTGACAGAAAATACAGGGGTGGGAAAGTAAAGATAGCTTTAAGCCACCTTTGTGCTACCCAGATTCTGGTGGCTGCAAAGGTTAACTGAGCCCTTGGTGTGAATTAGAGAAGCCCAGGGTTGCACCACAGCCCAGAATTTCTGTAGCACTCAGTTCTATGATCACATCACTTCCAGCTCTCTCTTCCCCATCTCCTCTCTGGCGTGTTCCTTATTCTGGGGCCAATGAGAGGCAAGGCAGTATATGGCTATTGACATCACTCTATATGGCTACTGTGCTAGGGGGATTCTCCCCCAGCTGCTGTTTCTCAAGAGTCCCTCTATCTACCACAAAAACAGTGTGTAGGGCACAGGATCAGCCCATAGTTCTCAAGCTGGCTTGGAAAGCTGGCAGTGGTGCCAGGAGAGAGACACGTGTTCAGATTTGCTGTTTCTCAGAGTCCTCAGACCATGGAAATGGATGGAGGCAGAAGAGAGGGCATTGCTAAAGGGTTCTCTTTAGTAGATCGGGGTGAAAAATGTTGTACAAGTAGTTTGTTTGCTGAAAAAATGCAGTGTCAGGACAACCAAAAATATTCATGGATTTGAGTGGAATTCGGCAAATACTTTTAGCCAAAAAGAAAAAAAAGAAAAAAAGCCCCGGAAAAAAATCAAAGGGTTTTGAAAATGTTGAAAGAAAATGAAACATTTCAACTTTCTACTTCAAAAGAGTCTTTTGAAATTTACTAAAAAATTTTTATATAAGTTGTCTGTGTATAAAACTCCCTAAAACCAAATTAAATGAAAACTGGGGGGGGGGAGATTATTTTTCTTTCATCAAGAAAAACCAAAAAATATGGTTTTGGGTGGAACCTAAAGGTTTTTTTTTTTCTTTTTAAATTGTTGTATCTGTTTGTTTTGGCCACCAATGTCCCTCCCCCCAAAAAAATAAATATCAGTTATTCACTCAGTTTTATGCCTTAGCTGGACAGATGAACAGTGATATAAAGTAGGATGCACAGAGCTGAAGTAAAGAGAAACAAAGCTATCCTTAGGAACCCTTAAGGAAGATTCCAGGAGCAGGAGATGAGGGCACACTCCACTGTACATTTGAATAAAGAAAATTTGACAAGTGTTAAAGTTAAATGCCTTCCTCAGTGTGTTGTTGAGCATGTCGTCAGCCCACACACTTCAGCACCACAGAAGGCTTTTGGCTGACAAGAACTTGAAGGGCAATAATAAGTTCAGCCTGAGACAGGCTCCTGAATTAGAAATTGTTCCAAATATAACAGGTTCATCATCGTAACTCAAAGTATTCAACATTTTTCCACATCATCAAAAGCTCCTTCTTTCTCCACTTTCTAATTTCATCACACTCATCAAGTGGCACAAGTCACACTAGTAAATAACAGCCTGGAAGGGTGTTGAATAACAAGCAAAGACAGTTCTAGGGATGGAATAAACTGTTGGAACAATTAGCCAAGTCATGTGCTGTATAAAGGACAAGAGGAAAGTTCTGCATATGCTGAGAAATACCAAGTGCCAGTGAGCATTTTTCAGTGCATTGCAGCAAATCCATTCTTGTTCGATGTCTATGCACCAGGACCCACCAACCAGTGCCTTTTCTGTGTGATTACAACACATCACAAATTGGGTAATAGATACACAGTTTCCTATGATTCAGGGAATGCTGTAATCATCTTAAAATGCACTTTCTGGGGATGCCTTAATGAAATGGAATTTAAACATCATTATACAAATGGTCAGACTCCTTGTATCTGAGTATTATAGACATGCATGTAACATCTCAACAATCAATCACCTCCCGTTTTAGCTTCTGAAATCAAATTTGTGATTGTCACTATAGAATCAAAGGACAACAGAACATTCTTTCTGACTTCCTGCTCTTCACAAATTAGTGTCCTATACTGTTTTCAAATCAGGGTGATTTTTCCTGTAATAGGTCATGCCCCAGGACCAAATGCCGTGCACCTTACAGAGTGCACACTATGCATTTCAAATATGAAATTTGGATGTTAAGTGATCACACTTTATAGTTGCTCATTTTTATATCATTTACAAAGGTTTAACAGGAGAGCTGGTTGAAAGATTTTTGCTAAAGCTTTCATCTGTTGGAAATATTTTGTCAAAAGTATCGGGTTTCAAGGAAACATGACAACCAGCGACACACACTTTCATTCGAGGGCCCAGAGCTTAGAGTGGCGGCTTGGGATGTGGAAGATCCAGATGCCACTCCTTATGATGGCCTAGGCAGAGTAAAGAGTTGAATCTTGGTCTCCCATATCCTCAGGTAGGACCCTGGGCTCCAGGCTATAAAAAAGAAGGAGAGTCACTCTCTTCTGAAAGATTTTGTTCTGAACTGGAACTTTTTTCTTTTGAAACCTCCAAATGCTTTGAAAACTGGAATTGTTCTCCAGCCAGCCCTAGTCGACACATGTTATAAGTATATTATAGAGAGAAGCAGTATATGCTTTGGACGATTATAACAATAGACTTAGGTGTTACAGACAATTATAAGCCATAGTTATAAACAGATTATGAACTTGGACTCAGTAACTACTGGTTAACTCTTTATTAATATATATAACATATATTAATCCTCTGTAAACAACTCATAAATGTATCCTGAATATAAAGCATTTAATTTACAGAAGCTGCAACATTCTGCAGATCCCTATCATTCCCTAACATTCCCCTATCACTTTCATGCATGAACACAGACAAAAGTGTGTGTCCTCTTCCAAGGGAGAAATTAGAAACGAGAAGGTTGAATTTCATGGTCTTGCCATTGAGAGTCCATGTGCTGGGAAGGTAGATGGCAAATATGGACCACCTGGGCAGCGAGAACAGAGAAAAATCTACAGACAATGCACAAGTATTCATTCATAAAGTGAAATCTTGATGTAAAGGCTCCTTTCTCACAGTTGAGAGCTCGGGGGGGAGGAGGTCCGACCTCTATCCCCAGGACAGATCTAGTATACTCCCCAATGGATCAGACTCTTGTCTGATAACAGGAATAAGTTGATGGGTGCGCTAATAATTTTACCTAGTTCCTTTATACTGCTTTACAGCCATCGCAAAGCTCTTTGCAGTGGAGATCAGCGTTATTATCCCCATTTCACAGCCAAGTTAAAAAGAGGCGGAAGCAGGTGACGTGACTTGCCCAAAGTCTAATAACAGATCAGTAGCAAAATCAGGGTTAAAACCCACAACTATGAAGTCCCACTCCATTGCTCTGTCCACTAGGCAATAATGCCTCCTCTACCTCAAACCCGTTAACTCACCAAAAATAGTAACTCCGGTTTTTTTTAACTGTACAGAGACCAAGGCTTATTCGATGGAAGATCAATTTCCTATACAGAATCTTCCTTCCTTGATGGGTGACTTCTCATTGCAAATGTACCACAGAGGCACGGTTCTGTCTATCTGTCTAACTCTAATTTGTACGCTGCTCAGGCTGTGCAAATGGACCTCAAAGTGGTGATAAAATATAACTTATGTCTGCTTTAAGGCCCCTGTCTATTGCCAGAGAGGTGGGCAGGGGCCTTAGTGTGACAGGCCCTAAAGTCCTTTGATATCTAAGTTCTGTAAGGAAGATGCTTGCACTCTCGTTGGCACATTCGACAAGGCACGTGCAACCTGCTTCCTTTTCAGCATTCCTGATACGAATATCCTGAAGCCGCTCCAACCTCTGTCCCAGAGACATAACAGTGGTGTGTGCTTGGCGGGAATGGAGTGCCAACGAATGGCAAAGTCTGTATATTGGCAGCTGGAACTCCTGGCAAACCTGCCACGAGGAATGAGGATTTCATCCACTGTCCGTTAAGGAATTGCTGGGTCCCCTGAGGCTGAAGCCGAAATGTGCCAAGGGAGCAGAAATCTGCATCCTGGCCAGGGCAAGATATCCAGGGCAAGCTCTGTTTACCAGTTTTGGCTGGATTGGCACTGATAGTTCAATGCCCTGGCCTTGCTTTCCTAAGGCACATGGCTCCAGTGGTAGGCCGGCCATGAAATCAGAGCCAGTTAAGGAAATGGCAGCAACGGAGTCCCCAGGTAATTATCTGACTTTCCATCAACCTTGGAAAAGCTGAGGGAACTCGGTACGACAACGCTTATCTGAAGCATCCTGGTACAGGCTCCAAACACCCCCCTCCCAGCATTCCTTGTGGTCATTCCTTGTTCCTTAGTTGTTCGCTTGTTGGGGCTGACTGGATGCATCATTAACACTCACTGGTCAAGCGACCCTACTAAGGTTGTGGTTGCCAAGTTACCCTTGAGGGAAGTCCCAAAGTTCACAGTCCTGATATTTCTAAGGTAAACCACAACTGGAAAAATGAAAAAACAAAACAAAAAACACCGACCTTTCTGGCATCTTTTACATCACGAAGAAGCACAAATGGGGACAAGCCACCTTTTAAAAATATTTCTTAAAAGCCTTTACTAAAATACTGGGACAGCCGCACTGTACCAGACCTGTGGTCCATCTAGTCCATTATCCAACAGTGGCCAGAGGCAGTGCAAAAATAGCCCACAATAGACTGATCTGTGGTAATCAGTTACCTGCTAAGCCCTAGTAGAAACTGCCTTAAACTCCAAAGCATGAAGTTTTAGATCCCTTCTTCCTATCCCAAGACTTTTTAATAGGATTATAATTCTGGACATTCTTGTTATCCCCAGTTTTAGAAATGCCCAGTCCCTGTTTGAATCTTAAATGCCTGCCCTTAATGACATCCTGTGCCAGTGAGTATCACTGTCTGCTTATGAAAGGGTATTTACTATGATTAATTTTGAATGTACCAGCTTTCCATGTCAATGACTATCCCCTGGTTCTATGAGACTAGACAAAAAGAAGATCCCACGCTACCTTTTCTATACCATTCATTATATTTTGTCCCTTTACATGTCTCACGTCAACTTCAAATCACTCCCTGAACTGGATTATGTCTTGTGCCTGTTCCTCATTTTCAAGTATTGCTCATGTCAGCAGCAGCCTGGTCACAGAGGGAAACTGAAAAGACAGATATTTTTCATTTGTTGGCACCAAACAATTTTTTTAACTGGAAAATTATATATCCCTGCCTTTAAGTGAATCCGCTGAGGTTTTGACAACAGTCTGGAGGGCCTGAGAAATTTCCTCCAAAGCCGTAGTCTTCAGTCAAAACCCTGACATTAGGGTCAGTGATGTACCAAGCATGAGCATGCACTTCCAAATCTTTCTTGAGTTGACAGTACACTCTTAGCCGTCCGAATCTCTGTGACTTCCGGACTAGCAGACACATACCACGAAGCAGAAACAAGGGCAAGCCAGCCAATCTGCTACATATCCCCCTCCAGGTGACTCACACAACTTTATTAATGGGCCAGGCATTTCAATTGTTCCACTTTAATGCTCTCTTCCCAACTGTTTGCCACAGTAGAGGGTTCCATGTCTCTCACCCAAATTGCACTATCGCCAAGATGGATTCTTTTGCAAAGCTCGCACCCTGAAGGATAATTTTGTGGTTCAGATACTAGACTGGGACTCTAGAGAAGTAGGTCGAATTCCCAGCTGTGTCACTGGCACATAACGTGACTGACACTGGGCAAGGCAGTTCACTTTTCTGTCTCACTATTGTGGGGAATAATGCTTCCTTTCTCACACCCTTTCTTTGCCTTGTCTATTTAGACCCTGATCCTGTAATGACCTCAGCATGGAAACTGGCCTGAGTACTTTACAGAATCAGGGCTCTAGACTGCAAACTCTTAAACACAAGGATATGCTGTTTGTACAGCACCTAACACATCTGGGCTCTGGTCTTGGTTCGGGCCTCTAAACATCAATCTACATTAAGCTAATCAAAATAATTATAATGAACCTGATATTCAAGTCACAGAGCAGATATATTGTCTGGCTTTTCACCACCTGATTTTGAGTCCCTCGGTACAGTCCCACAGTACAGTTTTCAGTCAAAGGTGTTTTTTCAGTCACAGGGGGTTTTGTTTCATCGTGTGCTTCTCTCTGGGCCCCCAAGGTCCTGATTCATAGGCCGGATTGGCCCAAACTGTAAAGTTTGAATCCAGATCAGACGATTCAGTGAGTTTGCGGGTATTAAGAGCCAGAGCCACGTTTGGGCCTGCTGCCTTTCTAACCACATCTCTCTTCTCTCGTTCCTCCCTGTTATTTCCCTCCTGAGGTTACTTCTCAATAATTCACTGCCCCTCCCACAAGGATAAATAGTTCCTAGCCAGCAGTTCAGAGTGAACTTGAAACATAAAGACAAAACATTTCTATTGCAGTAACATTCGGTTTCTCTCTAAATCTCTAAAGAGAGAGACAGAAAAAGAAAAAAATGATGAAAGAACAATAAAAAACTAGCTCTCTTAAATCATAACATCTCCTCCGTGCACGCTATTCATAAACCTTGTACTTAGTATACAGCCTCGTCACCTTGACACTTATTTAGCTTGCCAGGGACTTGTGTGCCCTCAGTCAGAGCTAATTAACACTTAATTGACTTCATGAGGATTTTGTTCAGCAATTCCGATTTGCCACTCATCTTGAAACGTGTAGCTGTAACTTTTGAGAGCTCAGCAGTTGTGCGAGATTTGGCAGGTGTCAGGGGAGCAGGAGGGCGAAGGGGAAAGAGGAGTGGAGGTGTCTGTCTGTCTGTCTCTCTCTTTCACTGCAGCTGATACAAGGGCACAAGTGTAACAAAATAAGGCATTCAAACAACTGTCATTGCTGATGCATTTTAGTTAGCTAAAAGCACAATTTACAGTAGTTGAAGTTTGATTGATTTGTTGATAAACACTAATGTTTTCCAGTTGACAATTTTTCCATGTTAATTTCCTTAACTTTGGCAGGCCTGCCTGGCAGGGCCCTATAAATAGCATCAGTGTCATCATCCTTTTTAAGTTATTAATGAGCCATCGTGTTTCTAGAGGTTGGGATTTGGGGACAGGCTCTGCTTGACTGCAGTTTCTGACATTGATGCGTTAGTATTTGGAACGGGGTCTAGATTAGAACTAGGTTTTTTTGTTTTTCTTTTAAAAAAGGGTTTACAGGGCTGGCCAAATACATTAGTAGCAGAGGAGAAATGTTTATCGTTAAAGGCTAATTAAAAGTTTCTTGAAATGGGTCGGTATGTCAAGACCCTATAGACAATATGGTCTGACACTAGAGCCATCCCGAACACAGTTCTGATCCATTGTATTTCTCCCTGTGATTTGAAGATTTCCAAAGATTACCATGGTAAATATTTCAGGTTGAGCATTAGCTTACCTCCAGCCTGCTTTGATTACCAAGTACTGATGAGAAACTAGAGCAGGATGGACTAATTAGCTAGGCCAACCTCATCCGCTGGATTCATTTGGGGCCGCTCCAAACAAGGCTGCCAAAGCAGTAAGCACCTGGACTTTGGGACGTGGAGGTCCACTGTACTAGGGACGTGCTAGTGTGATATTAAGGACTCACAGTGCGTTGCTACCCAGGGATGAGTAGGACCTGCCTCATGCTAACCGGGAACTTGGTGTTGATAACTCGAGGCCCCTAAGGAGTCAGTCCATCTGCCTCTTTGTTGTAGCTGCAGCTGGACTTTCCATGGACATGACTTTCCTCTCCACCCATTTAACAAGGAACTTGCATCCACTGTTTGCCTTGTGCCTCCACATTGGCATCACCTGAGGCCCTAGACTTGTTAAGGTGGGGGGGGGGAGGATGTCTTAAATGTGGTGGTAGAATGAGCCATTCCCAGTGAGGAGTTCGCTTCCTTTCCAGTGAGATATCACACCCACATCTCTGCCACAAGAGCAAACGTCTCAGCCAGGCAAATGCCAGCTTAGATCCTGCCATCATTCCTTTGCCCTCGGCGCACAAGTCTATCTCTAAAAGGCTGCCTTTGCCATTTTACAAATTAACCCTTCTGTGGTGTCCATTAGAGAGGTTTGAAAAATGCCCCTTGTTCACAGGAAATACTTTCTATCTCATTATTTCTTCCTGAATTTTCGGGTTTTCAATGAAAATCTGAAATCATAAATGTTTCAGGCTTTGAAAACCAAGCATGCCTTACCGAAAACCATTTTAACCCCCCCAAAAGTTTGCTTTTGTTTTTCAATTTTTCATAGGAAAAAAATGGAAAATGGTGAAGTAAATGAAAATATTAGTTTCCTTTGAACAGCCACCACCCTCTCCCAAAAAACGTTTGGATGGAAATGTTTTGATCAACTCTAGGCTATATAAGCCCAACAATTATGACACATAGACAGAATCTCTGCTATCTGAGCCAGAGGGCACTGCCGCACACAGCTCAGACCTATAAGACTTGCCGTTCCAGATCATTCTTGTACCTGTGTTACACAGAGACATTAGCCTTCCAAGCCTGTCCCAGCAACGAGATCTGTGTTACTCCTCTAGACATGAGAATCATCCGGTTATGCGGAAATTTGATGCACAATGTGAGTAGCAGGTTTAAGTCCGTATATCTAGCTTAGTGTCTTTATAACTTATAGAGCTGATTGAAATGTTTCAAATTAACATGTTTTCATTAAAAAATGAACTTTTTTTGAAAACAAGGATGGGTAAGAGAAACTAATGACTACCCCCCACCCCAAAAAAAAAAAAGAATTTCCATGCAAATTTTCACACACAAATTTTAAATAAATGAAAAGTTGTTCTTTCTGAAACAGGAAGAATTATTACAGTTATTTCTAAACTATTTTGCAAATCTCTTTGCTGTTTTTTTGACACACTCTAACTGACATGCTATAACAGGCAGCATGGGCCGTAGAGACATAGATTCCAAGGCCAGAAGGAACCAGAAGGATACTGAATAAGGGTGCAGGAGAACTAGATTCTATTCCCTAGCTTTGCCCCTGACCTGCTGTGTGACCTGGAGCAAATCTATTTGCCTTAGTTTCCCTTCCCACCCATTGTCTTGTCTGTAAGCTCTTTGGGGAAGAAATTGTCTCTTATTATGTTTGTACATTGCCTAGCACAATGTCACTCTCATCTCAGATGCTATTGAAAAATAAATCAAAATATCTTCACCCACTCAATAATTCCTTTTTGTTCAGGTGATCCCACACACCTTTTACTGCTCAGGATAAGGACACCTACACCATTTCTTCTTAAAAATAAAGCCCAAACCACTTCTCTCATCCGAACCCATATTCTGCACAACTCTCTCTGCTGTACTCTGGCTTACACGAGAAACAAGCTTTCTGCAAATGCCAAATATATATCCCTTGGAACATTGGGGACGTTCCAGTCTGGAGCCCAATCTCTGTCAGAACTCCATGGCTCAAGCTAGTTTCAGGAAGAGGACCTAATGAGGGGATATATGAACATTTGCATACGGTTTTAATCTGTTTCATGTATTTATTTTGCACATAACCTAGCACTAAAACGTACCACCAGAACCTCGGGCAGCTTACTTCACCTTTTGTGCAGTAAAAGATTCATAGGGAGCTCAATTATAGAATGATTGGCTAATTTCAATAGCTTGCTTTAGCTATTAAGCCCTCCACAAAGACTTTATGGATGTTCTAATGAATACCCTGCCAGACTTGCAGTGTAATGAAATTTGTATTAAAACACTATAAGGAGTGTCCCACAATGTAAGGTCACTTCCATTTGTTCTCATTACAGCCCTAGAAGGACAAAAGAAGAAAAGGAGAATATCTAGTTCTTATTTTGGCTGCAGGAAAGATGTTAACCTGGAACCAGCCCTCGGCAAGTAACATAAAGTACTGGATAATGGTCTTGTAGAGAAGGTTTATGTAATAGAGGAAGCTTCTACGGTTTCTGTATGGGATAAATCCTGCCCCTGATGTGGTGCTCAGTGATCACGCAGTGTTTAAGGCACTTGCAAGAGGTCTGCTTTATTTTGTGTCCATTTCCAGCTGTCTGGGAAGAACAGTCACTGCAAAGTGCCCGCCCAGTCTCTCTGTCTGGGAAGCTCAGCCCTTAAAGGACCCTAACACCACACTCATTGCCATGGGAGTAGAAGCTGTGCAGGTGGCAACACCAGGGCAATTCCACTGCTGGAGACAAGTGGAGTAGTGATTTAGGGTCATGGTGGGGATTCGGCACAGCTTTTTTGCATGGCCGTGCAGAGGGGGTGATGAAGGAGGTGCATGGGTAGAGCCGGAAGGTCCATCGCTACGTGCCTGCCGCTCTCTACGAATACAAGGAAGTTGCAATAGCAGCTGAAAAATCACTTAAGCCATTAGACAAAAGCAGCCTGTTCAGAGCTGCTCTACAATTGCCCTGTAACACATCCCCTTTGGACCTATGTGAAAAGATACAGCCTCTACCGGAAGCATTTTTCTGTTGAGGCTCAAGATTGCAAAAGTGCAAGGTTGTGCAATTAGGTATTTGCCCTCATGTGCATCTTTGCATGCACTGAGCCAAGACTTTATTATTAAGTGTATTACGGAAATGCCTAGAGGACTCAACGAGAAGATGACTCCGTTGTGCTAGGTGCTGTACATACGTGTAGTAAGAGCTCATCCCTGTTGCCAAGAGCTTGTGCACACTTGTAACAAAGTTAAGTTCATCGGGACAGAGGAAATGCCTTTAATTTCTTTGAACTGTGGCATGTACACCTATGGTGCTGTATACCTTTGTTGATTATAAACTAAGATAGACAATGCTAATTACCACTGTTACTAGGGTCATGTACATTAATAATTAGTCGCACAGCTGATGTAAAGAGCTGCCAGAGGAGTCCATTTACAGTGCACATCAGGAAATGGTATTGGTCCTACAAAACTACGCTGTGTTGCATTGAATGCCATCTACTGGCACCTTATCTATTAACTGACTATTTACATATATACAGATACAGAGCTTTCCTATAACAACCCTATTCCGAAACAAAATTTCTGGAAAGTATGACAAAAACACTTGGACCAGTTCCCAGCGCATCAGTGGCCATATTAAAAAAGAAAATCCACCATCACAACTGGTACTAATTGACAGCCTCAAAAGACATAGACCATTAGGAATGATTGACCCAGTTCCTTTATGTGCCCATAGATCCTCGGGTCACCACCAGCTACAGCTCTTAAAGTGCAGGGTGTAGTGAAAAGATGGTGGGCAACGTGGGAAAACTTTGCGTTGCTGCAGCCTGCACGCCAGCTGTTCTGGATAAAAGCTATCAGTACCCTGAACTGTGTAGCCGCCTTCTCGCTTCCCTCTTTCATGGTGGTAGCATCTGCTGCCCCCACAACCTGGCAAGTTTGAGGGGACGATTATAACTTCATTAATCTTAAAGCAATATACTTCCCTTCCACATAAATCACCACATTCAGACCCTTTCCTCTCTCTTTATTTTTCCATTGAGCTATGGGTAAGCAGAACAATGCAATTTACACTTAATAATAATACTTAGCATTTATATAGTGCTTTCCATCTTCAAAGGGCTTCACAAACATCAGTTAATTAGTCTAGATTACTTTAAAACCCTCTCCAATAACAGTTTCAAACTGAATAGCCATAGCAGGCCATAAGTCACTCCGTAAGCAGACTATTTCTTGCACTGAATACAGACCACAAAACTGTGCCATTCACAGTTTTCCAGTCATGTAACCTATATGTCCCTTCCCATCCCCTATCTGATTGTAAGCTCTTCAGGTCATGGACTGGCTCTGTAAAAAAGGATGTATCGTGATTTAAAACAGTTTTTCACTCCACATCTCTGATTGTGGGCTGGGTGGGTGCAGAGGCAAACCTTTGATGTATACTAGGCAACTAGAGGGATGTTCTAAATTGACGGATGTGAATGGCCCCAAGGGGTCAATATTGACAGCCAAAGGGAAAAGAGGGAGGCAATTTAGGAGCTGACGCACTAGCTCCATCCCACTGGAGGATCCTTCGTCTCTGGAACAATCCTCCCAGGGGCCTGCTACACTGGCTTTAGGGCTGTTTTAAACTAGCAACATGGCACAAATAGGTCATGCCCCAGCATGGAATCTGGCCCAGTGTGACACTTTGCTTTTGCCAGCCAGGAAGGATTTCTGAATTTGGAAGTAGTTGTCCCAGAGGCTGGGCTGATCTGAGTTGTGCTCAATGCAACTCAGAAGGGGGAAGAGGAATGAAGGTGGCTTAAAGGCTCCTTTGTGTACCCATAGATCCTAGGGCCACCTGGACGGATGTCCAAGCAGATTGCTGCTCTGCTTTGCACTAGCATCCAAGTTCATTAAAGGTTGTTCTGGATCCGGGGGAGCACTGGGGCATACGGCCATGCCTTCTTTCCCTATATATGCTCCTACTACACAAAATAGCCCTAGCAAGGAAAAGGATCTGGGTTCAGCCATCTGTAAATATCAAAGTTCCCACTAGAAGCCTATTCTTCACTGCCTCACACTTGTATTTACACGTAGGCAGCGTGTGTGGTAAATGCTGATAAATCAGGATCCTCCTCTGACACCAGTGATAGCATCTCTTATTCACACTTTGCACAGTGAGACCACATTAGGTCCATTGCCATGGAGAATCATGTTCCCACCTAAATACATTTAACTGATAAAACCTTCCTACCTATTGCTCTTGGTTTGGTGTAAGCTCAGAATGCAAACACAACACTGAACCGTCTTTCCTCCTGCTATTCCATGGGTCTATGAAAATATTCCATTCTGTGTAGGAGAGGTGCTCCATTGCACCCAAACTGTATTTTGACTTGTCTCCTTGTGAAACATATTTGTATTCCCCCAGTGCCATTTAAGAAAGTACTTGACTATGAAATGAAATTAACCCTCTTTACCCAAACGTTAGTAATTGTCCTTTATACACTGATGTGAACACTAGTAGCAAAACATGTTGATCCAGCTGACAGGGGATTTTCAGTTCAGTAAGGATAGGCAGGGAAGTTTTTCACCCTAAGATGGAGCCCCAATTCAAAGAGATCTGAACACCAGCCAAACTAACATCTTCTTGGAGCTTATTTTATAGAAGATCCCAGACTCACCTGTGTTCTCCCTTCAGGCTCACAATGAACAGCAAACCTGAAATACTATCATAAATCACGGCACTGAGCTGCCAAAGGAATTGAAAGTCCTCCAAGCAGGGAGACGTTGTCTTGCTGTTGAACCCAAAACAAACACTCACAGCAAGATCACTGCACCAGGAGTATCTCATCTTGAATATGGTCTTCTTGAATATTTCTGGTGAAAGGACCTTTGTGTGTGTGCTGGGGTGAAAAAGAGGGGGAGATGGGGTGTCACCAGGTACAAACAGCAATGCTTGAACATCGGGGAAAAGAAGAAGTAGAAAGAAAACTGAACATATTCATGCAGGGAATACTACTTGGGTCAAATTAAATATATACATTTCACTGAGCAAATCTCACAAACCTTTTCTCGTGACCAGATGTAGTTCATACGGTCAAGATTTGTTTTAGAATTATGTTAGCCTCAGAGGACAACTTAACTGTGATTCCTAAGTCTGAAATGAACTGATGAATGTGAGGCTGGGCGTAGAGGGAAGTTTGCTTGTCTCTTTAAGGTGTGTGTGAGAGAGAGAGAGAGATTCTGGGAGCTGTTGGGGAAAGTATAGGAAAAGGAATCTCTTAGTTCAATACAATTATTGTAAAGGCAGGTTTTGAAATAAGGACCAGACTGCAGTACAATAGGCACAAGGAGTCAGATCCTCAGCTGGTGTAAATCAGCATCGTGCCACTGAAGTCAGCAAAGTGTCTTCTATTTACACCAACGGACAATTTGGCCCAGAGTTCAAGAATGTCACAGCCATAAGACCAAAGCCTGAATTCTCTTGGAGACAAATTGGAACCATGGGATTGCCCTGGGTAAATATTTGGGTTTGGCCCAGCTTTGAGCATGGGATTGCACTAGATGATCTCCTGGGGTCCCTTCCAACCCTCACCTTCTATGATTCTATGAGAAATACAGTGAGCCAACTGAGCACATTTCCTTCCAAACACATTTTGAAATTCTATTTTGTGAAAATTTAATTATAGATTGAGGAATCTGAGGCTAAATATAACTAGGTTTGGAAGGATTCTATTTTTATCAGTAAATGTTGATAAATGCCGATTTCACTGTACGTGCACAAGCTGATAGAAAAATAGAAAATCGCTCATAATTGAAATTAACAGGAAGGCAAAGTAGTTTGATTTAAGGCTAAAATTCTGGCATATGGATGTTGACAGTTTGTGTTTTAACAGTTACAAAGCTCTAACTTTTTGAATCTCAGCTGCTACTGTCATTGAAAGATTATTGTCATGAGGTGGCACGAGCAAAATGCTTTAGGAAGGAGACAACTCTAGAATAATTCTACAAAAACCAGCTCCTCAATGATGTGTCAGAAAGTCAAACTGAAAAAGTGCTGCCTAAGAAAGAATTGATAAGCTGGTCTGGATAAGAGAAGAAGTCGTATAAAACTGGATCTATCTTTGATCTTCATATACATGATTGGCATTGACAGGGAAAGGCCATTCTTGTAATATTTCCAGTCCAGCCGGTACTGCAGTTACTGGAAATCTCATGCCATTGCTTAGGACTGTGGATTACTTACAAAAAAAAGTTCCTGTTGCAAAACTGTGCAGATTCACCCTTTTAATTAAAAACAAACACAAAAAAGCATTGCAAATTGCATCAGTTCTGTCAAGTTTATGAGAACAATTTTAATTGTTTTAAGAATTTTTTTGCATATCCTGTAAAGGTTTTACATTTAGCAAAATGTCACTTCCCTGTTTTTTTAATGCTGGGAAAAAGCTTCATTTTACATATGGCAACTGCCCATGGGATTTTTTTTTTAATGTTTATAAAACTGGTTTAATGCCAGAATTCAACAGATTTTGCTTTGGGTAACTCATTTGCACAGGAAAACTCAATTGAGCAAAAGACTCAGCTGAAATTTGGTTCACAAATTTTCAGCTCTTTAAATTAACCATTAGAGTCAATGCTGGTCCTAAAAGTGTTTACTTTACATGCATGAAGTTCCATTTTATGTGCAAAACATTTCATACAGTTCCAGTCACAGCTCACTGAATGTTATTTTGAGAAGCATATATGTCAGCCACTAGCAGCAACTTTCTAATGCAACTGACTAGTGTGTCTGTCTTGACTTCAAAAATATCCATGCTTGAAGACCAAATTTACCTTTCTTCCTATGTTTCTTTTCTATGGTCTTTTTTTCTCCAAGATTGTTCCTTAGACAATGGAGCTAGAACCTGTTTGAAATGGCTACTTCAGACATGGGATATATGTTTGCTTTCTGAACCTGCTGTTGTTAAATATGCTTAGTAATTCATGACTGCTTTGTGAGTCTGTCTGCAGCGTTCTCAGGTTGAGGCCAGAAGGTTTTAGGTTTATGTCTGACATCAGCCTTGAGCTTGTCCAGCATCTTAGCACTGCTGTGCAGTACTGACTGTACGGTAAACTCACAGAAATGATGCTCTTTGGGTGAGATGAGAATCCAAGCTCTTTTTTTCTTAACTCTGGTCATTAACCAGATGGCAACTAAGGATGCTATAGCAATTTTCAAGGGTGGGCACGCAGAAAAAGTCAGGGAACAAAACAAAACAAAACAAAAAACAAGCAGATATTCAATCTTATTTCCTGTCCAACTCTTTCACTTTTGTTTAAACAGGTTCTAACTCCAAAGATGTGTCTGAGCTACCTACGGGTTCATAATGGCCATTATGCTAGCCTACGTATTCATTGCAGTATTAGCCATTCATTTGTAAAAGCAATTTGGTGGACTTTCAGTACAAAGGCACTCGATACATTCTAAATCTCTTCTATTAAAAATCTCCAGGTAGAGGCTTACAAAATCAGCCCCTTTCTAGTGGACAAAAGCAGAGGACGGTGAAAGTAAGACTCCTGAGGTTCAATGTCTGACTCTGTCGCTGACTCCACAGTGTCCCTTTGGCTCTCTCACGGACTAGCTGTATCTGAAGCATCTGGAGATGTGTGGAGAATGCAGGGGAATATACTTTGCTGCACCAGACGTGAAGAGGACAAAGACATCATTGTGAGCAGTGGCATGCAGTGCCTCAGAGTTGGATCCTGGGGTAGGCTACCCATGGTATTAGTGAGAACCAGGCTGATATTAATTCAACACAACGTGTTCTTCTGTTGCCTCCTCCATTCAAAGCATCGCAAAAGGCTTTCTAGAGGGCAACTGAACAGAGTGACAGAGAGGAGGGCTCAGCGTCTCACATAGGCAGAGAAAGAGGGCAATGACAAATGAGATGGAGATGTGCAAAAAGGAAAGGAAGCGGAAAACATAAAAGCCGTGTCACTCATCAGTCTCCTGAAAGCACATTGGAAACCTGAGGCCAGGATTCTGAAAAGGCTGGTGCCACTCTGGGTTGAAATTGGTGGATATTCAAAATGTCAGTTTTGACAGTGACAGAAGATTTCCCAACATGAAAGCTCCCTTTGATTACATTTCAGCTGCCTACTGTAATCCAGAATTTAAGGGGGAAATGGCCAACCCTGTCTGGACACAGAGAAATATTAAGAGCTACTGATGGGAGAGGTTGCTCTCCTAATGCCCTTGCCACTATAACCTGATGCTGAAGCCACTCAGACATAGACAGGCCAGTCTTAACCCCTTCCTGTTTCTCTTCATGCCCTCCATGTGGTGATCAATAGTTTTTACAGTGACATGATGTGCTGGCCTCTGCTAACAGGCCCAACCGAGATCTGTTGTGAGAATTCCAGGACCAAACTCAAAGGGGGTCAGGGGGGTCTCTCCCTGCCTCAGTGGAACTCACCTCTTCCAAGGATACTGCAAATCAACCCTGCCAGATATGATAACCTTGAAAGTCTCAAAAACATTTTGGAGGAACAAACAGTTGTGCACCAGACTGCAGCAACTGTCAGATATGATCAAAATAGCTTTCCAGGGGAGGTTATCCATGCTCCCTTCATCACAAACACTCACACTCACTCGCACTCTCTCACCCTTATGCTCATTAAATACTATCGAGCTCGTGCCTTACTATCAATATACCACGCATGGGCCAGATTTTGATTCCACTCACCATGTTATAAACCCAGAGTAAATACCACACTGAAGCTGTTTACACTGGAGTAACCAAGCTCAGAATCGGTCAATCAATGAATCTCTTTTTTTTTCTCCAAGAACCAAGTATAAACATTTCCACCAAAGTATACTTCATATAAGTTGGTTTGCTGAGTGGTGTGGTCCCCTAACTTAGTTATGACCATAAGAAAGCACCTTTGTTTATCTGGAAAAAGAAATGAATAGATTCCCCATTCCATCATCCTCTTCTCTATACACACACATCTCTCCAGTACATGGAGTTTTATCACAGGCCAAAGGGAAATATTGTTGCTGGAGCTCCATTTAAACATTGGTGGCACATCACTGTGGTTTTACACTTCCAGCATCTTCTGTGGATTGGGCTCAGTTAAAAGGCTATAAAATCTTAGCAATATGGGACAAATTCCCCTGCCATGCTGGCTTCTGAAATTAAACTATTGTCTGTTGTATGACCATGTTTTCTGCTTTTGCTGCTCTTATTTTAAAAAAAATATTTTCAAGGCAAGGAACAACGCTCGCCTCCCACCCCCACAGAAGTTGATGCTTCTACGTATATGCTGATAGAGCTTCAAACAGAGAGAGAAAGCGATTTGGTGCATTATGTGAATGCTACATGCACAAAGAGCAAGCTCCACTTCAGACAAGTTCAGCACAACTCCTACTGGCTCTGCTACCAATTTTTCTGTTTCAGCAGAAAAATCTATTTTGTTCAGACCTGGATGAGCTGCTTCTTTTGGACTAAAAAGATTCCAGTTGGAGAGCTGACTGTGAAGTTCCGGGGTATCACATGGGTATTCCAGCTACAATATGCTAAAGTCCATTGAATGGTTAACTCTTTGAGCACTAGTCTACACTCCTCTTAGTCACCCTTTAGGAAGAAAATGAAGCAGATTGAACAGTTCCCTGCAGGAGAAACATGGCTGGTTCAGGACCATGTTTTCCCAAGAATCCTAATCCATTATTTTTCCAGAAGCTAGAAAACTTGCCTGTTCGCCAGCACAGCATCTCAACTGAATCCTAGCAAAGTGGTCAGTCACCAACAGAGGTTACACACTAGAGCTAAGATATGCCAAAAATGAAACATAACCCGAGGCTCCTAAAGAAGTGACCTGATCTTGATTATTTAGCTGAGGATACTCGTGCTTTGAGCAGGGTGTTGGACTAGATGACCTCCTGAGGTCCCTTCCAACTCTAAGAGTCTATGATTCTATGATCTCCAATATGGCAGATGACCCAACGGATTCCTTAAGACGATGTGCTGCTTTCCTTCTGATTGCTCTGCAGGGTGCATCATGGGAGTCACATGACTGTAAGTGCATTATGGGAAATGTTAGTTCATCTAGGAAGTCTGGCCCAGAGCTAAAAAGGAGGCCAAAATTACAGTTCCCATGAAGCATTGAGACAAAGGAAAATTCAGTTTAATGTTGAAATATCTTGAAACAAACCAATCCAGAAGTTTACGAAAGTCAAAATGTTTTGTTTTAATCAAAATGTAGAAATGAAACATTTTGATGTTTCCAAAATGAAATTTTTGCAGAATTTCTGTTCTACAGAAAATTTGGAAATGTCAATCTTTTATCCCATTTCAAAAATTTGTATTTAGAGCTGGTGAAACTTTTCTGACTGAAAAAAAAAATGCTTCCATTGGCAAATATATACACATATATATATATTAACTCAAGATAATTCTGACAAAATTTTTCAATTTTCCAACCATTTCCAATCTCATTTTGAACCAATATTGAATGAAATTTTTTATTTCAAAGTGTCAGCTCAGAATGAAAGCTTTTGCATGAAAATGTCAAATCATGCTGACTAAAATATCAATATTTTCCATTTCAGTGAGAATTCCATTTCCAATTCCATTTCCAATGAGAAACTTTTCAGAATTTCTCAGTTCACAAACATTTTCAATATTTCAACTTTTCCTTTGTATTAAGAACAGGAAGTAATGTTAAAATGTCAAAAATTCCTGCAAAAGAAAGAAAAATTAGGATTTACAATAGCTTTAATTGTACTGCTGTATAACACAGGCAGTAGAAGGATTCTAGTTACCTCTAAATACTGTAAGGTGAAGTGAAGAAAAGGCATCTAGATTGTGCAAATGGTTGCTTTAGCCTACATATTTGTGGGTGGAAAGTGATTGGTGCAGCCCAGTGCTTCTCCAGTGTTCTCAGGTTTGACATTTTTTTAGTATATAGAGTTTTTTTTTGTTTATTTCCATCAGTGAATTTTAACTTTGACTGAGCTACTTTGAATACATTAGTTCTGTAACCTAATTAGATCAAGATACTAAACCACATTAATGATCCTCCAGGAATTCTAAAGAAAGCTATAAAAGATTGTGGGCCTAATACTGTGAGTCCCTCCTGAGTAGCACTGAGGATCCTTAACTCTCCCTGTCTTCAGTGAAATCTGATAGAGATCAGCATCATACAGAATTCTGCCTCTGATGCAAAATTATTTTCTCTGATCCATGTGACGGACCTCTCAGAAGTCCAGTGGCTTCTTCCTACATAAACTGCACTGGCTCTCAATAGAAGCACAGAGAGTTACATGCTCGATGAGTGCAGAATATTTAACAGTGAACCTCATGAACCTGAAACTTAAAGCAAAGTTAAGATCAGAGAGGAGGATTTTGCCCTGTGATCCTATATAGTAACCCAAATTCCTGAGATGGTGGGTAGGGAGAAACATGGTGACTGTGTACAAATATTTGAAAGATGTAAACATGGAGGAAGAAGAAGAATAATGTGGAGGAGAGTTGCAAAATTCTAATTGTCCATTTTCCTGGGGCAAGTCTTTTTTTAAAATTTATTTATTTTCTGAGTTACCAGCAAAATATCAACAGGTTTTTTTCACCTTCCAATATCATCATCTAAACTGTAAAGTTCCGTGAGTAGACTTGGTTAATCAGGCTGGTTTGCAAGCTGAATTAGAATTATCAGCGGGGATATAATCATGAGTAAGGAGATATAACTGAGAAAGGGAAAAGTCTGGGCAAATATCAGAAATGCCTCCTGCCTGTGGGTTCTTTTAAACTGTGGAACAAACTCCTAAAGAAAGCAATGATTGTGTGGACACTGCTGGAGTCCATTAAATATTCCCTATTGCATATTAATGCAATATTGTTTGAGATAGGACTGCATTAATATGCAAGCAGCAAAGTTCAGATGAGCTAGTTAATGCATGACATGCTAGTGGGCACTACAATTTACACCTGTGTGATGTGAACTAATGCACTGTGTAAACAAGCCTTCAGATCTAGTCTCAGGAGATGAAGTTTGATTCTGAATATGTCATGTTTACATCTGGGGTTCTGCTTTTGCCACGATGGAAAGACAGCATTTAGGAAGCTCTGATCTACACCTAAACATTTTCATATTTTGATCTGGATGGTCATATATTATCACCAGAGCTGGTTAAAAAATGTTGTGTTTTCTGTGAAAATGTTCAAATGGAATGGAAAATTTTCATTCATTTGAAATATTTTTTCAGAATTCTTCAGTTTTTCTCTGAAACAAAAATAATTTCAGTTGTGACTTTTATGTCCCCCATCTTTCTTTCTTTCCCCTCTTCAGGGGAGAAAATGGGAGAGAAAGGTGAAAAAAAACCTAAAAATCCCCCCACAAAAGTTGTTCGTTTTTTGTTTTTTTGGGAGGGGAGGGGGGTGGAAGAAGGCGGTTCTTTGATGAAGTATTGGAAAACACTCAATCCAGAATGAAAATGTTCCATTAAAATTTTAATTTTGCTTGACCTGAAGCCAATTTTGACCATCTTTAATTATAATGTAGAATACAATCCCACGGTAGCCTTAAGAGACGCATGATTCTATAATGCTGCTGAATGCCACTAGGAGGAAAAAAAACTGTTACTGTCCATCACTTCTGGGAACAATCATCAACTCCCTTCTCCTTCAAACAAGTCATCACTCAAAAGTCCTATTAAGTTTATTTTTGCCCTTTATATAACTGAGTTGTACCTCTCCCATGAACTCAGCTGAACTATATCTTGCTGTCATGTTAAATATACCAGGTTGAAGGACAAATCCATTTTAGAATTTTCTCATATGATACTCAGCCAGAAATAAAGTTCACATGCTAAGTGGACTCAGAGAGAATTTTTTGCCATATCATTTCCCTGTTTTCAAACCTGCTCAAGATTTCAGAAGTCCTGTCACAGCTCGCTTTAATTCTTCCCATAAGCTTTTCCATTAAGCACCCTGTCTTGATCCCATGTCATGTTCGATCTCTTTCATTTTTTCCATATTGATGATCTCAGTTTGTGATGGGGATGGCGGATAAAGTGAAATACTAGTTCCTGCTGAGTGTTCATAACTATCTTGCCAAGTAGTTCCCAACAACTATGAACAATTGCAGAGTTCAAACCAGGTGAACCGTGATGCACATATTGAGCCCTGGGATTTATTGACTCTCGCTTGTGGGTTGCAGCCATAGGGGGTTTTTGATAGCATCATTGTATCATTGATCATGGACCTTCAGTACATGTAATGATCGCTTCTTAATTCTTGCAAATCCTTTTATGTACAGCTTCAGACAATAGCACTTTCTAGCTCTGCAATGGAGAGGTTTCATCTTCTACAGCTCTAAGCTGCCCTTTGAGAAAATGCACACTCGTAAACTACTTACTCTCATCATCATGACGAGCAATATTTTTTGACAAGCAGATGATGGGAATAATTTGGAAAGATGCTTCCAATGCAGTAACCTTGCCTCGGACAGTAATTTTGTGTGTTACTAACTCCACACTAATAATATTTCACCTTAAACTAACAACCTCTTTATTTAGTTTGGTGAGGTCAATTCTTCACAGCTGGGGGATAGAGGGATGACTACATATACTTCAAACTAGCTACATTTTGAGTTTAATTAAATAAAAATTTGATAAAACCCTATCCCCACTTTTTTTGTCTGTCTTGATTAATTATGATCTACTAGGCCTGCATTGTTATGGGCCAGACCCACCAATCACAATATATTTCCAGTTGTTAAATCTGCCATAGTTTGAGGCATTTTGTTTTGATCCCTTGGGTCCACATTTGTGCTTTCACAGCTGCTAGGGACTCACTTATAGTGAAAAGATCTTCTGTGCAGAGGCCTATATACCACTTAAGGTCCACTTAAGTCTTCAAAATAAAAATAAAGGGGATGCTTCAGTGGCACATAGACCTTTCATTGGCCTCTGGACAGACATGTATTTCATCTTTATTTCCACTCCAGGAATAGCTGGTAGCAGGAAGGCGGCTGAATTTTCGGCCAACAGTTCTATCGCATCTCTGTCCTCCACAGAAAGTCGCTGTTTACTAAACTTGTCTTTCCTCATTGTCCCTCCTTGGGTCAGCCAATTCTCTTTCCCCAGTGATTGTTTGGTTAGTGCAGAACCAACATTTGTAGTCTGGATAGAGTAATTGATGGGTCCGTGTAGGGAATGAGAGCTCTGAGCTGCGGAGTTTCTGGATGAAACAAAAGGTCAAGGGAGCCATGCATGTTGTGGGCATTTAGATACTAAGATCTGAGGGTCAGAGTGGCTCAAAATGCAGGCATCCACATATTGTACAATGTGACTGAACATGTCTCATTCAGGCTATTCCATTTCAGCCCAACATTCATCGACAGGGACACATTCCTATGTCCTGACATGCCTTGGAGAGCATGCTATCGTGATCTAAGAACATGTTCCAAAGTCCATTCAAGTGATGAGAGTATTTCCACTGAATTTAATGGACTACAGATCAGACCTGAATTGTTTGCATGATACACAAATCAGTCATACGAAAGATCTGCACCTTATTCAAAGATAACACAGAGTGGAGACAACAACTGTAGCTCCTAGAGTTAGAGAATCTCCAGGTCCCTTTAAAAGAACATAAATGCAGTAAGTGAATATATCACTTACTATTCCTCATGCCTAATTATCCAGAAATCTATAGCAATGCCGTGCATCTTAGGCTTTGAAGCCAATTTCTCTTACAGATTCCCCAATTCAAAAGCTGACTGTGCATTAACTTCTCTTGCTCTTCTATTCTTGGGTTGTTTCTCTTCTCTTTAAATTTCCTTTTCTCTTTTATATATACATCCTGACTTTTACTGTTTGGACCTCTTGCACTTTTTTTTTTTTAACAAAGACGTTTTTGTCTGGATCTCAGCTACTGGGCAATTTAAGTTTAATAGACTTTCAAACTTTCTTCTTTAAAGACAGAAGTCGTTTTTTACGGGAGGAAGAGAAAGAGGAATATTGCATTAATGAAGCAAGCAAATGTGTAATAAGTGCACCTGCTAGGTAGGTCTGAATGAATTATGTGCAAATATATGTGCATAATTCATGATGGGTGTTACAAAGATAATAATAAAATATTGTATGCTCCATGTCATTATTTTCCATAAAGACAAGGAAGAATAAAACAGTTAGGGATTTTTTTTAAGTCCAACATTCTCTTTATTGTATGATTGACTCTGTGATTCATTTTGTGAAGTAGTGAAGGATGCTATGGTACATAGCAATAAATTATATTGTATTCCAGGGATCAACTTTAACTGAGTAAACAGTTACATGCTGGAGCCCTGTGCAAACAACTTAAAAACACAAGCAGGCTGTCTACTCAGTCTGACCCTTCCAAGGGTTGAGAACAATAGGGCAATGACACACTGTTTATCTTGAAGAAGAGCCAGGCTTGCTGTGAAGGAAATTAAAGAAAAACACAGTGAAGGACAGAGAGAAAAGTAGGATACAGTATGAGAGTGGAAATAATATCTTATGTGTATATGCCTCTCCACTCCCGAGGAACTTTACAAACTTCACAATCTATATATGCTAGACTTTGATGCAAGTCATGCCATTTGGATATAGACCTTTATTATCCTAGCATTCAAGCATTTTAGGTTGTGGAGCTAGAGTCTGGACCCTCCCTCCACTGAAATGCAGCCTCTCTGGATTCAATGCACCAGCCGTTGAACAGCTCACAGCAGTAGCATACAACAGTTTAGGAGACAAAATGGAAATAATGGGGTAGATTCTCAGCTGGAGTAAATCAGCAGAATCAATAGAACGATGTGCATTTATAAGAACTGAGAAGCTGACCTAATGTCTCCAATGAAACAGGCCAAACACACTGTGTTAATTTGCACTTTACACGTAACTAAGGCTTGGTCTACGCTTATCCAGCAATTCGGTGGCAGTCATAGAATCATAGAATATTAGAGTTGGAAGGGACCTCAGGAGGTCATCTAGTCCAAGCCCCCGCTCAAAGCAGGACTAACCTCAGCTAAATCATCCCGGCGAGGGTTTTGTCAAGCCGCAGCTTATAAACCTCTAAAGATGGAGATGCCACCACCTCCCTAGCTAACCCATTCCAATGCTTCACCACCCTCCTAGTGAAAAACTTTTTCCTAATGTCCAACCTAGACCTCCCTCACTGCCACTTGAGACTGTTGCTCTTTGTTCTGTCAGGGTATCTACCACTCCCCCTAGCTTAGTGTCATCTGCAAACTTGCTGAGGATGCAATTTACCCCATCTTCCAGATCATTAATGAAGATGGTGAACAAAACTGGCCCCAGGACCGACCCCTGGAGCACTCCACTTGTGACCAGCTACCAGCTAGACATGGTGCCTTTGATCACTACTCATCGGTGGGAGTTATGCTAAACCACGCAGAGTAGCTTACATAACTCCTGTCGACTACTGTGCTTCTGTTCCATGTGGTGTCTTCACTGCACTGCACTGACGCCACTTGAGGGGGTGGTTTTTAGTAGGTTGACTTCCTGATTGATTGAGCGGGTCTACACTGATAAGTTGATTTGACGGCAGCGACTTTGCCACTGTCTCTGTAGACAAACTCTAAACAAAGTCAGACGACTAGGACTGGAGCACATAACAGAGCTGGACCATTTCCTCTCATCATTTTCATTGGTACCACACACATTGGGACAAAGCATGTCTCCATCTGTCCTTCTGTAATTCAATTCACTTGAGTGCATGGTAACTGATGGCCCTTTGCCTGGACTGACTGGGAAATGACTAAATACCACTGGGAAGGATATCAGTTCTGTTGCTCCCAAACGATTCTTTTTTTCCTTTCTCTATAGGCTACATTTGAATAGTTGATATGGTGGAAATAATTATAGGTGGGGAGTACAAAAGGGGGTGCTGCTAGGATGCCACGTGCCTATGTGGATTGCTAGGGCAATGCAAGTGGTGTAATTAGAAGAAATGGAATGCAGCACCATTACCTAAGGCAGTTTTTCTTGACCTTTTCAGGTGTGAGACCCCTTATTTGAGGTCAAAATTTTTCATGACCCTCTGGCATTTACTATAAAAATAAGGGTAAGAAATGTGTCAGTTTGACCTCACATGCTTTAAAGGGTTTGGCAGTCCCAAGTGATTCAGAAAAGTTATTTTCTTTGCTTTAGAAATGTAATAAAATTGTCAATAGCTGGTAACCTCCCGCACCTCCTGATTTCCTTCCATGACTTGGTACTTGCTTTGTAAAGTGTGTGAATTATTGGACCCTAATATTTTTATTTCTTAATTCTGAAAAGAAAAGTGAGATCTTTTTTAATTGACTCCCCTATGCTCCCTCACCCCAATCCTCATTCCTGCCTAATATGGATCTTTTACATTTTCAGGCTGTTTAGAAAGCCTGAAACATCAATTTGGAGCTACAGCAGGCAGTTCATGTGGGTTGCTGAGGAATGAGTGAGAAATCAAAATGTTTCTCAAAAATGGAAATTTCACAAACCTTTTAGCTGAGTATTGTGTGCCCTAATTTCCAGGGACAAAGTTACTGGAAGTTTTAAATCACCTTTGTAAAATGAAATTACCTTTATAAAGTGGGATCACTAGCCATTGAACTAGGTTCAGCAAATTTCTGATCAGCACACCACTGGCAAATGATGTATTACCAGCACAACCAGAAAATGTGTATAGATATTTTTCTTCATTTTCTTTTCCTGCTGCAAAAATAGCAACAACAAAAATAACAAAAGATTTTATGCACCAGTTGGACTACTTTTGTGGAGAGAATTAACCAAAAGTGGAAAACATTTGAAGATTTTAGAATGTGAACACTGAAGTGGAGTCACACGTCTCACATTATGGAAGCTTTTCATGTGCTTCTGCCCTCTTCTGTTACACCTCCTTTTACTGTGGGGTGAATTCATTCATTCTTTCATCCACACTGTTCTTTTTATTGGCTGGTCTTTAAATAACGAGCTGGATCCTCATGTGTTGCATACTGGTATAGTTCATTGACATCAGCTATGCTGATTTATACCTCTTAAGGAACTGGCTCAATGTTTTTCTGACAGGGTCTGAACCCAAACGAGATGGGTCTGCTCCTAGGAGGTGCTGAGAATCGACATCTCTGACTGGCATCAAAGGGACCTGCAGTTGCTCAGCTCCTCCAAGGAGTAGGCCCGTCTTCTCAGGATCTTGCAAATATTTCCAATTCTGATCTACTCTGCATGCAATACAATAATGGTGTGCACAGGTCTGTACCAGGATTACAAAAGGAAGTTATGGATAGCTGTTTTATAGAGCAAATAATTTGACTCATCTATAACTGGTACTTTGCAGATGTGCCATTGGGTCCTGTGTATTTTTTATTATGGGATGAGGTTGGAAGGCTCTTCCACACATTTCACTTTCGCTAGACTCCCAAATTATGGAAATACCCATCCTCAACATCACTGGACCTCTATCCATTTCAGGACCAACTTCAAACTTACCCATCTGACTTTATCACCTTGCACTGATTTGCTCCCTATCTAATGAAACCACTCTCTCTCTCTGCTTCCCTCTAATCCTTTCTCCCTCATGTCATATCACACGGAACCTTCCTCTGCCCTCTTCACACAATCTCCCCAATTTTGTTTCAACTGCTTTTTTTTTCTTTGCAGCTTTTCCTTTCCCAGCATCTGACCATTTTGGTCCCACCCCAGCAAAGCATTGAAACATGTGCTTAACTTCCCTGGGACTAACCACATGCTTAAAGTCGAGCATATGACTAAGTGCTTTGCTGGATAAGTGCCTAGATGTTACTGACAGACAGACAGATAAGTCTTCAAGCCTGAGTCAACCTTCCTATAGCTTTCCATCTCATGAATCCCTACATCTTTTCAAATCTCAGCTAAAAACTGGCCTATATTTTTCCCCCTTTCCTCATCCTCTTAATTCATTGTTCTCCCTCTGCTATTATTCATTATTTAACTCCTGTACAATACATTATCCAAAGTGAAGTTCTATTGTGCTGGATTGTTCCTTCATATTCCAGGCCTGCTGTCATTGTAGGAATCTAGAGCTAGCTCTGTAACTGGGGAAGTAATAGTAGGAAATAAATATCTCCAGATAACAGAGATTCCACCTATATTATATCAGTTTTGCTGCAGGTAACTCCCCTGACGTTAGTGAATTTACTTCTCATTTTTATCAGTGTATGTGTGATGAAAATCATGTCCAATATGTACTGTCATCAGAAGCCCAAATTAGCTTGTGCGTCCTAGAAAAGATTAATAAACTATCTTTATAACAGCATGATGTACATACACTTACTACGTGCCCACAGTTCAGTCAATCTTTATATATTCATATGCTCCATTACAAAAAGTGTAAATAACACACTCAATATAGTCCATCTTTTTTACTTAGATACTGTGGTTTACCGAGGCCAATATCTCTATTAGTATCTTTACCACTTTATATCTAATACTAATTATGGCTGGCAAATTTCCAGTCATTTTTTATTTGATCATCTTTGCTAAGAAGATTATATTTAATATAATATGCCTTTTGTAGCTAGACATTGTTTTTTTCCAGCAATTGTACATTATTCTGTGCTTCAAAAATCAATTTTGTGAGATGGCTTTCCATAATTATTCCATTTTTAATCAGCAATCTAAGCACCTGGATCACATGTTGCAGCAAGATTTCCACAAATGTTCTATTTCAATAGATAAAGCAAACAGCAGGGGGTTCGGGAACAGAGAAAAAAAATCAGCTACAGTGTGCATGTTTCCAATTTCAAACTATGCCTCAACCAGGTGTTCAGAATGGCCGTCTCTGGCTCAATATGCTCTCTTCCGTTCATCCCCTGTTGGATTCTGACCAGGTTTTATGCTCCACACCGATCTAGCATTGGGACGACCCAAGCCAAACCAAGGTGTTTTTTTCCCAGGAGTTCATTTATGAGAGGGTATTGACTGCTGATGGCAATCTTATTTAGGGCTTGATGATCAACACAAGGACAGAGGGAGCCATCCCTCTTAGCCACAAAGAAAATAGGTGCTTCCATTGGGAAAGTGTAAGGGTGAATGAACTCCTTCTGAAGATTTTCCTCAAGGGACTCCCAGAGGGCCTGCAGCTAGGGTTTGGATCTGGCATAAATGTATCCAAAAGAGACCTCAATGATAGGTTGAAGGCCTATTAGGCAGTTGTGAAAGTGATGAGGAGGTAGAGCATTTACCTTCTGTTTTTCAAGTACCTTGGCATATTTGATGCCCCTTAATGAACACCTGATTGATGAAATGGCCAGCACTTCTAAGTGGGACATTAGGCATGACAGAAAACCAGAGTTGAAGAAGTGCTGAGGTGGTGTTCTTGTTAGGGGTTGCCAAGATTATGGTAAATAGGCAGCAACAAGATTTGCTGTAACAGTAGTTTGGGTCTTGTTTTTATACATGATCTGATTGAAGTTCAAACTAGGAAAAAAACATTTGTTACCGCAAGTGAAAGGGGGGGAGGAGAACTGTGCCAACATATTCAAGCCTGGCTGCTTAATATCAGGTTTCTAAATCTCTATTACGGTCTCAATCCTGCTAAAATTTACTCATGTGCTTAGCCTTATGCACTGATTTACAGGGATGAGTAGGTGGAGAGGTTGTGTCTGATTATTAAAGATCAAATAAAAAACACCTTACACCAATTCTTATTCCACCACTGTGCATGTACATGGAAGTTCACTTTTTAAGGCAGATATGGAGGCTGTACGCCAGGCATTTCTGTGGAAGAAAAACTCCCATTGAAACAATCTTGAAACCAAAAAATTTTTCCGAAAGAGAAAACCTAGCCATGTTGAGCTGAGAATGCAGATGACATCATTCAATTCTTTATAAATGCCATTGCAAGTAATTAATATTACTACTTTATTCATAGTATCCCATACACTGAGCATTCACGGAAATGCTACCTACCTGGAAAGGTTTTAATGGGGACTCTGAGATGGCTATCAACACAACTTCAGATGCAGCCATGAACCTTACACTGAACTTGAAGTAAGGAATTTTTGAGGTTCTGAAACATTTGGAGCACACTGTTTCCCTATTTTCTCCTGAATCTGTGCTTCTGGGATGCATCCAGAAATGGGAACTCAATTGTTCTGATTGTATTTCCAGCATGGGCTAGGATCTTAACCAGTGCCCACTGGAAAGTCAGTTTAAGACATTCATCTGGCTTGGGTGGGCATTGAATTGGGCTCTAGGGCTTGCTGCTTAAGTCTGCCCCTAATTTTGAGCACACGAGACATTCCATTGACTTCGGTGGGAATACTTAACATGCTTAAACTAAGGCACATGCTTAACTACCTTTGTGAATCAGGGCTTCCGAGCAGAAAGGCTGGAAACCTCATGAAAGAGTCTATTTTCAAGAGCTCCTCAAAACCGATTTCACAAGCTCCAATGGTTCTACTTGTTCAGGAACTGGCTTCTCTATAGGTGCCTGATTCTCACCTCACAGTGTAGTAATAATGCCCATGGAACTGGGTGGAAATTACTTGCATCCAGTGTACCGGAGGTCAGTCCCTAGGATACTAAATCAAAGCCAATCTCTGAGCTCTTCAAGTTTTCCTAACATTTCTCATTTGGGGCTTTCTTTTGAATCAGTTTACCCCCTTTCCTTCTAAAGGACACTCACACAGAGTGCTGCAGAAGAGCTATGTAGGTTGGGAATTGAAATTGACAATCTGCCTGTGTAATTACTGTAAATCCAAAAGAACAACTCGTGTTCAGTTTCTCAATCCTGCCAAATACATGGTGGTTTTGCCTTAAAAAAATTCTTAATTGCTCATCAGTCAGGCACAGTGCTTCATTCCTGCTGTTTTTGTGAGCTACCAGACCCTGGAGGCCTTAAACACATCCATCTGATGAAAACTCACCTTTCATTAGTTAAATTCTACTGGTCATTGTTGTACCTGAAAAGCTGATTTAGGTGGTCCCCACCGCACGTGTTCTAGTAACACTTACAACAATATTTCATAACTTCACACACTATGATAGCACATACAATCCAACAGGATCTTAGTGTTTAGCAGGCCAAGACTTAAAATAATACAATTCAAGGTGTTCCTTGTACAGAACGTATCACAATTACATGACATGGGTGAATATCGAGTTTTTGGGGTGTGGTTCACAGACACAGTATGATGCCTGGATTCTATTTCTGGCTCTGAAATGGGAAAATGAAAAAGAAACGTTAGAGTCAATCTTGAAGGCCCTGCAATTTTTATCATCTTGTGTTATTTACAATGAAGCTGTGTGAATAATTGATTTCAGGAGTCAGTGGCTGGTCCAAAACATTTTTAAAAAATGTTTTTTTCAGAATTTTCGGCGAATCAAAAAAATCCCATTTAGGAGCTGTTCTAGGGATTTGAACTTGGGTTTTGTAGATCTATCCTGAGTGGCTGAGCCAGTGGGCTAAGGGTTATAAAGAAGAACAGTACTACCAGCAGCCTGTCCATCTCCTCCTCCTCCTCTGGCTGCTTGGTGAGTAGCCAAAAATATTCATAGCAAATTCACAAATATTTGCAGGCTGACCAAAACTGCATGTTTAAAAAATAAATTATTCATCCGAAAAATTTCACCCAGTTCTAGTCTACAGTACATGAGCTCGCTGGGATTTACATATGTTTTCAAAAGTTGTAGTCCTGTTTTTCAGCTGGTATAAATCAATTTAGCACCATTAACTGCAGTGAAACTCTGTCAATTATCATCCACTGTGTAACTGGCTACGGCCCCATTCAGAAAACCGCTATCGCACGTGTTTAAACACATTCTCAGGTCCCATTAGTTTCAAGTGAAGCATATGCTTAAGTGCATTCCTGAATAAGGATGGACATAAGTGCTTACTTAAATAATTTGTTGAATTGGGGTCCCCATGAGTAAATACAGGTAATTGGGAGTGCAAAATATAGAAATACATGTGGAAAACTGATATATGTGCATGCCATTAAGTATTGTAATCTGTGCAGCTACTGCCTTATTGTACTTTTGGTTGATGTTATCTTGGGGAGAGGGCATGTTTAGATAGATCATTTCAATGGGGTGGGGCTATCAATAAGTCTTTATGCAAGTATGTTCAAGCCATCTTGGTCTAGATAGCGAGTTCAGATTAGGGACGCAAAAATTGTGAGATCCATTCTACCACTGACAGTGACACTGTTGCAATGTGGTTGCACTTTCTCATGGTAGGAAACTTGAGGGAAGTAACTCCAAGGTGAATCACTCAAGTGAACTCAGTAGTGTGGACAACAGCTATTGTGAGGTATTGGGAAATTTGCAATCTCTCTGCCTCAGATTTCTCATCTGTAAAATGGGGATAGTAATTAATTATGATTATTCGTAATGCCGTAGCACCTAGGAGTTCCAGTCATGCAACAGAAACCCATTGTGTTCAGTGTTGCACAAACACACAACGAAAAGACAGTCCCTGCCCCAAAGAACTTTACAGTCCTTACTCGCTTACTTCACAGGGGTGTTGTGCAGATTGATGATTCGTCAATGTCAAATTCTGCAAAATATGTTCATGGAACTAGATAGCTTTGCATGTGACATATGTTCAAAATGTGCACTTGCATATCTAAACCTGTGTTTTATCATAATATTTAGCATTTCTTTAGTGATTTACATTTCCAAAGTCACAATATATATGGCATGAGGACCAAAACGCATCTTACTCAGGCAGTCAGTCCCAGTAACTTCAATGAAACTAGGGTATACTAATGAGCTTTAAACCTTAGGGTGAAATTTACCCCTTTGCACAATGCCTATGCTTCATGTAAGTCCCTTTTAAATCCTATTTTGAGGGCTTAAGTGGGATTTAAATGGTGTAAAGAATTTATGCTGGTCCTCTACAAGGCAGTTTGTTTCACTCTTACTTTATATCTATGTCTTTAAAAATATGAAGTTCTATAGATTTGTTAATTCTTAATGTTCACATATGCAAATTCATATTTTGCACACTCCAATGCATTGTCCACTTTCAAAATTATTTGAGTGACTTCTTATATTTTCCACGTGTCTAATTTGGAAAATTTACCCCATAATACTTTTTCTTTTTAATTTTCTTCTTCTTTTTTTAAAAAAGAACCTAAGTTTTTCTTCAATTTACATATTTAAATATGCATAATTTCTGCCTGATCTCCAAAAAGAAAAACTCTCTAAATTCCTGGCAGGATTATTTCCTTTTTTGTTTGTTTGGCTGGGGACTGTAATTTGAATAACAACACAGAAGAGAAAGCAGAAGTTCTGCAGTGCTTTTCATAAACAAAATTAGCAAGTTTCTACAATTTAAAGGTTCTATTTGTAATTCTAAAAACCTTTTTCCATTCCCCTTGTTTAGCTTGGGGCATGAATATAAGGGGTAGATGTTTGCTTTGCTTCTTGCTAATGGATAAAAGATAACTAAATGCTGAATTCACAAAATACTTGCCTGTTGTGAGTTTCATGCACAAGCATTGTATTAATATCATCTCTGGATCTTAAATGAATAATATCTGTAAAGCCATTTTGCCTTATGTGGGAAAAATCTATATTGTTTAATTCTACAAGCCTCACAAATGATATCCACAAGTATTCAACATTAATGCTTTGGACTGCAAATGCCAAATTTTCTATCCGGTGGTCCAGTCTGTCATACTTTCAAAAACCAGAGTTGGAAGGGAAAAGCAAAGAGAAACCACAAGTATAATTAGACAGAAACATTTAGCAATGGCCCTTGGTTGTGGAAAAATCTATGGGTCTTGAGCTGCAGACCTCATGAGAAAAGGAGTCCCAGCTAGTGGTTAAAGCTGAGAACGTAAGTCAAGACTCCTGCATTGTATTCTACTTTGCACCACTAATGTGCTGTGTAGATTTATGTGATTCATTTAAACTCCGTGGGCCTCTGCTTCTCTATCTTTAAAATGGGAACAACAGCAGCTATGGTGTCTGTCACCCAGAAATGTGTAGACCATAATTAAAGTTTGTAGGGAATTCTGCTTTGAGACTTTTTGATTGTTTAGTCAATCACATTGTTACCAAGAGACTTTGGAACCCCTCTTTCCCATGCATACGCACTCTCTTACGCCTACAGCCACTTATAAACAAGAGCACATATAATTAAGTGCAAACTATTCTTATGAATGCCATGGATTTGCTATTCTGCAAGAAGAAAATAAAAAGAAGCAGCAAACCACTATTGTTATCTGGTCAGCTGCTGACTTCTTGTGCTTTTGGTTGACAATATCTTGGGGTGGGGGCATGTTTAGATCAATCATTTCAGTAAGTCTGAGGGAGTGGACGGTATGAAATAAAAGCACTGTGCTCAGACCCAGAGCATCCACACTGGTCTTGTTGCATAGCTCTAGCTCTCCCTTGGCTTCTGAAGGAAAATCAGAATTCCAGACACTCTCCCTTCCTCCTCATGAAGGAGAACAGCTGGAAGTGGGATGCAGCGACCCAGCAGATGCTGACTCTGGGAAACTTTGCTTATGTAAGTTGGCTAAACTGTTGAACAGCTGAGAGCTCAATGCTGATTTAATGCAGTAATGATTTTCATCTGGGCCAGAAACTACAATAAAACGATTCCACTCTCATTTCCACAAATCAGGAACAAGACCACTGAAGTTAGTAAAGTGACACGAGCATACAAATGGGGTAAGGAAGAACAGAATCAGCCCCAATGTTTTAGATATACTGTGGCCTTTATGTCCACTTCTGAACACAAAGGACCAAATATATCCTTGTGTTCTTCTACGCTCCAGTGGTCTTACATCAGGAAAGAACCTGAACCCAAATCTGTGGAAATGCCCCCACTCTATCCACCTTTATCGTCACAATTCAAGTGAGTAAGGTATGGTTAAAAGCACTTCTGTGCAATTGATAAGAAGGGAATTCCTATATATGCTTTCAGAGTATGTCTATACTGACAGCGGCAAAGTCGCCGCCGTCAGATCGACCTTTCAGGATCAAAAGAGCGCTCAGTGAAGACCTGCTCAATCAATCCAGAAGTTGACACTGTAAAACCACCCCCGCAATTGGCATAGTGCAGTAAAGATGTCGCACAGAAGGGAAGCACAGCTGTCAACTCTGTGTAGCTTGAGTAACTTCCATCGACTGACGCCAAATCGCCAGGTAAGTGTAGGCCACGCCTTAGTGACAGGGATTAAACTTGCTTGGTTTACAAATCAGATGACGTTTCTTATTGCTGACCCTTTCTTCTCAATCTGACATGTAAACAAAGATTTTCTCATCACGCCTCACCCAGTTTTGTTCATGCCCCAGGTGGAATAGGAATGCGGGAACTGCCATACCAAATCAGAGCTGTGGTCCATCTAATCTTCTGTTTTGTCTCTGACAGTAGCCAGTACAACATGCCTTAGAAGAAGGTGCAATAACTCCTCTGTAGAGAGTTGTGGCTGCCCCCCTATGAAGGTCTCCATCTTAATCCGTAATAGATATTGGGTAAGGCCTGATGCATGAGGCAGCAACTCAGAAGCATGAAGAATTGAATGCAGCTTGCTTTCCCAAAGCTGCACTGAAAAAACAGTAACGTCCGCTTCCACAGAACTTTTCATAGTAATGCACTTTAACATAGGATAGGGGTCCATTACAGGAGTGGCTGGGTGAGGTTCTGTGGCCTGCGGTGTGCATCATAATGGTCACTTGTGACCTGAAAGTTTATGACTCTATGAGCTTACACAAAAGAATCACTCCCTGAAACATAGATGATGGCTCATTTCCCAGAGGATGCTTTGTACCAGAGACACAGGTATGTCCAGTCTGGTATGTGCCACCATGTTGAAGAAAAACAGCCACAGCTCAAGTGGTTAAACTGGATTTATGTCTCCTGGCTGTCACTGGACAACACAAAGCAGCGGGATCATATTTATTTTTATTATGGTAGGAAATAGGGACCCCAGTCATAGAGCAGAACCCTCTTGTGCTAAGCACCATACACACAGAAAACAAAAAGATACCCTAGCCTTGGGTGTCTTGATGACTCTCTATCATCTAAGCCCCAGAGCACTCCCCAAAGTGGGGGAAGATAGGCGCTTCTCCACCTAACTTTTGTGTGGGGGTCCAATCCTATTAGGTGTGCTCAGAGACTGCCTAACTACACACAAACCAGCCTGGAGGGAGGAGGACTTCCCTTTAGCCCAGTGGTTCAGCTACTTATGTGGGATGTGAAAAGACCCTCCCTCCAGTAGAAGTCCTGCCTGATAGGAAGAAGAGTTCTGAATGGGGATCTGCTACTTCTCACTCAAATGCCCTACCACTGGGATATGGGATATTCTAAGGTGGGACACCCTTAGTTTCTCCTATTGACGTAGTACCACTTTAATGAAATAAAATAGTAATTTTAGAAAAAGCAAGTACGATCTATAACCCAGTGGGCACTCACCTGAGAAATCTCTCTTCCACTGCCTTCTCCTCCTGGGGTAGAGGGAGGACTTCTGCATTACTAGCAGAGATGGATGCATCCCTGCCACCAAGACATAGGCTTCTACTTCTGTGGGAGGTGCAGAGCGTAATATACACTTCCTCTCATCAGTATCACCTGTTGACTAGTATAAGCAGCTTCCTGCCTAGGGAAACATAGGCGCCTAACTCAGGCTTTGTGTATCACAGTGACATTCCTTCAATTTTCTAGGCGCCACATTGCTCAATGTCATGACACGTCAGTGACTATTTGGAAGTGGGCTTAAGCAACGGACTCAGTGACACAGAAAGCCAGGAGTAAAGCAAGGGACTTAAATTTGGTTTTCCAGAGCCCAGGTCAGCACTCTAACCAGCGAATCACCCGCAATCGTGATACCGTCTGTACTTCTATTGCAAATCTCACGCGATTTTATGTTTTCCCAATGGCCCCAGCTCCTGGAGTGATGTGAATAAGGGTTTGATTCTGCATCCACTGAGGTCAGTGGTAAAGCTTCCATTGACTTCACTGGCACAGGATCAGATCCTACGACAGAATCTCAACTTTTCCTGAAAATCAAATCAAATGAATAACTGCTTAAAAAGGAAGTCTCTAGCCTTTATGGGTGCAGAGTAAAGCTATAAAAGACCAGTCCTAAAGGTTCGAACTGCAGAAGGCAAATACAAAGATCAAAAAGTTATTTAAAAAAAAAAAAAAAGTCTCGTGATTTTTGCAGGTTTGTCTCATGATTTTTTAATGTTTGGCACTTGTAACGCTGCAGTCTTCCTCTTGGCTCCTGAATTGGAAACCTGTAGAAAAGAAAACGTTGTATGAGAACAGGAGGAAGTGCTTCTGGTTCCTAAACTGCACCTCTGACAGGAAGAAGAAATACATAAATAATAAATAATAATAGTCAGTGAAGCGTGTGTTACATAGGCCAGTGCACTTAGGGTGCTGCACAACAGAACGAAAATAAATACATACTACTCAGCAGACATTTCCTAGATAATCTGGAATGTGACTCACTCTTTAATTTACTCACTTAAGCCACAGCGAAAAACCTATGATGTTGCTTCTCCTGCCATCAAAGCTGTGACAACACGATGCATAATTTTTTCAGACCTTTGAATTTTTGGAACCATTTATTCTCCTTTACTCACACCCGGGGGGCAGAGGTGGCCTTCTGCTGGTGCGTCTCCAGCTGCCCCAAGACTCTGCCTGATGTTTCCTGGTCCCCTTTGACTATGGCAGCCTAGGACAAGGAAGGAAAAAGACAGAGGGTGTTGTGTAGAGCCATCAGGGAGGGTCTTATGGATTTGTGTCAAGGGCAAATGTATACTCTGTCTCAAGAAGCATAAAAAAGTACCAAGTAGGTTCTACTGCATTGCCTAACACAATGGGTCTCCAATTCCTGGCTCGGGACTCTGAGTGCTACCACAATATAAATAATAAATAGTGGAGTGGGCTATTTTACTGATTAGTACACAGATATTTGGACCCACTGGATATGCATATTTCCTTTACCCCGGCTGTAATGGATGTTTCCCTTTTTCTTTTAAATTCCAAAACATTTAATGACTTTGTTGGACAGTCACAGACAGTAAGAGCCCCTCTGTGCCATGTGAACATGCAAGGAAGAAATAAAAGAATAAAGTGGACAGGCAGAGAAGGCAGCACAGGATGCAACATCAGATACTAAGGAGGTAGGACGTTGAACAAAGGGTAACTCCAGACACTTAACAGGCAAATGGCAATGCAGCTGAAATTCAATGTCAGTCGGTGGAGTGAGAGTAATGGCAAGCAAAAGTTGGTTAGTGTCATACCTTTAAGAAAGAGGCCTTGCTTTCAAGGAGAATAAATTTGATTAAACTAAGTTCTGGCCTATTTTAAAGATTAAACCCATTGGGTCTTCCATATGCTTGTGCTGCAGGCCAGACTCTGTCTCATACACACACTCTGCTCTGATCAACTCACATGGAATTGGCGAGAGGAACACTGTTTGTAGGAAGGAAGGTTTTGGAGGGTCACCACCAAGAAGTTAGTCTGTGTGCCTATTAGACATGGCCAACACAGAGCTGCTGTGGGGGAGATTAGAAAGTAGACTCTTCTCCTTTGAAGCGTGAGGTGCTTGAATTGAGAGCACTGGCATGAGCTGCAAGGTCTTTCTGTTTTACATGAAGTGTCTTCAGCAACTCTAGAGTGAGAATCTTTTCATGGAAGGAGATTAGGCTAGCTAAATACAGGTGTTTGGTGGCTGCAAGCTCCAGTCCCTCATTTGGGCACATTAGAACTCGATTATGGCTTGAGCCCTGGCTGTAGTTTCCATGCCACTCCGAACATCTAGGGAATGGCAGGCATGATCTCTCATTCTTGGCAAGACTGTAAATATGTTCCGTGTTTACAGATATGCACCAACTTTGCTGCCATTTGGCTTCACTCGTCACTGTTGGAAATTGGCAGAAACTTAACTGAAAGACACTGCTGATTTATCCTTTTTTTTTAACTTTCAGTGGGGGTGACACTGTCACCTTGCCACTTGGCTGTCCTGCTGATCTGGCATGAAGATTTGAAAGCGTGTTTGTAATGTAGTGTGATGGTCATGAGGTCTAGAATTCTGCTAGCAGCTGTTGCGCACTGGCTGGAGACCAAGGCAGGATACCAAGGAGAGAGGGAGGTCAGGATGCAGTAGAATAACATACTATTCCAAGAGAGATAGTTCAGTTACACACTGGGTTGAACTTTGGAGCCACAGCTGAAAAGCCCTAGACTAGGAAGCCAAATGGGAACTAGGCTGGGGGAATAATTTACAACAGAGAATTTATTAGATGGATTCAGCCTCTTTTCCTGATGATGGAATATTGCAAATTCCCTGTACCCATTCACTCCTCAGATCTTTTTCAATACTTTAATCAATGGATTGATCACAAATATTGAAAATCAAGTGTTGCTGGATTTTATCATGAATCTTGTGGTAACTAGTGATTTTCCTGAAGCCCATCATTTAGAGTCATGTGATACAGTGAGAATCTTAGCTTACACTGGAAGAAGGTCGGAGAAAGTTTGTCTTTCAGGATCGTGGAGAAAAGTTTTAATATGTGACCCTAAAATCTCAGGCACTTAAAAGCAAATAAAATGAGCCCAACAATTATTATGAAAAAAATTCTCATTATATCTAAGCAAAACTCATTGTTTTAGGCTTGATTTGTGGTTTTGGAATGTTGCTGGTTAACAAATTGAAAATCTGAGTTATATGTTATTGTTTATGTGTTCTGATTGGATGCACTCCCTCCTCTTCCAACATGAATACTTGCATGTGTGAAGTTAGGCAACAAAACTTTGAATAGATATAGTACTTTATCGGTTCAAAGCTCTACACGGTACAGCTAGTCATCCATGGGAAATTTTAATATTTCAGCATTTGTTTTCATCCTGGCCCTATCAAAATGTTGATTTTTTTTTTTTCATAAAACAGGAAGTTATAACAAATTTCAGTTCAGAAATATATAAACATTTCATTTGGACATTCTCGTTCAAAATGTAAGACTTCAAAAAACCTGAAGTGAAATGGCTAGTTTTAGTTTGCCTGCATACAATATTTACATTAAATACATAATATACTATATTAAATATATAGATATTGATATGTATTTGTATTCTTTTATAGCTCAGGGAAAGAAAAAAATGTCTCTAACATAGCTCTTCTTGTCCCCTGCTTAAATCCTTCTCTAGCACACTAGAATACCTCTGTAAGGAGTGGATACTGCGAATTAATAGCATTATTATCTAGTCAACTTGTTGTTGTTTTTCTACCTTCCAATTTTGGGCTATTTCTAAACTATCCTACAGCATTCTATCCCTGATTCTAGTGACATTGATTAGTCTTCAAGGAAATGCAGCCCTATGATAATCCAGTCTCTGTGAGTGGGAAAGGAGAAGATAAGACGTGCCACAGGGTATATACTTAATCTACAACTGGGTTAGTCCAGGGTCTTATTGCTCCCTGAGGATGTCACCACAAATGCTATTGTGAGGAAAAATGATAGAGGGAGCAGGAAAGAAAGGGTGCGTGAGAGAGGCCTTGAGCTAATTAATTCAGCACCAGATTGGCAAAGAAGTTCTTACTCTGTTGAAAATAAATAAAGAGAAGAAAAGGAAGTCTCAGCAGCTGCGGTGACAGAGAGCTCACACTCTGAAGCAATGTCTTTTTTGTCACTGTTCGTGGAATGATATATTCTTTGCCTGGATGGGAAAAGAGGCAGGAGCAATGAGGCACAGTGGATGGGGACTGCAAGACCTTGTTTCTACTTCCATCTAGGATACTGATCTGCCTGGTGACCTTAGGCAAGCCTTGTCACCTCTCTGTAGTCCAAGTACAGATCAATGCTAATAGCTATCCCCTCTAGAAGACAGGGATGACACATGCTCTCCTTTGAAAAACTCCTTCAATCCTGTATATTAACTAGGTGTATCAGAAAGAAAATCTCGCCAACCTATGATTTTCTATAGGGCTCATCACAGTGCAGCATTTGCAAGCACTCGCCAAGATTTTCAAATGTGACTAGTGATTTTGGCTGTCTAACATGAGATAAAATGATTTCCAGATCTGAAAATCAGGATCCTTTACGGTGTCTCAAGCCAGGCAGCAAACAACTGAGACTCCCAAATCACCAATCACTTTTGAAAACCTTGGCCACTGAATTTATATCGGCACACGGACATCGATGGGACTTCATACAAGAGGAGTCTGCCCGTTGCCCTACCCAGATTCTAGGAGCTAACTCATAATACAGCGGGCATCATTAAAAGCAGAGCATTTTTCAGTTCTCCGTGAGTGCAGTGACTCCTCTTTGAAAGAGGGCAAGATGCATTTACTGCAGTTCTTTGTGTGGGTGAAAGGTGAATACTTAATGGTGTTGATGGTATTATCTGACGTCATAAACCCCAACTCAGCAAGGTGCTAGAGCACTATTTATCTTAGACCCGTATCTGAGCATCTCATAATTGTTGATGATTTTATACTCAACACTCCTGTGGGGTAGGGAAGTGCTATTATCCCCAGTTACCAATGGGGAACTGAGGCACAGGGACACTAAAGCCCAGATTTGTAAAAGTATTTAGGCATTGCTCCACTCGGTGTTTCAAGGCTTAAGTGACCCTTTTCATAAGTGATCAGCACTTCAGAGGCTTAATCTCACTGAGAGTCAACGTGACTTAGACTCTGAAATGCCTAAGTCACTTTTCCAATACCAACTGGAGCAATGCCTAAATGCTTTTTAAAATGTGGTCCTAGGTGACTTGGCCAACAGGACACTGGAAGTCTGTGATAGAATAAAGAACTGAACCTGGGCCATCTGCTAGTTACCCTAATTACTAGCACAGCCTTCCTTAACAAACATTTTCTCATCTTATAAATGGGACTCAAACCCACATGCTCTGGATTAGGAAACCATTGCCTGATTTATTAGGTGACTCACTGGGTCAACAGAGTTACAAGACAGGCACATGCCTCTGTATCTTGATTAATCCGGGTTATAGTCTGGAGGCACGAGCATTGGGAACAGGGAGATCTGAGTGCTAATCTGCGGTCTGCACTTTCTTCTGTGTATGGCATTGGGCAAGTCATTTTAGCTCTGCCAAAGTTTCCCCATGTGTAAAAGGGAGTTAATGACATATACCTGCCTCATAAGGGTGCTGTGAGGCTTAATACATTCATGTTTTTGCAGTGTGCTTTGACCCTCTAACATGCTATGTAAGAGAAATGTGTTATTATCGTATAATAGCACTTTTTATCCCAAAGGGTCCCCAAATGCTTTGCTAATTTAAGAAACTGTTGGAAAAAATAATTACAAAAAGATGCCTTGGTTCAGCATTTGATGCAGCTACCTTTCAGGTCGGATGCAGAAATCATTTAACTATATACCATTTAGGATAATAGTATGCATCTCCTTCTATGTCCATCCAATACAAATTGCAGATTGAAATTAGGCAGGCAGAATGCAATTACCAGAGATGGAATTTAATCAGAATACAATATTAACACCCCTGCAGGAAGGGGAAAGAGGGGCTCTTAAACTAGAACAAATAGTGTTGTTTTATACTACATTATCACCTAGATGCCCCAACTATGATTAAGGTCCCATTCTGGATAGTGTACATACACAGCAAGAAACAGTCTCAGCCGAGAGATTATCCCTAAATAGACAAGACAGACAAAGGGTGAGATGAAAAGATGTATTATTGTTCCCATTTTCTAGTTGGGGAACCAGAGAACTGAAAGATTACATGACTTTCCCAAGTTAATACCAGGAATCTCAGGGAGAAACAGGAATTGAGTCCAGGTCTCCAGATTTCAATTCCAGGGTTTTAACCACAAGCTAAATCTGATTTGTTTTTTTTCCCTTCTAAACCATCAGGTATAAACTACTTCAAAATATTGTTCCTTCACTGTCAAATCTACTTGCTATTGTTACAGCACTTAACTGCAATTAGAGATTAATTTTAGCTCCATATTTAAGAGACTACCATTTGCCTTTCAAGTTCATATTCCACTCAACAAGTTCCACACCTAAATTATTTCTGCATTCGGCAGTGTGGAAAAGAAAAATGTCCTTAGGCTATTCAGACTCAGAGCTCATTTCCCTGGTCTACCCGACAGATTATTTTTTTCTTGTTCCTTTTCTTTTTTGCACAGGGGTCTTCTGCTAGGTTGGGTTTATGGCCTGAAGAAATGTCAAAGAGCGTGCATATGGAAATATGGATGCTGAGCTGGAAGATAGTAAAAAAAAAAATAGAAATAACACCCTCAATCTATTCCTCATGATGTTTTGCTAAATTCAGATAAGAATTGAGTAGCTGAATCAGAATTAGACACCTCATGGGCCTTCTTTCATGTTTATTCCTTGCCTTATATATTCTTCCCCTTATTAAGTACAGACTTCGAGACTCCTGGGTTCTTTTGTTTCAGTTTTTCTACTCACTGGCTATATGAACTTGGGAAAGTCACTCAACTCTTTGGGCCTCAGTTGACTCATCTGTAAAAATGAATTTATTGGTATTTAATAATTCATTTTTGTATGGTAATTTCAGTGATCCAGTGTCAAAGTTCATAGACAGGTAAGTGTTGAAAACCGAAATCTAAATTCATTCAAAAGCTGCAACTAATCGTAATGTTTTGTTATCCTGGCATAGGGAAATGTATGTAACAAAAGCAACAATTTAACAGACTAGCTAGTGTCATTAAAGAAAAATGCCCCTTTCCTTATCTCTAATTTTAAGGTGGGTACAAGCAGAAGTATTTACAGTGTGTGTTGTAGGGAGAACTCATAGAGCGTCATTGCTTTGGCTAAAGGAGAAGGGCTATAGTCCATTTCATGTCAGAGGACGTATATTGCTAGAGGATGCCCGAAATATTGTTCATGCTATAATGACCGGGATGCTGTCTCAGGACATCTGGTTTTAATCAAGGCAATATGGTTTGTATTTCAGAACTGAACGACTATCATCAGACAACAATTTGTCTTTGGGTCTTGAGAGGAGGACTGTGAAAAAAATCAAGAGTTTTTGGGGGGGTTTTGAACAGAGTCTCTGAAAAGACGTGTTTATTTATGTATTATTTGCATCATGGTGGCATGTAAAGCCCCATGTGATGGCCATAGAAAAAAAATAAGAGGCAGCTCCTGTCCCAAATAGTTTGCAAACTAAACACACATAGGGCACACAAAGGAAGCATTAGTTTGTTCCTTTTATGGAGAGGAAATTGAGATAGCAAGAGATGAATAGGGCCAGATTTTTTAAAATGCTCACTTGTTACCTATCTTGGGAGCAGATTTTCTGAAGAGCTCAGCTCCCATTTAGGAACTAGAATATGTTGCCAGATTTTCAAAAGTGCTCCGAATATTGACCGCTTCTGAGCATCTAGCCCTTCTGGAGGTGCTTAGATGGGAAGTGAGCTCTTTGGAAAACCTAGCCTATTGGCTACTGAGAGGTTTTGGAAATCTGGCCCTATGTGGCTTGTGCATCTGCATTTTCCATTGACTTCAGTGTTCAAAATCAGCCTCTTAGTGACCTATGATTTATTTATTTATTTGAAATCTCAAATGCTATTTCGTAATTGGTGTCATCTACATTTGATTAATATATTACCTTGCAATAAATGTGCATGATTCTTTAAATTCTGTCATCCACAACACACAAATCACTGGCTTTTCCTTACACAGTCCTTCACTGAATTGAATTACAAAACACTGTTGACATTCCTTATAGAGGTTTGCTTTACTTCTTGCTACACATTTTCTCATTACATTTCCCTATGATT
This sequence comes from Mesoclemmys tuberculata, assembly GCA_007922155.1. Lineage (NCBI taxonomy): Eukaryota > Metazoa > Chordata > Testudines > Chelidae > Mesoclemmys > Mesoclemmys tuberculata. The sequence goes on along the minus strand of ML675629.1, from coordinate 6,870,482 downwards.
TATTTATGATGGTGCTATGCATATAAAATCTATGCTCTGAAGTTCACATTGCAATGACAGAGCTAGCAGGCCTGGAAAAGTTTACTGGGATGATTCACAAGTGATTCACTCCTGGCAATGCCCTTCTCGCATGTGAAGCAAGTCCTTGGCACCTTGCACGTGCTCAGAGTGGAACTGGCCACTTAACTCTCTTCATTGTAATTTGGTTCTGGTTGTTTGGCCACAGGACCCGTGTGAAGAGCTGCCCAAATAAATGCAAATCCTCGTTGGTGAAGCACACTCACTCCACGAATAATTTACTGTGATTATTGATAAATGCATTCAACCAAACAACTCAACACCTGTTGGAAGTTCGCTTGCCCGCTGCTTTAACAAAACACAAGGAAGCAGGGTAGAGATGGAATAGAACACATGAGATCAGTTGCTGTTTTATGGTCAGAGCATGCCAATAGTACACGAAATACATAACTTATTGTTGCCTAATCCTTGGAACAGGGAAGTCAGTATCAGGGCACTCGTTCCTGGCTCTGAGGATACATGACAGTATATTCTTTGGGAGTTTACTTACTCTCTGTATCGTTAACCTCTTTGTTTCTTAATGTACGTTCCTATAAAGCAGGTACATCACAGGGATGTTGTAGAGCATGAGAATTTCCTGATGATGATGGATTAGAACAAGTTTCACAGGTGGTGAAATAATGAAGAAGTTTGTTAAACAGAAATTCAAAGGCACTGTGCCAAAAGTGAAATCCCTGTAAGCTGCATGGAAAGTGTTTGAAGACACCATAATAGAGGTTCAATTTAACCCAAATTAATAATACCCCAAATTAAAAAAAAACATAATAAGATTACCAAAAAAATGTCAACCTGGCTACAGAACAAAGTAAAAGAAGTAATTAGAGGCAAAAAGTCTTCATTTAAAAAATGGAAGTTAAATCCTATTGAGGAAAATAGAAAATAGCATAAACTCTGGCAAATGAAGTGTAAAAATATAATTAAGAAGACCAAAAAAGAAATTGAAGAACATCTATCCAAAGACCCCAAAAATAACAGTAATTTTTTTTAAGTACATCAGAAGCAAGAAACCTGCTAAACAACCAGTGGGGTCATTGGACAATCGAGATGCTAAAGAAGCACTCAAGGAGGATAAGACTATTGCGGAGAAAGTAAATGAATTCTTTACACTGGTCTTCATGACTAAGGATATGAGGGAGATTCCCAAACCTGAGTCATTCTCTTTAAGTGACAAATCTGAGGAACTGTTCCAGATTGAGATGTCATTAGAGGAGGTTTTGGAACAAGTTGATAAATTACACACGTATAAATCACCAGGACCAGATAGTATCCAGCCATGAGTTCTGAAGAAACTCAAAAGTGAAACTGTGGAACTACCTATGTAATAGGTACATTCATTTAAATCAGGCCTTGTACCAGATGACAGGAGGATAGCTAATACGACTCCAGTTTTCACCCATGTGGCTCTATGAAGGACTAAATTATCCTATGTCCTCTCCTCTCCCTAACTTCTGGGGTCTTCAAAATTCAAATCGGAGATGCATCTGGGTTCTGCAAGTCATCTCCCATCACTGCTCAGAACATAAATTGGTAAAAAGTTCTTCTGGGAAATGTCACATGAAGAGGCTCTTTGCTGTTTTATCTTAATAAATTTTGTCTCCCTTTTCTAGGGTGACCAGATAGCAAGTGTGAAAAATTGGGACACGTTGTGGGGAGTAATAGGCACCTATATTAGAAAAAGTCCCAAATATTGGGACTGTCCCCATAAAATTGGGACATCTGGTCACCCTGTTCCCTCTTATTATTGAAGAAATTATCCACGCTCTACTTTGTATTTCTGATCTGTGAATAAGCAAGAATTGCTTGACCCTAAAATGGATGCTGCACACCCGAGCACGCTCAGTAAGAATTTAGGATTGCTAAAATGGTGCCCTGGCAAAAAATGTGTGCAAAGATCAGCAGAATCACGGTTCTTAGGTAAATGATAACAGTGAATACGTGCAGGATTGGTGGCTACCGAGCACGTGCAGTAAGGGGCGACAGAGAGGTCAGCTAGCTGGGCAGAACTCGCTCCCACCGGTCACAGCTTGTTTTAAAGGTCAGAGCTGTCAGTCAGAGTTCAGAGGTAATGGTTAAGAATAGGATATGCCAGTGAGGCAAGGTATATAAAGAGAGCTACAATGTAGCATAAAAAGCCAGCTGCCAGCAGTGGTTCCAGAGTCCAGCATCTGAGACTGAGAGAGAAAGATAAGTGTTCAGGGAGAGCCAAGGAGCCAAAGAAAACTGCTGCAGAGAGAGAGAGAAGAAAACGGGCGGAGCAGAGCGGACTGATCAAGAACTGAAGAGGAGAAGCAGTGATTTTTAGAAGGAAACATCAATGGATTTATAGAGTAAGTTTCCTATTCTTTTAATTATAGTTTAATATGAGGCTAGGATATAGGACACAAGGTCAGGATGTGTCTATGTTGACAAGAATGTATATAATTCTGTTATTAATTACTACAAATATATGGAAACTTTAAAGCACTTTAAGATCTGCTGTCAGCAATTTGTTGCAGACTGGCCACTTGTAACAAATTGCTTGGCTTAGAATTAATTGAGCCTGAGGTTCTCAAGCTGTGGGTCACAACCCCCAAGTGGGTCATCAGTTCCTTTTCATGGGCTCACCAGAGCCCTGGGCGGCAGGCCTGAAGCAACGCACAGGCCACTCAGTGCTGGGGTGAAGCCAAAGACTGAGCAACTTAGCTGGCCCCGATTCTAGAATCTAGAGTAGCACAGGGCCCTGGGCTCGTGCGGTCATTTTTGTTATCAGAAGGCGGTTGCTGTGCAATGAAGTTTGAAGCGTTGCTGATTTAAACTGTATGCTACTATAGTTCAAGTGTTCTTTAACTTGCAATAAGGGATTGTATCTCAGCGATTTTGTGCCTTGTTTAGGAGTTTTAGATCAGATCGTTGATGGGAATATTAGTTACATCAATAAAAAGATACTTTGTTTTAGACAGAAAACTGTTAATTACTTTATCGGAAGGTTATATCCCTGTCCTTTTAGTGTTTCCTTAATAACCACGGAAACGTTTATCTCAGGAAGAACAGACTAAGAGGGAACAGGCAGGTTATTACAGCAACGTCCCAAAATTCATGTTTGAGGTAATACTCTCCCCTCATTGTTCTGTGAAATTCAATGGCCGTTTGCACAACGGAAAGAAAGGAACATTTCAAATTCCAGTTTTCAGATGGTCACCTTCTCCTTTTAAGTTCACATTTTTCAGCTTCCTATCTTTGCTCAGCCATGGATTATTAATTATTATTTATTATTTTATTATTGGAGCATCTAGGAGGTAGGGTGGCCACTCACACATTCCTGGAAAATCAGACAGTCCAGTAGTTATACATATGGTGTGACCCCAACCCTGCTGGTGTGACCCTGCCCCCATCGATGCGACCTTGTACACAAGGTGCACGCAAGCTCATGCTGGCAGAGGCACAGGGGTGTGCTCTCCATTGTTGTGTCTCCCATCCGATGCCGGACAAAACCACATCTGGTTTTCTCTCAGGACTGGATGGGGGAGACACATGACAAAAAGCAGGAGTGCCTGGTTTAAAACTGGATGAGTGACCTGCGTAGATGGGTGAGACAATGAGACAATATTGGTCTGACAGGCATGGCAGGCAGTGGTGTCTGCGCACGAGCAGTGTAACTGTTTGATTTCATTGAGTGAAGGGGTTTATTTCCAAAGAAACTATTTACAGATTTGTCTGGTGAAATTGGAACATTTTCAAATTTCAATGAAATGAGTGAAAAAAAGCTTAAACAATAATTTTCATCTGGCATTACAAATATACACATGCTTCTGCTCAGAACACTTTCACGATCACTAATGGTTAAAAGAGTAAGCTATAATAGAAGTGGTAAAGTGTCCTATAATAAATGCACTGGATCCAGATAATCCCTGATGGAACTTTGATTTTGTTGGAAGTTACACAGAGGTGAACTTGTCTGGCTGATTATAATGCAAACATAGTTTTGAAAAACCAAGTTTATAATACAAACACTTTTCGGAGGTTGGTTTGGTACACATCCACTCTATATATTTGATTAGGCTTTACTTCAAAAGTGGATTTACTACGATGTCATCTTCGCAATCTAGAACTGTTTCAAGGTCCAGCAGTTTTGCTTCATCATGTAGAGATGCAGTCACCAGGAGGTGAATAAATTCAAATAGGGAAAGCAATGATGAGCCATGCTTGTAATGTAAGAGATTGGACAAAGTGCCAAGGAGGATGGGCCTGTTTGTGGGAGAAATAGACTTGTTCAGCTCTTTTTGAAAAAACAAAATAACTATAGAATGAAAAGACTTTGAAGGCCATGGCATCCATCTCTGTCTAACCAACATGTTTGCTTCCTGGGTTATAATCTGAAGGGCCTTGAACTACTCTTTTTTTTTAAATAAGTCAAATGATTGTCCTTCCACTACTTTTCTTGGGGCATGTGTGCCAGAGTCTGGTAGAGTTCCTTGGTGAGACATGTTTTTTTCCTGACATGTAGCCTATATTTCCCCCGTAAATCCTAGTTATCCTTAATTAATTCCTCTCTTTCCTTCAAATACCTGCACAAGGTTGTTATTTCCTGTGACAGGATACACAGAAGAATTTACATAACATGATGAGTTCTGTGATATCTTGATAGACATAAAGGTGAAATCTGAGGTTTTCTTTGTATTTTTAATCAATATTTAAACATTTCTAAACACCTTTGGGGCCATTAGTTATAGGAAAGAAGAATAAGTTACTGTGGCACAAAGGCACAAGGTCAGAGCCACACTCCTCATTCTGTGCTAAAATGTAAATGATGTATCAGTTACCTCACAGTCACTCCCAATTATTTTTGACTATGGAAGCAGGCCACAAAAGGAAGGGTTGAATGTTTTCCATCAAAATTATTTTTCAGTGGAAAATCGGGTTTTTGACTAAATTAAATTTTCCTCTAACAATATTTGCTTTCCACAAAAGTCAACTTTTCAAAATGTAAACATGTCATTTTGGGATATCAACCCAAAAACAAACACAAAACAAAAACAACAATAAGCAAAATTCTTTTTAGCCTTATTGGAGTTGCAGTTCAGATGCTTCATGTCACACTCTCTTCTATGAGCCAAGTTCTCCAGATGGACTACATCTCCTATGATGCACCACAGCCAGGGACTCCCATGGTACCCCATGGTGGCTCAAGAAGGGGAGTGGTTCATGATGGGAGATGTAGTCTATCCAGAAACCCTGGCCTACAGAGGAAAATAGGAGCATGAAACACCACAAGTATGGTTCCCATGAGGCAACACTTCTGAATCTTTTAAAAAAAATTTTAATCCAAAAGCTTTCAGCCAAAAAATTTGAGTTTTCCATTTTTCTCCCAAAAGTCAAAATTTTCCACATGAAAGAAAATTCCAACCAGTTATAGGCTAAAGGAAAAGTTTGGAGCAGGAAAAAATAGTGGGGGGAAATCCTATATTCAAACATCTTCTGTAATTACAATGAAGATTCAGTAAATTATTGGCCTTTTAGTTGGCTGTTTACAGGACGCACTAGCCTGTGTTTATGTTCAATAGGAGAGTCTTCTGGCTAGCAGGGTCCATAGGAGTAGTCAGTCCTATGTTTTCTAAATGTTCTGGAAAACTGGATCTGTTTACCAGCATAAAGACTTGATCCACATCCCATCTAGAAAGAATCTCACTGAATACGTGAGGCTTTAGGCTGGTCTTGAAGAGCTCTGTTATAGAAACAGCCAGCTGTTTGCAAATTCGCCAATCCTCAGTGATGTCTGGGCTAATCCATACTGGAGATTGATGTATTCACAGGCCATCAGGAACCACTGTGACCTCCTGTATAACAGAGACCATAAAACGTCTCCAAAACAATACCTAGAGGAGATGATTTGGAAAAACATCCAAACTCTTGAAATAAAAATTGTCAGTGATGGAGAACCCACCACAACCCATGGTAAATTGTTCCAATGGTGAATTCTTCTCACAGTTAAAAATGTACACCTTATTTCCAGTTTGAATTTGTCTGGCTCCAACATCCAGTCATTGGATTATGTTAGACCTTTCTCTGCTAAATTGAAGATTCCATTATTAAATATTTGTTCCCCATGACCATACTTAAAGATTGCAATCAAGTCACCCCTTAATGTTCCCCCTTAACGTTCTCTTTGTTAAGCTACATAGAGCGATCTCTTTGAATCTTTCACTATAATGCATGTTTTCTAATCCTCTAATGACACTGGACAACAACATTTTCGAAAGTGCTGCTTCCTCGGAAATTTTTTTTGATTATGTTAGACCGCTTGAAGCTGAACACAAATATAATTTCAGACTACGTGTATCACGTAGGAATTTGGAGAAACAAGAAATTGACTTTTATTGAATGTAATGTGTTTAATCGAATAACAGTGCTGACACTTTGCAATAGTTCAACTGAGCTAAAAATGTTTTGTTGATGATTTTCATTTGTACTCAGTGTCTGAGGCTTTTCATTTAAGTGTCCAACAATAATCGGCCAGCACTGATGGATTCCAGTTGCCCTGATATCGTTTTTCCATGATCGCAATGTCCTGGTGAAATCTTTCATCATGCTTGTTACTGACTGGGTATTCAATGGATTCCTTGTTTTTAGCAGAGAACCCAGACACATTGGTCAGACAGAAGTAACAGTCCATCACATGATCCTTCTGCTCTCGCCATATCATCGGGACAGCACATAGCATTAACTTCCAAGTACATCTGAGCCAAGCTCCAAGATCGACAGTGCATGTTGCGCAACAAACGTGAGGAGCCCAGGCTTTGTCCTGATCACCAATTTTAAGCCAAAATAGAGCTCATATACTTTCTTAATACCTAAAGTCATGCTCCCTTCTTTGAGGTTTAAGTGTATATTCGCCACAAATGTAACAGAACGTATAGCGGCTGTTGCAACATTGGCAAGACATTTTGCTATCATAAATCCTCCTGAAAATACAATTGCTTTATTATTGTGAGTACACACAATATGTTATGTGCATAGAGCATATGCATCAACATGAATGCAAACTGATATAAACGCAGTGCATAGAACGGTGTGTGCGAAATACTTTAATAGCCTTTCTAAAACCTGTCCTGCCTGCATCCGCCCTGCTAAGCCTTAGCATTCCCACTACATGTTGTGTGGCCTGCACTAGGTGCAGTGTCACTGGCTGCCTAGGCATGCTTGGACGCAAGATAGAAAACTTTTCAGCTTACATTGTGGGCAACATTTTAATAGACTTAAATTATGAATTGAAATGACAAATATAGGCGATTTAAAAAAAAAACGGTACGTGATAGGGAAATTTCATGGTGATTTTCTTAATCTGCAGCCCAAAATCCATAAGATACACCCAAAAGTGTTCAGGAAGCAAAATCTTTGCTGTCCAGTGTCATTCTTGTGGCTGTTCTCTGAACCTGCTACAATGTATCAACATCCTTCTTGAATTTTGGGCACCAGAACTGGACGTAATATTGCAGCTGCAGTTGCACTGATTGCAAACACAGAGGCAAAAAACCTTTCTACTTCTACTCAAGAGAGAGTACTCTGCTTATGCATCGCAGGATGAAATTAGCTCCTTTAGCCACAGCGTCACTGTGGGAGCTCATGTTCAGATATTATCCACCATGAGTCCCACAATTTATCACGATGGAAGCCCAAACTCAATTGAGGGTAACAGCAAAAGAAATATTTATATATTAAATGGCAAACTGATTTTGGGAGACAGCACGGAAGCTAGAATACAACTAATAAAAGCCTGTGTTACCAGTATTTGCATGTGTATCAGGGCTGTGAGCTACCATAGCTTGAGATAATCTGCTTTCTTTTTCGTTCTTGTAGCTTTTGTTATCTGAAGCATAATGCTTCTGCCTGTTTTCAGGTATCTTCTATTGTGGCTGGCTCCAAGATTTTAAACTCTCCAATAATGTGTATTTTCACTGGCTGCCGATTGCAGTGATTCATCCCAAGAGCAAAGATGAGCCGGAGGGTGGTGCGGAGTGGAGTGGCAGCGGGGCTGGAAAGCAGATGAGTTGGCGAAAGCATTTAAATATTGAAAAGTTGAATCAATGCCGCTGCGTCTACTCTAGCAGGGGGACATAAAATCTCACCGCCTCTTTCTTTTGATAAAAATAGTAATGAGGAAAGAAAATAGCAGATTAATTTAGCCCCATGACAAAGATTGTCACAAACAGGGGAAATGGACAGGCAGGGAAATTAACACATATTCTCATCATCTTCTTAAGTGGTCCTTCTCAGACAGTACCAGTATCAGTTTATAGATTATTTTGCACAGTTCCAAATTCTAATCTACAGATGTAGTAATTATGAAATTCCTAGCATCGGCATTGCAAGTTGATAGTTAGAGTGCGTGTGTGTGTGAATGTGTGTGTGTGTGTGTTCGGCCTCAAGGTGTTTTATCAATATATTCTAATAATTAGAACAGTTTCATACACACACCACAGAAGAATTTTATAAAGCAAAGCTATGAAACCAGGTAGCATACTGAAAGAGGAATGATATGGTAGGTGGTCCTTACTCAATGAGGAGTGAACGTAGGTCTAACTACCAGATGGCATAGCTGAACACAGGAAATCCATATGTGTGATGGCAGCTAGGGACTACCATTGACATACTTGCTTTTCCAGCCAACTGCATCAGCAGATGCAGAGTTTTACACTTTAACATTACAATATGGCACTAAAACCCAGGAGAAGAGTAATGTGAAGGAATCAAGGGCGATTTAAAGTGACAGCACTGAATTCCAGTCTCATCTGGTCGGGTTTGTCATGCTGAAAGAATGAAAGGGAGGGATCATTTCTTTCACTCAGAAGCGGTAATTAATTTCCCACCTTTTTAGCAGAAGAGCAAGTTGGCCCAAAATTATACTTTTTAGTTTAATAGCAATGAATTACTGTCGCTTAAAAATGTATACCTTATTTGCAATCTGAATTTGTCTAGTTTAAATGCCAGGCATTGGATCAAGTTATACATTTATCTGCTTGATTGAAGAGGCAATTATTAAATATTTGTTCCTCATGTGCATACTTATAGAATGTAATCAAGTCACCCATTGACCTTCTCTTTGTTAAGCTAAATAGATTGAACTCCTCTAATCTATCAATATAAGGAATGTGTCCAGAACTGGACCCAGTATTCTAACAACAGTCACACCATTACCAAATATAGATGTAAAATAACATCTCTACTCCTATTTGAGATTTCCCTGTGGATGCATTCAAGGATCACATTAGTTCTTTTGGACACAGCTTTACATTGGGAATTCAAGTTCAGCTGATTATCCACCATGACCCCCAAATCTTTTTGAGTCACTGCTTTTCCAGGGACTGATCCCTTATCCTGTAAGTGTGGCCTACTTTCTTTGTTCCTAGATGGATACATTTACATATAGCCATGTTAAAACATATATTGTTTGTTTGCACCCAGTTTACCAAGCAATCCAGATTGTTCTGAATCAGTGACTTGTCCTCTTCATTATTTTCTACTCCCCCAACTATTTGCCTTGACCAGCCCTAAGCACATGTTTAGAACTTAGCATAATGAGGCTAAAATGTTGGTTGGAGCTTCTAGGCTCTACTTTAAGCAAAATCATATTATTAATAAAAATGTAATAAAGTAAAAGGCATTTATTACTGCGAATAAACTCTGACATCCTACTGAGAATTAAAATTGGCATATCTGATCCGGCTTCTGGATGTCTTCATCTTGGTTAAAATTTCCATGCATGTCATCAGCTGTCTAGCAAATTGGCAGAAGACACTGTAAAGAAGTTTACAGCCTGTTTCATTTTTCACCTTTTTTATGAATTATATCACTGTATTTTCTCTCTCCCCTTTTCTTTGCCCCCCTTTAACTTCTACCCCAATAACATTTTGAGTTCTATTCATAGTTTTGAGCCCACATCTTTTGAGTGGGTGTGAAATTAGACTAAACGCACTCACCCAGTCATACTTGCAAACCTTTGAGTCTGCTGGGCAAAGCAGAAGGGATGTGATTTTAGCTTAAACAGCAAAAGCACTTGCTGTTGACAGCAATTCTGTACACATGTTGGTTTTATGCAGTGGGATGAGAAAAAATGCAAACAAAGTTAGGGGCCTATCTGAAGAAGAAGAAAAACTAAGAACCCCACAGCCATGTGTTTAGTGCTGGAAAGAGATCAAATGCACTAGACCACTGTGAGGTATGGGAGTACCATTTTTCTCCCAGTGTACTGTAGAAGCGAAGTGTGACGCGCTTGCAAACCAGGTTCTATATGTTCGATTCTCCCGGACACTAGATGGCACAGTAAAGAAGCATTACCATGATTTTGTGACAGTGCAACCTTTTAAACCCTTAGAGATTATTGCAGAACATTTGTGAGACCAACAAATTTTATGTTTTATGCTCCCCAGGCTATCTCCCTTTAAAGGGTTAGCCCTGTTTGATAGAGCCCTCCTTTCTATCAGACTAGGCTTTGTTCTGCTGCGTCAGCCCATTCTCTGGGGTTAATGCAACTGGGCTTTCTCAAGAAATCTAAGGAAGCTATTTTTCCAGCTGTTTATTTGAGCCCTCTTAACAAACTGTAATCAAACTCTTGCTTCAAAGTCTGTGCAAGCATAGCAGTCCTTTTCCCAAATTACTCTCGCACACCAGTAATTCCAGTAACCAGATTTTCTGGATTTTATCTCAGAGCCTCTGCAATGTGGAGCTCCCAGCTGCTGTTTTTCTGCAGCCGTATCCTCAGCAGTAACTTTCGTAGCAGTCCATCCAGTGACCACCTCTGGCCCATCAACTGACCTGGCGGGAGTTGCAGTTTCTTTCTCCAAGCTATTTTATGCTGCCTCTTTATATAAGGGTCAACTAATTAAGTTCCACCTTTTTCTCAAGGGCAGTGGGCGGGGTTAATCAGATTGACCAAGCAGCTCCAAGCCTCTGACCCCAAATGAATGGTATCCCTTACACTGCTTTTATGGCCAGTGGAGATGCAACAGAATGACTTGACTAGAGCATCTTTCACTTACAGTTATTTAATTTCAGGTTTCAGATTCATTCCTTGTGGATTTTCCTTTTTGTTGCCAAAGGATATGTGTGCACTGTCAGAAAACCATTCAACCCCCAAAAACCAGGCAATTTCACGTATGCATTGTTTTTAAGATGTCCATGATAGCCAGATATAATGACCAGGAGAGCTAAAGAAGCATGTTGTTTTACCAGGAGTCACATAGTCTACAAGTCATATTTCTTAGGGTGTTAGCACTGTACAATCTTTCAAGAAATTCAGTGTTGTTTGCCATGTACACTGTTTTGAAACGAAGCTATTGAAAGCAGCAAGAGAGTTTGCTTTGTACCTTAATCTATCCAGTAAAATCAGTTTGTGATGCAGAATTGCTTCCTGGGAACAAAGCACTGGTATTTGAGCTGAAATTCCTGATTTCCTATATATTGTTTAATCACTTCTGTTCAAGGACTAGCCCATGCATATTAAATAAAACAAGTTACACAATGAACATTCCCAGAGTCACATCACTGATTTCTTCCTCAGCAGGAAACCCACCTGCAGCATCCCAAGATCTAATCGCTCAGCAGAAGGGCGAGGATATAAATGAATGCAATATTTACTTTTTTTAACAGTGAGGGTAATTAGTCATTGGAACAATTTACCAGATTCCTGGTGGATTCTCCATCACTGACAGATTTTAGATCAAGACTGGATTTTTTCGTAAAAGATCTTCTCTAGGAATTATTTTGGTGAAGTTCTATAGCCTGGGTTATGCAAGAGATGAAACTAGATGATCACAAGAGTCTCTTCTGGCCTTAGAATATGTGAATCTAGTAGGAGTTCTTTTATTCTTTCCTTTCCATTCTTTCCAAGGTTTGTATAAGGGAATTGTAATTTTGACCTGAAGAAACACAAGAGAAGATGCTCAAGAGGACAAGAAGGAGTTAAGTTCTGGTTAAGTACATTTCATTTACACTTAGGGACTATAACACATGCTGTATTGTTAGTTTTGTTATGCAAATTCTTTTGGGGGGAAATCTGTTGCAAACAGTAAGTGGTTTGGAGGCTGCAAGGATTCTGGACTTCATGCTGCGGTTGCTGAAACTGCCAAGAAATTAGAGAACATTTTTAAGAACAGTAGGAATTGATATGTTCTAATTTGACCTCAGGGAATTGAGAATTTCTTCTTTTCCAAATACTCGGAGGGCTACATTCTGTCCTACTTAACTTCTGGGTAAATCGGGAGTAAAACCGTTTTATTCAAGAGGAATAAATCTGGATTTTCACTGGTGTAACTGCAAGCAGAATTTGCCTGTAGGTGGAATTGCTGTATGTGCTGCAGGCATTCAGTTACCCACTTCAATGCAAAGGCATTTGTTACACCCAGACAATGGCTGGTATATATCAAATTTAAGGGATTACAAGTAATTTAGAGATTGATCCAATTTCTATTGGAAAAGCTTCTGGTGATTTACAGGAGTTGGATCTGGCCCTCAGTAATAACTGTAATTATTTACAACACATTGTTCACATTATCAGCTATTTTATACCTATAAATTGAATCTGAAGGACCTATTCCTAAACTCATTGAAGAGTCTTTCCATGGTTTTCAGTGAGGTTGAATCCAGCCCGTGGGTACTGCATTCTTGAGCCATATCATATAATTTTTTTAAACAGAGTTCCTAAAAATCAATGTCATGTTATTGCACTTTGTGCTTTTAACTAAAAAAACCCAAACCCAATATGCACACTACAATTCATAAATCGTGAGCTCAGTAGAACCAGTTTAAAATGCTAACATTCTAGTCAGGTAGTATTTCTAAGAGACACATCTGTCCTGCACGGGCAGAGGGATGGGCTAGCTGACCCAATAGGTCTTTTCCATCTCTAACTTTTATGATTCTTTGCAATGATTTCCTTCACATTTTTTGAGAAAATGAATAAAGAGGATATCTCTAATCTCACTTTCACTATTGCCATAAACTTTTCTATTCAGAAGAACTCAAGCAAGTTCTAATGTTTTTAATATATATGTACAGTACAGTCCCATCGATACAGTCTTCTATGCACCGTTTAAATCTGGAAGTGATTAAAATGCAACACACTGAGTTGTCCTAGCGGGGCTCTAAGTCAGAAAAGCACTTAAGAATGTGCTTAGCTTTAAATCCTATTGGTTATTGTGCTTTCCTGAATAGTTCCTGATTCAGGATCTCTGAATCTGAATTTTTCTCCCCCTGTGCACAGTAGCTCAGATCTAAAGGGGATGGGCACAGTAAGGGACCAAATGGGAGCTAACCAACAAAGTAGCAAAGACACACACACATTCCATAAAAAAATAAATATTCCCCCAAATACAGCCATTATCTAGAACAATCCTTTTCAAAATTATTAAATATCCCCTTTTTTTGCCATTCTTGGTTTGGTGTTTCTGGGCTCCTACATTCTGGCAGGAAAATGGAGTAGAACTATTACTAAATGAAAAGTGGCTTCTGTAGTTAATCTGGATTTACACCAGTGTAAATGAGAGTGCAGTGGAGTCACTGCAGATTGAAATCAGTATGAGAGACTTCAATAGACTTATATAGGTTTTAGTCGTATGAGAGCAGAATTTGGCCTGTTAATTTTAAAGGAGATAAGAAAGCTGCTAGTCACAGCCAGGGGAGTGGGGGGTGGGGGTGGTAAACAGGGGCATGGGCCTCCCCAATCAGCAGGGGCAGAGAACTCTTCTGGGGCCAGGGCAAGAAGAATGAGCTCTCTTCCCCAGCTGGGTGGGAGATGACAAGCTCCTCCAGACCCAGGGCCGCGGCGGGTGGGAGAGCCAGCTCCTTTGGCCTCAGCACCATAGGGGAAGAAGATCCAGCTCACCTGACTGCAGGCAGCACAGAAAGTGTCCCTCCAAAAGCGGCCAAAGTTTTATTCTTGTGCATGCCCCTGGTCACAGCAGAAATTGGCCCGCAACTACATTATCCAACACTGTAAAGTGTCGCATATAAAGGAGTTCCATGCAAGCTAACATTTGAAATAAAGATGCCTTCTGCTGTGTTCAATTAGAAAAAGAGGAATATAGACTTTTTCCAGCCAAACAAATTTGTTTACATGTTGAGGTTCTCTACACAGATTTGACCATGGGGAAATACTGCAGTCAAATGATGATTTTTTCTGGTCTTATTATTGCAGAATTTAATAAATTGGACACAAAAGTGAGTGGTTGTACATTTTTTTCCTGTTCACTAAACCAACCCAATCTAGTAAAACATCTGACCCCACGTAAACTCCTTAGAGGGACAGGATGTATATCCAAGCTAATTGGACTTTGGCCCCAAAACAGGGGCTTTTGTTTGTTAAACCCAGCAAAATTATTCACATTTACTGAGTTTAATAAGAAGTGAAATAAGCAATCCTGCAAGTGTGGCATTTTTCTCCAGCATGTTCCAGAAACCCACATTTCTTTTCACAAATCCCTCCCGCTCCCTTGTTTCTCCAGGAGAAAGGTCATTAATCCAGAGGGAAAAGACCGGTATTGTTAGTTTACTGGAAACCTCTTCTCTGTAGGAAGTACAGTTCTGATGAGAATGCAATTCAACCCAACAATATGAAGCAAACCTTTCCTCACAGCATCTGTTGCAACCACATTGTCCATTTCACTGCAATACACTTCCACAAAGCAAAACTCAGCCTTTCGGGCCAATTTCTTCTCCCAGCAAGGTGCACGGTCTCAAGCCTTCTGAGCCTATCAGAATATCTGCCCATGGTATTGAATACAAAAGTCATGCTCATTTATAATAAAGCATTCCTCTTTGATCCTAACATCGCTGGGTTATTTATTGATATTAAACTGATTTATAACAATTTAAGACTGGGGAAGAGAGACAATAACCTAAATGATTTGAATCCTGGCTACTTCAGAGCTCAAAACTGGGCTTGAGTAGCTCTTTGCATGCTGGGTGGCACAGAGCTCAACTGCCATCATCTGCGTTGATCGCTTCCCAGCTGTTGAAACCTGCTCTGCTCCGGGGGAGTGGGCAGGCCATGGGAGGAAGGAGGGGGCCCAAGGAAGAATGGATAAGAGCTTGGCTTGGTGTGTGTACACACTGGATCACAGTGAAGTAAGACAATACAGGCCCTATCTGTGCTTTCTATATTCCCGTTGTAATGGGGATCCTCTTATTATTATTTGAGGCGGGGAATCAATATTCAAGGCATGCAGAGAGCTCTACCTATACTCTCCCTCTTTTCAAAGCAGGTGGCATTGTATGGGGTATGAGTAAATGGACATGGGGAAGGAAGGGACTATATTGTGCTGCTCTGAGAGGAGATTCTCTTTGCTGGTATTGTTCCAATTGATTTTTATATATATATATTTTATATAGGATGTCAGATGCTCGAAATAGTCCAGTAGCAGGGAGATGAGGTGCAGTGAGAGAGGAAAGCTAGTCAGCTGCTTCCTCCCTAAACCAAGAGTTGGAAGACCCAGGGTTCAATTTCCTGCTTTGCTGCAGGCCTTTTGTAGGCAAGTCACTCAGGTTCCTGCTCTTCATCTGTGAAATGGGGCTAACAGCACTTCCCTACTTCAAGGGTGTTAGGAGGCTAAATCTATAAAACAGTGTGAAGTGCTCCGAAAATACAGTGACACGTAAATATCTAAGATAGATAGTGATTTTGCACTGATAGTGAACCACTGACTTCTTCACCTCCATTCGGCCCATAAATCCTTCTCTGCCAGGACTATTTCCGACTGCATGAAATTCTGAGCAGCTTCAAACATAGGTAAATTCTTCTAAAGCAACCTGGTTTTGGGCAATTCATCTTGCTCCTTTCTTTCCACCCAAATATCGAGTTTTCCCTGTCAGTTACAAGGGAATCAGAATTTCAACAGGAATCTTCAGTGCATGGTGACAGGAACAGTATGAAATGGTAGCATAAAAGACGATGGGGTTTCAGCTCATTAACTTTTGCACTTTTCTTTGGCCACGATGTAATTTCTCTTCCATTCTTCATTTTGTTTAGGGGGGCATCTTGAGAAAAATGGAAAATAAAAGGCTCAAACTACAAAATGAAAATTCAGTTACTTAAGCATTCAGTCATTCTTAGAAGTAAGAGAAAACAGATCGATATTCTTTGCTGCAGGGTGCCCCATTAAGCACTTTTCCTCCAACCTGTGTCTCCATAAAGATTTCTGTGTCCCAAAGAGAGGCCAGAGAGGCCAGTACTTAATATTGAGAAAACACAGGAAGCAAGACCATGCACAGTGGGTCAGATTAGGCCAAACTTCATTGACATGAATACCTCTCGATCAAATGACTAGCCCTTTTGAACCTAATGGGATTTCTCAACGGAGTAAGGTCTACACGCATGAGTAAAGGTAGACAGGATCAGCCCTTACTATGTTTTCAGAGATTCATTCATATTTGTGGATAAAAAGAGCAAAAGGGACATTACACCTTCTCATCTGACCACCTGCAGAACACAAGCCATTGAATTTCACCCAGTGATTCCTCCACCAGGCCCAACAACTTGCAATGAAGAAAACTAGCCTTCTGGTTAGGATGCTAGACTCAAACCTGGAAAGCTTATGTTCAACTCTGCGCACCTCCAGTGCCTTGCTCACTGACCATGGGCAAGTCATTTTGCATCCATTTCCCATCAATAAAATGTGGCTACAACCCCTGCTGTACCTCAAAGGAGTTTTGTGAGTTTAGATACATGAAAAGTTGTGAAGTGCTCCGAGGCTAAGCTGAAGGGGCATATAAGCACCTTAGAGTGGGTGAACTATGACATATCTTCATGAAAGCCATTCCATCTTGATGTAAAAGCTTCATGGGACAGAGACTCCACCACATCCCTTAGTAAGTTGTTTCCGTCGTTAATTACCTGTAACAGTTAATGTCCTCTTCACATGGCTGTAATTTACTCACTTGTAAATTATCTTTCACTTATTCTTCTCCAAAGTTGACTCTGTTTTGTGTACTTTGCCTTGGCTGAACTCCCTTCTCTTTCTGACCTGTGAATTGGATCTCATACTCTAGATGCACAAAATAATGTTATCAATACTGTGTCACCTGACCTGCCTCAAGGTAGAATTCATTGTTGATGTGTTTACATGGGTTCACTAAATTCTCATTTTTAATATTATCGAGCAATTGCTTGCTTTTTTTTGTTTTGTTTTGTTTTTTTGGTAATGTTTTTTTCATTTAAAAATGCATTCTCCCAAATATATGAGCATGAGAATGTAGACATATGTAACCTGACTGCTCTCAGACGTATTAGCTAGTACAGCTGGTCAAATACTATTCAGTGAATATGTCATTCAGTTAATTTCATAATTTCTTTTTGAAAAATTGACTGGATATGGAGGCTGCTAACCTGTCTCACTCCAATCCTTTGTGGTCTCTCTCCCTCGCTCTCTCCATCACTAATGAACCTGTTGCAGTAGTATCTACCTGCCCTTTACATAAATTATGATGGATAATTTCGGTCTTTAGGGTACCAAGTTTCTGCTTCTCTCACTGTCAACTTCATTTTCTTTCCTTCTTTTCAGTTCTCATTCTGGAATACACATACCGGTAAAGGAAGAAATGTTTTTTCTGTCATGTAGATCAGTAAATGCATACCTGGAAACCACACTGAATTGGGGAAACAGCAGGAAATTACCCACTTTTCACTCAAAAGTTATTTGCACAATTTCTGGTGCAGAAAGAACACGTGGCTCTGTACAATCACATCAGAACTGTCCCCATTCCAATATGCCCTAAGGCTGTTGAAAAGGACCTTGACTGGCATCTGGAATGAACTATAATCCTGGCAAAGATTTGGCATATCCCAGAACGGCACAAATTAACATATCCCTGGATAGCAGAAGTTATCATATGCCTTGGTAACACAACTTGCAAAATTTGGATTGAATTCATGGGAACAGATTTTTCCAACAAGTAACTTGCCAATGGCTTGATATAAAAAGTACCTATGCCTAATGTCTGTCATTCCTTTTATGCCAGTTCATCCTTCCTCGGCTGGACTGGATCCACCCTGGCACCTGAAATGTAGCAAACAATGTTGCTAGCTTCTAAAGACATTGCTGTGACCTGCTTTATTTTGCTGGCCTTTCATCCTAAAGATCATGGTTTTATAAACCATGCCTCTCTGGGCCCGTGGGATAGCTTTATAGTGGTAATCATCCCATAAGATCCCAAAGTGCGTTACAAGGTGTATGTACAGAGCAAATGGCACGTGGCAGCTGGTGACAGCCTGGATTCAGTAAAGCATTCAGACATGTGCTTAATTTTAAAGCATGCTTAAATCCCGTTTACTTCAGCTGGACTTAAGCATGTATCTAAAGCTAAGCACAGGTTAATGTCCTTTACAGAATCAAAACCCAAGAGAACACAGCAGCACTACACAACAGTTTAAGACAAGAAGTGGGAAAGAATATCCTATCTCAGTAGTTCTCCAAATAGCTAATTTCTTGGTCCCTTTCAAAAGGAAAAGGGCTTCTTGTGGACCAACTTCTCCTTCCCATTACCTCAATCAGGGCCCCATTGTGCTAGGTGCTGTACAGAAGCACGGTAAAATGACTATCTTAGCCCCAAAGATCTAATATTTGAGGTTATCCAAGGATGCAACAGATAGAGGAAATATACAAATGAGCAGGAGAGAAAGCAAGGTAACGGTAAATAGACAAGTTATTGGATGTTAGGCAGAGGGCTCAGCTCTCTATCTGCCTACTCTTTGCCAACTGGCAGTGTTTATACTGTGGCTAACCAAAGGCCTTTGAACTCTAGGGGTGTCCATTTGGCATCTCCCACTGGGATTCTTTTGGTAATGTAAATAAAAAAATAAAGGATGACAGGTTTTGCCCACTCCGGGCAAAATCTTACATGGGCATAATGAAAGATGACACAAAAGGCATTTGCTTTATGTGAAAAGATGTGTTGGGTGACGCAATCTGTGAGTGTGTAATCAACTGGTTAGTGTATGTTAGGTGTCTCGCCTTCCTCCCCCAAACCCTCTTCCTTCCCCTCCCCAGAAAAAAAACACCAGGTGACTGATTTACAGAGGGTGTGAGCATGTTATACTTGTAACAGGAAAAATGGGCTCTTTAGCTCAAGCTGTAAAACTTTATGTTTTTATCTCTGGAGGTCCCTGGTTCAATCCTTAGCATTGGCCAAGGTAGCAGCCATCGTAATAACAAGGTGTGATAAATATTCCTAGCCATAGCATATTCTATAAGAACAGTATCACTTTTGTTAGAGATTTCCCTCTTAGAACCTAAAGCACTTTCCACGTGTTAGTGGGTCAGATTGTCTCCTGGTGTAGTTCCATTAAACTCAGCAGAGAAACCCTGATGGACACCAAGTGAAGATGAATCGCATCAACTTCATAAGACCACTGGGAAGCTGAGTCTGTTTCTTTGTGCTCACGGGGCGGGTGGGTCACTGAGCGGTTCAGTGAATAGCTCAAAGCCACCTGGCTAGAACCTAAATTGCCTGATTCTAGCCCTGCGCTTTAACCATCGTGCTATGCTGTGTTACTCTGCCTGTGGTTTATTATCTGAACACCTGGGTCCCTCAGCCTGGAGGGACTTGACTTGCTAAGTGATTATAGCTTCATTGTATGTTGGGTTTATTAGTAATGGCTAGCATGAGAGACCTGTGACAAGCAAGCAGAATGTAACTATATTTCAAGGGTAATCTCCTCTTCCTTGCTGGCCCTCTCCAGATCTGCTTGGAATTATACTGTACTGGTAGAAGGCAATTAATGCTGATGCCCTGGAGAATGGCATTAACAGACCCCTGGCTCAAGAGCTTTCCCCAATGCTTCAAAAATCCCTTTCTAATGAGAGGTTTGATTCCCTGCCCTCAAGTGCACACAACATTGTCTTTCTTTCCCTCTCTTGCTGGATTTCTCCTGAGAGTGTTCCACAGAAGAAACATCACGTAGACATCTGAAATGAGCGATTACTCTGCTGTCCATGTGAATATCACGTCACTCTAAACACAGTTTATCAGAACCAAATATGGAGGATCTAACTTCTTTTGCAGAGCAATATCCTGCCCTTTTGTTCAGAAAGATCTATCACTCTGTGTTAATATTACTCTCCAGTCATAATATTTGAAAGGAGATATTTGGGCTGATTTGAGTTTTTAGCTTTGCATTTCACTTATAAAAAAACCCTAGAAAGTCCCTTGTTTCTCCTACGAGTACTAGCTGACCAAGAAAAAAGGCTACTTTAGAGAATGTTCTTGCAAACATTTAAAAGATCAGTCTCTATTTACCCAAGGACTGTCATTTACATTAATAGGACTCCTTCAATGAATGAGGGTTTCACACCATTACAAAACACCCTGGGTGAAATCCTGGCCTCTTTGAAATCAATGGCAAAATGCCCACTGACTTTGGTGGGGCCAGGATTTCATCCCATGACTCCTATTTCAGATCCTCAGCTGGTATGTTGGCATAGCTCTGAAGTCAGTGGATTTTATTTACTGATTTACACCGTCTGAGGATCTGAAGCCCAATGTCCTCTATGCAGAAAATATAATGCTGGGCTCTTCTGTAAAGAAAAAAGAAAGTAATTGAAAATTCAGGAGAAATGGATCATCATTCCTGGAGCCCACACAGAGTGGAGCTGAATGATCCACACCCTGGGAGCCTAAACATTAAATCTGTTCTGCAGAGTGGCAATGTGTATATCTGGCTGTGTGTTTTACAGGAACTCAGCGTCATTCCATGGCCTACATCCCTCAGGGCATGAGCTCCCTTGCAGGACAGACAGACTTCCAAGGCTTCAAGCCCATAGTACAGGCAAAGCTTGTAGCACAGCCTATAGTTAAGGTTGACTGACACTTTCCATACTAAGACCCTTTTTTTTTCAGTTGCTTATAACCTTGCCCATTGTTTGGGCTGGAAGATTCCAGGTTGTGTGTCTGCCTCAGACTGATTTGTTTAAAGTTGCACAGGAAACCTACTAGCGTTTCCTATCTCTTGAGTGCTTGACTGTGCAACATGAACTTTCTTTTAACATTTTCTCATAATATTCTACATCTGTCCAGCAGGATAATTTGTAAGGCCTGATACACCACTGATTTCCTTCACTTTTACACCGATGTAACACCATTGAAATCAACAGAGTAACTGGAGTAACTCTGGAATGAATTAGATACATAATGTCTAAATCAGGGGTTGCCACACCGGCAGGACATGAACTTGATATTCACTACTTTTTTTAAGACCCAATACATGTATATGACCCAATACGTTCTGGAAACAGCTGATCCAAATCATACTTGATGAAGGTCACATTTCATTCCTTGGACCACATTTGTAATAATAATACCTAGCTTTTTATTGTGAGTTTCATGCATAGATCTCAATGCTTTACAACGGAGGACAGTATCATTACCCTAATTTTAGAGTTGGGGATACTGAGCCACAAAAATGAAAAATGCCTTGTCCAGGTTCACCCAGTATGGCAGTGGCAGGGCCAGGAATAAAATCAGATCTTTTGAGTCCCAGTTCCATTATCCACTAGGCCACAGGGTCTGACATGCTGTTATCACTGAGCTCTTATGCTGTGCATTTATTTTCACTATCTCCTTTTCCATGAAAATGCCTGACTCATCTAGGGCTAGTGATACAATTCCTCATTAAGTTGTTTACAAAAGAAAGAACTTTTAATTAGGTGGTTTGATAAAAAATCAGACTCATAATAAATTATATAAGCTTTCTGTTCAGCAATAATTCAAAGTACTAAGTAAGTCCAGTGGGATTAGACCTCTCTGATACTGCAGCCTGATAAATAAATGCATTTATTATTTGGAGAAGCTTCATAGATTCATAGGTTTAAGGCCAGAAAGGACCATTATGATTATTGAATCTGACCTCCTGCATTTTGCAAGCCACAAAACCACCACTCACCCACTCTTGTAATGGACCCCTATCCTCTTGCTGAGTTACTGAAGTCCTCAAATCATGCATTAAAGGCTGCATGTGGAAACCACTTTCTTTTCCCCTTCACTTTATTGCTTGCAGGTTTCAGAATGCTTTGCAAGTTTTGGAAGGAAGAGCAAAACCTCTGAATTGTCTACTTTTGCCAATTCTTGGAGAAAATTATGAAGATCTGCTTCAGTGTCTCCATTTTATTTTTATTTTTTTCACTTTGCTGCAAAAAGTGGCAAAGAGAGTTTATATGGGGACAACCCCAACCACAGATCATCAGCAAGGTTTGAATCCAGTACCTGCAGCACAAGAGCATAGATCACTATTCTTGAGCTAAAAGAGCAGCTCCATTAGCCAGTGCTAACAGGAGGCTATTACTCTTGTTGTTAACCAGCTGTGAGACATGCTTCAGCTTGTTACAATAAGATCATTAAAAAAGCTTCATGGGTGCAGTGTTTAGAGGTTATACCATCCACACTCAAGTCACATCATAGCCCTTGACTGAAAGAGTGCACAAAACACTTGTTACTTGGGTTGGACGATCATTGTCGACTCCAGGATGTCTAGGAGGTAGCTGTTGGCAAGACCACAGTCTATTATCTCGACTTGGTGAGATGGCTATGACCTTATCTCCTTGGTGCCATCATCTACAGCTTTGTCTCCTTGCAAGGAAATTATTCCAATGAACTCTAATGCTGCAGTTTAAGGTCACCTTACACAAATGAAAAACATGGTTGCACAGTTTACCAAGTGGTGCTGACCCTCCAAGATCTACACTGGCAGTTAGTTATTTTCCTGCATGAAGTTTAAGCCTTTAGTGGTTTGGTTGCTGAAAAAAATCACTTCGCTCCTAGTACAATATCTCAGCAGCTCCCACCATTGGTGGTACTTGCTAGCTGCCATCTTGCTTTATATGAAAGGGGTCTGGTCCTCAGCTATGGAATTAATTTCCCTCCTTCATTTGACAGGGCCTAGACTTATTGACTTTCAGTTTGGTTGGTGGTCTGGAGAATGCACTAACATTTCAAGGTTATATCCCTGTTCTAAACTGAGGGTATGTCTGCACTAGAAATGCTGCAATGGCAGCACTACAGCTGCACCACGGTAGTGGAGTAGTGTAGACACTTACTAGAGTGATGGAAGGGATTCTTCCATCACTTTAATAAATCAACCTCTCCAACTCTTCTGTTGACCTTGCCTCCATCAGGGCTTAGGTGCTCTTAATTGCATCCCACGGAGCATGAAATTTTTCACAACCGAGTGATACAGTTAAGTTGACCTAACTTTGTAGTGTAGACCAGCCCTCTGTCTGAAGTAAAATGCTTTGTCTGTTTGCCTGTTTCATTCATTGGTGTTTTACTGCTCTGCAGTTAATTTTCTGAGCATGGAGTCTTACAGAAAATGTAAAGAATTCTTTTGGGTTCTTGCAGGGATTCACAAACTTCCAGCAAACTTACAATAAGTTTAATTTATTTTTTGAAAAAATCTTGTTTGACCTTATCTATATAATTCTGGTTCACAATTACTATATTCTGTAATCCCCTCAGCAATTCGGTCAAACTGCATCCAACCAACAGATTGAAGCTAAATCCCAGTCAAAGAATGTACAACAAGGATTTGACTTCTGACAAAGAAAGCTAGGAGTGATATTTAGTTTAGAACATTTTTAGAGTAGTTCCACCTACACATTTCCCCCACAATTCAAAATTAACTCTTTGGTAAATACAAGAAGACAGCTAAGTGTGGTGTCCTGGAGCCATGGCAGTGAATTGACAGTCCCTTTATATTCTAACCCAATGCTTCTACTTTCAATTAAAAAATAAAAAGCTTGTTGAAACTGGGGAGAAGATATTTCAACCAGGTTGCTCTACTTGAAGTCAGTTTCTAAGCCGAGTCTTAGTTGCCATAAAGCCTCCAGGCGCCTTTCTTTGAGGATCATTGGCTGATTTCCACAAAACAGTTTACTGCTATAAATAAAAGACACACAGAGTGTTGATTTACACTGAGCTGTTCTTTATGGGAATGAGAGAGTTTTCTCATGTCAGAAATCATCTCTGAAGAGTGAATCCTTGCAAATTCTGGTTTATATCTCTGCATGAGAGTTAAGGGAGACTGGCAAATTTAGGCTTTAAAAAATATAGAAAAAAATCTGTTCTCATTTTTTTTATCATTGAAAGAGATATTGACAAGCAGGTTTGGGCCATAATTTAGGTTTTATAAAAATTATTTATTATTATCTAGTACAAATATTCCCTGTGGTGTGGAAAAGCAGAATGCTAGAGAAATTTAGTAGTGCATAAAAGCTGAAAGTGGAAGCAACCATAAAAAACAGAAAAACTGACCAGTCCTATATATTTCCTGAAGTGTGAAGCTATTGGGATTTGATGTTTGGCTTCAGCCAATTTTTGTTTGGTTACAGAAGAAGGGAACTGAAATCTGAACCCGAATACAGGTTTTTGATTCAAACACACCTCTAACTGAACTGCAGTTTCACTTTCCTTTGAGCTATTCAACTCTATGAAACTTGCAAAGGTATGATTTTGATACAAAACCCTCAATTATCATATGAAACCAGGACCTGGGTTTGTCAAAAGGGTTCATAAACTTCATTTGATAGTGCAATGTTCAGATTTGTAACAAAATCTAAGGTCCATGTGTGGCTGGGAGGTTGTTTATGAACATTTTGCACACTCTGCTAAAGTTTGGGTTAAAACAAGTTTTATAAAGCACGGGAATGAAGTAGATGTACAAACCATGGCTTGTTCTTTGGGGGTACCACATGCGGAACTGTTTGCCACACAATGCCTTTCTGAACAAGAGCGTAATGGATTGGAAAAAGGCTGAGATATTTTTATGGATAGCAAGAATATTGAGAGTTATAATAGCAAATATTAAATGGGCAAGCAAAAAAGATTTTTGGAAGGGAAATAAACCCTCATGTTTTCTGCTGCGATCCTAAGAGCCCTTTTATGCCAATGGGCAAAAGGCACACCCAGCACACTTTTATCTGAATATTGTGCCGAACAATGTCTTGTAAGACACTGCATAAAAACTGGTGGCATACTGGTCATTAATTTTATTGTGTGACGTAGGTACCACCAGTGTGTAAAAATGTTGTATGTGTGCTGGAAATATGTTGCTAAAATATGTTCAGATCAAGCAATTTGAATTGGATCATCAAGTTGTTTAACCTGTTTGCCTATGATTTCAGTGTAAACTGAGAAAGATGAGGCCAGAGTCAATGAAAGCGTATTTATATCTAAGGGAAACAAAGTGATGGAGCCAATCAAAAAAAAGCATATTGACCAAAAGATGAGGACTACAGCATGGTGTCTACACCCCAGCAAGGCACAGAAGCTGTGTCTGGGTTCACTTTTCAAAGGATCTGTTTCAAAGGTTTCCTGGAGTATAAAAAGATGGGGAGAGAACACCTTAGTTATCCATCACTTAGGGACAGAGCGCACAGCACACTCTGCTTCTGTGATCATTGAATCCTCTTGCTGGAAAGGCTGGAGATTCTGCTGGCTTGATATAAGTAAGAAAGCTTTCTGGAGAACACACTGGAAAGCGTGCTTTATTTCTTTTGTTTGCAACCACTGCATGTTATCTCTGCTTAGTATCGTATAAGTTTCTCTTTTTTGTTAATAAACTTATTTCTCAATTTTACAGTTAACCATCTCAGTGCTTTTATATTGAAGTATAGAATGAGTCCTCAGCTAACCTAACAAGCTAGTATGTGCATTGCCTTTCTGGAGGCAGCAAACTTAATCACTTCTGTGAGTGTCCAGTGAGAGGGACTGGGCACTAGAGATCGATGTCTCTGTGGAATTGGGGTTCAGTGGTATAAATAAAGCAAGGTTAAGACTAGCAGAGTCTCCAGGAGCTTGTTGTTGAAAGCAGACAGACTGGTGTGGCAGGGAGCTGACACACAATGTAACTCCAGCAAAGCTTACTCTTGCTAAGGCAAGTGGTTTAAGGTTCTGGGGTACCTTGATGAGAGCATCATAACAACCTCTAACTACTGGGGGCTAGGAGGAAACTTGACCTGGGAGCAAATTATTTCATAACCTGTGCTAAAAGTTCAGGGATTTTTACACCTTTCCCTAACGCATCTGGTACTGATATTTAGATGGGGCACAGGTCTGATCTGATATGGAAATTCATATGTTGTTAAGTACGGGGGGAGCTCATCTAACATTGCAACATTGGGTCCTTATTCAGAAAGGAACACAAGGGGTTGAAAAGATATGATGCCCTTTAGATAGGCTTGGTAGGATGGGACTTTTATCAGTACATGTTGGTAAGTATTGATTTCACCATACGCATGCAAGCCAATGACAAAATATTTCCATCGATAATGATTTAAATTTACAGATGGGCAATGTAAGAAAAAAGCTGCTTCAGAATTTATTAGAGTTTGATTTAAGGATATTCATGTTGTATATTTTGACATGTGCGGTTGGCGATTTGCGTTTCTTATGGTTGTGAGGTTTTAATATTTTGAATCTCAACATCTACTGTCATTAAAGAATTATTGTCTGGCCCGCCATGATTTCCCACAACAGGGAAAATGTAAAGAGAAAATCAAAAAAAATTTACTAATACATATTGATATTTTCAGTTGAAATAGTTATAAAATTAAAATGAAATTTTCCCAAGCATAACTTTAGATAAGGATGTGTGAGACAAACAAAACAGACCTTGGCAAACCTTCATTCTTGATATTCTGCTACTGCGCTGCTCTACTGTGGTTTGCCATGCATGCTGAATGGCTCACTAGCAGTTCCCAACCTTCAGGTAACCCAAAAGAAAAGATCTTGGCCCAAGATCTTCAGCTGGTGTAAATCACCATTGGGCTGCCATGGTTGATTATCACCAGATGAAGACCTTGCCCAGAATTGTGCTCTAAATTTCCTTTCCCTAATGTGTATTCCGAAAAGGCACTAGGACAATGTAACTTTATCATGTCAAATGCTTTTTAAAAGTACAGTCCTTTCCACACATACTTCTGCAAACCCACCATAGGCCAGGCCAGGCCAGCATGTAAAGGAATGTCAAGGCAGTAATGGATGCTGCAATGACCCAGTGAATTTACTTTCTGTTTCTACAAGCAGTTTATGACAAGGACAGGAGGTGAGGCAGCATCTGTCAGCAGCAACATGCTGGGTACTAGTGGGAACATGGACAGCCACACCAAACCACCCCACCCTGCAGATGAACCAGTGACAGCAGAGAGGTGAGCGCTGCTGGCAAGCAGGTACCTTGGCATGGTATCCAGTTGGAGCGGAGGGGTGGTTCTTTCAAAAGCACTCAGCATTGACCTTCTGCTCCCGTTAAAGTCACTGACATCCCTCTACATAGGAAAAGTGTTCCCTGCTTTGCCACAGGCTTCCTTTTTGACCATGGCAAGTCACTTCGCCTCTTTGAGCCTTGGTTCCTACTCTGTACAATGGGGATAATAGAACATTCTGGCCTCATAGGGGTGTTTCGAGGATAAATACATTAAAGATTGCGAGGTGTTCATACAACAGTGCTGGGGGCCATATAAGTACTGTTGCCCCTATTCAACCAGAGTGAAATTCATGAATGTCAGAATTCCCATGTCAGGGCCCTGGGAATGTTCTACTTTGGAGTAGAAATTGATGGTGTCTGATACTGCTTTGACGTAGTTTTGTTTATTTACGAAGAATATAGAAAGTCCTCTGTGTCTGCAGAGGGAATCAAACGGCGGGACACAGGTCCTTTCACTCACAGCACCAAAGTACTTCACCTTTCAGCCTGCGCCCCTTGCTCCAAAACCTCTCCCTGGGTTTCTTCCAGCGTCAGCCACCACGCCTTCAGCTGCTCTTTCAGTCTCTCTTGCTCTGACTTTTTCAGTTTTCTGTGTGTTGTCTCTCTGCACAACATACACATCTGGTCACAATACCCAGTCGAACCCTCTGCTCGTTTCTGGGCAGTGTCTATTAGGTTTTGTGGTTTCTTAACTGTCTTAAATGGGGGACACAAGGTAGGGGAGGCAATATCTTTTATTAGCCTAACTTCTAGAGGTGAAAGAGATGAGATTTCAAGGTTATCTCAAGGGGGACTCATTTGCACAGGCCTTTTGAATGAGCTTTTAACTCAGCTTATAACAAGGTTTCACCCAGTTCATGAGTGTAGCATAGATAAATAGGTATGCTTGCCAGGACCACACAGCAACCATAGCCTGCTGTACGGGCATTACTCTGCCCACTCACTCACAGAACGGCACAGGTTCTTCTGGGTTGTCTTCCTCAATTGGTTCAAGATCCCTTATTGAATGTCCTTTATTATTCCCTTGTACTCGTCTCTCAGTCCCTATAAACTCCCCATAAAGAGATCTGTGAGAACCAATGCTAATTTAATGGTAAGTGTCTCGTCAGCTATGCTTGCTGCTGATTTACTGAAAATTTAAAGCAATGTAGTATGGACACTTTATGTAACATGGCTCTTCCTTGCTTCATGCCGGACTGGAGAAAGGCCTTAAGGCATGGGAACTGTGCGTAGGTTGCTTCCCTCTGTATATACTTATATTTCTGTGTGTCTGTTTTTCCTGCTGTATGCTGTTTCTGCACAAAAGGACATGATAGCAACATGCAGCATTGAGTCTGGACAGCTCACAGCTGAACCAGAGCAGCTAGGAATTCTAAATAGGTCACCTGGGTAGGGCCTAGGATTACAGACAGGCAGTGAGTCTCTTCCTTTGCTGAGGAGGGGAAACAGCTTAGAGTTAAAAGGAGAGAAAGAAAATAGAGAGAAAAAGAGTTTTGTGAAGCTTGAAATGCAGAGGCTCCTGAGGCTTCCAGGAAAAGCTGTTGAGATTTGAGAGCTTACTTCGGCCCAGGACAATCCTTAACCACTCAAGCAAACCTTTCCCCTAACTCTCAAGAGCCTTCATCCATCCATCCATCCATCCAAACAAGCAAACAAACAAACAAAGACAGACCTTTCCTTTCCCTTGAAGCAGATTTGCCTACATTTTTACATTTTCATTTTCTTTGTGAAGATGAATGTTACTCCCTTGGAACACTGAATTGTTGAGAGTTGGCAGGGTCGCCAAAATGCAGCTCCTTGGCACTGAACCCATCAAAATAAGACATTTATTTATTATAATAACAATTATTCTTCAACATTTATATTACAATAGTGCTTAAAAAGCTCAGTTGGCTTATGGCCCTATTGTGCTAAGCACTGTACATACATACAGTAAAGGATGGTTAGTGCCCCGAAGAATTTCCATCTAAAAGACTGTAAAGTAGGTGAGATGGGATACTCAAGAGAAGATTACTTAACTGCCTGATTCTGCCTGGAATGACTTGAAGGGTGAACTTCTGGCCCTTTTGAAATCAGTGGCAAATTTCTCCTTGACCTCAATGGAACCAGGAGATCACCCACAGATTTCAAGACTAGAAAGTACATCTATGGTTATATAGTCTGACCTCATGCAAACCAAGCTACTGAATCCCACCCATTATTTATTATTAATATTATTCATGGCTAATGTGATTTCATCTAGAGCCCTTGTGCAGGCACTTCACAAACATGTTGCTTGTTCTGTAATTGTACAGTGACTAGGTATACTGGGGTCCTGGTCCATGTAGGTGCTATTGCAATAATACGTAAATAAAATTATTAAATCCTACAGAGGAGGAAATAATTGTGTCCTTCTATGTAAGACCACTATCAAGTTATTCTTGAAAGAATGGAGACTTGAGATAACACTGGTAGTGTTTTAGGACATGCAGTTTAAAATTGTGGATGAAATCTCCTACTTGATTCAGCTGACATTCAGCCAAAATCCATGAGTTCACATTCTCTCATAATAGCTATATTTACCACTACCAGAATGAAATTAAAATCATTCAGTGCATAGCCTTAATAATAAACCTATATGACTAGGGGCTGCTTCTTCAACATTATTTCCACCTAATTTATAATCAAGATGTTCAATTAATAATTTCAGTACTTTACACAGTGTTAAGTCAGCTGAAAAGCATGTGATTTTTTTCCACTTTTCATTTTTCACAATGCTGAGGAATGCATAATAACCCAGTGATGCCAGGAAAGCAACAATTATTAGCAGACTAATGGGAAAAAAGAAAAGGTTCAAAAAGAAAAGCTGGAGAGCTGATTGAGTTTCACAGAAAATGTAACTGCACTAAATGGTCCCAGAAACAAGAGAGGAAAGTGTACGGTGCATTTCTATGGATATTAGTGTCTTCTTGAGAATGACTTATTCAATGAGAATTTTCTTGGCTATCTAGTGCTCTCAGACACACCCTCACACACACACAGAGCCTTGATTCTCGCCTCACATTTCTTTACACTGATGTAACTCCATTGGCTTCAGTAGAGTTACTTAAGAAACACTGATGTAATGGAGAGGAGAATCTGGCCCAGAGATACTTTTCCAAGCTGTCCCTACTTTCAAACTACTCTAGGAACAACTTCACCCCGAGCAGCTCGATCCTGGCATTGCTAGACAGACATTCTAAGGTATCCTGAATTCAAATATAGCCCAGCTAGGTAATGAATGACTGTCTTTCCAATCTGATAGCTCTGGGATAACCTATGTGATGTGAAATAGGTCATACGATGACCCATTGGCGCTAGATACAAGAACCATTTCTGGAAATCTATGGTCTGTGTTATACAGGAGGTCAGTCTAAATGATCATAATGATCCCTTCTGGCCTTGAAATCTATGAATCTCTTAAATGAGCTGGTGACCTCATTCCTGCTCCTAGTAGCAACTCCACCCCATAACGTTAGGCACTAACTGTTTGAGCAGAAAAGACTCAATGGAGACTGAACTAGCTTCTCATCCCTGTAAGAGGCCCCTCCATGACAGAAATAGGACACATTAGCACGAGGCGTATTTATGAGAGAGGCTAATATTGCTGCTATATGTGCTGTGGTTAGGATACATCAGTGGAACCTTTTATCATCGCTAAATTCACTTTGTGAATAACGAGCTGGCTCCACAGAGATATGTTTAATCCACACATCTACAGCTGGATCAAATGTCTTAAAGCAAGTTCTTGCCCTCACCAGGCTGAACACCTTGCTCCATTTGCAGTGGTTATGAAAAAAAATACAGGAGGAAACTGCTCAGAATTTGAAAATCCAACACAGTGTATTCCTCTGCATGGCTTAGATTGCTTTACCGCTGGAAGTTTCATTTAGAAAACATTCCACTCGTGTTTAAAAAATTGTTGTTGGGGCTTTGATGGCTTCTTTAATTGAGCAGAATTTCACAATTTTATCTTGCCAAAAAAGCTATGACAGTGTTTTCAATGCACTTTTTGTACATGGACAAGAACGTCACACTGAGTTGCACCTGTAGCTACTGGATTTTCTCCCTGGTGCAAAGGGCACACCAAAGCCACACGGTGAATGTGCATGGAATTTCACTCTATTGTTTTCTATGGAGGCCTGGGTTTGCTTACTTTTCACTAATGTAGTCTGGTCTTGAGAACAGCAGACATCATATCAATAATCCTGAGTTATCTCTTTGCTTCTGTCACTGACTCAATATGTGACCTTGGCAAGACAATGAATCTCTCTTGGCCCTGTGTGCGCCTCTGAAAATGGGTATAGTAATACTCATCTACCTCTCACAGGGGTTTTAAGGGTTACTAAATAATGGCTCAATTCTGGTCTCATTTACAGAGCTGTAACTCCCACAGGACATGATTTTCCGTTGCCTTGTACCTTCAGTGGTAATGTTTTACATCCATTTTGCATTCACTTTTCTATTAAGCAGTAAATGGCCTCATATCTAGCTGTTTAAGAGATTGCTTTCCTTCTCATAACTCGCCAAAGGGGTAAAGATTTACTGACTCACTCGCAATGTTGGTTCCTGCGGTGTACGTAGCCGTGTAACTGTCATTACTTTGCTTTATTGTGAACTGCACCTTTAAATTTCCAAAGAAGTCTACTTTGCTGCAGAACCAACTCTATTTTTGTGAGGCAGAGTTACAGAAGACACACACTGTGCCTTTTTCTGGAGACTTTAATTTGATTCTTTCCCTCAATCTAAAATGAAAGCCATTTAAACAGGGTCTTTAGGAATAAGTTGGGGGAAGTTCTGTGGCTTATATTACACAGAAGGTCAGACTAGATGATCAAGATAGTCCCTTCTGGCCTTGGAATTTATGAATTCTGACTTTTAGTTACTACTGTTCTGGATTTGAACTGGCAGCCTAGAGATGAAAGACTATGGATCCCATGATCAGTTTCCTGAAATGGGGAGTGCAAGGAGGCAATATCCAATGTAGCAGCCCAGCAACAATCTACCTAGTTGCTCAGACAACTTCCTGTGTCTCCTTCTGACTTAAATATTGGTTCTGAGCCAATCAGAGAGGTCCGATATCTCTTCCAATCAGGAGCTCTGTGGGCTGTGCCTCTGTTGAGCTAGGGTTCACCAGCCCATCTTCCTACTGGTATCAGCAAGCTGCTGGGTGTTGTGTACAGTCTGAGGACTGCCATAGGACCTGTAGTACTCTTGCTGGCAAAGTACTCTTGGTGGCAGGGTCACACCTGTGGAATCTGCTTGTGTCCATTGAAAAACAGCACAATGCAGTATAAGACCCATTTTCATGGCCAGGCTTATGGTTAATTTTATAATAGGGAAATGGGAGGGGAAGGACAGGTTTGTTTACAAGCTGGCGGGTTCTGTCTTATTTTGTGGACTGATAATTGATTTTCCATACTCACAAAAGCTGTCCAGGGGCATTGGAGATAGAGGCCAATACGAATTTCTACACTGTTATATAATATATTCTCTTTGCTCAACGTATTATAATTTACTAAACTGTTACAAAGACTGAGGTGCCGCTCAGATGAGATGATCACATTAGATTCTTGTTTTGTCATGGGGATACCTGACTACATTCCCAAAGAATTTAAAGACCTGCTGCCAAGCATTTTTATTAGTTATAAACCTGTCTTCCCCTGTTAGCCTTTCTATAGCTGCTATAGTGGCTGAGGTTCTGTCTAGACTTTTTGCCATGGCTAGAGTGGCTGATTTGCTCTGACTGAGAGCTTCTGGCCAGTCTGGAACCTTAACCAGAATGAAGATGAACTAGGACTCTCATTAAAGACCAAAAATCACAGTCATTTTTTGCTCATGCAGAAGTATCTAAGAATTATAACAATCATCTTGATCTGTAGCTCACAACAAATCTCTGAAGATGTTTGGAGGTTCACCTCTTATTACTTATGCCAGATACTTGTCTGGCTTCAGTCAGTGGTATTTGGTCTCTGAACTTGGTAACAGCACATTTTTCCTGAAAAAGAGTCTATTTTGTTTTATGATATTCTCTTCTCTTCTCTCTCTCTCTCTCTCACACACTTTAGATGGTATAGAATATTTATTATTAATTAATATTTACAGCATCACCTAGGGACTCTTACCAAACTTGGGGCCCCATTGTGTTAAGTACTGTAAAAGCACGGAATAAGAGCCAGGACCTAACCTGGGGGGCTAATGATATATATATAGATGAGACGGACAAAGGGTAGTGCAGAAAGGTTGTAACATACAAGCAGAGCTGACAGAATGATGGTGTGCAAACATTATGTTAATGTCATAGTTTTGCTGTTGTCTTGTTTTTTGGTTTTCTTATGCGGAGATGAGCTAAATACACAAATAAACAGAGAGAGAGGGGACATTGAAAAGCGAGGGTAGTTGAGAGGAGCCTGAGGGGAGGTAGAGGTTAATTTAAGATCTCTTTCAAAATTCCATAGCTTCATTAAGGACTGGGTTTTCAACTGTTCCATTTGGGATCAAGTTTTCCAAGGAGCACAGCTGCCATGTAGGTACCTAAATAAGGCCCACATTCACAAGAGTGCTCAGCTGCGTTCTTCTGAAAATCTGGCCCTAAGAACTTATTCTCACTCCCACTAAAGTCAATGGCAAAATTTTCTTCTACTTTAATGGTGCATATTAGGGACAACTTTTTGTTCAGAAGGTGGAGGAAGTAACCACAGGGACAGCCATTGGACACTTGATTCTGACAAACAGGAAGGAATTGTTTGCATTTCTGAAGATTGAAGGCAATTTGGGAAACAAAGAGGACCTGAGGAATTCTAGATAGGTCAGCTTAACTTTGACACCTGAAAAGATACTGGAAAAAAAAAATATTAAACAATCAATGTGTAAGCACCTAGAGAATAACAGTTACAAGGAATCACCAACATCAATTTTTCCAGAATGAACCTTGCCAAACTGTGATGGGGTGGGGCAAGAAGGAGTTAAAGAGCAGTTCTGGGCTCAGGTGGCTCTGCTCTGCCACACCTTCAGAGCATGCTCCAGCTGGAGTAGGAGGAGGAACTTAAAGGAGAGCCAGACAGCTCTGGAGGGGAGCAGACAGGATAGGAGGAGAGACCTACCTTGGGACCTCCTATGTAAGGGTCCAGCTGGAGTCCTAGCTGCAGCAGACAGGTCCATCTTCTGGTGGATCAGTTACAAGGCTTTTGAACATGCCCTGGAGTGGGAGGGTAAGTGGTAAGAAGTGGCCTAGGAGAGCAGCCCTGAAGCACTCTGCGGGGTTTGATAACTTGTAGGTGCCTGGGCCAGAATCTGGTGGAGCGGGAGAGACTGGGATCCCTGTACCAACCCCCCTCACACAAATGGACATAAATCATTCCTCCCCTTGAGCTAAGGGGGGCAGAGACATGATAAGCCCTGAGGCAAGGGCATGTAGCCCACAGAAGCTTGGGCATAGGCTGAAAACGCTTGTGTAGGGGATATTGGACTTATATATACTTTGTTGGACTCTTTCCCCCAGTCCACTGCCTGCTCCCGGAAGCGCTGGCTCAACTATTGACCTGGCCATTAGGCTGAGTCACCGTCTACCAGAAAGGGAGATCACCACTGTGCCAGAATGACCACTGGCAGGGGACACTAGCGATGAGGGACAATTGTGATCCTGGCATGTAACCACTATGTGGTATCACCAGTAAGTGCTGCCCATCATGCAAACCAACCAGGGTGACCGGCCTTATGTATAAAGAAGTGTTGACTTTCTCCATTGCAATCATGCACAAGACACCATTGAGGCTGAAAGCAGGGGTCTGTTTATTTGCTGCAAGCACCTTCTCTTATAGCTTTTTCCATCATATCATTGCCCATGCGTTTCTTATAGCAGTAAACAAGTATCACAGCAGTGAGTGCCTTTTCACACATCCCAATCTGATCGGTTAGGACTAGCTGAGAAGCACATGGGGAGGCCGTAATCAGTATATACTTCGCTAGTTCCCAAAACAACATCTGTGCTTCGCTAGTTCCCAAAACAACACCTGTAGGGTCATCTGGAGGCCAGCCAAGACCAGGGTGTGCCCAGCAGTCTCGTTTGGCTCCACATAACCCTACAAAGAAGAAGTTGTAAATCATGATATATCTTGATTTTAGTAAGGCTTTTTGACACAGTCCCACATAAGCAAACTAGGGAAATGTGGGTTAGATGAAATTACTATAAGGTGGGTGCACAACTGTTTGAAAGGTCTGTCCTGGGACTGATACTATTTAATATTTTCAATAAAGGCTTGGATAATGGAGTGGAGACTATGCTTATAAAATTTGCAGATGACTCCAAGCAGTGAGGGTTTGCAAGCACTTTGGAGAACAGGATTAGAATTCAAAATGACCTTGACAAATTGGAGAGTTGGTCTGAAATCAACAAGATAAAATTCAATAATGAAAAATGCAACGTGCTACACTTGGAAAGGAAATCAAATGCGAGAACAACAAAAATTATAAAAGGTTTAGAAAACCTGACATATGAGGAAAAGTTTAAAAATTGGGAATATTTAGTCTAGAGA
This sequence comes from Mesoclemmys tuberculata, assembly GCA_007922155.1. Classification (NCBI taxonomy): domain Eukaryota; kingdom Metazoa; phylum Chordata; order Testudines; family Chelidae; genus Mesoclemmys; species Mesoclemmys tuberculata. The sequence goes on along the minus strand of ML675629.1, from coordinate 6,834,635 downwards.
AGAGAAAACAGGGGGGATTTAGGCCAATGCTGGCCTACTAAAGCTCCACCTCCCTGCAGGAAGAGAATATCATTTTGCCCAGCAACTCAATGCTTTTCAGTGGAATTTATCCTGCTTGTAGGGCAATCCTTGCAACAGAGGAGGAATTTTAATATGCCAGGTCTGTAGATAGGATTCAATAGAAAAGATCTCCAGTTGCTTGTTTCCTGCAGATTGGTTTAGAGGTTTCATAGATTTTTCATCCTTCAAACACCCTAAAGCTGCCCTTGATTTTTTATTTAATAGATGTGTTCAAAATGTCCGACCACCCTTAGAACATTATATGGAAGCTGCTGGGACAGGGGGAGGGAAATACAGAGGGTTAATTTTCAGTCACTGTCATGAATGGCATTAAACATCAAAAGTGCTTTAAATTAACTTCTCCCAACAGAAGAAATATTTAACAATTGCTGATGTGATGTGTGCCTTGACATTTCGAAGGATTATTCAAAATCTTTTTGTGGTTAATATAATGACTTTCAAAGCACTTACCATCTTGCGCCAGTCAAATGCAGGACTTTTGATTCATCACCATGGAGGTATTAATAATTAACTATCTTAAGGTAATGGTAAGGTTCTGTGGCAAGCTGAGAAAAGCCTGAACTGAGGTCTTACTACATCATAAAACTCATCTTACATTATTCCACTGCAAACAAGGTCATATATTTTTTCTGCTGTCTATATCTCCAGCAGTGCACCTGCCCACTATGATGCTATTAGCCTAAGGATGGGTCATAGGTTTAACCTCTGCAGCTTCAGACCTTCATTTCATCAAAGCATTCAGCAGATCAGATGTGTTCTATCACAGATGTAGAACAGACGGGAAAACTCTTGATATCAAACTTCTACTTTATTAAATACTGAGTGTCTGCTCCTTCAACCACTTACTCTTGACAGTTATGCTTACTAGTATTAGTCATCCTGTTGACAGGTCTGTTTGAGAGGCTACTTTTGTTATTATTTATATTACGGTACCAAATCAGAGACTCATTGTGCTGGGTCCTGTACATACAGATAGTAAGAGACAGAGCCCCACCCCACAGTTTGCAATTTGAATGCACAAAGACAGACAAAAGGTGGAAGAAAGAAAACACAGTTATCCCTAATTTTACACAAAAAGAATGGAGTCAGAGACATTTTAAATTATTTGCCTAAGGTCACAGAGGAAGTATGTGTCAGAGCTAAAAACTGAACTGACATTTTGTAAGTTCTAGGACAGTGTTTCTGACAACAAGACCATTGATCCCTTTATGATGCCACCACAGTTGTGATTGGAGTAGGCTCGTGTAACAGAATTCCCCGTCACCATCTTTCACTCACCTTTGGTCTGAAATAACCCAGAATTGTTGCTTTTCAGGGCTATTTTCAAAGCATATTCATTTATCCAGGATTTTAAGGATGACAGGAGTGCAATGAGAGCTGATAATTTTGAAGGGAGGGTGAATTGCTTGATCTTCATTTTCTAGTGGGTGGTTATTTTCTGGCTCAGGGGTGAGGAGCAGGTGCTAGCTTTAGTTTTGATTTTATTGTATTCTGAATTCGTAGTAAAGCCACCTAGATCCCAGAATATATGAGGTGAGAGGGTTGTTGCTGTTCTTTTGTTATGTTATGGGGTTATTTTTACATCAGTGGAAGTGCAGCTAAAAGACTCTTTACACAGAACTGCCAACCAGGCCAAAACCCAGAGGCCCCAGAAATCTCTGACATTGATCTGGCACTAAAGGAAAGATTTATATTGGTTTATATACAAACAAGTACAAGAGACAGATTAAGATGGTGTTTTAAGCCATTGTGTTTTCAAAGTCCAAATACTGTATACTTTCAAAGAGTAAAAAAAAAAAAACCACCCTTGTTCCTATTTGATACTTAACAAGTGCTATACAACTGAGTATATCTCAAACTGTGCTTTTGTATATGAAAGAGCCAGTCTACAAATTAACACTGACACGCTTTTGTTAGGCCTGAGGGTATTTAGCCCAAGCTTGAATGTTCAGTCTTTCACATGCGTGATCACCTTAAGAAGCGTCACCAAGTAAATTTTAAAAAGCAGCTTCAAAGCCCAGCTAACAAAGAAACCAGAAAAACCCATTTCATTTTTGCCACTTCTCTATCTTAAATATCCTGCTATTGATCCATAGTGCATAGATTAACTGGGACGCATTTCTTTGGGAGAATCTTTCCTTTGTTTGCAAACTGCCATAGTTTGTATGAGGACAAAAAATATCAGCCAGATTAGTTAAGCAGAAATGGAACTTTATAAAAACCTCTTCAGTCTTTCCCGGCTCTTCTCAGTTTGTCCTTCAAGATAAAGGTGCCTATCCTTCACCCAGTTCTACATCTGATAAGTAAAGGCCACATCAACAGTTAGGAAGGCCTCATTCTTGAGCTCTCATCAGCTCACTGTTCCATTGTGAATAAATCTGGGTGGATATGGCTAATTACTAGAGATTGGCCAGAGCTGTAAAGCCTGGATCTAGAACTGAACTTCCCCAAAGGGTTGAATGCGGAGTCTTGGCTTTGGGCTATTGCTACAGATTTTACCGTTACCTCCCCTTGAAAGCCCCACGTCACACTAGTACTCCAATCCTAACTGAAATACACTTGTGTTACAAGTGATTCTGGAATACCATTAGAAAGTGGTGAAACAGCATTCAAAAGTGTTCTAGCATGACACCAGCCATACCTCCTGTGCTTTGAGTGCAAATCCAACCTAGCTGGTTTATGTCGCCCCCTCTGCTCTTGCATTGATATCAGCTGGGATTTTTCTGTCTTACCCACAGATGGCTTCTCAGTTCTGGTCTGCCAGCCACAGTCCTCATCCTTCATGTTCTTTTTTAAGAATCACCTCTTTTGGCACATTCTCTGAAGTGAGCCTCTTGTGCTCTAGTGGACAAGACCCTGTCTGAAAAATCAGGAGGCCTGAATTCTGTTATTGGGCAAGTTCTGTCTCCTTTCATTTTTTGTCTTATTTGCTTATTTAGATTGAAAACAATTTAGGGTAAGACTGTAAGACAGGACTGTCTCTTGCTCTGTGGTTGTAGAGAACTTGGATTTATGGGGTACTTCTATGTGTTACTGCAATAATTCGCTTTTTAAAAATCCTTTGAGCAGAACTAACAAGGTGTGCGGCTGCTTACGCTGAATAACTATATACTTTTATTACTGTATGTCTCACTCAATCCTCTCCCTATTGTTTATTTCTCCTCTGACATGCCACATCAGCTCACATCCTCCATTGGTGTAAACTAGCACAGAACCATGGAAGTCCAGGGAGCACCAGCTGTAGATCTGTACCCCAAAAGAGCACACTGTAAACCCCATATTCATTATTTCTGTATGGTTGTAATAGTTCATACTAAGCATGTCATATAAGATATCTAATGAAAGGTCATAATCTGTTAAAACCCATTATGCTGTCAAAGTATGTGCATCATTAGTGTGCATCAAGCTATAATGATTTTACTTTATAGTTGTTAAAAGAAATATACTGAGTTTAAGATCTTTCTTTTACAAGGGTGATGGCCCTACCCAGGAGGGAGTTAAAGAACTATTATCTTGCTACAGAGTTATAAGTGTAATAAAAGAATCTACAATTCAATTACTGTTGCACAAGTACAATGCAGGGAGATGTTCAACTCGGGTGACTCAACAGAGCCCTCTTGGACTAATGTCTGCTGACCATATGGTTAAAAGATTTAAAACAGGGAACAGAGGCTGCATGCTTTGGCTTTTCTCCTCTCCCCAACTATGCTAGAAGCAACAGATATGTTGGAAAGACAAAAGACAGGAACTGAAAGAGACTGGCCCCAAGTTTCAGGATGAAGCCTGTGAATTGAGAAATGGAACATCCAAGTGGGGTGCAAAAGCTGCCTAATCTAGATACTGGCTAGTGTTAGAGTTTAAGATTTAGACTGTGTGTTTAACTATATTTTCTTTAGCAAAACAACGAGAATTCTGTGACACCTTAAAGACTAACAAGTATATTTGGGCATAAGCTTTCATGGGGGCAAAACCCAGTTCGTCGGATGCAATTTATTTTCTTTGGTACCTATCTCTGATTTCTTATGCCTACCACTTACACTCACTGAAAATCCACCTTTCTGTAGTTAATAAACTGTTTTATATTTTCAACTAAATCAGTGTGCTTCAGTGAAATGTTTGAAAAAACCCCAGCTCACTTAACAAAAGTTGGTGTATGTCTTCTCCATGCTGAGGTAGGGGCGAACAGGGTGATAAATTTAGTGGCCAGACTTCTCACCAGGGCAAGACAGGGCAATTTCAGGTGCAGGGCAGGGAGCTGGAGTGGACTAGCTGTTGCCTTTCTCTGTGAGTTTTGTGAGTGGCTCGAAGACTATTAATGCATTCTAACTGTGTGAGTGGCTTCATATGCTGTTGGGCTGAGTGATAACAGCACCCGGAGGGGTTTGCTGTTTGTCACTAGCAAAGCATTGTGAGGAACAGCCCAGGCTGGAGGGGGCACAGTGGTATCTCAGTCCCAGGTGGCACCTGGGGGGACTCATCACACCCATCATTTATAAAGCTGGGTAATAGACTCTTCAGGGCAGGGATTCTGTCTTTCTACCAGCGCTCGGGTGGTGCTAGAACATTCAGGAATGGCATTCTGGCATTTTCTTTTGAGACTCAGAATGATGTTTCGGTACTTCTGATATGGGCACAATGAAGAGAGAGCAGGGGCCAGGTCCGTACTTAACCAGCTCTGAGAGGAGGATCAGCAGCTGCCACCTTCACCCCACAGCCATCCCCAGGATAGCAGCATTCAATGGCCCCACAGCCAGTGACCCACCGCCCACACAGGAGGTGATGAGCCAGGGTGCCTGAAGCCCAACCCAACAGGGGAGTCCTTGCTTCTGTTCCAGTGCTGTGGGCTGGGAGGAGAGCCCCCAACACTTCCCCAGGGATGGGGGCTGCTGCCCAGATGCTGGGACTTTCCATGAAGTTTGACACGGTTCCGCATGGGGAACTGTTAGTTAAATTGGAAAAGATGGGGATGAATGTGAAAGTTGTAAGGTGGATAAGGAACTGGTTAAAAGGGAGACTACAGCGTGTCGTGCTGAAGGGTGAACTGTCAGGCTGGAAGGAGGTTACTAGCGGAGTCCCTCAAGGATCGGTTCTTGGACCAACCTTATTTAACCTTTTTATAACTGATCTTGACACACACAGCGAGAATGTGTTAATAAAATTTGCGGATGATACGAAGCTGGGGGGTATTGCTAACACGGAGAAGGACCGGGATGCTATTCAGGAAGATCTGGACTACCTTGTACACTGGAGCAATAGTAATCGGATGAAATATAATAGTGAAAAGTGCAAGGTCATGCACTTAGGGATTAATAATAAGAATTTTACATATACGTTGGGGATGCATCAGTTGGAAACGACGGAGGAGGAGAAGGACCTTGGGGTATTGGTTGATAACAGGATGACTATGAGCCGCCAATGTGATATGGCTGTTAAAAAAGCAAATGCGGTTTTAGGATGCATCAGGCGAGGTATTTCCAGCAAGGAGAAGGAGGTGTTAGTGCCGTTATATACGGCGCTGGTGAGACCCCACCTGGAATATTGTGTGCAGTTCTGGTGTCCCATGTTTAAGAAGGATGAATTCAAACTGGAACAGGTTCAGAGACGGGCTACTAGGATGATCCGAGGAATGGAAAATCTGCCTTATGAAAGGAGACTCAAAGAGCTTGGCTTGTTTAGCCTGGCCAAAAGAAGGCTCCGGGGGGATATGCTTGCTATATATAAATATATCAGGGGGTTTAACGTTAGGGAGGGAGAGGAATTATTTAAGTTTAGTACTATTATAGGCACGAGGACGAATGGGTACAAATTGGATATTAGGAAATTTAGACTAGAAATTAGACGAAGGTTTCTAACCATTAGGGGAGTGAAGTTCTGGAATAGCCTACCGAGGGAAGTAGTGGGGGCAAATGACTTATCTGGCTTTAAGACTAAGCTTGATAAGTATATGGAGGGGATGTTATGATGGGATAGTTTAATTTGAGCAATTGATTTTGGATTATCCGCAGATAAGTCTGCTCAATGGTCTGTGGGAATGCTGGATGGGATGGGAACTGAGTTACTGCAGAGAAATCTTTTTTGGGTGCTGGCTGGTGAGTCTTGCCCACATGCTCAGGGTTTAGCTGATCGCCATATTTGGGGTCGGGAAGGAATTTTCCTCCGGGGCGGATTGGCAGGGGCCACGGAGGTTTTTCGCCTTCCTCTGCAGCATGGGGCATGAGTCGCTTGCTGGTGGATTCCCTGCAGCTTGAGGTCTTCAAATCTCACTTTTGAGGATTTCAATAACTCAGTCATGGGTTCGGGGTTGTTATAAATGTGTATGGGTAGGGTTTTGTGGCCTGCCTTGTGCGGGAGGTCAGACTAGATGATCATATTGGTCCCTTCTGACCTATGAGTCTATGAGTCTATGAGGAGTGCTGGGGGCCTACGTGGTACCTCTCATTTCACTTTCCAGGCTGTGCCCTGGTACTGGGGACCTGGGCTCAATATGTCCCAGAGCTTCCTTCTCCAGTGAAAGCAGAGCCAGGCAGTACCAAGCCAAGGAAGCACTAGGATGTGCTGAGCCCGGGCCCTCCTGTCCCAGTTCTCAGCACTGGAATGCCAGCAAAGGCTCCTCCATTGGGTGGGGATTGGGCACCTCAGCCCATTACCACCTGTGCAGGAAGTGGGTCCCTGGCCATGGAGCCAGATTGCCCTGCTATTTTGGGCATAGTCAGGAGGAGAAGTGGCAGCTGCCATGTCTCCACTCAGAGCGAGGGAAGTGGTGCCCTGGGCCATCCCCCCTTCATTGCATCTCTTTTCCTTGATCCTGCTATGGTAAGTTCTGCTGGCACCCCTTCTTCCCTACCAAGGAAGAGGGGAGGGTGGTCTTTATGGGTGCACCATAAGATGCAGTCAAAGGGTAATGGCAGAAGTATAGCGATCCACACACTCCTTCATCTTTTTGCTACCCTTGTGCAAGCTGTCCTGGACTAGTTTCAGGTGGACTAATGGTGGTAGTACAGTAAGCCTTTCACCTATAGGCAAGCCCAGCCCTAGTCAATAGTGGAAAAAGTAAGACAGTGAAAGCATCTGATTTTCACTGGCCTATGTAAAATGACCTTCCTTGCCTCAGGCTGGGTCCCAGTGTCCTCGCCACTAAACTGACCTCCAAAATTTGATGCTAAGAGACACAGCTATACCAAAGGACTGAACAAACTAGGGAAACTGAACCATCATCTCATGTCGATGGGACATGAGACATCGTCGAGACTCTCCTGTCGAGAGTGGGCATGCTAGTTTAGGACAGAGCCACTCTGGTAGGGCAGTCAAAAGAAGCTTTCATTTCCACAAATTGTGCTGTTGATATTTTGAGGGTAAAGAGGAGAACACTTCATTCCAGGGCTGTCAACTCAGTGTCTTTCAGTAACAGTAAATTCACACACATTTAAGAGTCAGGATTTTCATCTTCCCCTCTCCCCCAACCCACTAATTTCATTCTGCTTTCTCATCAGACTTATTATTAGTACCTCCCAAACAACTGTGTTAATTTGGAACAAAAGGAGCAGCTGTTGAACCTGGAACCATATGTTCAATTCCAAATGCCATAAGCCAGCAGAAAAGCTTAGCTAGCCTACTGGAGTGACTGAATTCCCAGGGTTTAATAGTCCCTCAAGGAAGTCTCCAGGAACAAAATTAGTGTTGTGGTATCCTCACAGGATCGCCTGCCTTGTTCAAGTTTTCGTTCCTTAAGGCCTATTGCTAATCCTAATGCTCCACTATGTTCAGTTTCTTTTACTTCCATTAGCCACTTTGCACGGTGATCCCCAGGGTTAGGTCATGAGCCATCTTGTGAGTGAAAAACAACACAGAATAGATTTTAGCATATAAACCTTTCTTAGGGAAGAAGCTTCACTAACGCACTAATTATGAGGTCTGATAATGTTATGAACACCACTGTTTGTTTAAATTGTCTAAAGGATTTGGGCCCACATCCTCAGATGGTATGGCTTGCCATTTCTCCATTGAAGTCAATGAATCACTATGATAGTCTAATCTAATCTAATCTCCTGCAGAATACAGGCTACAGGATTTCACTCAGTGATCCTTGCAGTGAAAGGAACTATTTTATCCTACTATGTAAATTAATACTGTTGAGATCAATAAATTGTGGCCCAGACACATTGAAAAAAAGAAAAATATTTCATGAATATTTTATCAATTTTCAGATATTTTTTTCAAATTTCAAAATTTAAAATGTGAAACATTTTGACCAATTCTGCTTCTAGTTAGTTTATACTAATATTTTGCTAGTGCATGTTGCTAGTTCTGTTTCTATTAAGAATGTATCTACCTTATCTTTGTCCTACTTTAGCTGCAGACCTTTGCTCTCTAGTCTCCCATCAACTGGAATTAGCACTAATTCCTTTGCTTGGTATACCTTGCTCTCTTGAAAGTGTTTACAGGATGTGATCATGTATCCCTAGTTTTTTCTCATCTGTACTCTACACAAACTAAATATTTAATGGATATATCCAGTGTGCACACTAAATTGTATAAACAAACAAAGTAAGAGAATAGTGCAACTAGAAATAAAGGATGTCTATAACTGCATACTGTAGATCATCAGATTTTCCAGTCATTTAAGGAAACAATTTTGTGCTTGGAGTTGCAGATTGATCCCGATTTTGCTTCCTTGCTCATTAACATACATGGTTCCCTCTTACCTGTGTTCTCATTTGAACTATGCAATTAAATAGCTCCTTTCTCCTCTTTATTCAGGTAAGCACCAGCCCCAGTAAAGTAAAATAAAATAATGGGTTTAATATTTCAAGTTTACTGATGCTGGGATGGCAATGTTAATTAAAGCGTTTTACCCTCTTTCAAATCTCCTTTAATTCCTCAAAAATTTTATGGCTAGATATTCTGCTAGTATTATATTGATTTCATCAGAGCTATGTCAATTTGTATCTATTTTAGGTACTTGTATTTCCCCCATAACCAAGATTTCTGAAGTGCTTAATTTTTAATGTATTTATCCTCACAACACCGTTGTGAGTTTGGGAACTATTGCTATCCACATCTTACTGTTGGGGAATTTAGGCTTGATAACCAAGGTCCTATACAGGAAGGCTCTCTGGTAATGTCTACACCGCAGTTAGAAGCCTGTGCCCTCTGACTTATGCTCGTGTGGCTCAGACTGAGGAGCTATTTAATTGCAGTGTAGATGTTTGGGTTTAGGTTGGATCCTGGGCTCTAGGACCCTGAGAGCTGGGACTGGAGCTCAAGTCCAAACATCTACACTCCAGTTGAACAGCCTCTTAGCCCAAGTTCCATGAGCCTGAGTCAATTGGTACGGGCTAGCCATGGGTGCTTAATTGCAGTGTAGACCTACCCTGGCAGAGCAGGGATTTGAAGTCACATGATTTAGACCTCAGGTTAGCATACTAACCATTGGACAATCCTTCCTCTCTAGTCAGTAAATTATGGAGTCAAAGAATTCTAGTTCGAGAAGTCTGAAACATTTGCTCCCTTAAAAGATTCTAAAAGCTAGCTCCTGGCCTGTGTACAATGGCTGTTTAATATAAAAGCCACCTTCATCCTCTTTGATTTTCTTTTTTTCAGGGCATGCACTGTAATGGAAATCTCTGGGATTGTTGAGGTGTAATTTGACTTTGTGGTTACTTCTTTCCCTTAGAATAGGGCTAAGTCCTTCAGCCTTACACACGTAGGTACATCTACTGATTTCAGTGAGGCTTCACGCTATCTGTCATATTTCTTCTGTCATTGGCTGAGTTAGCGTTTGTTAGCAAATAACTGCTATACATTTTCCATACACAAGGAGGAAACTGACACTTTTATCCAGAATGGCTTTATTTTAGACACAGAGAGCAACAGAACATGACTAAAAGTTAAGTCTTCATCAGGGAATATATTATTAATATAATTATTATAATATTATTATTTATTACCTACTATTTCTACTAATAAGAATATATTCCAATAGCACCTAGAGGACAGAGCCCCGTTGTGCAAGGTACTGTACAAAAACATAACAAAGTCACAGTCCCTACAACAGAGAACCTATAGACTAGTATAGACTAGTATAAAACAAGAGACAACAAGCCTACAAAGGCAGCCAGACAAGAGTGCCCAAAATGTCAATGAGACGATATTGGCCAGCCTGATAATCAGTGGTGAAAGAACTCCAGCTACTTAAGCCCCACTGAGATTTTTGTAGGCATCATTGCAGAAGCGTTGTTTGTGCATCACCTCTGACACTCTGTAAGAAATGAACACAAAAAAGACAGCACAGTCCATAGAGATTTAAAAGGGAAGAAAATAAAGTCACATATAGACAAATATACCATAATTAGACATGTCAAGATGTTTCTTTTACATCTACAAACCCAGCTCTGAATCTGTTGCATATTGCAAATCCGTCAGAGACATCAGTTGAACTTGGGAGTTTACTAGGAATGCAAAAATGACCCTGTGCTTGTAAAATAGGAAACACTACATATTTAAAAAAAGAATAGTTTGCTGCTGTTATGACTTCATTTGGGTCCCTTTTTACATTATTTATGACAGTTTGTCATGGCAGCTTGTGTTTATTGGAGAGCGAGGCTTGGACTAGGTCTCGGGATCCAGACTTCACTATTCTCAAACCCTGGAAAAGTTGCATCCCAAATGTAGATCTGAACTTCACAGTGCTGTGTAAGTAATGGGCCAACCTGGAACACTAGCTCTGAGTTTTGGAAGAGTCCAGACCCATCTCTGAACACATATCAGAGCTTTCAGATTAAGGCCCAACAGTACTTTCCCTACCCTTTGCCCAGTTTGTTCTTTTTCATGTCCCAATCCTGTACTGGCAGATTCTTGAACATATCACATTGAGAGGCTGGGCCATATGTACAACTCTCCTTTGCCATGGTACCCACGAAACAATGGCTAGGCATCTGGTGTGCTGAGTCCTCTGCCGATCATGCTGTCCAATAGTGGCTCATTGTTCCTTCTGCTCCCCCATCTGTCTTTATCCAGCTGTTGCCTCTTGTTTTTTATATAGCTCTTTGAGACAGGACCATATTTTTCTTCTGTGTTTGTACAGTACTTAGCCCAAAGGATCTCCAGTCATAGCCTAGTTCTTCAAGGTGTAATACAAATAATTAATAATACATTATTATTAATAGAAATCACTGAATAATTTGACCTCTTGTAAATGGAGAGAAGGCCTTGGAGTGAATCACAATGTGCCATATTTGTGTCTGGAAAGGGAAAGGCCTGTTAAAAAAAGTGAGATTAGGCACCTAAAAAGAGTTGGCTTATTCATCTTCCAGAAATGTATTGTGTTCTTGGTATTAATGGGACTTGTATTTGGGATTAAAGTCAGAAGCCTAAAGCCAGGATGAGTGGAGGAAAACATAGCACACATGCAATGTGACCAGTCTCTTGGGAGAGAGATAGAAATGATGGTCGTCATTTTCACCTTAACTCCTAAAACAGAGGAAAGGTTTGGCAATTATGGCTCAGTGGGGAAAAAAAGAAGTGATAATTTAAAAACCAGACAAAAAGAAGAGGGAAGAAGGTATTTCCTTCTAATGATATATATTTCAATTAACTAAATTGATAAATTAAACCATAAAACAATGCAAACATGCTGAAGAAAAAATTCAAATAATTTTTTTTCTTCCTGCTTCCAATTCTTTATAGTACATTACATCAGTTAATGGCAATTTGTATAATTTGTGTAATGACATAAATTGCCATTGACTCTCACACAGTAAAGTGTTGTAAAAATGATAAATCTGGGGAAACTGGCCAGTTTCTCAGCTTGTGTGAATTCCACTGATGTCAACAGACCTTCAGCAATTCACACCAGCTGAGGGTCTGACCCTGAGGGTTGTTTAAATTTTTTTTAAAAAGTTAAAAAATGATTTGGTGATGAGTCAAAGGTAAATCAGTCAGTGGGTATGTTTCAGAACACCCAATATGGCACTCACCTGAGAGACCCATGAGCAAATACTCCAACTGATGGATTTGGAGCAGGAATTCAAACGCTGGTCTGCCACTTTCTATACAATTACTTTAATCTCAGGGCTATAGAAAATGTAGGAACAAGCAGTTCTCAATCTCTCTTGGTGAAAAGTTCCAGAGGGGAGCCATGCTAGTCTGTATACAGCAGGACTCTCATTGTTTTCTCAATCTCTCTTGTTGGAGCTATTCCACTGGCCTTGGAATCTATGAATTTATGAATCAAGGACGAAACATGCAAGAAAGCCATCAGGGTGGCTTCTGAGGAAAATGGGACCTGGTGATAGTGTAACCCACACCAACACAGTAGGGTGTTCTGTTCCCGTCTGGTGGATGAGTCTTCTACAGCATTGGCAAGATTGCCCTCTAAAGGAATATTTCTTCCCAACATGCCTTTCTGTAATTGGCCCTTTAAAAGTTGCAGATCCCAGCTGCAGTCTAAAAGTGGCCATTTTGCAATTGGAAGTTCCTGGCTCCCTCCCTTCTATCTGAGAAGTGGTTGTCATGTTTCCCCTCTGTTTTCTCTTTGTTACTATGTAGGAGGCAATATGATCCTTCAGCTAGATTAAAAGAACAAAACAGAGAGTTTGGCCCAAAGATAACTGGACTCAACACAGCACCGGAGGGAGAGAAGCATGGTAAAGTCACCCAGTATTGAAAGAGTGTAAACTCCACAGAGAGAAAGGACATTTTTAGCATTGTCCAAGGGGGCATAACTATGAGTAATGGGGTGAAAATAAGTAAAGGAAAATGTAGTCTCTAAAAAGAAACCAACATCATAAGCGTGAGATCTCTTTGACAGTGAAATAGTGTCTCATGGGAAAGATGGGATTGCCATGATCTCAGTCATATAAAATTAGACTGGCCAAAGCATTGGGTAATATGATGTAGAGAGCTATCCTGCACTGGCACCAAGGGACAGACTCATATAAAACAATAGTATTTTGCATCTCAATAGACCCTTCTGTCTGAGGATTTCAAAGAACTTGAGAAGCATTCACTAATTAAGCCTTACAAATCCAGCTGATCCAAAGCCTATTGGAATTCTTCACATTGACTACACTGGGGTTTGGATCAGGCCCAATGTCCCTGTGAGCTAGGTATTCAAAAGATGGAGAAACAGAGACCCCGAGTGAGTAGGTGACATGGCCTTGGTAACAGAGGTAGTTTGTGGCAGAACAAAAAGAACTCAAAAGTCCCTGTCTTTCCATCTTATCCTGAGACTAGCAGACAGCAATGCCTAATCGGTCTAAATGCAGCTATAGGGGAAAAAAAATAATTTTAACCATAAATCCTCCAAATAAGGAGATGACCTATGTGGTGCAGGTTAAGCCTTTGGAAGGTCTCCACTTGAGCAAGTCAGCCAAGGAGGTGCATATGAAGATTCATTTTTAAACATTGAAACAGCCACTTGCAAAGCAGATACATTTAGAGCAAAAAGAGTGCACATCTGGGATAGCAACATAAAATTTATTTGTGCTAGTACCTCAGAACTGATCCCGTTTCTGCTCTTACAAAAGATAATTAGGGAAAACTGTCAAGTCTGCAGATTAATCCCATGTACATCTGCCTGGAGTCTGCTTTAAAAACTCTTGGATCTGGCAAAATACTATAACTGTAAATAGCCAAGGCGACTATAATCCATAACAACATCTGATCACATTGATTTTCAGTCAGTCAGGCTCTATCTGTCAACGGCTATCCTAGAGATCATAGAAGTGGTCTTATAAGTACACAACTTAGTCCTCTAAGGTCATTTGAAGTTTCCTTTAGCTTTTAAACACAAAACCATTTTCAGCCACAGACAACCAAGGGTTCCAATTAAAATAAAAAGCTACCAAAAGGCATGGCAGGTCTGGGGATTGTTTAAGGACATAAGAAATGCCACACTGTGTCAGACAAATGGTCCCTCTATCCCAGTATGCTCTTTTCTGACAGTGGCCTGTGTCAGATACTTCCGAGGGAATTATCAGAACAACGAAATTTATTGAGTGATGCACCCCAGCTCCTCTATTTTTCTCTGTGATTTGGATGGGCATGGTGCTAGAGTAGGAGGCAGCTGGGAGGCTCATGCACTAGTCTTTACATGGAAATCTCTTGTCTCTGACAGATACTCAAAGAGCCACGTAGCCTTCAGAGGATCTACTGATTTAGTGTGTGGAAACTTAGTCCCTTCTAAAAAGGATATATCTACACTCCGAGCATGAGCAGACAGCCACCTGGCTGGAACTAGTGCACTATAATATCTAGCAGTGTAGCTCAGAGAAACATGGGTGGCAGCTCAGACTAGCCATCAGCATATGTACCCAGGATGTCTGGGTGGGCTTGCACTCAGGTGGCTAGCCGAACTTGCTGCCCATGCTATCCCCATTTACACTGCTAATTTTAGCATGCTAGCTCAAGCAGAACCCATGCGTGTCTGTCTGCTCATGCTGGGAAGCACTCAGCTGCAGTGTAGACATGCCCTTAAGCAGCCCCCACCGTACCTGTGAAAGACTATGAATGGAGATTCCACGAGCTGAAATTTGTGGGGCTTTTACTCCATTTGGTGGATTATTCTCACAGTGGGAAGATGCAACTGGACCTTCCTATGGCACACAGGCTGGATGCACCGTATGAATCATGCAATACTATTTTTGAGGGTTTCTTTTTGAAGTTGTTCAAGGTGAGTCTGAGATCCTAACAAAAACGTTTAATAAGCCCCAAAATCTACCTCTGGAACAGGAGATAAAATGAGACAGAAGAGATCAGAAACACACTATGAATGAGCTTTAGCAGACCCACAGAGAAACAAATGCACTATCAATTACAACGGGAAGCTGTACATAAAGTGATTATAAAGTCATTTGAATGACCTAGAAGCATAAGTCCTATTTTCAAGTCACTCGGGTGCTTTTGAATGTTTTACCCCTTTCTTTATATGGAAACAGTCACTCAGATAAATGCAGAAGCGCTGCCCAGATTTTACTGCTAACTGACTGCACTCACTTTCTTTCACTGGAAATGGGTGCCTAAAGATAGACTTTGAAGTCCACAGTATTATTTGGCGTGTAGATAAATCATCTGGTTTTTGCAAATGGGGCTTAATCAACAACTTCCATCAGGCTTCTTTAGTTGTGTTATGGTGGACTTAGGCTCATAAATTTAGGCACCCCTATTTGAAAGTCTAACTCAGTATGTTTTACATGGGGTGAGAAATTGCTTATCACAGGAAAAGTGGCTGGGTTTCCAAGACCTTTTCCAGAGACATTTAAAGCCAGTTATGGACATGACCCCTATCCTAATACCTAGTATAACACAAGTACAACCAATTCCTTTGCGTCAAAGATGGTGGTGATAGGAGACAATTACAGAGCAGTAAATGCAATGCATTTGGTATATTTTACATGGTATGGAGCACTGCTCAACCCAAGAGGGCGACCGAGTTCCCAGAGTCCCATGCCACAGCCCTGGCACAGAGTCAATGATGTATTTTGATTTGAATCTATGCATGTCATAATACTGTCCATTGCTGAAGTGCAGCCAAGCTAACTGTGCAGTGCAATGTGGCAAATGTTTAAAGACACCATTGCAAAATCAAACTGTGTTTAGGACAGAAGGCGTGGAAGGCTATAACCAGGTGAAATGGTGTGTGGTGAAGATTTACATAGGTCAGATGCAGGTAGTGAAATTAGAAAGTTGATGAGTCATTGGGGATAATATCCTCAATATAGCTAAAATTGCCAAGGAACTATTAATGACCAGATATAACTTTCCATCTCATCTAGGACACCCTGAGGCAAATAAGCACCATAGGCAGATGCAGTTTAATGTTGAACTGGCTGGAAATGAAATGTTTCCGGTCAGTTCAACAAACCAAAATATTTCTGAAGCAACCTGAAATGAAATATTTTGTATTGATTTTCCTGACAAAACAAAAAAAACACATTTTGTGTTAAAATCTCTCATGAAAAATTACAATTTTACAGAAACAGCATTTTTGGCTCAAAATTCCTTTCTATAGTAACTTTCCAATAGCTTTGCTCTTGAGGAATATTTTGTAGTTATAAAAAAACTCCAAACATTTTGACTGATGAAATGAGAGCCTGGCACATTTGAGATGTCCCAGAATAAGTTTTCAAGACAATGGGACAATCATATGAACATCATGAGTTCTCCATGGGGAAAGGACAAGTCAAACAACACATCACAGATATTAGTCGTATCACTTCATACAGTATTGGAAGGTGCTTAGATACTATGTTAAGCAGCAGACCAACTTCTGTTGGTAAAAGTGACAAGTTTTCAAGCTAACACAGTGTTCTTAGAGTACCAAAGCTAAATATATATTGGAACAGCTAAAGAGTTAACACAGGTTGTAAGAGATCATTCAAGATGAGTGGGCAGCTAACACCTCTACAGACATAGGACAAAGGAGGTTAGTGGGTTACAAATGGTTGTAATGAGCCATGAATCCAGTGTTTTTACTGAGTCCATGATTTTTGGTGTCTAGCAGAGTTATGAATTTAAGTTCCCAGTCCTGTCTTTTGAAGGTGTTGTGCAGGTTTCCTTTGAGGACTGAGTGGTCAGATATGGAGTAATCATTTTGTGAAAAGTATTTGATGGTGATATGGTGTTTTTATCTTTTATCATTTTCTGTGTGAGTTCATTAGAGAGTGAAGTGGTCATCTGGTTTCACCCACGATTGTTATTTGGACATATAGCGAACTGCTAAAATTAGGAATAGCAGGTCTCAATTTGGCCCCAAAATATTCTCTTTACATCTGTGAACTGTCACAGAAAAACGTAATGTTCTCTGGAATTTCTAAATAAATATCATAAAGGAACCATATAGTGTAATGTCTGAGTTCTGCTTATGTAATGAAGTTTCATCTCCTTGAATACCCTGATCAAACTGAACATCTAAAATTAAAATGAGCAGTGTCTTGAGAAATGTTAAGACCCAGTGGTAAGTCTGATAGTTGAAATTGTTTCTAGCAGCACATCAAAATAAGCATGTCCTATCTGGAGTGGAGATTGCCGAGGATTTGGGACTGGTTGCGTCTATAAAAGCAGATGGGAAAGATAAATGAAGACGGGACATAAATGGCCTATAAGCATTGGAGTTTTGGTTCAGGGGATTCTGAATGAAGACTCTGGTAGTCTGTTCTATTTTTGCTAATGACTTATGTGGCCTTCAGTAACTCATTTAACCTGCCTGTGAGTCAGTAAAATGATGATAAATCTACACAGCTGCTGTGTTTTCAAATGTTTTCTGTTCCTGCAAAAAGTTTCCAATTTGTTGGCTTGTTTGTTTTATTTTTGCCAACCAAAAACTGAAAACGATAGGCTGAAAAGAGATTGTTTTTGGCTTTCAGCCAAAACTCACTTTTTATGTCTGAAAGCTGATTTTATTTTTCACTTTTAAAATTAAACTCAATAATTTTTGTCAGAATCAGTTGTTTCCCACTGAAATGTTCATTTTGGCAAAAAAGCCGTTTTTTGTCAAAAGATGTTTGGAATGAAAAATTTGGACCAGCTCTACCTGGGGGGCCCGTTTAATTAAGCCGTGTACAAGTGTGTCAAGATCATCTAATAAAAAATCCAGGCAGCATGAAAAGTGTTAGCATTTGCTAAAACACTTTTAGGACTTTCTGATCTAATGATAATGTATTCTTTTTGGGAAGAAGGAGTTAGAAATAAGCAGCCACAGAAAAGGAAATGCTGTTTAGCACTTGTGACTGGATTACTGGGTAATATTTAGGGATGGGAAGTAAGAACATAATAATAGGTAACTCCTAAAGGGCCTAATCCAATATTACCTAGCTCTTATTCACAGTAGAATCTCAAAGATACAAAAACCAGAGTTACAAACTGACCAGTCAACCGTACACCATGTGAAATCGGAAGAAAGCAATCAGGCAGCAACCTGGGGTGGGGAGGGGGATGCAAATACTATAGTGTGGCTGTATTGCATCTTAAAGGTCAGCACATCTGGGTTTCCTGTCCCAAACTCCACTTGCTATGTGAGGGACAGCCACTTACAGGGAGAGGTGAAGATGTTGAGCTTCACAGGCACTGATGTGAGCCCCTCCTGTCAGCTCAAGGCAGCCTGACTGGAGCATGCAAAACAGAAGCACCCTCCCTCCCCCCTCAAGAGGGGGACTAGCTTAAAAAGTCAGGCTGAGAGCCTGAGCCCAGGAAAGACGGAGCTGCTGAGAGCTGCTGCTGTTGCAGCCAAATCCTGGCCTGGAGCGGGAGCCAGAGGCTGCGCTCTGGGAGAGTTTTAAAGGGCCACGGCCTGTGCACCGACTTGGCTGAAGCTTTGCCTGTGGTTGCACTCCTGGGTCACGTCTGAACCTCTTGGAGTGCAAGGGGCAGGGGAGGGAGGAGCGTTGGCAGTGGTCTGGCACCAACCCCTTGCCACGTGCTGCCTCTAGAGCACAGCGCCAGTGCACAGAGCAGGGTGCGCCCTGGGGAGAGGGGGCTGAGGGCTGGGGCTTGTAGTGTCAAGGGTGTGGGGCAGGCCTTCCCAGTTCAGCCCAAAGGCAAGAAACAGGACGAGGGCAGGAGCTGCTTGCAAACCAGGTGCCACCACGGCAGAGATCTCTCCCCGCCTCACCTGGGAGACACTGACTGCAGGGTCCTGTACAATAACGGTTTGTTCTCCTTCGAGTGGTTGCTCAGATGCATTCCACTTAGGTGTGTGCGCGCCCTCGTGCACAGCCCTCCGGAGAACTTTTCCTAGCAGCCCCTGCAGGGGCCGGTCTCAGCGCCCCCTGGAGTACCGCCATTATGCAGCGGTATATATAGCGGGACCGGCCCCTCCCCTCCTCAGTTCCTTCTTTCCGCCCGTGACGGCCAGTTGAGAACTACCCCTGCTCTTCAACAGTTTGTGTTTCTCCTTAAAGTGAGTAGATAGTTTATCAGTTCACCCTGAACTAAGTTAGTTTTTAGTTAGTGAGGGTTTTTAGTTAGTTAGGGAGCCTTCGGGCTCAAGGCGTCCCGGCTATGCCGGGTTCGCCGGGCTTCAAGCCATGTGCTAGCTGCGGCAAGGCCTTCCCAGCTAGCGACCCCCATGACCGTTGTTTGCGGTGTTTGGGGGAACTGCACCGTAGAGATCGGTGCAGTATCTGTAAGTCCTTTAAGCCTCGGACTCAGAGGGAGCGTGAAGTGAGGCTTAGGGCTTTCTTGATGGAGTCCGCTTTAAGCCCGGCGTCCGAGCCATCGCGGACTACTCCGGCACCGAGTGTGTCTTCGGTGCGGAGTGCGCCTCCGGCACCGGGGGTCTCGGTGCCGAAGAGAAAGAAGCGCCATCCACGCTTGCAGCGCTCCCCCGCACCGCAGGAGCGGCCGGGGTCGAGTTCGGAGGTGCTCCTCCTCATGGACGTGCCGCCGGCATCTGCTCCGGCACCGGCCCCTGCTCCGGCACCGGCCCCGGCACCGACACTTACTAGGGAGGCTCCCCCGACTCCTGGAAGTGGGGGACCCCCTATACGGGACCCTTCGACGCCGGAGGCTATCGAGGCGGCTCAGGCTTTGTTGGAGCTGCCTACGCCTCCGGCACTCTCTCACCGGAGAGAGTCAGGGCCCGTTTCCCGGGGCAAACCCGCGATGGGGGGCCCCGAAGGGTGGGCGGCCCCGGCACCGGTGGACAGGCCGCCCACCACCCGACGCAGGAGAGTCGAGCTTGGAAGCTCCTCTCCATCTTCGTCCTCGGACGACGCGTCGCGGCACCGTTCCCGGCACCGTTCCAGGTCCCGGCACCGTTCCCGGTACCGTTCCAGGTCCCGGCTCCGCTCCGGACATCGCTCTTCGTCGCGGCACCTCTCCTCGTCGTCGAGTTCTGACTCGGCACCGAGACGGCGTTCTCGGCACCGCTCCCCAGCATCGAAGCGGCGAAAGACTTCCCGGTACCGGTCGCCTTCTTCTTCGGCGTCGCCTCGTCGGCACCGAAGTTGGAGTCGCTCCTCGAGATCGTCGCGTGGCGGGTCTCGGAGCGCTCCTTCCCGGCGTCATTACCGCATGCGTTCTCCTGGCTCGGGGTCCCGGACCCGACGTCAGGAACAGATATGGTCGTCGGCACCGCAGCCGGCACCGCAGCCGGCACCGCAGCCGGCACCGGACCCAGTACTGTTACCGGCACCGGCACCGACTGTTGCGGCACCGGCTTTGCCCTCGGCACCGGTGCCGCCTCTGAGCTGGCCACAGGGACCCTGGCAGTGGCCGTTGTGGGCCCAGTGGGCGGCTCAGATGGGGCAGGGAACTATGTCGGCCCCTGCCTCTGTCACCCAGACTCAGCAAGCACCTTCGGTGCAGGAGGGTGACCGCTCCTCTGGGGAATAGGAGGTGGAGGAGGACCCTGGGGAGGGCCCCTCCACTGGGCCCCGCCGCCCATCTTACTCGTCGTCTCCGGATGAGGCGGCGGTACGAGACCAAGGGGCCCCGCTCATTGATTTTAAAGCGCACCAGGAGCTTCTAAAGCGGGTGGCTTTGAACCTTGGCCTTGAGGTCAAGGTGTTAGAGGAAGAGGTGGACCCCCTCTTCGGCCGTGTGGGGGCCCAGGGACCAACTAGGGTGGCCCTTCCCGTACATGAGAGGGTTCTGCGCCTGGCTAAGTCAGTCTGGCAAACCCCTGCCTCGGTTGCCCCGACCTCTAAGGGCGCCGAGAAGAAGTATTACGTGCCGGCCGAGGGGCACGAGTACTTGTATGCGCACCCTGCCGCGGGTACTTTGGTGGTGGACGCCGCCAACCAAAAAGACAGGCAGGGTGCTCAGACTGCCTCCCCTAAAAATAAGGAAGGCAGGAGGCTGGACCTTTACGGTAGAAAGGTCTATTCTACTGGGGCGCTTCAGCTGAGGGTGGCCAATCATCAGGCCCTCCTCGGCAGGTACAATTTGAATCTGTGGGACTCCTTGAGGAGGTTTACGGAGTCTCTCCCTCCAGACCAGGCAGTGGACTTTGGTTTGGTGCTGGAGGAAGGTTTGTCTGTGGCAAGTGCGGCCCTACAATCTGCGTCGGACGCCGCAGACAAAGCCAGCAGGGCTATGGCCTCCGCCGTTGCAATGAGGCGGGCAGCGTGGCTGCAGTCCACAGACCTGTCGTTGGAGGTGCAGCAGTCCATCCAGGACCTACCCTTCGATGGAGCCGCCCTCTTTTCGGAGAGGACGGACGAGAAGCTGCACGCTCTCAAGGACTCAAGGGCAACGCTGCGCTCCTTGGGCCTGTACACGCCCCAGGCGGCTAGACTGCAGAGTCGCCAGCAGCCGCAGCAACCGCCGCAACGTCAGCGGCAGCAGTCTAGGCCGCAGCCTAGGCCCTTCCCCACCGCAAGGGGCAGGGATAGGACCAAGGGCTCTGGACGGCGCGATCGCCCGCCGCCGTCCTCCTCTTCCTTTAAAGGACCCTCTCAGGGGCCTAAGGGGAAGAGACAATTTTGACGGTGTCTCCGAGGGTGGCACCGTCTCATGTTCCCTGGGTTCCCCGCCTTTCCTGGACAGGCTCAAGCCGTATCTCGGCCTGTGGCGGGAGGTAACATCGGACCAGTGGGTCCTCAGCATCGTGCGCTGGGGATATGCCCTTCAGCTCCTGGCCTCCCCTCCCCACTCCCCACCCCCCCCCGTCCCTCTTCAGGGACCCATCTCACGAGCAATTACTCCTTCAGGAGGTTCAATCCCTCCTAGTCAAAGGAGCCATAGAAGTGGTTCCACCACTCGAGGTGGGGAGGGGATTCTATTCGAGGTACTTCCTCGTTCCCAAGGCCAACGGAGGCCTCAGGCCTATATTGGACCTGCGCAGGCTCAACAGGTTCATAAGAAAGCTGAAGTTCCGCATGGTATCCCTAGCGTCCATCATTCCCGTTCTAAACCCAGGGGACTGGTTTGCCGCCCTCGACCTGAAGGATGCGTACTTTCACGTCTCCATCCTTCCCGCCCACAGGCGGTACCTAAGGTTTGTGGTAGCTGCTGGCCACTACCAGTTCACGGCCTTGCCCTTTGGCCTGTCTTCCTCCCCCAGAGTGTTCACCAAGTGTATGGCGGTGGTGGCGGCCTTCCTGCGGCGCAGGGGGGTCCAGATATTCCCCTACCTGGACGACTGGTTAATCAGGGGCAAGACCAGGTCGCAAGTGTGCGAGGCGGTCTCTCTCGTCCAGTCCACCTGCCATGCTCTGGGGCTGCTCATAAACGAGCAGAAGTCGACGCTGCGTCCGGTGCAACGCATAGACTTCATAGGGGCCCACCTGGACTCGGTGCAGGCGAAAGCCTCCCTCCCACGTTCGAGGTTCGAAGCCATGACAGCGATAATATCGCAGCTTCAGAGGTGCCCCACGACTACAGCCAGGCACTGCCTGCAGCTGTTAGGCCACATGGCCTCGTGCACCTATGTGGTGAGGTTGGCCCGCCTCAGGTTCAGGCCCCTCCAAGGTTGGCTGTCCAGGGTTTACATGCCCAGCAGGCATGCTTTGAGCAAGGTGGTAACGGTGCCCCCTTGGGTGTTGGGGTCACTGACTTGGTGGCTGGACCCCAGGACTGTGTTGGAAGGGATTCCCTTCAGGGCCTCCACCCCCTCGGTCACCCTGATCACGGACGCATCGGACCGGGGGTGGGGAGCCCATATCACCGGTGGTCTGACCACGCAGGGTCGCTGGTCCCGGGGGGAATTGGCCCTCCATATCAATGTGAAAGAATTGAGGGCGGTCAGACTGGCATGCGAGGTGTTTCGCCACTCTTTATTGGGGAGAATGGTGCAGGTGTTAACAGACAATACCACTGCAATGTATTACATCAACAAGCAAGGGGGGGCGCGCTCCTCGGTGTTGTGTCAGGAGGCGCTCCGACTCTGGGACTTGGCGGTGAGATGCAATTTCTGTTTAACCGCCTCTCACCTGCCTGGGGTCAGGAACGACGAGGCGGACCGCCTCAGCAGGTCATTCCTACCACAATACGAATGGTCTCTCCACCCAGAGGTGGTGGACAGGATTTTCTGCGTGTGGGGTGTTCCCCATCTGGACCTCTTCGCGTCAGCACAGAACGTGAAGTGCCCGAGGTTCTGCTCGCTCAGGGGTCGCGAGCCGGGCTCTCTTTCGGACGCATTCCTCCTCGAATGGACGGGGGCCCTCCTGTATGCGTTTCCCCCCTTCCCGCTCTTGCCCAGGGTCCTCTTGAAAATCAAGAAGGACAGAGCGGATGTGATTCTGATCGCCCCGGCGTGGCCGAGGCAGTACTGGTTTTGCCTGCTCCTGGACCTGTCTGTCGCTCCCCCGATCGAGCTCCCGAGGAGACCGGACCTGCTCTCCCAGGACCACGGCCGGCTACTGCATCCCAACCTGGACTCCCTGCACCTGATGGCCTGGAGGCTCTCTGGCTGACGGAGGAGGAGAGAACCTGCTCGGAGCAGGTCCAACGCGTGCTGTTGGGAAGCAGGAGGCCCTCCACGCAGCTCGCCTACAGGGCCAAGTGGAGGAGGTTCACCTGCTGGTCGGAGTAGCAGGGCGAAAACCCCAGTACGTCCCCCGTGCAGGCGGTCCTGGACTACCTGCTGCAGCTTAGGCTACAGGGGTTAGCGTTGGCCTCCCTCAGAGTACACCTGGCGGCCATATCGGCGTTCCACCAGCCGGTGGGGGGACGTTCCCTGTTCTCCCACCCCATGTCGGTGAGGTTCCTCAGGGGTGTAGAGAGGCTTTACCCGCAGGTCCGTGACCCGGTGCCTCCCTGGGATTTGAACCTGGTCTTAGATAGGCTAACGGGTCCCCCCTTTGAGCCCCTAGCCACCTGCCCAATGATGATCCTTTCCTGGAAGGTGGCTTTTCTCGTGGCCATTACCTCGGCCAGGAGGGTCTCTGAGCTAAGGGCCTTAACCTCGGAGCCCCCCTATACCGTGTTCTATAAGGACAAGGTTCAGCTTAGGCCTCACCCGGCGTTCCTGCCTAAGGTAGTCTCCCGGTTCCATTGTAACCAAGATATTTTCCTCCCCGTGTTTTTTCCTAAACCGCACGGGTCCGAGGACGAGAGGAGACTGCACACCCTCGATGTGAGGAGGGCGCTGGCGTTCTACCTAGACAGGACGAGGCCGCTCCGAAAGACCACGCAGCTCTTCGTCGCGGTGGCAGAGAGGATGAGAGGCTCCCCGGTCACCTCCCAGTGCATCGCCAGGTGGATCACCGCCTGCATCCGGCTCTGCTACGAGCGTGCAGGCGTCCAGCCCCCAGGAGTGGTGACGGCTCACTCGACGAGGGCCCAGGCCGCGTCGGCGGCCTTCCTGGAAAGGGTCCCCCTGGATGACATCTGCAGGGCTGCCACCTGGTCTTCGGTGCACACCTTTGCGGCGCACTACGCTGTCGTCCAGCAGTCAAGGGACGACGCGCGAGTCGGCAGAGCCGTGCTGAGGGCAGCTCGCCGCTGACTCCTACCCACCTCCAAGGTATGGCTCGGGAATCACCTAAGTGGAATGCATCTGAGCAACCACTCGAAGGAGAAAACGTAGTTACTTACCAGTAACTGTTGTTCTTCGAGATGTGTTGCTCAGATCCATTCCACACCCACCCTCCGTCCCCGCTGTCAGAGTCGGCAGAAAGAAGGGACTGAGGAGGGGAGGGGCCGGTCCCGCTATATATACCGCTGCATAATGGCGGTACTCCAGGGGGCGCTGAGACCGGCCCCTGCAGGGGCTGCTAGGAAAAGTTCTCCGGAGGGCTGTGCACGAGGGCGCGCACACACCTAAGTGGAATGGATCTGAGCAACACATCTCGAAGAACAACAGTTACTGGTAAGTAACTATGTTGTCAGAGTTACGGACATTTCAGAGTAACGAACAGCCTCCATTCCCGAGCTGTTCGTATTGTTGAGGTTCTACTGTAACACTTGCCATCAGTGGATTTTTATTGTCTTTGTTCTAGGGTAGTTGGCCTCTTTAAGGGGAAATAGGGCTCAGCCCCACCTGGGGCAAGTTCAGCTCACCTCCTCAGGTGGGTAACGATTAATAGGTCATGTGATTAACTCAGGCCAGGCCTGGGAAGATAAAGGAGGAAGGGAGAGATGTCTGGAGTAGTCCCTGTGGAGGGAGCTTGACTGGGAGTTTAAGTCCAACTAAGTGGAACTAGGAGTGCCAGGGCAGGACAGAAGCTTGTGAAGCTGAAGCTGGGTTGAGGAAGCTGCTTCAAGTGAGTGCTGCAAGGAGCAAGACTTGGTTTTACATGGAGAAAAAGAACTGAACATAGTTCTGGGAAGAAAGGCTGGGGGCCTTACAAGGAGAGTGGAGAGAATTTGAACTCTGAAAGGAAGACACACCTTTCAGGAGGAGGGACTGTGACCAGCTTTGGACTGGGGTGATGAATCTCTTCTTTCAGTTCTGTGTTGAAAGAGTCTGTGCAGGTTTTGGTAAATTGGACCCTAGAAAGGGATTGAGTTGAATATTTGGACTGTGTGGCTTTGTTAAGGGGCCTTGAGCAGAAAGAAAAGTTGAGGCAGGGTGCTGCACAGCCACCCCTGGCCACTGGGGGGGGGGGCTTTGGGAGGCAGATGAGCCTGTTACATTCCCCATTAAACATACGGGAAAACCAAAGCACTTCTGAGTTCCCCATGGGGAAAGGATGACAGAATAAACAGCACCTCACTGATGGAAGTCATGACAATTAACATTATTGGAAGGTGCTCAGATACTATGTTAATGAGTGAGGTTTAAGAATTTATGCTGAATAGAATATAATAGAAGCACGGAGAGAGGACTCAAACCATAGAACTACCATGATGTTTGCAGATTATCACCCAGTTCTCTTTGCTTATATGTTATATCCCACCCCCCCACCCTCTGTCTGTCTTGTCTATTTAGACCGTAGGCTCTTTGGGCATGAAATGTCTTTTACTATATGTCTGAATATTGCCCAGGACAATGTCCTCCATTCTCAGTTATCCCTTAATAATTCAAATATGAAATAATTATCATAAAAATGTAATCCAGTCACAGTGGTTGAGGGCAGGATTTGGTTCCCTGTGGGAAATCTTATTCAGCCTACATTTTTATTTTCTTCATTTGCCTGCAATACTCTTAGCTATCTCTTCTTGTGTTGATCTGAACAGTTTCTTTTACTGCTAAACGTGCCCTTCCGGGACTTGTACAGGATTCTAATATCACAAATAATATTTATGGTATATAGTATGACACTCCCTCACATCAGGAAATTAAACACTATCCATGTCATACAAAATTACAAGACTGGTTCACGGCTGAATTACATTTCTTTTATCAATGGAACTGCTCGAGTTTTGATGGAGTCTTACCTGCATAATTACTATAGCAATACCATGGTGAACAGGCACTATTTGGCTGGCTCAATCAAGAGACAGGGTAAAATTCCAAACAGTACCCAAGAAATCCTAAACTTGAGGCACTATAACATACATTTGGTCTATTGCTCAGCCATTTCAAAAACTGAAAGTACACTGTGTACCAGTTATAGAGAATTCAGCAATTCTCAACAGAAATTACAAAGTCGTATAGTGTCCGGCTCCAAGCATGGGTAAAACTTGTGTTATTTCAGGACTGCCTTATGGTAACTACTGGCACATAATAACTTTTTGTATGGAGAATGCTGTAGGGAGACAGCAAAATGTACAAGGTCTCCAGAGAGTAAATCAAGTTAAGGACATCTTGACTTGGTCCACGGTCACATGCTGCAACATGGGGAGCTGGGACTAGAACTTTGGTCCTTCAGTTCCAAAAGGATATGAGGCCCACATGTGTTGCCTGTGGTGAAGGATCACATAGGAATCCTAAATATTGACTAGGGCCCATTGGGCTAGGTGCTGTGTTTAAAGAGGGCTCCATTAGCAGTGGTAGGTCCCGTATTCTCTGTAGACAAGGCACTAGATGGCAGTGTTAATTACTCATGCTCCCTTCCCCAACATATGCACAATTGTCCAAAATTTGGAATGCTTTTGGGGAAGGCTGAAATTCAGTGAAGGCAGAAAGTGATGCTGAATGCTGTATCTTTTGCTCTCATTTCTTGTTGCATGCAGAAAGACCGCCTGCTTTGGGAGAGGTAACTGTGGAATGAACATCCATCCCAACCAAAGAGATGAATGGGGAATAGGGTGACCAGATAGCAGTGTGAAAAATTGGGCAGGAGGTGGGGAGTAATAGGTGCCTATATAAGAAAAAGCCCTGAATATAGGGACTGTTCCTATAACATTGGGATATCTAGTCACCTTAATGGGGAAACCCAAATGGTAAGAAGCTTCCAGCAAAACCACAGCACATACTTAAACAATAACAGCCTATAAAGTGGATACAGGGAACCAAAAGCATTTCCAGTGGGACTGAAAGCTGGGCAGCTCCCATCAATACTGTATGTACAAGAAGCAAGGGGTTCACTCCCTTAACCCTCATACAGTCTCTGATACTTGCTCAATTCTCAGAAATTCCACTACAGATGTGGGGCTGCTCATATGATGGTTGTGTCTCTTTGCCTTTGCATTACCTCTTCACCCCTTCCAGCTCTCTCCTGGCTTCCTGTCACCAGCTACCCTGTATATGCACCCACCCAACTCCTAGGTGGGGGGAAGGGTGTTCCCTCAGGCACTAATTCCTGAGTAGATTACCTGCATGTCTGTGGGGTGCTGCCACTGCATTCTCCTTCAGTCCATCTCCTGTCCGTGCATGGATGCAGGATCATTTGGGAGAGCCCACTACATTGCCCTGAAAAAAATGAGGACCAGTGATGCAAAAATGGTTGAGCCCCCATCAGGGAGAGATACAAGTAGAGCACCCCAGCCACATAATCAGGATCTGATCTGCCCCTTTATCATGAAATAAGTATTTGGGAGTGTAGTAAGAAATGAGCATAAGGCCTGTAAAACAGTCTAAGGCCTAAGTGGAAAAAGCCAAGTGAACAGGGGTATAAGTGGAAAAACCCAAGTTAGCTGAAGTTGGCACAGGAAAGTACTGATACTGTAAGAATACACATTGTCAAAATATTACTAAAATGTAAAATATGTAGCAGGTGCAATAGGCACCAAGACACCAAACAGAACTAATTCCCTAAAATGACGCTTTGATGAATAGAAATGACTAAATGGTGATAAATGGAGTTGCTTTGCCCAAATCAGCCAATTAAAGGTAAAAGATGGTATTAGCCTACGTCAAGAGGGTGGAAACTACCTATGTCGAAGAGGGCAGAACAAAATTGTCTGTAGCAATGTATAAAAGAGGGTGTCAGAGGGAACAACGTCATCTTGTCTAGGGGATAACGAAAAGTCCTGCAGTTGGGCCGTGGCCATTGTAATGCCACATATAGGAAGCTGAATCAGAGATTCTCTGTAGGTCACTTCTCAGTGTGCCGCATGCAATAAACCTGGCCTGGGTGCCTTTGTTGCTCAGCTAATCCATGGTCGTGTTGATTCATTTGATCATGAGTGTCGTCTTGGTTGCCTGATCAGAGCTGGGACAGCATCTACACGGGGATACACACATGCAGCCTACACTAATAAACACCAGTAACCAACACCGTACCACAGGGAGGAAGGGTATCTATAGGAACTCTGATTACTCTAGTGCAGAAAATAATAACCATGGCACATGTGCATATATGAACACAAATAACACAGACTATCACACAATGAGACAGGGCCTAATAATATGTTCGCTAAGGGACATGTATGGTAGATCCATGTGGCTTACCCAAGGCTTGTAATGAGCAAGAAAAATAGAGTTATATGACAGCAGAATAGAGCCCTGAGTGTTTAACTTCAGCATGAAAGTAATTATATTAAAGAATGCATTAAGTACATGTTTGAACCAGGTTTGTGAAGGACTCGGGGTGAGTTTGCCTTTGGAAAAGGGTGCTTGCTTCATTAAAATCTGAATTCTGGCTTTGTCCTTGATTTGATCCTTTTACAGTTCCTCTCTTTTTTTTTTTTTTCTTCCTTTATTTTTTCTATTTAATGACAGTCTATTTTGAGCTGTGCAAAATATTAACAACAAAACCAGAAGCCATAGGAAACACACCGAGAGACTTAAAACCTCAGGTAGGGTTTGCTGAAGAAGCATGACACTGGGCCCAGTTTTGCATAAACCTGGGACAATCTTGGCTTCTCACTCGTGTGTTTTGTTGTTTTTGTTTTTCGCCACAGAACCCAGTAAAATGAGATGTTATCAGATTTCCTTTGAGTCTGGGGATTAGAACCCCAAAACTCAGGGGGTCCAAACCCACATGGGTGATAGTCAAAGGTCAGGCTTGCATGAGAGTGGCTGTTGGTAAGAAGTGAATGGGGACCTCAGTTTGAGCTAATCAGCCATGTTCTTTAAGTGGGCGCATTGAAGGCTCATCTGCTATGTGGTACAGAGGGGATTCATAACAGACACACATCAGTGAGTTATATTTGCACATAACCACTCTGGATGTGAAACCACTTAGTTCACATAGCTATAGCATCAATGCTCTCCCATTCTGCCTCATCAGCCATATTTCTACTCTGTGTGAAGGTGTGAAAAATCTGAGAGAGATCTGAGTCCAGACTTGAGACATGTTATGTCTTTAATTATTGCTGATCTCGATCACTTAAAACAAACATTTTTCTCTACATTCCACCCAATATGCCTGTACCGAAAAGATGATGTGCACCTCTTTATACTCTGTGCACTCATGGAATAAGATCTGCGCACCAAAGCAGAAGAGATTACAAGAAATCCAAAGGAGAGTGATTTGTCATATTCCTGTGTGACAGGTTTGGGTGCACACATGCCACTTGCATATAGGTTCTGATTACTAAGAGGTAGATCAGTCCTGAGCTACAGCAGAGAAGGGGAAAGGAGGAGGCAAGGAGCACTATGCTTTTTCTACTTTCCATGCAAACAGCAGGTGAAATCAGCCTCTGCACTCCCCAAAGTGCAGAATCTACTCCCAACTAGTCTCCTTTGAATATAGGAGGCAGGTTTCCCTTGCCTTGCCTGGAGCCCGAGGAGAAATTGTATATCCCTGAGAACCAAGGCCAAATCCTGCAGATTAGCAATTGGCACCTAACTAAACTTGAGGACAAAAGGGGCCAAGGGAGAAGGGGACCTGCCAAAGTAACAGTTGAATGCTACCTATGCATTTCTCTGATTCAAGGACAGCTGTGCTAGTCTAGACCTAAGCCACACATTAGAGTATCCTCAGGTTTGCTGTAAGTTGCACTGACATAGTGGTCGGAAGGTATCTCTGGAACGCAAGGGGCACTGTGTTCACTGTAGTAAAGTGGTCAAGATAAGGTTAAGTGGGTTATCTAGAGTATTATGGGATGGCGCCATGCTCCACCCCTTCCTTACTTCTTATCATCAGTGAGAGGTTTTCCCTTCCTTCACACACTCGTTTGTGATGAAGTTAAATAAAGCGTCAAGTGCCCAGCCTGCAGTCCAATGGGCAGACTTATTTTTGCTACACTGAGCAGTCCCTTTACAAAAAGTCACCATTCCCTTTCCTCCAGCCACCTCACCTACACCTGAGTGGAAAAAAGAAGGGAGAAGGTGTCTAGAGCTGGCTACCCCAGGTCTGTGCTAACCCGGGACTTCTATGTGCAAGGAGGCTGACTGATTTTTAGCAGCCTTATCACTCCTGGGGTGAAGAGTCTCATGGAAGATGACAGGTCAATAACTCCGCAGCCCTAGTACCTCAAACCAAAGTACCTCAGACCAATGTTAGCTGAGATCCAAGCTTACGCGATGCAGATCAGAGAGGAGTTGAGAAATCCATCAACACTGATGAAAATGAAATACATATCCCAAGGGACCTTGCTGTTCCTGCTGTCTGGATTGCAGTGCAGCATAATGAATGTAGAAGCTTCACTGTCCATTGTTAATTGCGAGGAAGAGGTTTTTTGGAATGCAGTTTATGTACAGATATAGACAGATAAATCATTTGCAATACATTTTTCATCTGCATGGGTTATTGTAACTGTGACAGCAAAACAAATCCAAAATAATGAGCACTTGGGGCACATGAACACTATGGCTTGTGTTGCCTTCCACTTACCCCACAGCAGAACATGAGTCATTCCGATGAGATCAAGAAAGTTATACTGGGGTAAAACCTGCATGAAGGAGTGGAGAATTCAGATTTGTTTCTTAACTCACAGTATATGGAGTTGATGGAAGAAGTACAGAGTAGGAATGTTTGCTGAAGTAGACCCACTTGGATGACCAGTAGGGTTTGAAGCTGAGGCTGTCAGAGGTAGAAGAATGATTCTGCAATCACTTATAGTTGATAAATTTAGGGACTGATGCAAAGTCTGTTCACATCAATAGAAAGACTCCCATTTAGTTCAATAACTTTGGATTGGGTCCTTTGTCTTAGTTCAAGCACTAACTGTCATGCATGGGTTGCACAAAATTTTTATGATGGGCATGCTCAATGTAGACACCAAAAACTACTTTGGGACAGCTCTTCGGATTCCCCATCCACCCTAATTGCGACCTTACCCCTCCAGAAAAGCTATTTGTTCCTTCTCCCATGGTGTGACCTTGTAGAGTTGCAGGAGTTAAATGGAGCACAGTTTGGGAACATCCATTGTTCTAATCACAGCTGTTCCGATACCATATTGTCAGTGAAATGGAAAAGAAATTAGCAGCTCATTTTGTGTGATGTGAACTTTCTCTCTCACTTCCCCTGCTTGATGAGAACACACTCTCTTTGATAAATCAGCCATCATACCTTATTGCCATGCGGAGAGTGAAAGTAAAAAAAAATGTCAACAACATTTTTTCCTCTGAATCTTCTGGAAGCAATCAAGTTTCACTGCTGTAAAGGTAATGCTTAATTTTCCATCTTTGTTAACATGCTATATGCCAAAAAACTGAGGACCTATCTTTTAAAGCCACAAAAATTGATTGGACTTGCAACAGATGAGACGTCGGCAATGAATGAGATAAAGAGCAGATTCGGCACATTATTGCAAGAGACGTTCCCATCGGTGCGTCCCATTCGCCGCCTTGTGCACAGACTTCAATTAGCAGTTAAGGATGTGTTGAAATATGTTGCAGGAATTAGTCATTTCAAAGTCCTGGTAGGGGAGTTAAACTACATAGTATTTGCAGTCAGCACACACCCACTCCTCCCCCCGTCCCCCCAAAAAAAGAAAAAGCGAGAGAGAAAAGAAAGAACTCAGCAAGAACTAGCTGAACGGGCATATGCGGCATCACTGGAGCATCTAAAGAGCGGCCCAGTAGTCAAGATGTGCTGAGTAGCCTGCAGTTCCAAGTAAAGGCTATTTTAAGGTCATAGAACTCGCAACCTAAACACATAACTGCTTCAGTAGACACTTGGGTGAGGAAAAAGTATTCACTGAAGTAAACAGGAAGCATAGAGGCCTTCTTCTTAGGTCTAAATAAAAATACATTTGACTTTCATGTCACCAACTTTGTAGAATATTACCTGACTATTAGTTCTGTAGCCATTCACCTTAAAAACTGAGTGGTTGGAGGAATCCTGCCAATCAAAGACAATTAACCACACGGAAAAATCCTATGGAATTTCATTGTGAATGGTAACTTTACTTTGAGCTGTTGGAACTATCCTACAGAGTTTGATAAAGAATTATAGCCAGACTATAGCACTGCATTTGATGGACCTAGAAAAAGGATCTCATTCTCTATTCAATTTTATGGGCCTGAATTCTTATTGACACTACATTCTGGCAGTATAAAGGGTCCTTGAAGTGGGAGTAAATACCTGCTCTTGCTATAAAAGAGAATCAGGTCCTGTATGTTTTTAGAGTATTTTTATGTAGCATGATTGGTTGCATCCTTATTAAATCATATTTGACTTTCCCATAAAAAATGTCCTCTACATTACAGAGCAACTTTGTTGCCCAAGGTGACCACAGCCGAGTTTGTAAAAATTGTCAGATCTCTGAACACAGCCAGCTGACACAAAGATGAGAAAAATCTAGCCATATGCAGAGAGAGAATAAAAAAAAGTCATTCTTTTATGGAGAAGTCCTATAGAATTTATTTGAGCATAATAACTTTTCTATAGAAACCTCAAAATACTCCATGCAATTATATTGCCGGGATACATCTGTATTAAATTCTGAAGGAATTTAGAGTACTTTCAATAGAATCCTATATAATAATGAATAGAGAATGCTATTGGTTTTATCTCTTACATTCCATCTAACTTTTGTATGAAAGTTAGAAAAATATTTTGTCTGTGGGCTTGATTCTCCTCTCATACATGCCTGTGTAAATCAGGAGGAACTCCTCTGGAATCATGGAGTTACACCAGTCTACAGCGGTTTTAAACTTGAGGACTGTCTTCCCACAAATGTTATTTCAGGTATTTAAAGGATTCATGGTAGGAGACTTGTTCTTCACTGTTGTGAAGGCTTTTTAGCCACCAATATTAATGAGCTGTTCTTGCTAAAGCAGGCTACCTATTGAACACCTGCAAATGGCAGCACGAAGTTTGAACCCTAGACACTTCATTAAACCAGTTTTACCCAAAGCCAAATTGTTCAATTCTAGATTACAAAAGATAACAGAGACTTTCTGCTACTTGGAAAACAAATGAATCTTAATGTTGCTTCTATAAAGATCAAGAGTGACTTAAAAATTGCCTAAAGTTAATATTATAAATCTTTTAAAAAGATATTAGTGAATATTCTTCATGCCAGCTTTGGATCAATTTCACAACGTGATACAGTTTCAGATGATACTGAAACAAAATACCTTATGCTGGAAAAAATGGAAATTATTAAATATCTAACGATGTCTTACTTTCCCACCAGTGTAACAATGAACAAAATAGCTCAGGCAAAGCCATTCAACATCAGCTAGACAAAGCTAAGATGCACTCCCAGAATTCGCCTGGCCTGATTCCTGTGCTGCCCAGATCGTGAAATCATATATATATTCATTTAAAAAAAAATTGGGCAGCAAGAAACCATTGAAATCGGAGATATAGCAATGGGCGGGAATGGATCCTTGTAAACAGTCCTGAATGTTGACCATTATATTCTTGAGCAGAGCAAGGACTGAACTGTGACTCAGGCTTAGACTACCCTGGCAGCAGTGGTCTATGGGAGATACGCAAGCTACACAATTTACCTTGCGTACCTCCCACCGACGTACTTATGTTTACGCAGCGCGGCATCTTCATGGCACTGCGTCGATGGAAGACTCCATCTCATCAATGCAGCCTTACTCCGTTCAGAGAGGTGGATCAATCAAGTTGACCAGCGAGCTCCCTCTGATCGACTGAGTGAGTCCATACAGACCCCCCAGTCAATGCTGCTACATCAATTCCTGCTGCTGCGGCAGTGAAGACATCATGTCAGAGAGTCCCCGGCATCTGGATTCAGAGGAGAAGTAAGCTGTGCTAACCCTTTTCTTGAGCCCTTTTCTTTTCTTCCCCTTTCGTGTTGCCATTGTTCAGCGTGTTGGAGGACAAGGAAGAATGTAGATGAGGCATCACTCAACCCCCACCCACCTGATCAGAAAGGGAAATAGTAGTCCATTGGTGTCTGTCTCTCCCCACTCACTCCCCATGCATGCACCAGTGATACCAGAACATAAAGAAGCTCACAACTAAGTGTATTAAGAAAGGTAACCTAGGGTACATCTACACTGATAGTGGCAAAGTCGCTGCTGTCAGATCGACCTATTTGGATCAACGAGCGGTCAATGAAGACCCGCTCAATCGATTAAGAAGTCGAAGCTGTTAATCCACCCCCCCAAGTGGCACACTGCAGTGGAGATGGCGCGAAGAAGGGAAGCACAGCAGTCGACGGGAGTTACAGAAGCTACTCTGCGTAATTTGCATAACTCCCATCGACTGCCACCAAATTGCGGGTCAGTGCAGAGCAAGCCCTAATCTAAGTCTCCCTTGCTGTGGATTAAGCCCATTACTTCTTGTTTTACGTTGAGTGGATATGGAGACAATTGATCACCATCCTTTTTATAACAGCCCTTAACATATTAGAATACTATTATCAGATCCCTCTCAGTTTTATCTTCTCAAGATTAGACATGATCAGTTTGGGGGTTTTTTAATCTTTCTTTTAGGTCAGTTTTTTAAAACCTTTTAACATTTTTGTTGTTCTCCTCTGTGCTATCTCCAATTTGTCCACATCTGTCCTAAAGGGTGGTGCCCAGAACTGGACAAAGTACTCCAGCTGAGGCCTCACCAGGGCTGAGTAGAGCAGGACATTTACCTCCTGTTAATACATCCTAGAATTATATTAGCCTTTTTTGCAATTGCATCACATTTTTGGCTCATATTCACTCTGGTATCCAAGTCATCCAGCTACTTAACCTGTGTCAGACTGTGTGCCCCAGCTCCATGGGGCAGTGCAAAGGAGTGGGGCCATGATCCATTATTCCAACATATACAGGAGCCCAAAGGAGGCATTTTCTTGTTTCCTTTTCCTTGTGCATTTACAATGGGCTGGCCACAGTCTAGCTCTATACCACATACCCAGATTCTTTCTAGCACCAGCTGCTTCCCATTCCATTCACATTCAGCACAATCATTCTCAAGCACCGTAAGGCTCATTCCATTGAAGGCAACATAAAAGGTGGGATTCTTAATCATTGCTTCATCTGCACACACATATCTTCATTGTTATGCAGTTTTCTCATGTGGCCAAGTGGGTGTGCTGTCTGCTTGGCATTCCTCAGCAAAAACGCTAACATACAGAATTGTAGGCCGTGTTGTTGTAGCCATGTCGGCCCCAGGATATTAGAGACAAGGTGTGGGAGGTAATATCTTTTATTGGCCCAACATCTCTTAGTGAGAAAGACAAGCTTTCGACCTACACAGAGCTATTCCTCAGATATAGCATAGCCATACAGTATACCAATACTAGCCAACAACTTCCTCTGGCGTCTGAAGTAACTGCAGGCAACAGTGTAAATTCTGCTCCCATCTACACCACTCCATACCTCAGTTAGTCCATTGAGTTGCACTGCCATTATTCAGGGTGAACTCTGGCCCCATGACATAGACAAGCATATGTCTTGTAGGCCACAGAAGACAATTTTTAAATTTCCTGTGGCAATACTCGAGCTGACTTGGATATATTTTTTTCCAAAATGTGTTTGTTTGTTTGTGGGTACATGATGTGCTTATGAATGCTACAACACTGACAGCTTTGAAGACTAAAGTCCTCTGTCTTGTCAACAGAACAGACAAAGAAAGGACGGCAGCAGTGACTCCTTTCCCATACTGCCCCAATGTCCTCCAGGCCTGCCCTTGAGCAAGCACTATTGTCCATTCACTCCTTGGCTTCTCTCCGGAGACTGCCAGCCAAGTTACCAATTAGTATCAATAGCTTTTGTGATGTCTTGTCTAATGGCAACAGCACAGAAACCGACAACGTATTTTCACAGCAAGCGAACACCTACTGCATAGTTAAAGGGTTCACTTAGTGGACAGGGATATGTCTACACTTTGGGTGTGGTTCCCATCTTGAAGAGACCTACCCACACTACTTACCATTGAACTAGCACACTAAACACCAAATGTAACTGTGGCAGTGTGAGCAGCAGGAAGGGCTAGCCCGCCAGAATACTTGCCTGGCGTCTCTCATGGGCACGCAGTGGGGGCAACTAGCCCGTCTCACCACTCACACTGCTCCAGCTACACTCTATTTTGAGGGCACTAACTCAGTCGGAGTTACAACCCCACCTGAGAATTACAACCCCAGCTCAAAGTATAGACATACCTAATGTAGAGGTGAAAGGCTCCGTAGCTCAGTGTATCCAGTCACCTCACAAGACTTCTGTTGGCCTCCATTACACCTTTTATTAACACGCTTCTAAGCTTTCCAGATATAACTGCAATTGCTGTGCTAGTGATCATGTCTTGTCCAGTTCGGGTCACCTACCTCATCCGAATAATCCCTTCAACTTTAAAGTTAATGTTCACTGTAAAATGCTTTTCCCGTGCAAGATTCTTTCCAAGAGTTCACGAATTATGGGGTGGAACCAAGACAAATAGAAAGAAGTGCCAGAGTATGAAGATTTTCACTAGCACAGCTAGTTCTGTCATACCAGGCCCCACACCTGTGAGTAGAGTTGATCAGGAATTTTTTGACAAAACATTTTTATTGTTGAAAAATGTTGATTACTGAAAATGGACTTAGGGTATGTCTACATGGACAGCAGCAAAGTGGCTGCCATGAGCTCAACCTATCTAGATCAACTGAGCAGTCAGAGAAGACCTGCTCAGTCAATCCAGAAGTCGATGCAGTTAAACCACCCCCTCAAGTGGTGTAGCACTGCATCACCGAGAACACAGTTCCCGTCGGCACAGTGTAGTGAAGACGCCATGCAAAAGGGAAGCACAGCAGTCGACAGAAGTTATGCAAGCTACTCTGTGTAGCTTGTGTAACTCCTGTTGACTGCCACTGAACCACCAGTAAGTGTAGACCAGGACTTAATTGTGATGGATTTTCCCTTTCAAAATAATATTTAAAAAAGTTTAGAAATTGTCAAAGCAAAAAGGTTCTGTTTTGTTTCAATATGAAAGTAAATTTAAGGTAAAAAATAAAAAGGTCAAAATCAAACAAAATATTTTGAAATTATCGTAACAAAGTAGTTTGATTGACCCACTGTGAATTTGTTTTGGATGTTCAGTTTCAAATTTTTGTTTGAGTTTTCAAATTTTTGTCCTGATTCAGGACGGAGAAACAAATGAAATACTTAAAATTTCTTGAGGAATAGGAAAGCCATTTCTGGCCCATTTCTACCTGCAAGGTGTTCTGCCCAGGGAGGCTCCTGAATCTAGGAACAGCCTCGTGGACTTCAGTCAGACTCTGGAAGGGCATTAGGGTCCACATCCATGGAACAATTTGCACAATCCATGCCATAGATGATTTTCATCCACGCCATGCCCTTTAGGGAAGTGGCTGTGTCCTCTTTCTCTCTGTCTGTAATGCATGTCATGGTATCACAATCAAAATAACTATTTCTTTTGTCTTTTGTTTCAACTTTGAGAGGCAAATAACATGAAAATGATACAAATTAACTTATTACATTATGCTTACATTGGCTATAATAAATATTGTTATTCAAGGAACGAAGATTATCTCAAATAATAGAAGAATAGAGGACTTGTAAAGGGTGTCAGAAGTTTAAAAAAAAATGTTTTTCCTGCAATACTGAGAAAAATGTACCGGAACTTTTTACTGTTTTACAAATATTTCCCCTGTATTGCTGTAAGCATCAGTGAAATCTTGGGTTATATCTTGCACCCTAGATATATCTATTACATCTGACAATGGATCTCTCATTTGCCCAAGCTGCTTTGTAGAAAATGCTTGGTGTTCTTTCTTAATGGCTCAATGTTCTTTGCTCCTATCCCTTAAGGAAACAAACACAGAAGAGAAGAGAATAACAAAAGGATGGGAAAGGAATCAAAGTGAAATAAAGACAGGTTAAAAAAAGAATTTAATAATATTCATTGAAGAAAAAGCTAGAAGTCTGATGGTGGGAAATCTGGAAGGAAATAATAGAAAGACATATGAAAGAGAATCACAAGAAGAAAATAATCTGGAAAATCACCATGAACAATGGAAGGAAGGTGAAATGTAATTGAGAGGCAGACACACAGGAAACACTGGAAAAAAATAAATAACAGAACTAGCATTGGTGCTGAACCAAATCCCTAGCCCATAATTTCTGGATTCAGATTAATACTTCCAAGCTGCCCTATCTATATAATGGGTCTAAGTAAACATCTGAATATAAACATTCCCTAGCACAGTGGGGCCTTGATTCTTGACTTGAGCCACATAGCACTACTACAGTGGCATCAGTGAAGTGATTTGCTCATGGTCCTGCATCGGGTCAGCAGCAAAGTCAGGAACAGAACCTAAATCTCAGCCCACTGTGATCTCCTCTAGGCCATTCTGCTTCTTGGGTCAGAAGAACACCCCTGCTCTCCCTACCTTTGTGGCTGTATCTCCAGGAGACAGCCATCAACGCAGCCCCTCTAACAATGGTGGGGATGCTAGTTCCGACAAGTTGCCAATGGCTGCTGGGGTTTGTACAGCCATGTCATCCAGCCCTAGCCAGGGCAGGCCTACCGGGTGCAGTAGTTGAAACACTAGTGTTTTGTCTACATGAGCACTTTTACCGCTCCTGGCCCCAATGATGATATCAACAGTGAAACATTGTAAGAAGAAAATTTCTAGAGTATGGTGGCCCTCACTTCTTTTGACTTGATACACCTAATTAGATCCTGGTGCCTCCCTGAGCTGGCACTGACCGTGGCCTGGAATAAATACTCAAAGCCCCAGGCTGTTTTTGGCCCCTGAATCCCCACACAGTACTTGCATAGAAGACGCCTTTGGGCATTTGTACTGGAGCCAGACACAACCTAGGCCTAAGAAGGAAAGATGTGGGTGCCTAACTCCTTCAGCTTCTTTGTTATCCCCAGCTTCTGTGGGTGCTTCTTCATTTTTAAAGAACTGGTTCCATTGCTACACGATGCTCCAAAAGACTGTGTGTGACTCTCTGTGGACCATGGTTAGTTTTACAAGAGGGAGAGAGAGAGAAAGAGAAACCTGCAGGGAAGCTTTTTGTACCTGAGAAAAAGGAAAAGGCCTCATGACAAAGAAGATTCCCAAAAATAACTTGCCGTGAGCTGGCTATAAAGAGGGCATGTTTGTATTTTTCACACCGTTTCTCGAGGCATCTCTCCTTTCACCCAAGGCCTGTGAAAACGAATGAGCAAATAAATAAATAAAAATGTTGTTCCTCTGTAGACAGGCAGTGGGTATCAAAACATCACTACATTGACCCTCACAGTAGTCCAAACTATGATTTATGGTTGCTTCACGGTAGGTGTGATTTCAGCTCAGGCTCCCAAGATGTCAGCATCCTAATCTTTACAGAAGCACGAATCCGGTCACATCTAGTAATCAGCAAAAACTATTGCTTCAACCATTTGAGCACATCATGATAAATGCTTGTCCATGGGGTGATGGTGGTGAAGACACCTTGTTTATTGGAGAAAGAGAGGAAGTAATCATTAGCAAAGGGACTCCCCATAGAAAAGAGATGCTTATGAAAAATGACTGAATGAGAGTGCAGAAATGTGACAGCTTGATGCTCAACTTTCACCGAATCACTGATTTTCTTTTTAGACAGCAAAGTACAGCAGCAATAACCAAGAGTAATTACTTTAGAAAACTTATACAATTGCTTGCTCCACCAGGGTTCAGGACTCTGGAACAGCAGGGCCCAGGTAGCCGTTGACTGTGGGACTTAGAGCTAGCCTCAATTCAGCTAGTGAGTCTCCCGATGGCAACCCAGCCTTATGATTGAGTCATTGAATGAGAGTTGGGAAGTAGGAGCTGTAATCCCCGTTTGCCACAAATGCCCTGTGCAAACTACTTAATTTGTGCTCAGTGCGTCATCTTTGAAATGGGTACAATAACTAGAGTAGGTCCCAAAATATTATATATGCTGCAAATAAATCTTTGAAAAAGTTTCTACATTTTGATTTTTAAAAAAATGAAACAGAAAAAAAAATAGCCAACACTGATTTTTTCTTTTTTGGTTCTTAATTTTTTCTTCTTTTCTCTCTCTAGTTTTCTCTTCCTCCTAGTTTAGTAGCAAAATGAAGAAGAAAAATGATAGAAATGAGAAAAAAGAAAAGAGGAGGAAGAAAGGGAGCGAATGGAAAGGGGGGAAGAGATTTTAAATGTTTGGGTTCCACTTTTGATTGAAAAATTGTACAATGTTTAGAAAACAAAAGTTTACATAGAAAAATTTTCATTTTTTGAAAAAAGGCCATTTTTAATCAGAAAAAAAAAGTTTTAAACAAAAAATTTCAACCACCCATTAATAATAGCACTTCTTTTCTCCTATCCTTTGCTATCTTTTCCTCATAGACTGGAAACTTTCTGAGGCATGGACTGTCACTTTACTATGTGTTTGTGAAATTTCTAGCACAAAAGGGCCTGATTAAAAATTTCATTTTTCTGTTTAGTCAAAAATTGAATCTTCAGTGAAAAATATCTAGAAATTCAAAAAAAAATTACCAGTTCTATAATTATTAAATGAATAAAATAAATAAATTCTATGAAAATTTTGTCAGACTGTGTTTTCGTGTCAAACGGCATTTTCTACTGAAGAATAAAACAAAATTTTGGAAAATGTCAACCAGTTTTATTAGCAACCTATGTAGGCTTGATATAAATGTGACCAGCATCCCAGAGGTGAAAGAATCTTTATGCCACGATCACTCCTTGAGCCTTCCAGTTTCCCACCAGTTCCATCTATTATGAATGTTTGCTTGCATATGTCCAGGATAAAATTATCGATGAAACTGGACCAGCACTATTTAAGGTTCTTCTTGGTGACTAAAGAAGTCACTTAATGAATTGAAGCCTTTCCTTAGGATTTTAAAAATTGTTCAACTTGGAAATTCTTTTCTCTTGCTCATCAAAATTAAATAATGTTTTTCATGCTAATTCTTGCACTTGTACTTGATCAGGGGTTCTCAAACTGTTTTTTTCCTGAGATTTCCTTTGAAAATATTTCAGGCTCTGACAACCCCTTTGCCCCTTACTTCCATACTACTGGTGGGGGCAGCACTGATCTCCAGCCACCCAGCTTTGAAGGGCTCTGGCTGTCAGCCATGCTCGGGACTGAGAGCTGCAGCTATGACATGCACAGGGGCTGAGAGCTCACGACTCCCCCATAAGAAACTTGTGACCCTTTGAGGGGTCCTGACACCCAGTTTGAGAACCCCATAACATTTTATTTAAGGAGAACATAAGAAGGGCAACACTGGGGCAGACCAATTCTCCATCTAGCCCAGGATCCTGCCTTCAGAGAACGGCTGGTGCGAAATGCGTAAGAGGAAATGAACTGCACAGAAAAATATACTGAGTGATCAATTACCTGTCATTTAGTCCCAGCTTCTGGAAGTCAGAGGTTTAGAGACATCCAGACCATGGGGTTGTAATCCTGACCATCTTGGCTAATAGCCATTGATGGACCTATCCTCCATGAATTTATCTAATTCTTTTTTCAATCCAGTTATACTTTTGGC
This sequence comes from Mesoclemmys tuberculata, assembly GCA_007922155.1. Lineage (NCBI taxonomy): Eukaryota > Metazoa > Chordata > Testudines > Chelidae > Mesoclemmys > Mesoclemmys tuberculata. Next base: position 6,792,534 of record ML675629.1, on the reverse strand, counting down.
TTTCATAACATCTAACAGCAACCATATTTGGACAGTTGACTTCTGTGGAACTGTGAGATTTGGACCAGCTGAAGATCCTGACCATGTATTTATAGAAAGAAATTGTATACATGAATACATGATGATATACAAAATATTTATAGGCATTCATTTATGATATTTACATTACTCATGAGATGTGGGTATGCTATTTGTAGTGTTGTACCCATGGTGATCCCACATAATATCATTGATTGGATGACCTTTTGTTGGTGGCAGAGACAAGCTTTCAAGCTACACAGAGTTCTTCTTCAGGTCTGGGAAAAGAAATAGGAGTGTGTGAGCTAAATACAAGTTGAGAAAGATGGAAGTATGGGAACTCTTTGTCCCAACTTGTGTTCAGCTCATGCACTCTGATTTCTTTCCCCAGACCTGAAGAAGAATGCTGTGTAGCTTGAAAGTTGTCTCTTCCACCAACAGAAGGTCATCCAAGAAAATATATTACTTTCCCTACCTTGTCTCTGTCATGTTTATGCTGATCCATTCAAATTCCTGCTGTTGAAAATATCATCCGAACACCTCCATGTATTCTGCAGGCCTAAAAAAATGATCACTGCCTGTCCTTTGATTGAAGTGGTCCTTAAGAGATTCAGGCAATTGTCAATGGGCCAACTGCAGATGCAAGCGCCCCTCACAAACTGCAGTGGTGAACACCCAGCAGCGCTCCAGTCATTGCAAAGTAAATCGATGGACTGCAAATGTGAGCCAAGAAAGTATATAGTGAGAGATTACACAGGCCTTGTCCTCCTCTCACACAAGTATTTATTAGCAGTGATGCCATTAAAGCGTCTGGAGCTACACTAGCGTAAAGGGGTGGAGACTCAGGCACAAGAGTTTCCATGGGTTAAAGTAGAGGAGTGAAAATCAGGACTCCTGGATTCTCTTGCTAACATTGCTGCTGACTCACTGTGTGACCTCGGGAATGCCATTTAGAGCCAGATTGTGAATTCCTTACAACAGTGGGCACTGAGATTAATAGTCCCATTGACTTCAATGAGAAAATGTACGCAAACAACTGCTCATCACACTGTCCATTAGTTAGATTTTGTCATTGACTTCAATGAGAGGAGGACTAGGACATCCATTAATCTCTCTGGGCTCCAGTTTACTCATCTGTAAAATGGGAACAATCACATTTGCCTCACATGGGTGCTGTAAGACGCAAACAGTCTTTTCAAAGAGACCTTGAGATCCTCTGGTGGATGCATAAAATACAAAGTACTATTATCTATATGTATAATATTATTTATAATAACATTATAAAGCATGTGATGTGCTTTGGGATCCTTTGGCATGGAAAGTTCTATATAAACGTAAATTATTTATTACTAGTAATAATATTATTGTAGGTTCTTCCAGCCAGGTTTATTTTTCCTCACTCTGAACACCCAGCAGATTCCACTACATTTGTATTTTTATTCAAACTTTGTTTCACTTACGCCCACACTCTCCTTGTTCTATAGAAGAAATTGCTTTCAATTACACATAGATCACAGCACTTAAACATTAGTCTCACTTTCCTGTGGTTAATAATTCACCTTATATTCCAACATCTATCAACATAAAATCAGCATAACAACTTTTATGCATCCCTTTATCATCAACAAATTCCAAATGCTTCTACATTTTGCACTGCAGATTCACACAGGAACTGGCTTAATAGCCCTTAAAGTTGTCATAACACTCAGCTCCTTTCAATCATAGAATTATTGTTCATTTTTTCAGATGGGATCGTTTTTAGTAGTTTTATATTAGCCTATATTTCTTTACACCTGTTGGGCCAGGCTGTGATCTCAAGTACCCTGGTGCAAATCTGGACTAAATCCATTTATTAAAGTTAAGTTATTCCACACTTACGCCAAAACAACTCCCAACAGAATCAGGGCCACTGAGTTTAAGCTATTTTTGCGGGACAGGGAAGCTCATTCTCAGGTGGATTTCAGTCCATACCCTTTCAGCAATATAAAATACTCCTTCTGTCTTAATTCAATGCAAGATTGTTTTTTAAGTTACATTTTGTTAGTCACTCAGCACCTTTCTGGCATGGAATGCCATATAAACTTGAAATTATTAGTCTTACCTAGAGATTTTCATCTCTCTCACTCTCTCTCCTGCTCTTCAAACATTTCAGTGTCTCTAAAGTCTGATTTTCCCACCAGCTGTACATGCACATCTCCCACTGAAGTCAGTGGGAGCTGCATGCACATCTGTCAGAATAATCAAGCCCCAAGTTTAGTATCACCATCAATTTAAGACTTAATTTCATCATTTTCCTAGGCCATCTGGGCTCTTTCACTGTCGGAGTTTTCACAATGACTTTATATCCCCACATTTCCTTCCTCTTTATCCCAGTTCAGCTGTGAATTCTCTTCTCATGGGCACCTCCTGCTTCTCATTCAATAGTTTTTTTCCAGGAGCCCTGGACATGGCTGGACATGAGGCACAATGAACGAATTGTAGAGGTTTCCCTTACTTTGCCAATCATTTCTGTGTAGTATACTGATGTTATTGATTAATTATTATTATTAATTATCAATTTATTCACACTACAGTAGCACCTCAGAGCCCCAGTAATGGATCCCAATGGTGCTATGAGCTGTACAAACCCAGAACAGACTGTTAGCAGAACTCCTTTCAGTAATGTGCATAAAATGAAAGTAACAATTATAATTGACAGTAAAGAGATGATTGACCTGATTCTCGATTCTGTTACCCTACTTCTATGCCAATATAACGGTACGGAGGTCAAAGGAGCAACATCAGTGTACAGGAGTGGGTGTCTCTGGACCATATCACTCATCAGCATGGCAGAGAGTGAAATAAACCTGGGTACACAAGACTATCCACCCAATTCAGACCCTTTGGTGGGGATGTCTGGAGGAGATGCCCCTAGAATGTACACATATGAACCTCCATTAGGATTGCCAACATGATATTTAAAAATGTGGGACTGTTTCCTTAGCACCCCTATGGATATACCCAAGTATGCTGGACCCAACGGGGGCTGGCTAACAAATATTTGATAGTGGGTTCTTCAATCTAGCAGAGAAAGGTATAACATGAGCCAGTGACTGGAAGCTGAAGGTAGAGAAATTCAGAGTGGAAATAAGGCATGAATTTTTAACAGTGAGGCTAATTAATCATCGGTATAATTTGCCAAGAGTCTCCATCACTGTCCATTTTTAAATCAATATTGGATGTTTTTTCTAAAAGATCTGCTCTCGGAATTACGTTTGCAGAAGGCCAGTATTTTATAGGATGTCAGATTAGATGATTGCCATGATCCCTTCTGGCCTTGGAATCTATGAATCCATGTGTCATGGGGCTTGTACACTCCTCTGGCAGTGGAGGCAGGGCATTGTGTCCTCGCAGTTGGGCCTAACTTCTCATGCTGCATTTCAGGGCATTTTGGCCTGGTGGCTTGAGTCAATATGGCTGCTCTTGCAATCTGCACTGTGTGGTCTAATGGCTGGAGTCTGCAGGGTGGCCCTGGTTTACAGGGCAACCAGCCCTAGTAGCCGGAATCAATAAAGCCGCCCCCTCAGTTAGTTCAGCGTGACCTAACGGTACATTGAAGGAGAGGGGTGCCACCTAGGGTGTGTGGTTCCCAGTATACAGGGACTCAGGCCCTCCCTGCTCCTCTGAGCCCCAGCCCAGGACCCTGGCAGCAGTGGCAGTAGTCACCACCGAGTCAGTGGGGGTCCTGTCTGGTTCCCGGATTCGCCTCCTGTGGCAAAGATTAAGTCCCTCAGGCGACTTCCTATCCTTTTCCCCAGCAACGAAGTCCCCAGCTCTCCTGTGTCTCTGCTTGTCAGCAGCTGACACTCCCAGTGTCTCTGTTCCCTCTAGGCCTCCTTCGGGTGGTGAGGCGGGTGAGGCAGGGTTTCAGTGCTCTTGGCCTGCACGGACTGGGGTTCTGGCAGCCCCTGGGCAGGAGCCCTCAAGGTGCGTTCTCTCTCCTCAACAGTCTGCCCTCCCTGAGCTGGACTGCGCCCTTTTGTACTGGGGCTGCAGGTGTAACATGCCCAGTAGGGCCAAGGGGTGTGGCCTCCTTGGCCCACAGAACGGAATTAACCCCAGACAGACCGGTGCGGGGCTTGTACACCCTGTCACACTGTGGACTGCAGGTTTTGTCTTAGACCCAAACTTATCATTTCTCTCCCAAATACCCTTACTCATACAAACTTAGTATCTTAAGCCCTGAACTTATCGACTCCAGCAGGGCTTTGGGTGGCCACACAGCACCTCCCAGGATGATCTCATTGCAGGATCCTTTGCCTTTGAATATTCCCTTGGAAATGAATAGGATGACTTGAAGAGTAAGACACCACTTCACAGGAGCAGATTCTGGTCCGTATCCATTTCCTTCATGGACTGGATAAGAAAGTCCCTTTCACAATGGGAAGCAGTGTGGGTGTGGTTGAAGTGCTTGGGAAATCTCAGCGGAGGTCACAAAGGCTAGTGTGTGGCCATTGAACAGAGGGAGTGGTGAACTATTTAATGAACTTGCACTGCCTCAGGGAGCCTTGAGCACTGTAAGATGGTACAGTTGTGGGGTGTAAAGCTGGAGCTGGGAAGAATTTACTGAAGCCTCTCTATTGTTGGTTCATGAGTGGCTGGGAGATCATTCATGTAACTCAGCTGGGTGTGTCCTTGACTTTGTAAGTGCAGTACTAGTCAGAGGCTTGCAGCTTGACATTAGCATCTGAGTGTCAGGGACTGCCCAGGCTGGTGAGCTTGGAGGTCTCATTGGTCCCACAGATCAGGTTGCACCTCAGGGATCCCATCACATGCAGAAAATTGCTTGCAAATTTTCAGTTGCAAATTCATATCCTTGGTGAAGACATAATTATACAAGGATTTCATAGGCTGTGCAGATTTTTCAAAACACTATAGAACCAATACAATTTGCACAAAGAAAATGTGATTTTCTTCAGGGTGCAGGAGCTACCAAAGTTGGCCAAGGGATACAAAAAAATGTCTCAGAGATTGCAATGATTCAACTTCAAGCATTATTTCCGAACCAGAATAACTTTTCGATTGCAGAATCAATCCTTTCCATAATATTGCACAATATTTTCTTGTAAAAGAAGTCGATTTGCTCTTATTGCTCAATCTTGTTTCCAAACTCAGCTGAGAACACATAGTGTACTCAGGCCTGCCATTCAAAATGACTGCCTGCTTTTTCTGCCAGTACAGCAAAATATTTTGAATCACATAGGGCCAAATTCCTCTTTGGGTAACTTTATTGACCTCAGTGACTTTACACGGAAGATGAATTCATCCATGAGATTTTTTTCCAGCCAATCACAGTCCATACAAAAGAAGCACGTTGGTAGAGTTTATTATTCATTGGGTGTAATCAGTAAGCTCTGTGGGGCTGTTACTGTTTCTTTATTAAGTTTTGCGCAATACCCAGCACAATGGTGCTCTAGTGCCCTTGGGGACTTATGGTTGCTATCATGATATAATTATTATGTTACTTTGCTACGGCTCAGACTGCTGTGAGCACATCAGACCTATGCTCAAGTGCCCCCACTGACTCCCAGTCAGCTTCCTATATCCGTTTAAGACCTTGTCCTCAGTTCAAAGCAATGAATTGATTAAGCCCTAGCTACATCAAAGACCAAATTTCAATCTATGAGCCACTGTGACAGTTGCGTTCCTCTGGGACAATGCAGACAAGACAAAGCACGTGAGAGCTATGAACAAAGCAGTCTCCGTTGAAGGAAATGGGCTATGAACAAACTTCACTTCTTTTATTCCGAACCTTTGTAGCCTATTCCTGGCAGAGTTCAGACCTGGAAGAGATACCCAGGAAGGCCACTCAGGACTTTGCTATTGCTAGTGCTAATGTGTGAAAGGTGTTCACACACTAAGATGCTGCATGGAAATGTCAAACTCTAAGCTAGATGTATTATATATGTAAAAGTCTTGAAGCCCAATTCTCTGCTTGCATAACTCCTTGGAAGTCAAGTACAGAGTTTGGCTGTCTGCATTGGTGTTTATTAATATTCCATTAGGTGCCTATCTTTAGGCACCTATAGAGTTATGAAAATCTGGACCCTCAGCCTCTGTGGGATCAAATTTCAAAGGCATAAATGGCAGGTAGGCGCCTAACTCTCATGACCTTTTAGCGGGAGGTAGGCATCTAACAAACACTGGTGCATCTGAAAATCTAATCCCTCTCATCTATAAAATCTGAAAATCTAACCCTTTCTGATCTATAAAAAGGAGATAATAGCATTTCTCCACTTCCCAGTGGTGTTGCGAGGATGAATGTCTTAAAGACTGCCAGGAACTCAGCTTGGTAATGGGGGCTAGAGAAGGAACTTAGCTTGGCACGTAATGTGCCCCATGTTCAAATGCGGCACAGAATTAGAAGGGCCAATTCCTCCAAGACAACAGGAATTTTGTAGGAACAGGGCTGGCAGAAGTGGGCCCAAAATGGTGTGTTTTCTTTGTTTAAAATATGATCCTCCCTAGGGACCTGATCCTAGTATCATTGAAGTCAGTGATATTCTTTGCACTGACTTCAAGTGGTTTATGATCAGGTCCCTAGATGAATTAAAGTTGAAATTTATAACGTAATATACACAGATAAAAAGCTTCCCCTCTTTTGCTCAGGAGAATTTGACACCACCTCCCTTTGACGCCACCAAATTCCTGGCAGTGTGCCTGATTCTGATCTCCTTTGCTCTGGTGCAGATCAGGAGCAGCTCCACAGAAGCTGAACCTTTGTTAATAAGATCAGGATTGAGACAGCTAATGTGATCCTCTTTTGTTTGAAAACATCAACTCCCAGCGTAACCTTCTGAGACCTGATATTCTAATGCATTCTGTTGGATGAATGCTTGTGATCTGGAGTCATACAGAAGACTAAGGAGTGATCTGCAGAAACTTTATCCAACCTTTCTTCATATATATATATATATATTTCTTTCTGTCTTACCACGCAGCATCAGCAAGTGCATTAAATAAGTACATTTAGGTCACTTCAGACCAGAACATTAAAACAAATGCTGATAGTTCAAGGTTAATAGATGCATAAAGCAAAAGTAATTCCATGTCAAAGCTGAGATGACAGGTGATTTGACTTGAGACTGCCTTGCAATCACTCTTTTACATGTGCTCTATACGGAGCCCGGTGGAAGGTGTTATGTATCTGACATTTACTTGTCAGAAAGGTATGACAATAGAAATTGTTTCTATCTCTTCTGGTCCCAGATGTTAACCTTCTAGCTTTATTCTGTAATTGGGGTTCCACGGAGCTTTAACATTTTCTATTGATTCAATAGAAGCGATAACATTTCCAATCATAAGAAGGCATTATAGAAATATCAGGCAATTCACATATCAAAATGTTTGATAGCTGGGCTCACCACATTAATTTCTGTCACCTTTGCTAGGAACCCTTTATCCTCTTTTTAATACTGAAGGACACCTGGGAGTAGTTTCTGTCACTTTTATTGTTCAATAAAGTAGACAAAAGTTTCAATTAACAGCCCAGGAGCCTCTAGGAAATTGTGAATGAGAGTATATTTTATTCATTTCACTGTATTTCTTTTTTCTACTGTGCCATCTGTGACTGCTAAGCCATACTTTACCAAAAAAAAAAAAAAAGAATGAAAGAAAGAAAGTGATATAGACAAAGAGCTGCATTTGCAAAAAATATCAGCGCTCACGGTAGCACCAAAGTGATCCGCCAGATTTGCAAAAATGCTCAGCCACCAATGTGAAAATCTGTCTACCAGGGTCACAGAAGGAGTGTCTAGGTCCTGGGCTCTTTTTATAATCTGGCCCCCATGGTGCAAACCTATGCATTTGAAAATCTGGCCTTGAGTTCTTCTGAAAAGATAGCCTCATGGGTTACATTTAACCACAACATAGAGTGATGTGAGTGGCATGATGAGTGCACACGAATCAGAAATCAAGTGTAAGACTTGTGAAGCTGGCAAACCAGTGTAATTTGCATCAGCATGTGGCTTTCTATGGCTTGTGTCTTTGTCCCAGCGATGGATACATTGTGCCATTACAGTGCAAAGCAAACTAGAGCTGGCTCAATGAACGCCTTGACACTGGCTCTATGCTACCCACCCTCTTGACTCTGGCCATGCAGGTATGTCCACAGAGGAAGGCAATGTGGCCAGTGTAGTCCTATATCCTCACAAGCCCTTCCACTGGAATAGCCAGTCATCGGCAGGCTGCGCAGCTCAGAGCTGGTCCGAGGCTGTTAAAAATTGCACGTTGGCACTAGCCCAGTGATTCCAGGATAAAGGGAGTGGAACGGGGACATCTATCTTTGTGACTGTCACCCTCTGACCTATACCAAGGCAAATGCACAAAAGGAAAGGACCCCAAAGGGTTAAAGACAGGCATATATAGGCTGGAAAACTTTTCCAAAGGGATCAGTGGGGGACAAAAAAAACCCTAGCTGGCTTCAAGTCTGAACTTGATAAATTGCTGGAGGGGGTGGGATGATGTCAATTAACTGATCTTTGACTACTAGTGGTAAATACACCCAATGGCCTGTGAAGGGATGTTATATGGGGTGGGTTCTGAGTTACTACAGAGAATTCTTTCTGGGTGTCTTGCCGGTGAGTCTTGCCCACATGCTCTGGGTTTAGCTGATCGCCATATTTTGGGTGAGGAAGGAATTTCCCCCCAGGACAGATTGGCAGAGGCCCTGGGGGTCGGGGGATGGGCATTTTCACTTTCCTGTGCAGCATGGGTCTTGGGTCACTTCCTGGTGGTTTCTCTGTACCTTGAAGTCATTAAACCATTATTTGAGGACTTCAGTAACTCAGTCATAGGTTAGGGCTGTATTACAGGAGTGGGTGGGTGAGGTTCTGTGGCCTGCGTTGTGCAGGAGTCCAGACTAGAGGGTCATCACGGTCTCTTGATCTGTGAGTCTATGAGTCTTTACCTCTCGTGTCACTCAGAGCAGCATACTCCACACCTGCACTTCCTACACGTTTGATATAGGATGGGCAGTATCCTATCTTTGACCACTCCTGAACCAATCATATCCCACTGAGAAAAGCAGGCTGCACAACCAAAAACCGCTGTAGAGTCTTATCCCATGCATGGGCATTGAGGGCAGAATCGTGCTTTCTCACGACCCTTCCCTGTGAGGCAGTATATCTGCTCACAGATATAGGAAACTGCCACAGTCTAACACATCTTGAGCGATCAACTGATCAGTATTTCTTACCATGCTTTAGGCAGTGATGTTAGGTTTTTTGCAGAGGCAGCATCAAATCCTGAAGTCAGACCTTGGCCAGTAGAAAGGAAGGAATTGGGTTTTTCTTGTGTTTTTGGCAAACTGTGTTTATTTGTATTTTTAAAGTCTGCACATATATTCAGTCATTATTTTGGGATCTAAACCATTTTATATATTTACTCCAGCATATAAAGCATATCAGCAACAATATTTATTTGTCCACCTGGCATATGAAATAAGAGAATGCATATAAAATCTCAATCCAGCGAAAAGTGGCTAAGGTATAAAGCGGTTCCATATTGCAATAAATATAAATATAATTCCACGGAAATCATAGGGTCATGAAAGCAATTTAGAAGTTTCAGAAATGAACATTACTTACAAATGTATAAAAACACCCATCACAATGAATTTGAGGGTTAGGTTAGGGACCCATCCAGCACTATTCATTTTATTCTCCCCTAGGTCTTATAGCGAGATGTGCAAAAAGCTGACAAAGTATTAGACATTTTCCCTGTACTGAGAAGCCAAATAACCTTCTCCTTGTCCATCAACCTATTCACCTTTTAAAGAGAGAATCAATCCATTTACTTCCAATAGTGGGATAAAATTAGCTGTTTATAGATAATTAAGTAGATCTTCTATTTGGCCTGATCAATAAGGACATTGTCAATGATTTGGCAATATTATTCCTTCTATCTAAATTCCCTGATTAGTCCACATTGCCTCCATAGACACAGAAGCTTTGGCAGCTGCCTGGATCTTAAAGTCAGAGAAGCAGCTCCCTCTTATAAGAGAGAACACCCCTATAGGTAAAGAGGGCTCCTTGGTAAAAGCAATACACATGTAGTTAGAAAAGATGGATTCAGATCCTAGCTCTGCCAAAGAATTTCTATGGATGAGTTGCTTATTAAGGCCAAGGTTTTCAAATCTGTCTAATGATTTTGGGAGATTCAGATTTAAGGGCCCAATTTGAAATGCCTTAAAGGTGCTTTTAAGAGGATGGGATCAATATCATTTTCTGAGAATCTGGCTCCTTTAAGGTGTCCCAGACTGGGTACCCAAAAGTTAAGACATCCAAAATCACTAGTCATGCTTGAAAATCCTGCTCTTCTATCTCTAGGTTTTAGTTTCCACTCTGCAAAATGAAATAATAATAGTTCCTTTCTACCCCTTTTTGTCTTCTTTGTCTATACAAACTGTATGGTCTTCAGAGCGGGAACTACAAACACAACGAGACTCCTGTAGCCCCTTAAAGACTAACAAATTTCTGCAGGCATAAGCTTTCGTGGGCTGCAACCCACTTCCTCAGATGCAGGTATACAGGATACAGACTATGCAAGTATGATGTATACAGACTAACACAGCTACCCCTCTGGAACTTTTCAGAGGAGGGACTGTTTCTCACTATATATTTGTACAGCACCTCGTATAATAGTAGTTGGGGTTTTTAGGCATTACTATAATACAAAGAATAAAACATTAATAAAAAAAGAACCAAAAAGCTGAATACTGAAAATATGTCAGTTTTCATCAGCTGAATCCTCCTCCCCTTTTGGGGGGTTTTAAACTGAAGTTTTGAAATGCTAATGGTTTAAAATTCAAAAATTTTGGTTCCTGAAATGAAAAACCTTGACAAAAGCAAAAATAAAGAAATTAAAAAAATTCCTTGTCTCCTCTGCAATGTGCACCAGAAAAAAAAAAGAAGAATTTTCCAACCAACTTTCTGAGCAATGCCAGCACTGGTCTGATGTTCCCATTGAAGTATATTCCCTTCTCGGATGCATAATCTGTGACTCCATCCTGCCTTCTTCATTCCCACTGAAAATTGGGCCCCTTGGGGATAATGCTGGCAGATGGAACCGTGTCTCACTCGGAAGTGGGGTCTTGCTTGACTCACTTACAATCAAGCATGTTGCCACAGATGATTCTCAAAGGGACCTCTTTATTAGGCCTCCTCCCTGACTTCTCCAAATGGGAACTCAGTCATGACGACGAGACTCATTGTGCAAAAAAAGCATAGCTGGCATCCCCCTGAACCAGACTGATTCCTCCTTGCCAGATTCCCTCCTTGGAGAAAACATTCCACCCCTCCATTAGCTTGATGGTAGAATTTCAACGAGAGCCTCTCCCCCGTGGGGCTCCCAACACGCACCTCAGCGGAGGATAAGCAACCTATGTAAACAAATGAGACCGGGATGCCACAAAATGTCATACTTCTTTATCTATAGGGCCCTACCAAATTCACAGACATGAAAAACACGTCACAAGTCATGAAATTTGGTGTCCCCCACGAACTCTGGTCTTTTCTGTACTTTTATCTTATCTTCCAGAGATGGGTAGCCAGAGAGCAGAGTGCCCAGTTCTGAAGGCAGCACTGCCTCCAGCAACAGTGCAGAAGTATGGGTGCCACCAGAGCATGCCCCCCTTACCTCTGACAGCACCCTGCCTTCCGAACTGGGCAGCCGTCCAGCAGCCGCTGCTCTGTGGCCCTCCAGTTCTGAAGGCAGGACAGAAACAAGGGTGGTAATACCGCAACCCCTCCACAATAGCTTTGTGATCCTCTTTTTGGTCAGGACCCCCAGTTTGAGAAAAATTGAATCTTGAGGGCTTGACATGGCTGTATTTTGCCACTTTTAAAACCATATTCATGGTTTGTTCCAACACCATGAAACTCAAGATTTTAAAAATGCTTTGACCATGAAATGTGCAAAAATGGCTCATGAATTTGGTAGAGTCCTAGGTTTTCAGACCAGGCCCATGACCATGATTCCTGAGTATCTTTCCAGGAATACATTTATGACATTTACTCAAATAAATATTTTCTAGAGCCAGTCAAAGAAAGGGGATATTTTCCGTAACAGTTTGTCCCCTTTTTTGCTTAAATTCAAAATTTGGACAAGAAAAATGTTGAAAAATCAAATTTCAGGAAATGTTGACCAGGTCTAGTCTCTCATAAACTCTAAAATTTGTCACTTTCCAAAAATAGTTCAACACAGATAGACAGACAGACAGACATTAGGGCAAACTTAATTTAAATAAGTGATTGTTTCATTTTCTGCTGGTAGAGTTGAACTTCTTGGCCTTTCGCTGTGTGCTGGAAATGAGAGCTATAGCTTTGATTCTGCTGTCCACGGTGCTCCCACGTTTCACTCATGCTATTAGCAGTTCCATCATTCTGCCGTTGGTAGTCAGAGCTGCATAGCAAGAATTAATTTCATGAAGCTTAGACTATCACAAATAAGATGCTGAATATGATTCTGGTTCCTTAGATTTGGCAGAATTCAATTTGTTTTTGTTTTTTTTATCATTTTGATGATAATACTGTTTTTGTTAAATCATTTTTTTCAATTTTTATTAATTTAAATTTTCACAGTTGCGGGAAATTATGTGGTTGGTTAGACAATGGGGTGTGGGTTAGATAATTATTTAATGACAATTGATGTTAAGGTTCCAAAAGTTAAAGCTTTATAACCATTAAAACACAAATTGTCAACATCACATGTCAAAATATACAAAGTAAATATCCTTAAATCAAATTCTAATCAGTTTTTAAGCTTCATTTTTCTTCCTTTGTCTATCTGTAAATGTTGATGATTATCAGTGGAAATATTTTTTCATTGGTTTGTGTTTGCATGGTGAAATCCACATTTTCTGACATTTACCGATACAAATCTAAACCTTCCAACCATATGTATTCTTCAGGGAGCCAGTGCAAAGAGCGGAGCATGGGGATCATGCACTTTCAGTGGAGAGAGGAATTTATTTTCTCAGACAGAGGATTTTGCTGAACCAAATCCTAAACTTTCTTTTGAGCAGAACAGTTTCCCTCTTTGCGAGAGGGATTTAATGTGTGTGTATATATGTTGCTTAAAGGGTTCAACAGTATATAGAAGATTCCAAGGGCAAAAGACACTGTTGGTGTTTAGATAGAAGTGTTAATTTTTTAATTGGGTAGGAATACAAAGGCCTCATGAAGGGTGTTTGGGAAGCTGATATTAAGGCCAAGCCAAACACTCAAAGTCAGAGTATTTGCAAAGTCAAACACTCAAAATTAGGAAATGCCGGAATTAAGCCTATAGTATGCTGTACAATCTTAATTCAGATCCTGGTGTGTATGCATTATGATACAGATGTTAATTACATAATCACATGCTGTCTTTTCCCCATGTGCAAGAGGGACTTTCTCTGGAGATGAATGAGGATTATATAGCAAAGACGGCTGTTCTCTGTAGGACCCCTGCTTCATTTGTTGCCACAGTTGGAAGTTATGTAGTGAATGAGGAAGGGGACCTGCAAGAAACTAAAGGATGGTTTCATGGTTAAGGCAGCTGAATTCTGTCCCGGAGAGCTGGATTCTAGCTCCGTCTGTGTCATGGAGATCCTAGGTGATATCAGCCAGACATTTTAACCACGCTTTTAACAGGACATCGCTAATTGTGTTGTCTTCAATTTCTGAGTGCCTGACTTGAGACTGGGGAGTATAATTTGCAGAAGTGCTGAGAATTTACCAAATGCGCCTGCAGTCAGCGAGAGCTACGCTGTGAACATGGAAAGAACCATGCAGTACTCAGGGCTCTGAAAAGTTAGGCCCTGCGTGTCTCAAACTGGACACCCAAAATTAGTGACTATTTTTTACCTTAATCTCAAGTCCTGATCCAAAGCATGTGGGTGCTAGAGCATCTCAAAGATAAAATAGCCGGAATTTATAACATCGGCAAAACAACATATTTTCCCCTAGCATTTTTCTCAGAAACATCTGAAGCATTTGGTCTGAAATTCTCCAAAGCATTTCAGCCCAAGGCAGAAATCCAGGGTGAAAAATTTCAGCTGAAACAGTTAAAGTTTGGCAAAGTTGTAAACAACAGAAAATGGGATCTCACAATGGGAAGTGTCAGGCAACTTTAATCATGAGAAGCAAACAGCTCCACCTATAATAAACTTTAGTCTCCCTTACATAGCTATTCTTGGTTACATGCATATTGGTATCTGTCTATAGTCACTAAAGAGAATACTGGCACACTGTACAGTTATATCTTTCTGTAATTAAATAAAACAACAACAACCCTACTTGATGTATAATAACATAAAGGAAAAAGCATGAGCAGAGTTGTTGAGCAAACTGGCCTCAAATATGATTCAGAATTCAGATACGAGCTTGCATTACCTTATGACATATTATCATTTCTTATGGTTCCAAGGTCAATGTCTCTTTCTCAAATAACATTTCAGACCTATAATTGTTCATCTACATGCCAACAATTACGGGAGAATTGATCAGCTAGTAATTAATGCTATGCTATTGCACATTTTAATTTGTAGATTATGCAGCTGCGCGCGTTCACACGTTTTTAATTTGTATATTATACAGCCACAAATGTTTACAATGCCCTTTTTAATCTCCTTAGACCACCCGTGCCATTATTCACTATAGATTAATGATACACCGGATGCTGGGGTTTATTTCATTTACCACTCTTACCAAGAGAGCTGTTAACATTACTGTGCTCTATTACTTAATGTCTTACTGCAGCTGCTTGTGAGCGCTGGTTACCCTTTAAAATATTACCAGTCAGTTATTTTCTCCCTTCTTCCTTTTTTTTTTTAAGCCATCTTGCTGCTGACAATCCGACTCTGTGGTAATATTACACTTTATTTTCAGGTTTATCTCAAGAGTTTTGTTGAGAGACATTTACATCTTTTGCTGCAAACAATGCTACTCCTCCATCTCTGGGTCTTTTGTATTCCCTAGCCTGCTCGTTACACTTCTCCCCTGCACAACTTCATCTCCCCTCCTAATATATTTCTATTTTGGACAATGCCCCATTTCAAGGAAACTTACCTGCTTCAGGCCACACTTCAGCACATGCTTAATTTTCAGTATGTGCTTAAGTCAACATCAATGGAGTGCAAGCACGCGTTGAAGTGGTTCCCTAGACCGGGGCCCATGAAAGTGACCTTTCTCACTATTGGCCTAATCCAATGCCCATTGATGTCAATGGAAGTCTTCCCCAAGTCTGCCACTGACCTGCTGTGTGTGACTTTGGGCAAATTGCCTACCCTTTCTAATCTCTGTCATGTAAGTGCTTTCAGAGATACAGATGGACATGTTAGATATTACTGATGCCTTGATTCTATTCAAATCAAACCTGACAATCTGTTTCTTCTCTCTGGGTTATGATGTCTCTTTCAACGAATCGGTATCATTCAACTCTCAAATGCCTTATCCCTAACCATTCTGTTTGTACTCCTATTCACCCTTGCACAGCCACATCTCCAGATATGATAACGAAGAGATATATTGTAAGTGCTGGAATTTACTTGGGTTTGATTGTATCAGCTGTAAAACTGTATGAAACATGTCTAATGAAATACCAAGCAAAACACACTTGTCATGTTTCGTGACAAATTAAAAACTCAGGCCAAGTTCTTGGAAAGGTACACTTAATTTCAAAAGAACTGTGGTCCATAGTTAAGAAACTTCCAATTTCAAGATCTCTCACCTATACTGACTTTTTCTCTTGTCTTGGGAAGTCATTAAACAGTCTGCAAAATGGAGAAAATGTAACATATCATTGGTTAACATAAATCAGTAAGACATCTGCTCAGATATTTTTCCCAATCAAAAATTTTAACAATCTTAAAATGAAAAAAAAAAATGTTCCTATTTAATTTTGAAAAGGAAATTTTGGCTTTTCAGTGAAAAATCAAAGTATTTCAGCTGAAAACTGAAATCCACAGTATCTCCTTTTGGTTTGGTGCAGCAGTGTATCATGGAAGATGAAGTGTAGCTGGGCGCTTGGCCTGTACGGGAGAATGGAGGTAAATGAATTACAATTCCCATAAGGAACTATAGTGGCATATTTAAATAAAAATCTGTGGGTTGGACCAAAATAGTTTAGGCTTGGGACAGTTGGTTTTACAATAAAAAAAAAAATCAAAATTGTCCACCGAGAGCAGACACTTTTTGCGACCCTGATGCCCCCAAATAACAGAAAACAAAATTGCTTAGTCAAAAATCCATTTTCTACCAGTCTTAGCCAATACACTTGCACTGATTTATGCCAGGTGAAGATAAATACTTATCAACTTTGCAGCAGTACTGTAAATATTAATGTCCCTAAAATGCAGTAGGAAAGCTAAAATGATCACCATTAAATAGTTTACCCAGAATTTTTGCACAGTGGCATTTGAGATACTTTAAGTCTTATTTACATTTCTAAGTATAGAAGTACACAAGTGTGTTCCAGATATCATTTCTAGTAAATATAAACTCTTTAACAGTGTCCTTTGTAATAACATTAGTAGAGCTGGCTGAAATTTTTTCACAGAAGTTTTGTTTTGTTCAAAAAATTGTCTTTTTTCAAAACCAAAACTCTTCACAGAAAATTGTCAGCATGATCAAAATTGTCCATTTCCCAAGATATTTCTTGCAGTGATTTTATAAATATTTTAATTAAAATAATTTCTGATCCTTAGCCACATTTTCATTTACCAAAATCCTAGTTTTCAGCAAGAAAATGTGTTTTTTGTAAATTAATATTTAATAATGTTCCTGAAAATGATTTCCATTACAAATTGCTACAATTTCAATAGATATATTTATTTTTATGTACACATTTATTTTTAAAATTGTGATAGAAAATGGATCCATTTGGAACCCAGTAAAACAGAAACAACTTGTAAATTCTTCCCACAATCACTTCTCAACCAGCTCTAATCATTAGCCTGATTGATGGTTCAGTGTAGAAATCAGCTGATGTTTCACTGATATTTTAGATGAATCTGAACACAAATTCAAAGTGAAATTCCAAAAAGCAGGAACCCATGTGGATCAAATCTAGTGAAGATGTTTGCATGAAGCAACAATTGTGGAGTTTCATGAATTACAACCCTCCTTTCTGAGGTAATGACTTCCATTTAAAAAAAGTAAAAAGATCCAAAGACTATAATGAATAACTCTCCAGGATAAGGAAAGAAGAAATTATGTTGTGGCACTTTTACTGTTTCTTGGGCCTTGCCCAAACTGCACTGAAGTAAACAGAATGTGCCCATTAACTTCAATGGACATTTAATCAGTCCCCTCCATAACTCTTATTCTGTTCTTAGGATGCATTTTAGGGAGCTGCTGATTGCTTTACAAGAAGGGCTGAGTGCTTATGGAAGATATTGGGCCCAAACTCTCAGCTGATATAAACTGGTGTAACTCCATTGAAATCAGTGGATCTAGGCCACCTAAGGATTTACTCCATAGTGTTGTTCAGTATTTCTCATGATAGAGGCTTTAGGATAGAGGCTGGTTGAGAATTTTCCAAACAATTTTTTTTCCATCAGAAAATGTCAAATTTGTCAGAATTGAAACAGTAGGCAAAAAGGGTCAGTTCAGATGAATCTCCTGATTTGAATTTTTGTTTGTTTGTTTGTTTGTTTTTGGTCAGAATGTCCTGATTTGACATTTTTTCAATGACAAATTTTGTTTTTTAAATCAGAAAGATTTTCTATTTTGAATTTTGAATTTGTACAGAAAAAAGGTTAAAAAATAAAAAGGTCCAAATCAAAATAAGTGGGGGGGGGAGATATTCAGATTATGGGTTACTCAAAAATTTCAGGAATTTGACATTTTTCTCCTGTTTTGGAATGGGATTTTTTTTTTTTTATCTAAAACTCTTGCAGGACAGGGAAAACATTTCCTTCCCAGCTCCATTAGGAATGAAGAGCTGTATCCTGGAAACACTTAAGCATGTGTATACCTTTGCTCATGTGAGCATCCCACTGATTTTCTGTGTCAGAGGTAATCCAACTCAGAAGCTTTAGGTTTTAAAATAATTTGGGGGGGGGGGGGAAACAGGGGATAATTTCATTGAAATTCAGATGCTGCATCTGGCCTGAGATCCTGTTTGACCCATTTGTTAAAGCTGTGGCCTGTGAAGCACATGTTTTTCACTTTGATTCTCAGTGTGGTTAAATATATAGGATGTGAATGTGTTGGGTATGATTTTTTTCTTTCAACTGGTGTATATCAGAGGCAAACCCACTATAATCAATGGAAAGATACAGGTTTAAAATCTGGTATAAATGAGAAAAATCATGCCTACCAACTCAGATTCCCATTACAGGTGTGTGTACGTCACTCAGGTGGTGCAAACATATCGTAACCCAGCCATAAATGACACAAGGAAACTTCCTGGTGGCATATCTGTGCCACAGCTGAGCCCTGTACCTTGGCTCCATGCTCCCAGGAACAAGGACAGTGTGTGGCTGAACTGCACTCATCTACAGATTCCTCCACTGGCATTGGGATCATAAAGGAGCCTATGCCAATGGCACAAATTAGAGCAGCTCCAAGTATTGGGCTTGGTGATGGCCTCTTAATCAGGGAGCTGCAGTCCCATCCCTTCTGCATGGAACAGAACTTGGGAGTAAGAAAAGATTTGCTCAAATGAGACTGGCTAATGGATGATAAATTTCTTTAATTATCTAAGTCCATTCTAACAGCCAATCTCCAGATGGAAAAACACAGGAGGGTCAATATTCTAGAACTGGATAGAATTCCTCTCATAGTATCGAAGAGAGAGGAAGTGCGACCTATTGGTTAGAGGGCTACTTTGAAACTCTGGGGACATGAAGGCAATTCCCTGCTTTGCTACTTGGTCAAGATGCTAAAGGATCACTCAAGGGTGACAAGGCTGTTGTGGAGAAGCTAAATAAAGTCTTTGTATTGGTCTTCATTGCACAGGATTGCAAAGAGGTACAAAGGGATCTCACTAAACTGGTGACTGGGAAACAAAATGGCAGATGAAATTCAATGTTGATAAATGCAAAGTAATGAACGTTGGAAAACATAATCCCGACTGTATATACAAAATAATTGGGTCTAAATTAGCTGTTATCACTCCAGAAAGAGATCTTGGAGTCGTGTATAGTTCTCAGAAAATATCTGCTCATTGTGCAGCAGCAAACAAACAACCTAACAAAATGTTGGGAAACATTAGGAAAGAGGTAGAAAATAAGACAGAAAATATCATAATGTCACTATATAAATGCATGGTATGCCCACACCTTGAACATTCCATGTAGTTCTTAAAAATGTTATGTTAGAAATGGGAAAAGTACAGAGAAGTACAACAAAATGATTAGGGTATGGAAAGCTTCCATATGAATAGACATTAAGAAGAGCACAACTGTTCAGTTTAGAAAAGAGATGATTAAGATGTGGAGAAAGTGACTAAGGAAGTATTATTTACCCATTCACATAATGCAAGAACCAGGGGCCACCCAATGAAATTAAGAAGCATCAGGTTTAAACAAACATAAGGGAGTACTTCTTCATACAACACACAGTCAACCTGTGGAACACATTGCCAGGGGAGGTTGTGAAGGCCAAAAGTATAACTAGTTTAAAAAACAATCAGATAAGTTCATGGAAGGATGGGTCCATCAATGTCTGTTAACCAAGATGGTCAGGGACACAACCTCATGCTCTGGATGTCCCTAAACATCTTACTGCCAGAAGCCAGACAAGAGTGGATGGATCACTCAATAATTTTCCTGTTCTGTTCATTCCCTCTGAAGCATCTGGCACTGGCCATTGTCAGAAGACAGGATCCTGGGCTAGATGGACCATTGGTCTGACCCAGTATGGCCATTCTAATGTTCTTATGATCTTAAGTTACTTGATGTCTCTGAGATCCCTCAATTCACCATCTGTAAAAACCTGGATAACAGGACTTTCCTACCTCACATGGTGTTAGGAGGTGTTCATACGCTATGGTACTGGGGACCTCAGATGGGATCTACTAGGGCTTCATGATCCCCTACTGGAAGCACCGCTGATCTGCACCTCCCCCAAGGAAACTGTTCCCTGTGAGAAAAAGAGGAGCAATTTTGGGAACCAGTGAGATCTGGTTCTCCAGTAAGATGATCAGATAGCAAGTGTGAAAAATGGGGTCATGGGGTGGAGAATAATAGGACCTAAATAAGAAAAAGCCCGGAATATCAGGACTGTCCCTATAAAATCGGGATATCTGCTCATCTTATCCTCCAGTGGCAAGAAGTGCTGGGGATGCAACAGCCAATCAAGGCCCAACAGGCTGAAATAAAAGAAGCTGCCTGCTGCCAGCAAGGCAGCTCCTGGGTAGAGCCAGAGGACTGAAGAGGGATGCTCCCTAGGCCACAGCCAGAGAAGCTGGGCCAGGCCAGGCCAGGGCCCATTACTGGCCACAACAGAAGTAATAATTTAAGAAGAAACCTTGATGTTCAATTCTAGAGTTGGAATTTAGCCCAGAAAGGTGAGAAACTATTTCATTTATAATTGGCTCTGTAGGGCAAGGAAGTTTTCTATTTTGAGTTTGTTGTACTCTTGAAGGAATTTGGACTATGTGACCCAGCTGGAGGACCAAGTCACAGAAGACCCTCAGAGGTCAACTGATAGTTTGAAGGGGGTGCTGTAAACTGTAGAGTAGTTGCACCAGGCCTGGATACAAGGGGATGCTCAGAGAAGTGAGTGCAGCCCACCATAGAGTCACATAAGTAATATTCTTCTCTTTCCTCTATGTGGTGTCTGTATCCCTTTCAGCTAAGTTCCAGACAGGGATCAGAATTTCCTTGATCCATGCAAATTAGTTTCTTCTCTTCCCAATATCTCACTCCTGTTTCACTACTGAGATTAAGGAATATATAAAATACAACTTGTTACTGCCATGAGAGAGTAGTACTATATATTATCACTCACGTCTCATTAACCCTGAAGCCCTGCTAACTAAGAAAATCCTGTCTAATGAGGTTTCCTTCCCTGCACCAAAGAAAAAAAGTTCTCAGTGTTTTGCCTTACCCGTCTTCCTCAAATTATTGCCCCGTAATTAAAATGGAACTTTCAGGCCATTAAAATACAAATCTAAAGTTCCGCACTCAAGAAAATCCGGGGTCAGTGTTTCCATATCCTTGCAAAGAGTCCTCAAGAAGTCAAATGGAGAAGGATTTGTTGCCACTGATTTTTCTCTTAGGAAAGCCAGGTCCAGCATTTCAAACAAGGGATAGAACTTTGGGGCATGGCAGACCCATACAGCCCTGCTTTAGACAGTCCAATTTTCTTTTGACATAAGTGGTATTTGGTCTGCTTTACAAACAAGTTAAATGGGGCCCATATTTCAATCTTCTTATTTTGCAGCATGGGAGATTTAGGTCTGATGTTAGGAAAAAATTACTAACTATAAGGGTAGTTTGGTCCTGGAAGAGGTCACTTAGTGAGATTATAAAATCCCCATCACTGGAAATAATTCAATATTGGTTACAGATGGTAAAGGTTGGATATTAGGAAAAATAATTTCACTAGGAGGGTGGCAAAGCACTGGAATAGGTTACCTACGGAGGTGGTGGAGTCTCCATCCTTAGATGTTTTTAAGGCCCAGCTTGATGAAGCCCTAGCTGGGATGGTTTAGTTGTGGGTGGTCCTGCATGGAGCAGTGGGTTGAACTAGATGACTTTTTGTGGTCACTTCCAAGCCTAAACTTCTATGATTCTAGGTATACTGAATCCTATCTCAGTGCAGGGAAATTGACTAGATGACCTCTTAGGAGCCTTTTCAGCTCTACATTTGTATAAATCTAAATATTTCAAAAGAAACCAGAGAGATGCTGAGATGTCCTGATGATGTTACCGCTACTATACAATACTATAAGGTGGACGCAAAACTGGTTGGAAACCATTCCCAGAGAGTAGTTATCAATGGTTCACAATCATGCTGGTAGGGCAGAATAAGTGGGGCTCCGCAGGTGTCAGTTCTGTGTCCAGTTCTGTTCAATATTTTCATCAATGATTTAGATAATGACATAGAGAGTACACTTATTAAGTTTGCAGATGATATCAAGCTGGAAAGGGTTGCAAGTGCTTGGAAGACAGGATTATAATTCAAACTGGAGAATTGGTCTGAGGTAAATAGGATGAAATTCAATAAAGACAAATGCAAAGTACTCCATTTAGGAAGGAACAACCAGTTGCACACATACAAAATGGGAAACGATTGCCTAGGAAGGAGTACTGAGTAAAGGAATATGGGGGTCTTAGTGGACTATAAGCTAAATATGAGTCAACTGTGCACTGCTGTTGCAAAAAAAGTGAACATGATTCTGGGATGTATTATCAGGAGTGTTGTAAGTAAGACACGGGTAGTAATTCTTCCTCTCTACTCCGCGTTGATTAGGCCTCAAGTGGAGTATTGTGTCCAGTTCTGGGCACCACATGCCAGGAAAGATGTGGACAAATTGGAGAAAGTCCAGAGAAAAGCAGCAAAAATGATGAAAGGTCTAGAAAACATGACCTATGAGGCAAGACTGAAAGAACTGAGTTTGTTTAGCCTGGAGAAGAGAAGACTGAAAGGGGACATGATAACAGTGTTCAAGTACATAAAAGGTTGTTACAAAGAGGAGGGAGAAAAAATTTTCTTCTTAACCTCTGAGGACAGGACAAGAAGCAATGGGCTTAAATTGTAGTGAGGGAGGCTTAGGTTGGACAATAGGAAAAACTTCCTAACTGCCAGGTGGTTAACCATTGGAAAAATTGCCTAAGGAGTTTGTGGAATCTCCATCACTTGATATTTTTAAGAGTGGGTTAGACAAACACCTGTCAGGGATGGTCTAGATAATACTTAGTCCTTCCATGAGTGCCCGGGATTCGATTAGATGTCCTCTCGAGGTCCCTTCCAGCTCTTTGATTCTAGCCTCACCAACTTGGTTGCCTTCTATGACGAGATGACAGGCTCTGTGGATGTGGGAAAAACAGTGGACATGATAGACCTTGACTTTAGCAAAGTTTTGATACAATCTTCCCCAGAATTCTTGCCAGCAAGTTAAAGAAGTATGAGTTGAATGAATGGACTATAAGATGGATAGAAAGCTGGCTATAGCATCGGGCTCAGAGGGCTCAATCTATGTCTCGATGTCTAGTTGGCAGCCAGTAACAAGAGGAGAGCCCCAGGGATCAGTGCTGGGGTGTGTTTTGTTCAAGTCACAGAAACAAAATGAACAGCAACAATTTCCTAATCAAAATATAAGAAACACGGAGTTGTACTAACCATGCACAAGACACGTAATGGACAAGTGAAAACTGTAGCTTTGGGAAAGAGTGGGAAGACATGCTAGGTGATCTGCATGCAATAAATAACTTAAATAACTGCACGGGGCAGGGGAGAACATGTGACAGTAAGAGACAAAAAGACTTCTTTTGTTTGCGGAAAGAAATAGCATATGCTGTTTGATTGCCTCAGCTGAAACTAATATGATGTGAAAGACTGCATAAAAATGAAATGATCATAGCAAATTAAGGTAGACCTTCTGAGAAGGCAAATCAGGAAGAGCTTGGGTAGGTAATAAAGGCTCACACGAAACAGGCTGGAATACCCATGGTGAGCTTTTTGCAAACACCTGGTGCGGAATGAGATAGAAAATGTACAGTGCGTTATCGTTTAAAAAATCCTTGTGCCTTTTTCATATCTGCTTCATTCACTGAGGAAACCAGTCAAAAAGATCAAAGTCTAGATTGGGTTTAGTTCTCCCCAAGAATCAGAAACAGAGTGAAAAATAGAAGCAAACACTGAGCATCAAGCAGAGGATCTCAACTAAAATATTCTGTCCCCACCGTCCCATGAACATTAGTGTATTAGTCAAATGGAGGTAAAAGAAAAATCATTATAAGCTTCATAATGCTAACCATAAATTATAGATGCATGAACTGCAAAGCAGGAGATGTCTTGTTAGACTGGAGCTTCTATTTACAAGTGAAGGGAGCAGAGGTTTGTCTAAAATCAGGGATCGGATTTCCCAGGGACAGTAGATGGGGAATTATCAAAGAGTGTAGAGATAAGGGCATATAGGACTGGGAATTTAGATAAATGCAGCACCAATCAGTCTGATACTGGAACCTATCTTTGAAATATATAAAGGAGAGTATGAAAAGTTAAAATGGGGTTTGTTTAATCAATTCAAACTTTAGCCTAGTGAATTCCTATGTTCCTTTGTCTGCTTTCTCTTTTGATGTCTTTTCCCCACAATAACAGCAAAGAACGGAAAATGCACTCATTCTAAGCATTGCGAATTGTTTTACACTAGAAAGCATAAAATGCATTCAGATTATGTATGAAAAGGATTTGCTGTAAGAAATATTATCTTTGTGTGCATACAATAAACGGGTTTTATCTTCTGGATTCAGCTGATAACATGGCAGGTGACACAGCCCTTCCTGACTGGGTAAGTACATTCCACGTTCTCTGTGAGGCTTGACTAGAATCTCAATCCTGTGACTGTACTCAAAAATTTGTGAGATAACCATGACCTTGGTTGTGACTGGGGTTTGAACCAGGGACCTGGCCATGTAGCTCATAGCAATAAGAGATTCTATCTTTTGTGAATTGGGCATAGATTTTCTGTGGAAAATACTGATTTTGCCAAAACTTCAATTTTGTGCTTAGAAAATCAAAATTTGATTTTGTATCAATTCAACATTAATCTACAACTGCCTGAGCTGTCCTGGTGCCTCATGGTTCAGATGATCCAGTCTGACCTCTGGCTGAACCACCATGGTGCATCATGGGAGATTAACCTGGCTGGGGAGACCAGCCCACAGAAGACACCCAAACTAAAATTCCCAGGAGGCACTGCAGCAATTCAGAGGAACACAGATTAATGTCAAACCAAACTGAAACAATTTGAGATTTCTGAACTGAGATTTTTCTGAGTGTTCCACTATCTGAAAAATTTCAATATTGTAACTTTTCTTTTGAGGGTGAAAATATTGGAACTTCCTATAAGAAGAAAATTACAATTTTCAACCAGCTCTGCTTTACAGACATTCATTAACAGGCATTGATTAAGGTGAGATTAGACCTTCATACTACATCAGGAAACTGGCCAAAACTTTTGGCAAGCAAAATTGTGTGAAGTCTCATGAACTTTCTATTATTTTGTGAGTTACACAGCTGTACTCATCACATTTGCTTTATTCTTCTGAACGTTAGGATTCTTCTGGCCCCAAAGATATGTTTTGCAGCACGTTTGTTGATGCAATGAAAAGTTCAGCCTTTAGTTACCGTGCCTAAATTTTGACCTTTTAGACAAAATTTCATAAAGTGAAATTGTTTTTATGAGCAAAACGAAACAAAAATAGAAGCAAAACAAAAAAATTCATTTATAATTCACACCTAAAACAGTGATTATGATCGGGCAGATAAGGCCTGAGCCCAGATTCTCTGCATAGCTCCATTAAAATCAGTGGAATTACTGCAACAGAGAATCTGGATGGCAGATAGATTAAATTAGATTAGGGTATGTCAAATAATCATTTGATTGAATCAGGGTAAAGTATGTGTTCTTTTGGTAGTGATTGGATGGGACACCGTGGGCTGTAAATTCCTATCATTCATCAGGCTTGCTTCCTGGACAGAACATTTTTGAAAACATTGATTTGACCTCAGTACAGCTGTACAATGTAGCGCTGATCAGGAAGGGATATGATGGCTCTTGAGTGAGTATTAGTGCTGAACATGAAGAATTACAACAGCTTCAATGATTGAAATACTGAGGAACAGTTCTTATTCCCCATGGAGAATAGAACAAGCTTTGCCATGATCTGAACTGAAGGGCAAGACAGTTGGTATTTATTGTCCTTTTCCAGTGAATTTGTAGTGCTCACAATACGTACTGGATTAGCAGTCATGGAGATGAAAGCTCTCCAGGTAACCAGAGAACAGGTACAGCATGGTCAGTGGCAGGACAACCGCAGCAATGCGCTTCAAACTTCAGAGGAAGGGACCTTGACAATTTAGTCTTTGTCCTCTCTATGACGGCTGCCAATTAGTACCAGTGGTTCTGTGACATAGTTAAGAACAAATTGTAATTTGTTAGAAATACACTTTTTTTCAACTCGCTTTTAAAATACTGAGTGCCCACCCCTGCCAAATACATACTTATATTAATGATTGATAACTGATAAACGTTAAGAAGAAGAATGTTTTAGAGGCCCCATTCAGGATCATAGAATATTAGAGTTGGAAGGGACCTCAGGAGGTATCTAGTCCAACCTCCTGCTCAAAGCAGGACTAACCTCAGCTAAATCATCCCAGCCAGGGCTTTGTCAAGCCGCACCTAAAAACCCTCTAAAGATGGAGATTCATTCAGAGCCTCATTTCTCTGGGTGCTATACAAATATAGAATGAAAGGGAGATAGTTGTTCCCAACATTTCAAATTTGGAATCTCTAGTGGCCTGACTGAAAGGCCATTGAGGACAGCAGATTTCCATTGACTTTGATGGGATTTGGATCAGGTCCACAGACCTAAGAAGTCCTGTGATCTTTTAAAGCATGCAGATGTTTTTTGCTAGATTAGACCAGAAAATATACATCTGTTTTGGTCTTGATAAAGGTGTAGCATATAAACACCAAAAATATTACTGTACAATGTAAACTGCTCTAAACACCAGGTTGATTAACAGTGAAAGATCTCACCTTCTAAAATAATAGCGATGCCGGTTGCAGAATGGGAATTATGCTCTGACTGACAATGAATTGCCGAATGCATTAGCCACAATATCAAATGCAGTCAAATTAAAATGTTCCCTTCTGACACTTTCAATTAAACCCCATCAAGCTTCCAAACAACCTAGCAAAACTAAATGGACTGTGTGAGCTAAATGAAAAGGCAGCCTGACATCTTCTCCTTCCAAAAGTCAGATTTAGCCTCAATGCTGTTGCAAAAATGTGTAACAGAACATTAAATAATTACAAATCAGCATAGTGGGAGTGACCAACGGGCCTCTAGTTCTGTGTCATACCAATTGGTTTTGACAGAGGCCAGTGCTGGCTGCATCAGAAGAAGACAGAACAATCATATAAGGTGCTTGCAGTTCTGCAATGTCTTCCATCCAAGCATCTGAAAGTTAGATATATCAAAGGTGCTCACATGTCTCCCATTGCCACACCACTACACAACTTTTTAACAGATTTATTCTCATAGCACTCCCGTGATGGAAGGAAGGGCTAGGAACCCTACTTTATAAACGGGCCAGTGAGACAAAGGGCAATGCAGCAATTTCGCCAAGGTAACACAAAAAGTCTGTAGTAGAGCAAGGAACTGCATCCAAGTCTTTTGAGTTCAAGTGCTTTCCAATGAGGAAGGGGAAATCGCCACTTGTGGGGAGAAGGTTTAAATCATTGGGTAACAGAGCTCTCTCGTTTTTCTTGAGGTTGACAGGCATGTATGCTGCAGATTGTTTCATGAGACTAGGTCATCTCCCTTATCTCTGGGGAGTCACCATCCTTTATTGCAATATTTGCCATTTTAAAAAAATACTATTATTCATTTCTTGTTATTGGGGGGGAGGGAATCCTACCCCTGAACCCAAGCTAGGAGGGGTCCTCATGCAAGGTAGGTGTGGATGGAGGAAGGTGGATCTAAGTAAGAGAAGGGGTGTATAAGGGGATGCACACCCACCATGCAATGAGAAGCCTCACTCTGTTTCAGCGTGCTGAGTGGCTGCACATGGTTGGGCTAAAGAAGCTGGGGCCGGGGACTTTGCTCTTAGGATCTTCCCATCCTTTGGAAACAATAAGATTTCATAGGAGTCTGCAGGGACTGCTTCAGCTACAGGTGGGGGAGAAGAATGGGAAGCCATTCCTATACCTGGTTCTCTACACAGAGCAAGGCTGGGAGCTGGATTCAGGAATTTGGTCCTTAGTAATTGGTCAGTGACTTCCAGGGCACGTTACTATGCTACCAGCTTCCAGTATCTTACCAATTCCATCTCTGTGCAGTTGGGTTTGGTGTTAACTGCTGCTCTGCAGCTTGCAGTGCACAAATAAATCAATGGTGGCCAAGAGACAATGGCATGACATTGGCTTTGTTTATAACTTTGTATTTGTTAAAGTTTCTGGGGATAGATTCAGTTACTTAGCTCAGCACCTGCCCTAGAAGAAGCAATTGATCAATGGACTGATAAGTTCTTTTGTCTAGCTTCAGTGCAGTCTCAGTTAGTGCCTCTGTATATCTCCACTGATACCTTGTGATTTCTCATAGTAACACCATAGCAGGCAAAACTCAAAAGGCTTGAAGATTTTGGTAGGAGATGTTAGCTGCATCAGTCATGGATGGATGACTCCAGGAGGGAACTCTTGGAGAAAGTGACTCCTTTGGTACTTTATTTACTGGACATCCTGCTTGTAAGTTGTTTGCATAAACATTTTTAAAAAGGAAATGGAACTTCTTCAAACTAGGTATAGGTCCAATTGTGTATGAAGCTCCAGGTTTACAGCATTTATTATTGTATTCTGGTTTAGTATTATTTATTTATTATTTGTATTGAGGTGGTGGATAGGAGATCTAATCATGGACAAGGACCACATGGTGCTAAATGCTATACAAACACAGAACAAAAAGCCAGCCACTGCCCCACATAGATTACAATCTAAGTATAAGGCAAGAGACAACAGATCAGTACAGATCAATGGGGGAATACGAGAAAACAAATGAGACATTATTGGTCAGAATGGTAGGCAATGGTCTAAGTTTTGGGCTGTAACCTGCTTTAATTAAATAATCTTATTTTTTTCCCCACAATATCTATCACCATCTTTCACAATGACTAGGGGAAGGAGGTCACATTTTTGGTATTGATGATTATAAATATGTGACATTTACATCCTAGAAGCATGATTAAAACAATGTTAAACTGAGTGCCTTGAAGTAAGTGAAAATTAAAATGGGAGAAATATAGGTGTACTGCCTAACTGGACCACTGAGGGAGCTGGTCATTGTCTGTAAAATGGGAGTTAGAAAATATTTTCTTTCTCCCATACTTTCCTTGTCGTGTCATTGTAGATAGTAAACTCTTTGGGGCATCATTGTCTCTTACTATTGTTACTTACTGGGTACGGTGACTAGTACAATGGGCCTCTGATCTCAATTCTACTGTCATATGAATAAACAATAGTAAGTGTGGCTACCACCTGGAAGACTAGCAGTGCCACTTGGGGCAGTAGGAAGGTGGGTGGAGGCAGGAAAAGTGGGCCTAGGAAGGGAGGGGGAAAAAAGACAGAACTTTTTGAGATAGGCATTACCAATTCCTATGGGCCTAGCAGATTGTGTGTGTTCCTAAAATAGGAATAATAAATGATAAGTAGGACATTGATGCTTATCTTTATTTTTGCCAGGGTGTCCAGGTCACAGGAGAGGCACCTTTACAGACACATATTTATATAAATGAAGAATAAATCTATAACAGTATGCCCAGGGGAACATCACCACACGCCACACTTACCATGTCAGAGATGAATAACCCTAGGGGAACTGTACATACACATGATTTAGTTGGGGTTGTCCGTGCTTTGAGCAGGGGCTTGGACTAGATGACCTCCTGAGGTCCCTTCCAACCTTGATGTTCTATGATTTTGTGATAGTGAGAGACAGTCCCAGTCCCAAAGGGTCTACAGTCTACGTTGACAAGACAGACAAAGAGCAGGAGGAAAAAGGGAGGTGATGAACAGTAAAGTGATTTGCCTGAATACACGTTCCATGTTAATAGCAGAGCCAGAAATAGAAGCCACCAGCTCGAATCCCAGTCCAGAGCCCTGTGTGCTGATATTTACTTTTGGGCTTTCCCACCAGACCAAGGACCCAGTCTTTGGAGGTGTTCAGTAAATCACTAGATCAGGCACTTAGATAGCATGATCGTAGGTAGGCAAATCCCAAGAGCACTCCCTAATTATCTATTTTAAGTGCAGTAAGACCTCATCTAAAACCCCACACCTCCTTCTATATGGTCTAAGGTGAGCAGTGGCATTTTTACAGCTCCTTTTTGGTTTCAGGTAGATGGATGTGCTACAGGACAGATCAGACCACATTTCTCTATCCTCTCACATAATATTTATTTATGCTCATCTGTTACCCTTCCCTGCTGCTTTGGATCACACCAAGACACAATTTAAATGCAACATAATGCAATTAAACGTTTCCCTATAGCTATTAGCATCATGGCAACTAAGAATTACTTTGTGTAACACTTTTTAAACATATGATACACATTTCTATAGCTTGACTTTTGCTATCATGTTAATGCCTGTAGCCACAGCCTGTTGACTTTACTCAAGTAAGGAGCCAACAGAACTAGCAGGAGTAAGGTGAGCAGGCTTTGTCTCATGAGCATAATTAACACAGTAGAAATATTCTTGGATTTTGAGGCTAGACTGTACCCCTACGGTCATCTAATCTAACCTCCGAAGTGCGACGACAAACCAGGCGAAGACGGGGAGTGCGGCAAAGAAGCGTCCCGAGGCCTCTCGGGGTCCTTTATTATATAGTATACACACAATATGGTTCCATGATTTACAAGCCTGTTTTCATGCTCGAGAGGGTCCCGTGGGCCCTGTACTTCCTCTGTGAAGGCCAAAGCAGTGATAAGGCGGCCTGGGAACATGTGCTGTTAGTACCTAAGCACGGCGAGTGCAGCCAAGGGATAGATGTCGAGGACGGGTTACGCAGGCTTGCCAGCGTTTATTCCCAACACCGAAGTAA
Source organism: Mesoclemmys tuberculata (assembly GCA_007922155.1). Classification (NCBI taxonomy): domain Eukaryota; kingdom Metazoa; phylum Chordata; order Testudines; family Chelidae; genus Mesoclemmys; species Mesoclemmys tuberculata. The sequence continues at coordinate 6,761,720 of ML675629.1, read as the reverse complement.
TACAGGCCACATAATATCACCAAGTGATTCTGACATCTAGCCCAACTTCTTGTGGCTGAAATAGATCATATCTCTTAGAAAAACATCCAATACAACTGTAAGACCCCAGGTGACTGACCACCTCCCTTTGTCACATAGGAACAGTGGCCAAGGTTTTTAAAGCATTTAGGCCTTACTGAGCTAGCTCAACATTGCAAAACCTCACTGATTTTAGGAGCCTAAATCTAATTTTCGAGAGGCCCTTAGACCCTTAGAAACCTAAAGTCCATGGACTAAATTCTTAATCTCTTTAGAACATGATATTTAGGCCCTTAAATCAGGCTTAAAACGCTGAATGTGTCAGTCCCTCGATAGTTTTTAAAATCTGAGCTGGGCCAATGTGGCACAGTCAACCATGGGACCCAGGTCTACTGAATCCCAAATCCAGGGCTTTAGGCCTTGTTTACACTTAACAGTTTTGCTGCTTTAACTGTATCAGTGGAGTTAAAGCAACAAATTTCTACCTCCTACAGAATTTGGAAGAATTAAGGTAACATCAAGCTGCTCATACTGGTTCAGCAACTGAAATAAGCAATACTGGTACAAACCACTTTTATACCACTATAACTGCGCCTATACTATCGATTTTCCTGGTGTAACTATTTTGGCAAGAAATCACAATCCCTAACTGACAAAGTTATGCTGATAAAACTTTTAAGTGTCAACCCACTTTTAATATCATGACCAACCTTCATCCCAGAAAGCACCTCTAATCATGGTGCTTTGCTCTTATACAGACCTTTTCATCAATCTCAAATCATTTTGCCAAGGAGGTCAGTGTAATTACCCCCATTTTACAGGTGGGGAAATGGAGGCAGGGGGCTGTAAGGCAACTTGCCTGAGGTCAACCAGCAAACCAATGGCAAAACTAGGAATAGAATTCCAGTCTGCTGAGTCTAAGTCCAGTACTCTAGCCACTAGGCAACACTGCCAATGGGTCACTGATACTAAGCAAGTGTACAGTTTCCTTTTAGAGTGATGCATCAGCTATTATTGTTCTGCATTCAGTTAGTTTTTTTTCTCCTGAGTGCCCAGATATGTATTAGGTCCCTCACAGAAGAGACAGGCTCCATTTTTTTTTAATGACTTGATTATAAGTGCCCAGGATTTTGGGTGCCCAATTTGAATTGCTTTAAAGGGGCTCGATTTTCAGAGGTTAAGTGTTGGGACTTTGTGAAAATCAGACTTTCACAGTGGTCTCCAGTGGGGTACCTAGAAAATGAAGTACCCAAAATCATTAGTCAGTTACTTTTGAAAATGTGGACCTTATGGTCTGATTCTCCCTCACGTACATATCTTTTACCCCAGTGTGACTCGTCTGATTTCATTGGAGTTATTCTTTTCTTATATCTGTGGACATGAAAGGAAACCCCGTAGTCCTGGTTCTGAAGGGGGATTAAGACCCAGATCCTGCCTTTTGATCCTTGTGGGTGGACTTCTAATCCTATTTAAAGTCCCACTAAGTGATGTGGGATACTTGAGTATCCCGATAAACAAAGAGGAAGTAACTATATTTCAGACATGACGATAAATGAGTCAAGCCATAAAATTGTGGGATTTGACCTTGGTGTGCCTCTTCCACTGCACACACGCCTGACTGGCTCTGAGGTACATGTGCTGTCCCTAAGTGCCTCGCATGAGCCTCAATAAAATGAAACCAAAGAAATCTTTGACCTCTGAGCCTTGACAGCGTGATTTGTTTTTTTAGATCGGACAAGGAAAGGGGTTGCCCCAACAGCCAAACCGCTTTAAGGGGGACACCTGAAAACAATAACACTTGATTGGAGAAGGCTGATGGGTGGGGGAGCTTTATGCCCCAAGTCTCTCTGGTTCTATTGCCTCTATTAAGCAGCCTTGAGGTTCCGCACTAGTTGTCTACCAGATGTTCAATATTGCATCTCTACTGGAAGGTTGTGACAAAGCCCCGGAGAGTTGAATGACAACAATCTGTCAACTAGTCATCATTGTTTTGGGTTTTTTTTTTTTTCCATATTCCATTATTCTGCACCTTCTGTCACTGTTTTTAGGCTGTAAATTGCTCGCTGTTTATTTCTGTTCATTTCTTCCATCATTATTTTTAATTCTAATGACATTCCACTGCTGAGACTGCTAGTCAGCGTGTTGACACCGCTTTGCCCAAAAGACAGAGAAAGACAGACAGACGGAGAGAAGACAAGGACATATCAATTACTTAGTATCATCACATCTTGAACCTCTGGATTCTTCTGACACTGGGAAGGAAGTATAATAAATGCCCTGATTTACATCCAACTCCCATGAGATAATTTTCTGAAACTATGATAAAGTGATTATGTACAAGGAAAACCTTTACGACTTAATTAAATAAGACTGGATTTCTAGTCCAAAAGGAAAGAATGGCGATTGCAAACAGGGATTTTATTTTTTTTAATACTAGGAAATGGTCTGACAATTCAGTTTTTCCAAACCCCTGTGCTCTGGAGCGGGGATTTCAGAGCCTGCAGCTACTGCAAAACAGACTGTGAGTCCATTAGCTAAACGGCAACAAACCTTCTGCAGATGGGTGCTGTAGGAAACGGTGCTGATAATCCAGCAGGTGGCAATCTTCCCTCTCCTAGCATTTTGTTATGGGGCTCTCTGCCACTGGAAGGGACTGTGGTTCAGGTGAGAGATGAAGACTCCTGACAACTTGTGCTCATTGAAGATCTCAAAATCCTTTATGTGAGAGCAGGGGTATTATCCTTTGGGGAAAAGAAGCACCATGAATCCAGCAGATCGGAGCATGGGTCTCATGCGTGCTAATCCGGGCTATGACACTGATTTGTTGACTAGCTAGTCTGGGCTTTTCCCCCATGTAGAAAAGCTTTCAGGGTCTGATTTTCACAGAAGCTGTGCACCCATAGCTCCCTCTGTATGGAGTTATGAGGACTCAGAGGAGTCTAACTGGTTGTGACTGTGCATTTCACAGCAATTCTGAGAAGCCAAGTCCTAGGTTCTGCGTGCTGACCTCTGTTGCTATTATAGGTCTGGCATCAGACTGCAAATGTGCATGATGCTTTATAACATATTTATTGGTTATTATTTATTGCTATTTTAAAAATACAAACACAGGTTCCTATCTAGTGTCCTGGGCATTGATCCTCTAAATGAAGAATCTCAACATAAACAAGAGCATTGCCCCTACGTAGAGCTCTATCAGCCTCCTCAGAACTCTGAATAAAGAGGAGGGAATAAAGAGGAGGGAAACCAGTGCTAGAAGGTTAACAAACCTGGGCTGTGGCAGATCAATGAGAGAGCAAATTCTAAAACTCATAGATTTGAAGGACAGACGGGTCCACTGCAATCCACTAATCAGCTGTCCTGTAGAGCACAGGCCAGAGAACTTCCCCCAAATAATTCCTACAGCAGATCTTTTAGAGAAACATCAGGGATGGAGAATCCACCACGATTTTGGAGGAATTGCCCCAAGGGTTAATCAAGGTTGCATCAGAGAGAACACCTTGGCCAGATAACCTGTCCTTTTCACTGTGATGCTGGCAGACTGGGTCCAGCTAAGCCCAAGGCTCCAGGCCTCACTGAGCACTTACAAACGCATAGCTGGAAACCAGTCTGGTTTATCTGTGTGTTAGCATTATCAAAATAGATATTAGATGTTGAGTTGATAAAAATGTATTTAGGGTTTAGACTTTATGAAAGGCTTGTAGGATGCCGCATGTATTCATCTCACTTAAATCCTCTATAGCCCATGGGGTTTGCATTGTAAACCTCCGTACTGTGTAAGTCACCAAACAGGAAAAGAAGCATTAATTAAGGTAAAAGTGCTTGTCCTGCATACAAGATGGCCCTGCTGACTGCTTTCCTGACTCCCTCCAGGACGGAAAGACCTAGGGATGAGCCCATCCCATCAGCTTAGAGTCTGGAGTGTAGGAGATAGAAACACCTGAGATAAAAACCACTGAAAAAGGAGAAACCCAGTCTAGATTATGATGGGCAAGGATTCCTAACCATAAGCAAAGAGATCCCCATGCGGCTTGACATGGGTTAGCCATGAAAGACACTTTGAGCTGATAGGTTACGAGAATTCCGTCACCTTTTGCATCACAAACTGAAACTCATTTGTGTGTATATGCATGCTTTCTTTAACCTGTAAATAACTCTGACTCCTTTTTCCTACTTAACCAACGTTTAGTTAGTTTATTACAAGATTTGGTGTGAGATCTAAGGTACCTGTGGTAAGTGCTTGATCTCTTGGGTCTGGGAGCAACCTGTATATTTTTTCATCTGTGATGTATGTGACCATTTGTCACATGGGTGGCAAGATAGGCTGGAGTGTCTAAGGGGGCTGTCTGTGACTCCATTGAATACGGTGTGCTGATCCGGTTGCCCCATCTCCAAAAAGATCTATTGGAATCAGAAAAGTGCACACGAGCTACTCAGCTCTAACTCCTTGTATGAACCATCTGACTCCACACCAGAGTGCCTGTGCTCAGTTTAGCTCTCTGTACTTTGAAAGGTTATAACTACCCTGTGTAGACAAGCCCTACGTCAAGAGCACACAACTGCATGTGCATGGTTCTTAAAAGCAGGCCTACCACTTGCACACTTTGGGAGAGAATCCTCGGCAGGTAGATGAGCCAGGATTGCAGGATGCCACTCTATGAATGTCCGGCATCGCTTACACCAAGAAATCTGTTGCACAAGTGAAGAGAACTGAGTGGCTCACCAATTCTCTGTGAAACCTGGGATATTTGCCCCAGACAACTGGGATTCAGGAAACGGGTATTATAAGGCAGAACTAAATAAAACGTGTGACGTGTTACGCAATGGCAAAGAGTTACGAAGGCCACTCGTTGGCAGAGGTAGGACTAGAAATGGGTAGTCCCTATTTTTCCATGCTGTGTTTTTCCTCTAAACCCCGTGGTTGCTATGAGAGATCTACCAACTTTTTTTTCTTTAGGGAGATTGCAATATAAAGAGAGCCCTTGCTCCACCACTTCTGCAGTGGAACATATTAGCTGTTTAACATGACACAGCAACACTCTGCTACAGTTTAAAACAAGGAATGAAAAGGTATAATGTATCCAGCTGAGCATTATTTGGGTAGGATATATTGACCTGTAACCCCTGACCTGATTGTAGGGAGTAAGGTTAATTTATATATTATGTGCTAAGGCATATCAAAGTGTGTTAAGATAGTAAAATAGAAGCTATTAAAGCTGTTGTGCAAATGGGGAAACATAAGAATTTGTATAATAACTAAGGTAGGCTTAGCAACAAGCTGAGGTCAACTGGGCCTATTAGTAATTTTGATAGTTAGCCTAAGGAGGTAAGCATGAGTTCTGAACTTAAGGTTATAAGATTTAGCAATAAGTGTTTTGTGAAAAATAAGTTACCAGCAAAGGAATAGTTTTGGTGAAAATTTAGTGGGGATTTTCAGTAGGTGAAACCATGAGGTCAACCTCATTAACATATTGGAAACTCTGGGAAATGTATTAACGCATTATTGCCATAAATAACTTATGTCAGCAATCAGCACGCCAATTACGGGTACCTGGAAAGCCACATCTGGATAAGGGGCTGAGACCTAATAAGATAGGGTCATGGAGATGCTAATGTGTAAACAAAGGGATATGGAAGCTGAGGCATGAATGTTCACAAGCTGGAAGCTGGGAACAACATAGTAGGCGACAGCCAAAAATGTCATTTCCTCTCGTGGTGAGCTACACTGACGATTTCTTCCATCTTTGTTTCTAATGACCTCTATAAGTTGTAAATATGCATAAGGTTTTAATTACATCAATGTAAGGGAGTGGCTTTATTTTGTACCAGTTTATGGCAGTAAGTATGCCATGATCCAGGAGGTTGTTTTTTCTATATTTTTTGTATTCTATCTTATTTTTTTAGGATTTCAATTACACTTTACTGAACTAACTAGAGCTCATAAAGTCTCTATGTGTGCTTCACCAATTTCATCTCCTTAATTAACTCTAAGTAGGTGCCTGAATGAAGAACCTGTTATTTGTGACAAGTGCATTTGCACCCCAAACTAACTGAAAGGCGACAGACTGAATGTAAATATATCATTTTGAAGTTGGCCAGGACACATGGACTGACTTTTCTGAGATGAAAAAGAATGCTAGGGAAGCTTTAATGACCACAAGCAGCTCTCAACTCATTTTCACGCCTCATCCAGCAGACTGATGCAGATATGAAAGAAAAGAAAGTGAAACTTGAGACCTGGTGTACTGTGATCTATGATTATTATAAATAAGAACACCAGAAATCCTTGAAAGAGAAGTAAAATCTCCTATGGACCCTTTATGCCTGCTCCTTTTGTTTACCTCTTCTTGAATTTCCTATTATCCCCTTTAATTGCATATCATAGGCCTTTCTAACCTGCAGCTGACCTCTTGAGTTAGTGAGTGGATAAAGCAAACCTCCAAAAAGATGTAAACGAAATATGTAGATTTTTTAAAAAGAAAATACAGAATGCATTTTATTTTTTTAATCTATGAAAGCACTCAGCTGTGAAAGCCTCTGAGAAGTGTAAAGAAACAAGGCGTCTGGCTTTTGCTCTGCACGTCCTATCTGGTCTTCTGTTACTCAGCTCTCGGGATAGCTCTTAACCACAAAAATGAGGTTGCATTAATTTCATTCTGGGATCAACTGGGGGAAGGACACAGCACATTAGTCGTCAGGGCTGGGGTCTCTTTTATATTCATTCGCATGTATTAACCTTCATTTTATTTGTTGAGTTAGGCTACTTTTTTGTATATCATGAATAATTTCATTAAGAATTTACCCACACTGTATCTTTGTGGGTTTTTTTTTTTTTTATTATTTACAATTTGCAATGTATAATAAATATGTAATAGTCAGGGTCGGATTTCTTAGGGTTTACCATTATCTAAGTCTGTCATGTGCTATAACCTTTCCTGGCTTATACAATATTCATCTCTTCAGTGTAGCATCAGCACCATTATCATGGGTTGATGGGAAAAAAGACAGCCATGTTGGACTTTCCACTCGCTAATCACATCTATTATGGTTTGATTAGCATATAAATGTTCCTGGATTTATGCAGTATTGGGGGACATGTGTTTGTGTCCTTATTTTTGTTTAAAATCAGAAAAAGAACATGGGCAGGGGAAGGGGCAGGGAAAAATATTATCTGTTTGCAGGAAATGCCAGCTTTGTGGTCTTAAAAATAAATTTACTTGCAGATGGTTTTAGGCAGTGGTTGGGAATGCATCCTTTTCCCCCATCATTTTTAAAAGCAATTGCCTTCAACTCGGAAAATGAACAACAGAGAGAATAGCTTGGGGTTGCTTTTTGTTTTAAATAGAATTTAAGAGCTGGTGAAAAGTGCCAAAATGAGATCTTGAATCTAAGTACTGATGAGACCTGACTGAATTATAACAATAAGTGTTTGTGCTGTCCTTGGACTGCACACCACAACCAATTAGAACACCATGGTAACAGCAAAGATAGAGCTCCGAACTTCCTACTCGGAAACCACAGTTCCCTACCTTGTACCTGAAAGGCGAATCTCTCCTGTTAGAAATTCAGATGCTAGGACGCAGCGTTGAGTGTATCTGAATTTATCCAGTAGAGGGCAGTGGTACACATACCTATTAAGGGCCTGAGTCGACCAGATTCTCAAGCACCTGCTTTAAGCACATTAATAATTTGCTTGAAGTCAATAGGATTATTCACATGCTTAAATTACGACCATGCTGAAATATGATATTGCATCATTAAATACTGTTTTGTACTTATACAACATCTTCTACCTAAGGACTCAACACATTTTAGAAACAATAATGAATTAAATGTCATACCTCACATATATTTAACTCCAATGCCTAATAGATACTTGCAAGAAATGATATGCTTATTAAAGATTCAGCATTGCTGCCCGTTTAAGTTAAGGGCTGAATGGAAATCAGAATTTTCATCCTCTGGGAAATGCTGATATTTCATCATTAGTTTTCACTAATCCCGATTCTCTATTTATGCTGTGTGATTGGTGACCTCAGTCACTTTGTTTCTGTTGCCTGATTGGCTAAGTTAAGCTTTAGAAACACAAGGAAGACCTGAACAAGTCATTGGGGCTTTGAGTCTGTAGGGGTATGCTGGACGAGACGGCAGAAAATAAACAGATCTAGAAACGTTAGGACACTTAATAATGTTTCCTGTCCTTTTGTCCATACTTTGAGCTGGGGTGAGATTTCCTGATGAAGCAGATATACGTGTGCTCACTATCATCGAACCAGTGTTCTAAAAATAGTGTAACTGTGGCAGCATGGGTGTCAGGAGGGGTCAGGCACCATGCGTCCACCCCATCAAAGATGTTAGGCACATGTAGAAATACTCTACCTGCCTGCATACATAGACTTGAGCTTCAAAAGTAGCTTGGTTGCTTCACCTGACCGACAAAAAAAGAAAGACAGCTCTTTAGCAGACTTGGCATACAATTGTCATAGAGATGAAGGCCAGAAGAGGCCATCAGCTAATCTAAACTGACTTCTTCTCATGACACATTCTCACTCAGCAATTGCACATAGATATAGCGTGATCGGGCAGGCATTTTGTGCTCATCTATTGGTTTTTTAGACTGAATTCTTTGGGGCATGTACTGTGACTTATTATGTGTCTTGCACTGCAACCACAGGAGGGCCTTGATCTCAGTGATGGCCCCTAGGTGCTACCTGAATATAAATAACTGTATTAAGAATTACTATTTTAGTTTATGTTCAAATGCTCCCCCTGACATACAAAGGCATGTGAATTAAAGCTCCTCCTAACACATGAAAATAAAAATAAGTCGCACAGATGGTTCGTGCAAAAGCCAAACGAAAGCGGTACCCAAATTGAGTCTGATCCAACTGTGTTTCGAGGTGAAGAAACACAGTATCAGAAAAAAGTTTCCATTCTTAGCCCAGCTCCGATGAGCCAATGAGAGCTTGGCTTGGAACAGCAGCTCAGACCCCGATTCAGCCATCCAGCAATAAGGACTCTCAGCCATTAGAAACTCTCTGTAGGCCCTGTTTGAACCAGGAGGGAAAAAAACCTCCAGATCTTATTACCGATCCTCTGAGCTACTAACTCCATCCTAAAGAGACTTTTTTTGACATCAGGGGCTTAACTAAAACATATGAATTAGTGTGGAAATTGAAAGTATTCAAATATAAATTAATTTATACCCAAGGGTTATTCATGCCAACTAGCAATAAATATGCTGGAAGTAAAAGAGGCTAATTTGAAGGAATATGAGCAGGCCCAAAAGCAATCAAGGCCAGAAAGAGGCATATGCAAAGTATAAAATATCAGATGGAGGAGAAAGGACTGGAAAGATTACACAGGGAAATTAAAGTGGAGAAAACTGGAGCCTTGTAAGAATGGGGGGCCTGTCTTTCAGTGTCTGGATGGTAAAAAGTCTTACCTCAATTGCCTCTTTCCTGCGGAGCCTTCTGTTCAAATCCTGTCCCAAGTCATAATCAAAAGGCCATTAGCGTTTGTAACACGTTGGACAGAGATAGGGGCTTGACAGGTCTGGTCAGAACCAGTTTGATAAGCGGTGCTGCCTGGCGTGGTAAACAGGCTGTGCAAGGCCATGTGAAAGTGGTTGCACTGCCAAAGGAGGAGGAAAGTTAGGAAGCAAGGTCACGTGCTGTAAATTTGCCAATGCTAGCTGTACCTTAGAGCTGGTATGCTTTGCTGTACATAAAAGCTTGGAATGCAAGCTGCGCAATGAGACTCGGCCATGAATCCACTCGGATTGCGTGGCAAGATCCCCCAGCAGCCCGCTTCACAACGCACCCTAGGGTCTCTCGTTACTGTTTGGAGCGTAAGCCACGATTAAAGATAAGTGCACCCAACTGGTGTGGGCGTGTTTTTATTCCTCACCTGGTATCCAGGACCTGGCAGGCCGCTGTGAGCAGCAGTGCCTGGCATAACACCGTTTCACCCCAGCTTCTTGAAGGTATCTGTCCACAGCACAGACCTGTCTCTAAGGGCTAGAGGTGCTGACGCTAGTAACGGGTTACGTGGCAATGTCCCATCACTGAGAGAGGCACAGTGCCTACCCTAAGAGCTGACAGAAAGAGCTGCCCAAAGGAAGCCGTTTGCTTCCCACAACAACAGTAAGCCTTTTTGGTCCTTGTACCGGCAGAGTCTGGAGCGAGCAGCCAGTCCTGTTCCGCAGACCTGACAGGTGTTGGGAATCACCCGCCTCTGCTAGACGGCATCAAGTGCTTGAATCTGATGATAAGACTCTGCAGGATATAAAAGAGGGCCCCAGTTCTACAAGGTTGCCTGGGATCAGGAGGGGGCCAGGAGTATATTCTCCTGTGGCAGTGGCAGAAGACTGTGAGAGGGTGAGCAGGCCCCGCTGACCCCAAGGCCGGGGAGGTTCTGACCATCAAGCGGCCAGAGGGCTCCACAACCAGGTTAGTAATAGGACAGTTGAAATGATTCTTCTACGGTTCCTTTGGGTGCATGTGTGTGTTAAAAAATAAACAAGGCTCTCGAGTAAGGGCTACAAACTAAGCCTGGGCAAGCTGGATTGCTTTTCCCAAGCTGCAGATCAGATCCGCTAGCCTTCAGCTTTACGAAAGCGAGTAACAATGGTACGCATGCTGGTGTGCCATCTAGTGGCACATTTCCTATTAGCCATTTGCACGTGGAAACCAGGTGGATGAGGCAATATCTTTTATTGGACCAACTTCTGTCGGTGAGAGAGACAAGCTCTCAAGCTTACACATAGCTCTGCTTCAGGTCGACACGGCATACAGCTATTTACATATAGACAGATATAAAACACTCTCACAACACTTTCTGGTCATTTGTTACTCTATTTGAATGGAAACTGCATATTCCCTCTGCGTGTACAGCCCAGGCCCCTCCAGCTCATTTTCTGGGAGGAGAAGCCTTCAGCACGAGGGCTGTGATTTTGGGGTGCAGCTCTTACAGAGGTGGTTATGATGTGGCAGGAGTCCTTACCTTTTTCATCCTTTCAGCAACCTGTCTGCGGGACCAGCACGCTTTAGCCCACCATTTGTAGCGTGTGCTTAAGAGAGGCTCAGAATATTTGGGGTTATAGCAGGTCAGTGATGTTGGCAGAAACCTGAAATGAAAGCCTGTGGAGAACATGCATCTCCTGCTCCTGTGCCTGGATCTAACCCAGCACAATTAGTGACTTTCATGAGCCACGAATTCTCTCTCTCTCACACACACACATACACAGAGGAGGAGAAAAAAAAAAACCCCAAAGGCATTTTTTAGCACTAAAGGCTTCAAATCTTAAAGCCCTTACTGAGGCAAATCAACAAGGGCACTGTTTGAGTGAGGATTGGGTCAAAGGGTGAAAGAAGCCTGCTTTCATTGCCCTTTAAATGCAATGAGTGAAAATTTTGCCCTTCATATTAGTCCGAAGTACAAGAAGTACATTTGGGCCTAAACTACTTGTCTGTGTCTGTTTAATTAACCTAGAGGCTTTCCCGATACTCCCCACGGATTTTGTCCCTGGCTTTGATTAATTTAATTAAGGATCACCAGCCTCGACTCACCCAAGGGACACCATGTCTAACACGCAGAATAAAACTTTTTGAGAAAGTCATAGGCAAGGCTGTCAGACGCAAGTGAGGGTAATTTATCTAGTTTTTGGAAATGCTTTTGAACAATTGACTGTGCAGTCCAAATGGACTGGAGCAGATGGTTTGAACCAAAGGGGTTATTATATACACATGCTGAAAGTGGAAAATAAAGTGAGCAAGAAATGTCTGAATCAATGGCTGATGTATCATTGCTGATTGTCCCAGCCCTAATAAACTTCTGAGAGTGCAGTTCCTGATTCTGTTTGTCTGTAGGCATGAAGCGTGTCTAGAGTTCTGTGTTCTACATCCAATGTGTAGTGGGAAGGCCCTATCGGCAGTATGTTCAACCGAGTGGATGGGGCACTGCGAGTCAGTAGACCGAGGATCAACACCAGGCTCTTGCCACTGACCTCCGGTAAGCTGCTTCACCTCCTTATGCTTCAGTTTCCCTCTCACCATTTTTCTGTCTTTTCTATTTAGATTGTACGCCAGTTGGGGCAGGGATTCTCCCTTTGGTTATGTGTGTTGCCATGCTGCACAACGTTGCCCTGCTCCTCATCTTCCCTGGGAACTCTGGGCAGTGCGATAATCAAAAAAATAATAATAATAGGCATTGTTTCCATAGCTATTCCGTAGCTCCCAGCCACACCACCCCCAGCTCTCTTTATGCAAAGCCATTCACTTCATGCACTCCCCACCATATATGGCAGCGGGAGCGATGCTGAGAGGGAAGCAATGGAACTCTGTGAGAGACACGGTTTCCACAGCTGAATGACGCAAAGACAGCTCAGAGGCCAAGCTCCCCACTCCCTACTCAACAAGAAAGCCAATGGACAGCTCCACTGGGGCAAGAACAGTAGCCAGCCCAATGTTCCCCTCATTTCCATGCCCCCTAGCATCCCACAGTTGCTCTTCTTTGCATCTTCTGGGCCCCCTGCGATGCTCAGCCCTCCTCGTGGGCTTGGCGCCCAGTTGCCGTGGCACTGATTGGCGAACTCGCTTGGGGAACTTGCACAACGTCCGACAAAAGGCACCCTTACATTTGGGGCCTGCCATTGCTATTAGTTCACCACTTTCATCCTCAGTTGTTTGTTTTTCTCCTTGAGAGGAGGAAAGTCTGATGGAATGGAAGCAATCTCTTCAAAGTCCATTTGAACACAGAACATTCATTTGAGGATTCGTAGCCACGCGGTCACATCGCTGCCTTCTGCGGAGGGCTGGGCTAGTAGGCGACTGAGCTGAGGGGCATCTTTATTCAGCTCTCATGCTGCCTCCCAGAGGGAGGCTCAGAGGGGCAGAGGATTCATGCTGCGCTCCCAGACTTCTGCTGAGCTCTTGACCTGTTCCAGTGGGCCGGCGTAGCAGCCAGCTTGCACCTGCGCTGTCACATTGTGGAAGGTCAATGTGAATTTATCCAGCTAACATCTGGCACTGAGGAGGAGGTCACAACTTTGTTAGTCTTCATCAATGAAGCCTTTCTCCCTTTGCTTCACTCATGCAGCAAAAACTCTATACAACGGGAGCGTGCCTACCATTCTGCTCATACATCCCAGCTTGGCTTTGAGACCCATCAGCATAGCGGTGACCCTTTTTATTCCCCTGCGGGAAAACACAATGTGAGGAGATGCTGTAAGGATAAATATAGTGAGCCAAGTCCATCCCGGGGGTGTAATGCTGGTATCTTCAGTGGAGTTAAAACGAAGGAAGAATGTGTCCCTTGAGGTTACCATAAAGCCACACCAGCATTTCTTGTGGCGGGCTGGATCCCACAAGTTGCTAAGCACCCTCAGCAAAACCCAGTTGGGTAGATGAGGGTGCTTTGCATTTCATTAGGCTGAGCCCAAAAAGGCACTTAAAAATACACATTTTGTGTGTCACTTTTTTTTCCCCTCTAACTGCTCTTTTTGTCTTTTTGCACTTTCCAGAGTGTCAACAGTGAAAGGAGGCTGGTCAGCTTCCACTTTAGGTTTCATCAAGAGGTTATTGAATAAGCTTTAGTGATGCAAGCATACAACATACAGATTCTGTCTGTAAATACATCTGGGGGGACAATTCCCTACCTTCTAATAATCATGACCCTGATGCTGCAAAGAAAACCATGCAAGTGGCAAACCCTATCAAGTAACTGGGATGGAATAATGCCCATTGACTTCAGTGAGCTCTGGTTCCAGCCTCGGGTGTACAAAGAATGAAGATAAGCTGTTTTTTTCAGAAGAGCAGCTACAGCACCATGGTGAAAACAAAGTACACCCAGGCATAACAGTACAGATGTAAACTGGGGCCCCCGTCTCCTCTCTTAACTAATTTCAACAGCAGCAGCAGGGCTGAAGAAATAAAACCCCTTGGCCCTATCTCCCTCTCCCTCTTCTCTCTGACAGCAAAAACAGAGGACAAATCTGTCATTAAGTATTTGTAAATGATCAGTTATCTGATGGCAGCTGTTTTCTAACTGGATCGGAATGCAAAGCACAGATGCTCAGATGTGCTACACCAGTTCAGCTGCGATTTCTCCCTGGAGTCCGATCCCTCCTTCCATCCACACATAACAAAAAAAATTATGAGGGTAGAAGGACTCCTTTACCGTTCATGATGTAGTTATCATTTCCTCCCAACCAGCCCTTACCTTAAGTAATGATTAGTTTTGCTTTAGGAGCGTTAACTAACAAACTGGTCATTTACCACCTAGTGGTAAGAAGTAGTTTGGAACAGGAAAATCACTGACACAGCACAGCAGCTCATAACAAATTCCAAAGAAACAAACGAACTGTCATACAAGTTCTTATAATGAAATTTAAGCAATCAGCCCCGTAATTTCTCTTATGAGTTTTAGCCAGACTAGAAAAGGTCAATGCCCTGGCAAGCAATGATTCACAAATAACAGGTGCAGCCAGTTTCTATTATATCGCCATGGGACACTGCTCTGTCACTTTTATTTACTGAATCAATCCACCAACGTCCAGCAGGAGAACAACAGTTAAATGGCCGTTAATTGTAGGCTGATGTGCAGATGAAACAAATCTCCAAAGGGACCATAAACCTTTGTTCTTTAGCCTCCTCAAGCTCCCACCCTGGGAGCAGCAGTAAATCACTCAGCACTTCATTTTCTTATTAAAAATTTACCATACTGATCATCCCAGGTGACTTGCATCCAACTGGGGCATCTTTTTTCTCAGGGCTTCCATTTAAGAAAACTTCTCCACTAATACAAGCAATTCATTCATAGGAACTGCGGCAACACATATGTTCTGTCTTTGATTTCTTTTTCTGCGTTTTGAAGCTAGGAAGCTCTCAGAGGCTGAAAACCCTCCCGGAAAGCAAGTTTAATCTGTCTTTTATTACATGATTTTATTTAATTAGTTTCATTTATACACTGGTGTCTGTCATCCAGCCCTAGGTGCATGAATTCAGTCTTTGGAAAGAGGTATTACAAAGTAATTAGAAGTGAACAGAATGTCAACACTAGAACATTCCCCAAGCCCCCAAAATGGAGATCTGCTACACTCAATCCACCTGCCTCAGACATAGTCTGAATGAATAGATAGGCTCTGCACAGTCTTGAATTTCAACAAGCTTAAATGATGTTGGACAAAGAGGGACAGCTCTGGGCTTGATCCAAAGATAATTAAATCAGTGGAAAGATACCTGCTGATTTAACAGGCTTTGGATCAGGCCCTAAATCAAGAGCATACTACAGAAAAAGCTACCACCCCAGACTTAGAAATCTAGGGACAGCAGGGAGGAATGCCTCAGCTAATCTCAAGTGCTGGGGTAGAACACGAGGAAATAAATGGTGTCTGGGGTACACAGGACCCAATCTGCAAAGGGCTTTATTTAGCATCCTTATTTAGTTAGTTAAACTTGCAAAACAAGAAGAGGTGCCTATATTAATGATGTGGGCACCACTGGCAAAGACGCTACATCAAAACACAAATAGCAACCCCATAACATGCAATGCTACTAAATAACCAGGCAGCAGAAACCATAAGCCAAATTCCCCACTTCTCTTCATAGAGTATAACCTCCAACAAGATGAGGGTCTTTAGGCGCCCTCCCAGAAAAATGTGACTTGCATGATGGCCAGATCTAAAGCTCTGAAATAGAGGGTATGTCTACACTGATGGCAGCAAACCTATTCTGCGTAGCTTGCGTAACTCCTGATGACTGCCGCCGAATCGCCAGATAAGTGTAGACCAGGGCAGACTTCCGGTGTGACCAGCCAAAGCCTGAACATCTACATTGCAATTTTATAGACCCATGAACCTGAGCCAGCTGACCCAGGCCAACTGTGGATGTTTTACTGAAGTGTAGACATTCCCTAAATCTCTCACTATACGGCATTTTCTCCAACCCTGGAATCATTTTCGTGTCTCTTTGCTGCATCCCTTTACAGTGCAGACACCAGAAGTGTACACAGCATATCGGTATCAGTCTCACCTCATATCAGAGAGAAATAAAGCCACTGCCTTACTCACAATCACTATCCCCTGTTAACACATCCAAGGATCACATTGGCCCTTTTGACCACAGTGTCACGCTGGGAGCTCATGTTCAGTTTGCCCTTTATGTCCCCTAAATCCTTTTCGGAGTCACTGCTTTCCAGGATAGCGTCCCTCACGGCCTCATTCCTTGTTCTAGGTATATAACTTCACCTTTGGATGCATTAAAAAGCCTTTTTAATGGGTCTAGTTTACCAACCAGTCCAGATTGCTCTGTATGATAGCACTGTCCTCATCGCTATTTACCACTCCACCAATCTTTGTGTCAGCCACCAATTCTATCAACAGTGATTTTATATTTACTTCCAGATCACTGATTAAAATGCTGACTCGTGTCAAACCTAGTCCTGATACCTCCAGAACACCACTATAAACATGCTCACTCAGTGGTGATTCCCCACTGACAACTCCTTCTTGGGATCTGTCAGTCAGTCGGTTCTTAATCAATGTAACGCTGGCTTTATTGATATCGCAATGGTAGACTGATCTGAGAGACTGCATGGAGAGACTGAGTGATGTCACCTGGAGCCAGGTCCCTAAAGGGATTTAGCCCCCTAATTGCCGTTGATCCAAAATCCAAACTTTGGATCCTCAGAAGAAGGAGCACTCCCAGGTATTTTTCAGAAGGTACGCCCCGCTGAAACCTCTCACTTCAACATAGCATGGCATCTACACAAACTTTTCTTTATCTTACACTAAGCAAAACCTCATCATGTCCACCTCTTCTTTCCCCCAGGGGTCCCCACCACTCCTCTCGTGGCCAGTCCCCCATGTGGCCACTCGTCGCAGGCCTGAGGGTATCACCGAGACAGCCCTGTGGGCAGACAGCGGGGACACGAGCTACTGAGAGCAAGATGAGTTTGGGCAGGCTCCCCGGGTGCCAGCCCTATGGCAGTGGCAAGTAGCCGTGCTGGCTGCCCCACTACCCAACCAGGTTTGGTCCCAAGCAGCATTATCACCCCTGAGGGCCAGGTCACAACACCGCTCATTCAATTTTTGACCCCCACTCCCACTGTCACTATAGAGGTCGGCAGGGCCAAACCTGAGTGGGCGGTGGGCAGCGAGCACTGATCCTGTAGGGCCACCTCCTGAACCAGCACCTGCGCCAGACCAGCTAGAATTCAAATTAGCCTAATTCGACCCCCCCACAAATTGGGGTTAGGTTCCCTATGCCTTAATTTGGCCCTGGGAGTGGTATGTAAGAGGTGTACGGCTGCAGACATCACTGCTCAGCCCTCTAGGCACCTCCATTTCCTCAATACCTCCATTTCCACTGATTAAGTCCCCTAGGTGCTGAAATGTCTGCTGCCGAGCATGCACACGGCCACCCATGTAATGACACCGGGACTCCAACTCACGCTCAACTAAGTGTTGTTCTGTCTATCTTGCCTGTGGGGCCTTCCCGGCTAGGAGTTTTCAGAGTCTGCCAACCGGATTGGGCCTTGCACAAAACATCACCACTACCCAGGAGAGTGGGGGCGCCTTCCTTAGAACCATGAGCCCAGTGGCTAGAGCCCACCTAGGCTGTGGAGAGCCAGGTTCGGTGTCCCCTCTGCCCACCAGGGAACAGAGATGTGAACTCAGCTCTTCCATGTTATAGGTATGTGCTTGAGCCACTGGGCTATGCTTGTGGAAGGTCCTTCTCAATCTCTTTTGCTGAGGCTGTTTCACATTGTATAACTAACTAGCCAGGGAACTGGGCTTTGAACTTGCGCCTCCCATACACCAGGTGAGGTGGCCCGATCACTGGCCCATTAAGTCATTCTCAAGCTCTGTGTTATCAAACCATGATCTTTTTGGTTTTTGACCTGCTTTTCTGCTCAGTGTCTTCAGTGCCCATGAATGCTCAAAGTCTCAGTGGTAACTATGAGCACCTAGTCAAGTGGAACCCTTCCTCCTATAGACGATTTGTCTTGATGTTTCATCCTCCACTGAGGTGCCTAACATGGCACTGCATTTATTCTTGGGCCATGGAAGTGGAGAATATATCAGAAACAGAGTTTAGCATCTGGCAACTTTGCCCAGCTACTAGCGCATGGGAGTGATAAATTGGTGGGGGGGTGACTTGTCTCAGGGTGATTTTTACTAATGATTCAGTGCCTAGGTAGGTGGATATGTTGGTCTGAGTTTAGGAGGCTGCATTTCAAGAGCAAGGATGGTGTTACAGCTACTGGACTAATTGCACCTCTGACACCTCCTGGTCTCCTGAGTACGTCCCCACTCAAGTCTCAACTCCGAGCTGTCATGTCTCTCAGGATGAAATCTTGCACTCTCAGACCAGACCTTAGTTGCAATCCCCTATGAATCAACCATGATTGCCTCAGCAGGTCTGACATATGTCCAGACACCTCAATTCCGTTCCCTCCGGCAGCAATAACAGTGGCAGCCAGTGACCATACAGCCTTCCTAAAGCAAAGTTTTATTTATTTAGAGCAAAAGCATTAAGAGAAAACTGGTCTGAAAACAATAAAAGCAGACTTTTACATCTCTAACGCAACAGGCATCTCAGCATCTGCCACATGGGGATCCTGGTAGTTCTGACTTCCCTATAGACTCCTTGGCAAACTCTCTGTCAGTTTGTCTGCCCATCTGATTTTACTGACAGCTACCCCTGCTTCAGGGGCTAGGTTTTAAATTTTACCCAGTCTCATAATCACCCTCCTACATAGGCATTAAATCACTTTCTAACCATACGTAGCCCTTTGATCTGGTGAATCCCGTATTTTGCAACTTTGTGGATATAAGGCTGTAACAGATACTCAGTAGGCAGCCTGTGGGCCAAAAAGCTTCCTGTGTGTCCCAACAGTTCACCTTAAAAAAAAGGTTTATAATTAAACTCACAAACAGTGATGCACTATCTATCATTTGCCTATGACTTGCTTACTAAGTAACTTACCTGATTTTAAGTTCTCACAATAGCCTAAGCTACGATTAACCTAAGAGGCCTCCCATTTTTTTCAGTAGTGACGGAAATGAAGCCAAAAATGAATGCAAACGGCAGTAAACATTGCAAAGTTGACAGCAAAAGCCAAGCTTTTAACCCCAGCTGGACAGTGGATTTCCTTTTTATTAGGCACCTCATTTAAACGCAAAGTCTTTGTGTTTATAATATGCCTAACCACTTTATCCATCTGTAAGATCACCAGCATGAGGTTCCGCTTTGAATCAAAGCACAGTAACTTTAACACAGCCTAGCCTCCTGGCCGTGTTCCAAAACGTGACAAAATTGAAAATCTGAAGTCTTTGTGTCACACTTCAAATGTCATTCTCACAACATCAGCAACTGTGGAGGAGAAAAACAACAGCTGCTTCTCTTTCGATAATGCTGGTACAAGCAAAAAAGAAAAAGCCTTTCCTAGAGGCCGAGCTTGTGAAGGAGTGTGCATTGGAAATGCTGGAGGAGCTTTTTGCCACAGATAAAAACGGAGATGACATTGTGAACTGTGTGAAGCAAGTTCCTCTGTCTGATTCCATGGCAGTGTGAAGATTGGAGGTAGTTTATGAGTCCTGTTTGTCAGCACTGCTTTCTGAGTTAAAAAAAAACACCAAATACACATCTCTTGCATTGGATGACTCAAACAAGTGACACTGCCCAGCTCTTGCTGTTTGTTATAATTTATGATGGTGAACTTTTCAAGAAGGAATTTTTGTGCTTAATACTATTAGAAATTTATACTACAGGAGAGATCGTTTTTGAAAACGGAAAAGAGGGCTTTTTGTTTGTTTATTTTAAAGGTTTAGCTCTGCAGAAAGTAAACTTGCGTCTTACTCCATGACTGAGAAAGAGAAGGGCTTTGCTTCATGTTTGGCAGAAATACACCTTTTATTAAATACACTTTGCCGCACCATTCATCCGACTGTGCTGTTCTGAAAGTGGTCTGGGGACCAGAAAAAATCTATGGGGATTGTGATGAGATTAGTGAACTATATCCGCTCAACTTCTAGCTTGCAACCTCATCTTTTTAAAGCTCTTTTACAAGACACTTCAGCCAAATTTGGGGACCTGTTGCAGCACAACGATGTTTGCTGGTTAAGAAGGGTAGAGAGGTCTTGTCCTAGGGATGGGGGTTCCACAACCACCACTCCCAAAAGGAAGAGAAGGGTGGTGGTGGTCGGGGACTCCCTCCTAAGGGGGACGGAATCATTCATCTGCCATCCGGACCAGGAAACTAGAGAAGTGTGCTGCTTGCCTGGAGCTAGGATTCAGGATGTGACGGAGAGACTGCTGAGACTCATCACGCCCTCAGACAGCTACCCTTTCCTACTTCTCCACGTGGGCACCAATGACACTGCAAAGAACAACCTTGAGCAGATCACTGTGGACTATGTGAGTCTGGGAAGAAGGTAAAAGGAGTTTGAGGCGCAAGTGGTGGTCTCATCCATCCTCCCGGTTGAAGGAAAAGGCCCAGGTCGCATTGTGGAATTAAATGCGTGGTTACACAGGTGGTGTCAGAGAGAGGGCTTTGGATTCTTCGATCATGGGCTGTTGCTCCAGGAAGAAGGATTACTAGGAAGAGACGGGATTCACCTAATGAAGAGAGGGAAGAGTATCTTTGCAGACAGGCTGGCTAACCTAGTGAGGAGGGCTTTCAACTAGGTTCAATAGGGGATGGAGAACTAAGCCCGAAGGTAAGTGGGGAAGTGAGACACCACAAGGAAGCAGAAGGAGGAGGGTGCAACAGGGGAGGACTCCTGATTCGTACTGAGAAAGTAGGGCAATTGGCCAGTTATCTCAAGTGCCTGTACACAAACGCAAGAAGCCTGGGAAACAAGCAGGAGGAATTGGAAGTCCTGGCACAGTCAAGGAACTATGACATGATTGGAATAACTGAGACTTGGTGGAATAACTCACACGACCAGAGCACTGTCATGGATGGGTATAAGCTATTCAGGAAGGACAGGCAGGGGCGAAAGGGTGGAGGAGTTGCACTGTATGTAAGAGAGCACTATGATTGCTCTGAGCTCCAGTGTGAAACTGGAGATACGCAGTTGAGAGTCTCTGGGTTAAGCTTCGAAGCAAGAATAATAAGGGTGATGTTGTGGAGGGTGTCTGTTATAGACCACCAGACCAGGAGGATGAGGTAGATGAGGCTTTCTTCAGTCAACTAGGGGAAGTTTCCAGTTCACAGGACCTGATTCTCATGGGGGACTTCAATCGCCCTTACATCTGCTGGAAGAGCAATACAGCAGAGCACAAACAATCCAGGAAGTTTTTGGACTGTGTTGTGGATAACTTCCTGGTGCAAGTGCTTGAGCAACCAAGTAGGGGCCATGCTACTCTTGACCTGCTGCTCACAAACACGGAAGATTTGGTAGGGGAAGTAGAAGTGGGTGACAACCTAGGCAGCAGTGACCATGAGATGGTCAAGTTCAGGATCCTGACAAAAGGAAGAAAGGAGAACAGCAGGATACAGACCATGGACTTCAGAAATGCAGACTTTGACTCCCTCAGGGAGCCGATGGGCAGGATCCCCTGGGAGGCTAAAATGAGGGGGAAAGGAATCCAAGAGGGCTGGCTGTATTTTAAAGAAACTTTATTGAGGGCACAGGAACAAACCATCCCAATGTGCAGAAAGAATAGCAAGTGTGGTAGGCGACCAGCTTGGCTTAACAAAGAAATGATTGGTGATCTTAAACACAAAAAAGAAGCTTACAAGAAGTGGAAGCTTGGTCAGATGACTAGGGAGGATTATAAAAATACTGCTCGAACATGCAGGAATGAAATCAGGAAGGCCAAAACGCAATTGGAGTTGCAGCTAGCAAGGGATGTGAAGGGGAACAAGAAGGGTTTCTACAGGTATGTTAGCAACAAGAGGAAGATTAAGGAAAGTGTGGGCCTCTTACAGAATGGGGGAGGCAACCTAGTGACAGAGGATGTGGAGAAAGCTGAGGTACTCAATGCCTCTTTTTTGCCTCTGTCTTCACAGACAAGGTCAGCTCCCAGACTACTGCACTGGGTGGCACAGAATGGGGAGGAGGTGAACATCCTACAGTGCTGA
This sequence comes from Mesoclemmys tuberculata, assembly GCA_007922155.1. Classification (NCBI taxonomy): domain Eukaryota; kingdom Metazoa; phylum Chordata; order Testudines; family Chelidae; genus Mesoclemmys; species Mesoclemmys tuberculata. Next base: position 6,739,610 of record ML675629.1, on the reverse strand, counting down.
AGGAAGAGGTCCAGGACTATTTAGAAAAAGTGGACATACACAAGTCCATGGGGCCAGATGCAATGCACCTGAGGGTGCCGAGGGAGTTAGCTGATGTGATTTCAGAGACATTGGCTATTATCTTTGAAAGCTCGTGGCAACAGGGGAAGGTCCCAGATGACTGGAAAAAGGCAAATATAGTGCCCATCTTCAAGAAAGGGAATAAAGAGGATCCAGGGAACTATAGGCCGGTCAGCCTCACCCCAATCCCTGGAAAAATCATGGGAGCAGGTCCTCAAGGAATCCATTTTAAGGCACTTAAAAGAGAGGTAGTTGATGAGGAGCAGTCAACATGGATTCACCAAGGGAAAGTCGTGCCTGACCAACCTGATTGCTTTCTATGAAGAGGTGATTGGTTCTGTGGATAAGGGGAAAGCAGTGGACGTGATATACCTTGACTTTAGCAAATCTTCTGATACGGTCTACCACAGTATTCTTATCAGCAAGTTAAAAAAGTATGGGTTGGATGAATGGACTACAAAATGAATAGAGAATTGGCTAGAGCAAAGTCTCAACGAGTAGTGATCAATGGCTTCATGTCTAGCTGGCAGCCGGTCACAAGTGGAGTGCCCCAGGGGTCAGTCCTGGGGCCGGTTTTGTTCAACATCTTCATTAATGATCTGGAAGAGGGGGTAGATTGCACCCTCAGCAAGTTTGCAGATGTCACTAAGCTAGGGGGAGTGGTAGATACCCTGGAAGGGAGGGATAGGATACAGAAGGACTCAAAAAAATGGGAGGATTGGGCCAAAAGAAATCTGACGAGATTCAACAAGGAGAAGTGCATAGTCTTGCACTTAGGACGGAAGAATCCCATGCACAGCTACAGACTGGGGACTGACGAGCTAGGCAGCAGTTCTGCAGAAAAGGATCTGGGGGTTACAGCGGACAAGAAGCTGGATATGAGTCAGCAGTGCGCACTGGTTGCCAAGAAGGCTAATGGCATATTGGGCTGCATTAGTAAGAGTATTGCCAGCAGATCGCGGGAAGTGATTATTCCCCTCTAGTCAGCATTGGTGAGGCCGCATTTGGAGTATTGTGTCCAGTTGTGGGCCCCCATTACAAAAAGGATGTGGAAATGTTGGAGAGAGTCCAGCGGAGGGCAACAATAATGATTAGGGGGCTGGAGCACAAGGAGAGAGGCTGAAAGAACTAGGCCTGTTTAGTCTGCAGAAGAGAAGAACGAGGGGGGATTTGATAGCAGCCTTTAACTACCTGAAAAGGGGTTCCAGGGAGGATGGAGCTAGGCTGTTTTCAGTGGTGGCAGATGACAGAACAAGGAGCAACGGTCTCAAGTTGCAGTGGGGGAGGTCTAGGTTGGACATTAGGAAAAAGTTTTTTACTAGGAGAGTGGTGAAGCACTGGAATGGGTTACCTAGGAAGGTGGTGGCATCTCTATCTTTAGAAGTTTTTAAGCTGAGGCTTGATGGAACCCTCGCCGGGATGATTTATCTGAGGATAGTCCTGCTTTGAGCAGGGGGTTGGACTAGATGACCTCCTGTGGTCCCTTCCAACTCCAATATTCTATGATTCTATGAGAGGTTTTCTGTGCCTCAAAAAGGAAAAAATAGAATTTCTTTCAAGCCGCGAGGCCAGCGAGGTTTGCGAGTTCCTGAACTTTATTAATGATGTCCCCTCTATATCACAAGTAGCTTTTCTGTGCAATAGTACTGGTCACCTGAATAACCTCAGTGTGCAGCTCCGAGGCTGTCCAAGCTGTGTTGGGGAGTCTGCTTGAAAAAGTGTGCTTCTTTCAGAGAAATTTTGAAATATTTCAGACTGACTTAATAGGACAGATATTGTACTTTCCCACCTTGCATGTTGTTGCTACCGATGACATGTTGAAAAAAACAATTCAAGAATTCCTAAACAATCTACTTGTAAATTTTAAAATATGATTTGAGAAATTCCAAAGGATTTATTTTTCATAGAATTATAGAAGATGAGGGTTGGAATGAACCTCCGGAGGTCATCTAATCCCAACCCCTGCTCAAAGCAGGACCAACCCCAGCTAATCATTCCATCCAGGGCTTTGTCAAGTTGGGCCTTAAAAAAACCTCTAAGGCCGGAGATTCCACCACCTCCCTAGGTAACCCATTACAGTGCTTCACCACCTTCTTAGGGAAAAAGCTTTTCCTAATATCCAACCTCAACTTCCCTCACCACAAATTGAGACCATTGCTTCTAGTTCTGTCATCTACTACCACTGAGAACAGCGTAGCTCCATCTTCCCTGGAACCCCCTTTCAGGTAGTTAAACGCAGCTAAGAAATCCCCCTCATTCTTCTCTTCTGCAGACTAAACAAGCTTGTTCCACCAGTCTCTTCTTCGAAGGTTTGTGCTCCAACCCCCTAATCATTTTTGTTGTTCTCAGCTGGACTCTTCCCAATTTGTCCATATCCTTTCCATAGTGCGGGTGGCTGGGGGGATGATCTGGACATAGTACTCCAAAAGAAGCCTCACCAGTGTAGAATAGAGGGGGAAAAATCACTTCCCTCAGTCTGCTGGCAATGCTTTTAATTGTTTGTGATCCATTTGTTGTCTCTGCTGATGGACCTTACCCTTCTAAAGCAAAGATCATTCTTTATTCAGTTGATGACAGTGCTTTTCAATTAGAAATTGTAAGGCTCCATGTCTCAGATCATTTGAAGGAAAAATTCAGAGAAATAGGACTTTCTGATTTCTGGACTCAATATGCTGACCAGTTTCAGAAGAGCCAGAATTGAGCCATCTACATTTTAATGATGTTCAGATCAATGTATTTCTCTGAATCTGGGTGTTGTTCTACCAAGAACATTTATAAAATCCAACACCGTAATCATCTGAAAGATGAGCATCTTCAGCAGTGCATGCACCTTTCCCTGACCTCTTACAATCCACCCTTCACAAAGCTTACCAGAGATTGTCAATGTCACTAATCCCATTAAAGAGTGCCACAAACACAGGCAATAATTTTGATTTATAGACTTTATTTAAAGATAGAAACATTAATACTTATGTTGCAATCAAGGTATTAATTTACTGTCAGCAGAACGGTTTTATATATATATATATATATGCATTTGTTTATTTATTATTTTGTCAGCCTTTTGCACAAATGGCCAACCTCTTGTCCTAAAATTCTCAAATCAAGCACAGGTAGAACTAATTGAGTATCACTGGGCTACAGGATCCTTGAAGCTAACAGCTTGCCCCATTGTCTTTCAAGTTTGTGTGTGAGGTTGCTTATCTAGCTTCATTGTATTGCTTTCTTCTTTGCTCTTCCCATATCTACCTATTAAGTAAGTTCAATGCATTCATACAAGACATTCTAATAATCCACCACAGCTATACCGTAATTTTAACTCACCGACTAGGTCAATGACAGCAATCATATCAGTATGGTTAGGCCTTTCAACATCCATAACAGTTAGTCCAACAGTTAAAGCATTAGCCGGTCACTTGCAAGACGTAGATTCAATTCCTTGTTCTATTACAGACTTCCTATGTGACCTTAAAAATCAATGGAAGTTAAGATCCTACATGCCTTTCAGGGTCTGTGCCTCAGGTCCCTATTGAAACATGAAGATACTCAGGGAAGGTGATGCCCTACCTGACAGGGCTGTTGTGAGGTTCAACACATGGATGAGTGTGAGGTGCTCAGATGTTATGGTAATGGATACCATATACGTAACAAAAGCAGACTTTGTTTGAGTGATTGTGGTATAATAGGAACATTTGCTAATCAGAATTTAAAAAAACCCAAAAAACCTCAAACCAATCTCAAAAGTTTCTCTGAAGTTTCCAAAAGTCTGGTTAACTTTAAAAAAAAGATTATTAATAAATGGTAATTATTCATTATCATTAGTATTTCATTGCTAATTTATACAGCACCATAGTTATCCATGGCACTTTCTTGACACACAAGAAGGCCAGACCTTGGAACTTCCCATTCAAATCAGACAGATAATGTGACAAATAATTACATTGAACCAGCAATTCTTTCTCTTGGGTTTGTAGGTTTCAGAGTCGGCACCATTAAGAAGTGAGGTGTGGGTGCTTTTTAAAGCTTGGAGCGCTTAAAATAGCTCAGGCAGGTTTGGGAGGAGTCTTTGATGTTGGAAATTTGTACGTCATTGTCAAGTGTGGTACATGAAACATTCTTTCATTTCACATCAGAAACAACATCCTCCTCTTTCAAAATCTGTTCCTAAGGGTTGCAGAATGTGTCCCAGAAGCATAACGATGAGGGAGGTGATATGATTGGTGGAAGCTAGCTTTTTTTTTAAATCATGTATGACCAACTATAGAGGAATTAAAAATTCCCCTACTCCTTAGGCACTTATACAGAAGCTAAAAAGGACTTACTTGATTTTCAAAAGTGAGTTGCATGAAAAAGAGAGTGCATAGTACAGCAAAAGTGGTCATAGTTTGCTTTCAGGGCCATATTGATAAGTTGCCAAGGGCCAAAGGGCTGCACTGAATTTGCATTAAATGGAGCAGATAACATCAGCTACTCTCAACTTTAATGTAGAAACATGGTCTACAGAGCAGACTTATACAAAACTTTTATAATTAAACGTGAAACAACATACCTGCCCTGATCTATTCTCCAGTAGACCAACTTTTCTAGTGGCATTGCTGCACTTCTACTTTCAGCCTGACCCAGGAGAGACAAGCACAGAAGAGCACAAATAAAAAATGAGACGGCCAAAAGTTTGGCAAAAAATGTTTGCGTTCTAATTTTGGATGAAGATTTTGGTGAATCCTTTTTTTTCAATCACCATTCCCTCTCAATATAATAGGCATCATGTAAAAAATATCAGTATGTTAATTTTGAAATTCATCATAGTTTACAGATGTAGTCAGATAGAAGGCACCCAGACCCGGAGAACAAGACCTGAGTTCTACTGATGATGTAGCTTTGGGCAAGTTACTTAAGGCTAAAGTTTTCAATTTTGGGTGCCTTATCAAGCATCTAAATCCATATTATACATTAAAATTACTGAGAGTGATCAGTAGTTCTGAAAGTCAGACCACTTTTATTTTCCAGCACCCCTATTTCATTCTGCAAGAGAATAATATGTACATACATCACATGGTTATCATGAGGGTTGAAAGTATAAGTCTATGTATAGATGTTAAATTTTATTGAGAGTACAGATACATCATGTTAATCTGAAGAATTCATCTTTGGGTTGAAAACATACCAGTGGTTGCAGATTTACACATCTCTTTGTATGTTGAGATTACTCCTAAATAAGAACTTGAAAAAAGATAATTGAAGTATTTAATATTTGAATGACTCCTCTTTTTCCAAGAGTATTTGGGCCAAATTCTTCCTTTGTGTAATTCCACAAATATCAGTGAGGTTACACCAGGAATGAATAAGTCACTACTTCTCTGCCCATTTATTTCACAGCCCAACTGAAAGAAAAGGCAGTACTTTCCTGCAGTTTTCTTTCTTTTTTTATTTTTTAAATAAGCACATTAATTTACTGGTCAATAAGGTAATTGAGTGGAGAAAGGAGTGAAAAAAAAGTTATGAATAGCTAAAATTGATTTTTACACACAGCTCTCTGGAAGGATGTTAACTACTTGTGTGCTAGTTCGTGTTCCTGTTTTACGTTGACCTACTATGGTATGCACAGATGACTGGTAATATATTACTGATGTTGTAAAAGACCAGAGAACAGACAAGTAGAGGTATTAATTGAATTTAAATATTTTATCACTGTGCTGAATTCCTATGGGGCAGTATGCACAATAAATGCCATGAAAATATTAGTGACAAGTAACTGAACTAGATGGCAAAAAAAGCACTGCCATGTACACATAATGTTAAACCCTCCCTTCCTGTACCCAGCCAGAGTCCTGAAAAGTGTCCAGGGGGTGGGTAGCTCTGTGTGCATTAAATCCAGTCCTTGGCCATATGGCAGACCTTGCTTAAGAGCATCTTCCTGACCTGTCAGGACTGTACTACCTATCCAGAACAAGTGATATGTGCCACCCAACCTCCAAGGCATGAAGTCAATGGGTGAAATCCTCACCCCATTGAAGTCAATAACAACATTTCTGTTTGGTTCTACAGAGGCAGGATTTGACCCAATATATGCCTATGCTGCACAAGTAAATCTTTCTAACTCATTTAAGTTCTTCAAGCAAGCCTATCACCATGGTAATTCAAATGGTGGATTTTCAACCAAAACCACCACCATCGTAATTCAAATGGTGGCTTGGATTGCCATGGTGACGGGCTTGGTTGAAGAATCCACCATTTGGATTACGATGGTGATAGACTTGGTTGAGGAATCCACTATCTGGATTTTACCCAATATATGCCTGTGCTGGGCAAGTAGATCTTTCTAACCCATTTTGGTTCTTAAACCAGGTCCATCACCATGGTAATCCAAGTGGTGGATTCCTCAACCAAACTCATTATCATGGTAATCCAGGACTGATACAAAGACTATGGATGTCATTGGAGGGGTTCCCACTATCTTCAGTATGTTGACCTGGGCAACCTGATTAGCCTTTGCCCATGTCAGTCATCAACTATTATTCTCACTTAAACACCTTTTAGGCACTGAGCTATTAACCCCTTAGTGACTTACAATAGATATAGTTAGATACTTTTGTGAGAGTGCTGATATACAGCAGTGATGACAGGTAGGACCGGTGTATTTATAAGTGCTGTTACCTCCTTCTGTGGTGCCCATATCCGATACCTATTTCAATAATATCATCACTTCCCTCTTTTGCTAAAGATTGAATTTTGCTACTTCACCTCTGGTACTGCCCAAAACCAGGATGTAAGAAAAATACAAGTTATTTGAACAATTTTTTAAAGGTCAAAATAGGCCCAGTTTGAGAAAAAGGTAAAGGTTTGGGCCAATACCTCTTCTATACAAATGGGTTATAGACTAAGCTCTTATCTACACTTAATTTTTGTGCTGGTATAACTATTGCAATTGGGTGGGGGATATTTTTTTTTCAAAATAGTGATAGCAATGCAACCCCCTACTGTGGAAGCAACTGTATTAGTACAATGGCACCTTAAACTAGTACAGCTTATACCCCTTCTCACATGGGAATAATTTTACCAATATACGACTTTTATTGCAAAATGAATAGATCCACACTAAGGGGTTTGTACCAGTTTAATTATACAGGTGTAGTAAAAGCAGTACAACTTTTTGTGTATAGACAAGCTCTGAACCTGTAATTTATTAACAGAATGGCACAATCTTTGCAGAAATTCTTTGCTGTATTTCATTGTTTCCTAGGGCCAATTGACTATGGGGGATGGAGGCTGTGTGTTTTGTTATGCGTTTTCCTGAAGTGGGGGCAGCAAGGCGAGGGGTTGAGGGATACAAAATAAAGAGAAGTTAAAAGACTTTTGAGTTCAGGAATTGTGTTCTGTGAGTCAAATGGTACAGGGGTGAAATCTGAGCTGAAGTCCATAGGGAATAATTTGTCGGTAGCAGCATCTGGACAGGAAAGGAGCAAACAGTTACAGAGTTTAGTTTTTAGAACAAATGATAGAGAAAAAGGCTTTAAAGGTAACTTTAAAAGCATGAGGTGGGGGGGAAGAGGGAAAGTGATGAAAGTAGAGAATCAGGCCAGGGATTTGGAAAGGAGATTTAGCAACGAGTGTGTAGCATGTCAGAGTGAACGGAGAGAAACCCTCAGGGAAAATGTAACAGGGATAGTGGATGTGAGTGTATTAGTTGCAGAGGCAGATCAAAATTAGGAAAGGTGCAGAGCTGAGGTGGTGGGGTGTCTTTCTATTAAATATTTTTTATCTCAAATTGACATTTGATCAAAACTAAAACATTTCATAGGAAAGGGTCGGTTTTGACAAATTCCCATTTTAAAAGGTTTTGGAAAAGGTTTTGAAATGGGCAAGTGTTTTTTGGAAAAATAAAGTTTTGAAATTGTCAGGATGTTCCATTTTGACATTTTCAAAATGGAAAGTTCCATTTTTGGTTTATATATATATTTAAAATTTAAGGTAATTGATAGTAAAAACAATACAAATAAAGAATTCAAAATTGAAATGATAAATTTAGAAATTCTCCTGATTCTTTTTTTTTTTGCAAATATGGTTCACTAACATTTTCAATTTCCACTTTTCATTCCAATTTGGAACCAGAATTTTTTTCAAAGTCTCAAGAATTCTCTTGCGATGAGAAAATGTTTCTCACGTGTTTCTCACGCTGAAGCCATTGATCTGGTGGAGAGCTGAGCGTCTCCAACTTCTTCTGACTTCAGTCGGATTGAAAGGCGCTCAGCTGTTTGCAGGAGCAGCCCCAAAGAGCTGAATTTTCCAATGAGTTCAGAACTATTTGGTGCGCATTGGCTGTTGTGCTTTATGGAACATTTGCTGGGTGCTGAACACAAAATCTGGTCCTTCGATATCTAAATGAATTGAGTTCTTTTGAAAAGCTAGACCCAAATGCTGAGCACTTTGCAGTAGGCTCATTTTCTGTGAGAAGGTCAGCACCTTTATCTGTGGAAGCTCAGCTGGGGTCTCATCTTGTACAGGTGCTCAGGATATTGAGCACCATGCTGGAAACACTCAATAACTTGCAGGATTGGGCCATTAGGCACTTAATTAATGTTGAGTATATTCAGGGCCTACTCACCATGAGTATTCAGTGGCACCGCTTGTAGAGCATGGCAATACCCAATGTGAGCAAAGTTACAATAATGTGGAGCCCAGCACCTTGAAGAAGCAGGTCAGTAGCAATCAGGATTAGACCCTTTTATTGACAAGTAGTGTACTATTAGTTATATTTCCAATGTGATATTTCCCCCTCCCAGAAGCAGTCATTTACGAATTCAGATGAAGTGCTAGGCAGAATGTTTGCTTTCTTTATGCTTGTGCTCTTTATGCTTGTGCTCTTCTTCTTAAATTAGTATAAAATCCTGCAAGCATCACCATTTTATCAGGAGAAAAAGAAAACCTCATCGATGCATGTGCTCTCAATGCAGGACACAGAGGACAAAATGTAGTGCAGCTCTATAAAGAAATATAAAGCACCCGTGTCAGAGATTTAACAGTCCGGGTATTATTGTTGGACAAAGATGTACCAGCTCTTGTGTTCATTGGTTATGTACATGCCATTGCTCCTGCCCTGCATCCTTTATTGCTGATTTTTCAATTACACGCAGAAAACATTTGGCTTGCTTGCTTTGTTTTTATGAAAACTATTTTTGTAAACTAGCATCTCCCCTTCTTCTCGCAGAGTTGCTTTTCATTTCTACTTCCTGGGATTGTACATATGTACATTAACTAAGGAAACTCCAGTCACTGGTTTCACCATGTACAAAAAGTTGGGGGCCTAACTTGGGACTTTTGGGGTGGGATTTTCTAACAGACACAAGGGAGGTAGGAGCTCAACTCCCGTAGAAAGTTGATAGGACTTGTATTCCTCACGTCCTTGGGTTCACATGATATTCCTTCTCATTGGCTTCAATCTCCCCAACTAAATTTCCCTGTGTCTTCAATGGGGCTCATAATTCTTAACAACCCACCTCCCAGGCATGTGCTGGAGATTGACAAATTAATGTTTAAATAGGACTTTGAAAATATAAAGTGCTACAAAACCTCAATGCTCATTACATTCTTGAAGGACAAGGTATGTGATCTGAAGAAGCGCTCTATGAAGTTCTAAAGCTTGTACTTTCTACCGGCTGAAGTTGGTCCAATAAAATATATTACTTGACGCCCCTTATCCAGGGACTAACATGGCTTCAACAACATTTCAAACAATTATGTTCTTAGCATTTGGATTGATTGTAATCACTGTTTCTTTCTTATATTTCTACTTGTGGCTTGAACTGTGCATAGGGTAATATCCAAAACGTTCTACAGACATCTTTGAACCAGCAAAATGGTTCATGTCAGGATCAGTTTGAGTTTTGGATGCAGGTTCCAGTCAATTTTTGTCAAAACCAAACCAGGACTTCTATCCCTATTCTGGAAATGCATAGTACTGAAGCTTATAATGTATGAGAAACAAATCTTTTCCTTTTATTTTTAAATACAACATTTTGAGGCTGGTTGAACGCTGAATTTTCATCAGATTAGCACAAAGTTGTTAAGCACAGGTGTTTCTGTAATTGTGATAAATAGGAAAAATTCACAATGCTCACTGGCCCTAAAAAGTCACACATCCTCCTGGATGACCTAGTGGTAGTGATGCTACAAATCATGCAACAACTGCCAGTATTTCTAAATGTTTAGTTGTTTGCTAGAAGTAGGCATAAAATCCAAAATATGGCTCCAGATTTGGATTCCAAACACACTGAAGTTCAGGGAGGTATTTAGATTTTGTGATAAAGATCATAACATTATGAAAAGAAGAGATCATTTGTAAAATTCAGGGCTGCATCTGTGTTTTCATTTTGAATGGGTAGAGAGAAGTGCCTTATACTGTGATCCACAAATCCAGCACACTAGGTGGGGAGCCACCTAAACTAGCCAATGGGAGATGTTGACGAGATGGGTGTGAACTATGCCCCGTCCCTCTCTCAGAATTTGGCACCTCAATCCAGATGACAGGGAGGCATCTGTCTCTGCTCTGTCTCACAAACCAGGGAAAGATAGGAGTTTGGTCACCTAAATTATGGGCAGGGCCCAAACCAGTGGGAACCCTCCCAGGCTACTTATTGGATCAGGTCTTGCATGCAAATTCACACAAAAATGCAAGGAGGAGCCCCTCCCTTGTAATGTTTAGCCTACTGGCTAGAGTACTCAGGAAGGAGGTGGGAACCCCCCACCAGATAAAGTCCCTACTTCCACCAGAAGGGGTGAAGGATCTACTACCTATCAGGTGAGTTACCTAACCACAGGGCTATAGAATATTGTGAGGTGGGACTCACACTGTCTCTCCTATTGAAGTTGTTGCACTTTTATTGAATATTGATGGGGTCAGAGAAACAACTAGAATGATTCTATAGCCTACAGCACTTACCTGAGAGGTAGTACACTTCTGTTCAAACACCTTGCCCTCATCAGGCAGAGGGGAAAATTGAACTGGGGGTTTACCACAGCCTGGGGCATATCCTAACTCCTTGGTTAAAGGCTGTTAGAAAAACTAGCCTCCTTCCTCCTCATCACCTATTTTGTAGGAACTGGTGCATAGGGCCTGTAACCCGTCCGTGCCCAGGGTAGCCCACTGATAATGCCAGGGTCAGGGCCGGCTGTAAAAGGAGAGCGAATTCTCCCAGCACTGGTGGGTGACACTGCAGTCAGACTTCCCAACCAGCCACAAACAGTGCTTCTGATTCCCCCACACTGGTTATCAAGAAGCCACTGTGCAAATACACACAGCCCCCTTTACTGCGTTTCAGTCTCTGGCTCCCAAACTGACACTAGGTCCAGTAAAGAGACCAGTTGTTTAAACTCTATGCTCTTTACTAAAAGATTCCCTCTGATCCCAAAGGATCAGCCACAGTACCAGTTCACTATAAGTTTGGATCTTACCCAAAATACCACGCTGCCAGCCAATCCTTTAGTAACTAAAACTAAAGGTTTATTAATAAAAGAAAAACAAACAATATGAGAAGTGTTAAAGGCTTAAAACAATCAGATCATACAAACGATTTAAAAGTCCATAAACATCAGGTTTCTAGAACAATTGTGGAGTTGTATAGTTCCTCTGGTATACATCCAGTACCTGGATGGGTCTAAGTCCTTCAGTTCAGTTGCAAAGTGTGTTAATCCAGAGGTGTGTCCGCAGCTGGACAGGAACGAACACAAGACAAAGACAAAATGGTTTCTGTGGTTTGATCTTATATACCCTCTGTTACTGGCCATGTGGCTTGTGGAACTTTACAGGAACCAAAATGGAGTCCATAGTCACATGGGCCAATCCAGGTAACTCTTCAGGTATGCCTTTAGTTTCTTCCTAAGCCTTTGGCTTCTGTAAAGGTCTTGATGGGCCATTAAGCGGGCTATTGTCCTGCGGCCTCTCTGTCTGGGGTGTGTCTTCTACAGCACAGTTTGAAATACAGGATATCAAAGATCTCCATAACTTTCCTCACACATATCACACATGAACACAAATATTATCATCTTATTCAGCATAATAACACAAATGCCCCCCCTTCCCAATCCAGTCTGCATGACAGGGCCCAATTTGGGAGGCACCCTCCGAAAGCACCTACTGGATCAGACCCTTCATGCAGCTTAGTTGGCCATTATCTTCCACAGTTAGTGAAACTTTCTCAGTGGGTGACAGGCATCTGGACACCTAGAATGAGGCTGCAATGTGGATGCCCAGAAGCAGAAACACTAGGAAACTTTTACTGCAAAAACTTAGTCACTGAGCAAGTTTAGGTCTCTACAGGGCTTGGCAGCAGTTGTTAGGGAGTTTTGTAGGTTATGGTGGTGCCTAAAAAACAGACTTAGGTGCCTTACTACTTTTGTGGATCCCATCTCAAATCCTCTCTTCTGAGCATCTTAAAACTTCAATGAATTCAGAAAAGAAAAAGTGGCTCGCCCAATGTCATAAATTGAGACAATGGCTGAGTCAGTTAATAGGCGTCTAGATCTCTTCTATAACAACTAGACAAACCTTCTCCTTGAGCCTCACAAAATCCTGAATAATGGGACAAGGAAAGTTTTGTTGATGAAAGAAATAGACTTTGAGGCTGAACTCACAGTGACAAACATATTAGAAAACAAACAGAAATTTTGACTCCAGTGTGTATTTGAAAATTTATGTTTGAGAAAGAACCCTGCATTTTGATAACAGGTCATTAAATCCTCTCATCTTGCAGAAAACCCAAAATGAACTATAGCTGGTGGTTTGGATATCAGGGAACCTAGATTTGAACAATCTCTGGTTTTGAGTCGTCAAACCAAAAGCAAAACTCAACGTCCTCATCCCATACTTTGTGGTGAAGCAGTCACAGTTAAAAGGACTTTCCAGAGACATTAACCAAGCTTGCTTTCGGTTAAGAGCTGGTAAGAAACAAAAGGATCCAAACTCAACTCTATTAACTTGATTGAAGCGTCACCAGGACTGAATTTGGCTCAGGATCATTATTTTACAACACATGGAATTTATGATGATATCAGTCTTATATTATGTGAGTGTGCTTCATGCTTTTCTGTATAAATGCTGTTGTCCTTTTTGCAATGCGAGTGGCTAGACATCATTCGGGGCTTGGGAGGTGTTCCAGTTGGGAGTCGAGATTGGGGATGATCAGGTATTTCTTTGATGCGGTTTTGTTTATTTACAAAGAATGTACGAAGTGTGTCTCTAAGTGCGGCGGGAATGGAATAACAGGAAACAGCTTGTTTTGTTCACGGCACCATGAGCACTCTTTTCAGTTTGCACCCTGACACATAAACCTCTTGCCAGGCTCCTTCCTGGGCTTTCAGCTGTTCCTTCAGGCTGTTTCTCTCAGGACAGGTCTACACTACACTTCTATTGGTATAACATCACTCGGGGTATGAAAAATCTATAACCCTGTGCGTCATAGTGATAATGATAATGAGGTGGATTAACTCTGCCAATAGGAGAAGCTCTCCGGTTGGTCTAGGAGCATCTTCACTAAGTGCTACCGCGGAGCAGCTGCACCATTGCCGTGTTTTAAGTGTAGACCTGCCCTCAGTTTGTTCTAGTCTGGCCTCAGTTTTTATGTGATCCCTTTTCTTACACACACAGTTATGTTAATAGCAGGGTGAGTTCGCACCTACCAACCTCATTGGGGTTTTAACTCAACCCATACAAGGTTTAATCCAGCTCCTAACAATATACTTAATATATAGGGTTTTGATCTTTTGCTGTAAAATTAATTAAAAAGGGATAAGCCTCAGTGGACCAAGTGGCTTTTACTCATCCCCCAGAGAGGACTGATTTCTTATACAAATACATACGGTTCAGCACATAAAGAGAAAATTGATATGCAAAGGAAATGTTCTGTATTTTCCTTTTAATCTGTGCCCCATTTGATTTGGGACAAACTCCTTTTATCCCAGCTAGTGAGCTGTCTGACATGTATCTGTCTATTGATCTCTACATTGTCCTGAAGTCTTAAAATTCCACCTCTCCTACAGGAAAGAATTTTGTTTTTTATACAGGAACTCAACTGTATTCAAAGGAATTCACCCTACAGAGTACAGAATCCCTCCAGGAGCAGTGGACTTTTGAGGCTCTGATTTATCTATATGTCAATGCCACAGGGTAAAGGGCAATTCAAGGCTCGCATCCTAACACTGTGTTCTAGACTGTGACTTGGACTATTTGCCTGAGCCAGGGAGTAAGAACCCCCGCCCTTGCATCCCTGCATGGACTTGGGTCTTGGTGCACAGAAGTGGGTATTGTGTATCTGCTGCTCTCTGCTCCAAGCAGCAAATGGGGGGAAGCAGGGAGTGGGTAGAGCCTGGATTCCACCTCTCAGTGCATCAGCCTTGAGTTAGGGCAGGGGGCCTATAAATTGATATAGTCTAGAACAATATTACTACCCCTGGAAAATCAGAGACCCCAGTCTTACAGGGCTGCTCCTGCAACGGTGCAGTTACACCCCCCTCTTGCTCAAGGCTGTGTTTAAAGGCATACAGTGGCCCCTCATCTGGGACACTCCTCACCAAAAATAAAGATTCTGCAGTCACAACCTAGCTGATGGGACTTGTGTTGCGCAAGAACCAGGCAAGATAGATTCCATCTTGAGCCTCTGTAGTTGCATCGTCCATGCAATGTGGACGATAGGATTTGACAGGCAAAAGCTCCTTTTGTCAGGCAAGTTAACAGATGTTACTCAAAGACACAGGGACTAGATCAGTTGCGAAAAAGGTGCCGTCCTAGCATAGCCATTCTGGTGAAGTATAAAACCCAGGGACTGATTTGTCTTTCATACCCTTTTTACACCATCGTAACTTAATTGATGTCTCCATAGGGTTGCAATTGATTTACACAGGTCTGAGGGGAGAACCAGACCCACAATTTTTAAGCTGAATGCATTAGATGCCAATCCCTCACCGTACCTTGTACTAATGGATATTTCCCCCTGTGGTGTCCAGCTCTAACGAGCTGCAAGGCAGAAACCAGCACACAGCTGAAAAATAAAGCAGCCTGCACATTGTTAGAGAATCATCCTTCAGCTAGCTGCCGGCCTGTCAGAGGTCTGGCGTGGTTTCCTTCTCTTCCAGCCCAGTGGATTATTCCACCACTGCCGTCACTAGAACGTGGGACAGTCTTCAACCGCGCCACATCTTTGTGTTGAGCCTCACCATGAAAATTCAGTGTCCACCAGTCCCTATAATTGTACATTCCTACAAGCGCCGTGGTAGGTACGTAGCAATGAATTGGCTTGAAACAACAAATGTGGCTGGACCCACAGGTGACACATGGGAGGGCATGCAGGGTCACGCCCCCCTTCCCCCGTCCCCCCAATTCGCTGCTTGGCTTGTGCTGAGCATGTTTAGTAACACCGCTGAAGAGGCTGCCTTCATTCTGCTCCCCCACTATCAGCAGGCCCAAGAACATCTCTGCCTGGACCCGATGCTTAGATTGTGCACACCAGTTTTATGCTGGGGTGACTCCACTGACTTCACCTGTCACTCTTGACTTACAGTGGAGCAAATGAGAGAAGAATTGGGCCTTCCGTATCTTTCCCTGTAAACTCAATAAAAGCTAAAATATAATCCCCTTTTTTTTCATTTTTGCTCTGACCAGAGCTGAAGTCAGCTATCGGGGGCCAAATGCAGGCCTGGTACAAGCAGGCATAACACCACTGATTGCAGCAGAATTCATTTGCTTACACGAAAGCTGAATTATGGCACTGGAAGCTCAGAATCTCATATGAGGCTATAAACCTATAAGGACTAAATTTTGCCTTTGTGTATGACTTCAGATTCTGCCCTTATGCTGCTATCAATGGAAATTGTGCATCAGTGAATCCCAGTGCTGCATTTGGCCCTTTTAGCTTCAGTAATTCAGTGCAAAGCTGAAGGACCCAGTTTCTGTCCCACAGGCTTTAGGATTTTCCAAGCATTTAATAACCCTTTGAAATGAATTACAATATATATATAAATAAAGCAAGCAAGCACATCAAACCTATTAGTATCTAACAGGAGAACAGCTGCCTATCAAAGCTCAGTCTCCCAACCTGACCATAATCAAATGAACAAGACAGCACAGTGCCTCCAGGGCAGGGGTTCTGAGGAATAGCGGAGCGTCTGCAGAGTCTGGAGTTGAAAAGCTGCCATTTTGCTAAGGATGTCAATCAATCCTGGGCCGTTCTCTGACACTGGCAGGGAAAGAACACTCTTCTTTATTCTTTACACAGGCGCATCTCAGTCCAAAACAAAAATGTAGCTAGGGTATTTATTTTTTGAAATACTGATAGGAGGGGAGAATTCGAACAGGGATGAGCAACGCTGAGGTGAATGCTGCTGTTGCAAATCCTCCTTTGAGAGAGGTTTTGCTTGGAAGAAATCAAATAGCGGATGTTTGAATCCGTCTCATGCTATCAAAATTCTAGCAAATGGGGGGGAGAGGCGGAAGACTCTCATAAACGGTTCTGATGCTGACTGATCTCTGCATAGAGATGAGTCAAAATAGGGGCATCTCTAGTTTTGCAAAACCTCACTGGTTGGGGAACCCCGTATTCCAGGATTGTGAAATAAATGGCACAGGTTTGACTCATCTCCCTCCTCACCATGTTTCAAGTTCATCTAGGCCACAACATAGAAACAAATAAATTATTCTTGGTTAAAACTCTACCCGCGGATGGTCAGCAATTCAGGAGCCAACATCCTGGCCACCACTGTTGAGGAACCCAAAGTTGGGGGTCCTTACTTACACGTCCGTTGCCCAGTGGATGGTCCAAACAAGCCATACAGCAGTTTAGCAAAGTCGAAGTTTATTTCCTTACGTAAGGAGGTAACCCCTATAGCTAGGGGCGACCTTAAGCATACATTTCCTAAAAGCTTATATAGTCTTACACAAACAAGTCTATTTACGTCACAATTTCCATGGCAATGCTTACTAAAAACTGCTTATCTAGGAATTTCTTAGCCTAATGGTTTCGACTCCCAGTATCTAAGTTGCATGGTCTTCCTTTGCATTCCATACCTGCCGGCGCCCTAGGCCCCATAACTATCTTGTTATTGCTACACATTCTGAAATCAAACATCAACTAGAAAGGCGCATTCCATCTCATGCTTTGTCAGCCATTTCTTACAGACTGGTACCCCTAAGAAATAGAGACTTCATTTGCTTTTCCTTCCACACCACTTGTCAGTTTTTTAAAACGTCCATCCTGATCCCTCCACATTGTGGATTTCTGATGGGGTGTAAAAGCCCTCACACTGGACAACACATGCCTAATGACCTATTCTGGGCTCCGTCAGCCCCTCCCCTCCACACCTGTGAGAGAAATCAGAGGTGTAGGGAGGAGCGTAAAAGCGGAGAGCGCGGCACAGCTGAGGACAGATCAGAGAGGACGGCAGGTTTCTACTCCTCAGCTTCTGGAGGAGAGTTGGCTGAAGGCAAGAGCTTCTTGAATGACTGCTATCTGATGGCCTCCATGACGGAAGGGCAAGGCTGATGTGGAACTACCGCTCTGGCACTATTAATATATAGACTACTCTGTGAACTTGATTGAGGCCATGGTTTACTGGGTCTATCTGAGGAAAGAGAGCTGTGAGACAGTTCATTTGTATCTATATCTTTTCCTTTGCTGACGCCCCTGGAAGAAGGGGTGAGCTATCTCATGTGTACCTGGCAGGCTGAGTTCCTCATGACTGGATCTGTGCAGTGCACCACCTGAATATTGCAGACCAGATTGTACATAGGTGCAAACATTCCCTCTTGGCCCAAGGTGGCATCCTGCAAAAAGCAACACAGTGACAGGCTTCATTCCTAGGAGAAACTTTTTCTTTCGGCATTTCATTGCATATTAGCACCTAAAATGTGGGATCCTTTTCTGAACTATCCAGACACGTAGGTGAAATTCTGACCCTGGTGAAGTCAACAGAATTTTTGCCGTTGACTTCAGTGGATCCAGTATTTCACTCCTCAAGTTGGTAAAACAGGGCCTAAATACTGTAGAAAAAGTCTTTTCTTGTCAGATTTTTGCAGCTGGCCCAGTTTTATTTTGAAATGGCTGAGAAATATGTACTATTTCAAACCCGTCTATGGTGAAAAGTACATTGAAATACATTTTAATAAACTAATTTGTTATTTGTAACATAAAGGAATGGTTGTTGGGCTAGATCTTTAGCTGGGATAAATCAGAGTACTGAAGTCAATGGTGCTGCTGACTTAAACTAGCTGAAGACATGACCCATAATTTTTAACCTGACAGTGTCCTCATTAATGTATCTATCTGCATGTTCTTGAAGTATAATATGTTTTCTAAAACCTAACCGGGGTCATGTTCTTCTCTCAATTCCCCCAGTGCAATGCATTTGACCTCAATGAAAGTGCATTAAATTATCAATAACAGAATCTAGCCCTATGTATTGTCAAGACTTTTATGGAGTCTGATCCTATAAGGTACTGAGAACCTCTTGCAAAATAGCCGCTGTCCTCAAACATCACTGAAATCACACTCTATGGGTACAAGCCCATCATCTCATAGAATCATAGAATATTAGAGTTGGAAGGGACCACAGGAAGTCATCTAGTCCAACCCCATGCTCAAAGTAGGCCCATCCTCAGCTAAATCATCCTGGAGAGGGTTCTATCAAGCTGCAGCTTAAAAACCTCTAAAGATGGAGATGCCACCACCTCCCTAGGTAACCCATTCCAATACTTCACCACCCTCCTAGTGAAAAACTTTTTCCTAATGTCCAACCTAGACCTCCCCCCCACTGCAACTTGAGACCGTTGTTCCTTGTTCTGTCCTCTGCCACCACTGGAAACAGCCTAGCTCCATCCTCCCTGGAACCCCCTTTCATGTAGTTAAAGGCTGCTATCCAATCCCCCCTCATTCTTCTCTTCTGCAGACTAAACAGACCTAGTTCCCTCAGCCTCTCCTCATAAGTCTTGTGCTCCAGCCCCCTTATCATTTTTGTTGCCCTCCGCTGGACTCTCAACAACTTATCCACATCATTTTTGTAGTGGGAGGCCCAAAACTGGACACAATAATCCAAATGCGGCCTCACCAATGTCGAATAGAGGGGAATAATCACTTCCCGCGATCTGCTGGCAATGCTCTTACTAATGCAGCCCAATATGCCATTAGCCTTCTTGACAACCAGGGCACACTGCTGACTCATATCCAGCTTCTTATCCACCGTAACCCCCAGATCCTTTTTTTGCAGAACTGCTGCCTAGCTTGTCTGTCCCCAGTCTGTAGCTGTGCATGGGATTCTTCCATCCTAAGTGCAAGACTCTGCACTTGTCCTTGTTGAACCTCATCAGATTTCTTTTGGCCCATTCCTCCAATTTGTTTAGGTCCTTCTGTATCCTATCCCTCCTTTCCAGGGTATATACCACTCCCCCTAGCTTAGTGTCATCTGCAAACTTGTTGAGGGTGCAATCTATCCCATCCTCCAGATCATTAATGAAGAAGTTGAACAAAACTGGCCCCAGGACCGACCCCTGGGGCACTCCACTTGTGACTGGCTG
This sequence comes from Mesoclemmys tuberculata, assembly GCA_007922155.1. Classification (NCBI taxonomy): domain Eukaryota; kingdom Metazoa; phylum Chordata; order Testudines; family Chelidae; genus Mesoclemmys; species Mesoclemmys tuberculata. The sequence goes on along the minus strand of ML675629.1, from coordinate 6,719,998 downwards.
CCAGCTAGACATGGAGCCATCGATCACTACTCATTGAGCCCTTTGATCTAGCCAGTTCTCTATCCATATTCATGGGCTTACAGAGACAGTGGGTGAAGGCACATAAACCCAGCTATGTCCTCAGAGGGCTTCAAGCCTGAGTAGAGAAAAGGGCTGGATTGTACCCACTACTGAGGATTGCACTGCAGTGTTTCAAAGGTTTTTGGCTGAGCCCAGAAAGAGAAATGAGATCAAGGGGTTGGTAAGAGTGAACAAGGTCAGAGTACAGTTACAAATGTCCTGCCACAGTCTCAGAGAAGAGAGAGACAGAAACTTGTTTCCCATGTGGCTGCCCAGAAAAGCTGAAGAAACTTTGTGTGCTGAGCAGTAGACTGCTATGGAAAAGACAATAAGGTGATGCACTTTAAAAGAGGAACTAGAACACTGAGCCTCATTGAACTGTGACCTGATAGCCCATTAGGGACCATATGACTCCTCTTAATAAGGTTCACTTAGTGCTCAAAAGTACGAAATCCAGCTAGTGAGATAGTGTTTATTTTGACCCGCACATGCCAAATGATGGAGGGGTTAGACAGACAACCTCTAGACAGCTACTATGTCAGTTGTCTTTGCAATAGGAAAAAAAACCAAAACCTCCTGTCCCTGTTTGTGTAGCTACATGGAAGATTGTGCTTCACAAATAGTCAGGATCGTTGTGGCAAGATATTTCTTTCCCTGCTCCTTGAATGATCCGAGGAATAATTTAGAAAACATACAGCAGCCCAGACATTGCCTTTTGTCAAACCCAAATGGGACATATTTTAGTTTATTCTGAATTTAGAACCCATGATTTTCACGTAGGCTCTCTACCCAGTAAAACATGATGTCTTGTCCCTACTACTTTGTTATTGGAACTAAGATAAGCATAATTAGATTCCTCTGCTGCAGCCCCCTGTATGCTCTGATTAGTGGGGGGCATTCAACGAATCCATAGTGAAGTAGCTGTACCTTCACTTTAGACTTGAATCTTACTTTGTTTTCTTTACATTTAAAATGAATGATTTTTACTACATTTCTGTGTAAAACTCAGTTACTTTATACAACGTACCTGCTGAGAAAGAGAAAGGATGGGCCACTGGTTGGGGTGCTAGCTAAGACTTGAAAGATCTGGATTCAATGCCCTGACTTACAGTGTGATCTTTGTCAAGTCACTTAGCCTCTCTGTGCATTAGCTCCTCATCTATACAATGGGGATGACAGCACTTAACAATTTCCCAGGGGTGTTGTGAGGATAAAGACCGTAAAGAACATGAGGGCTCAGATGCTTTGGTAACAGGAGCCAGAGAAGTACCGTCGATAACTTTGATGGGGTGTTTACCTTGCACAGGCAATGAAAGGGTTCAAATGAGTCCAAGAGGGGGGGTGGGCCAGGTTTAACTAATGAAGAAGCCAAGCTGGATGGTGACTGTAAAGAAATGGAGAATAGATGAAAAGGGGGGTGCAGGGAGAGCAGGAAGGAATTCTGCAGTCGCTCTTACTCCCAGAGACCCAGGAAGGAGGCAGGAGCTGACACAGAGAAGGTTGGGATACTCTGCTGGGTAGAAGCCTTGCGTGGGGGTGGGGTTTAAAATAAAGTGGGAAAAAAACAGCTGGAGAGACTGAATCCAAGAGTAGAAGCGTGATCTTGGAAGAATTCAGCCAGGGAAGGACTCGGTGATAGAGGAAAACCCAGAAAGCCAACCCTCAGGAGCCCTGACAGGAGGGTTGTGGTGGGTCAGAAATGCAGCCAAGGGCAGGAACCAGACCTCCAAGGGGACGCCTTGGGCTTCTCACTACCAGAGCCTGCAAAGGTGGTGAGGAGAAAGCCTGTGAAAAGGTTATCGCAGGAAAAATTCCGGGGAATTTCCTGAGCATGGGAAAGAATAACTGAAAGCCTAGCTGCATGAGTGCAGGGACCATGGGACACAGAGCTGAGGGCCAAAACTCAGACATAAGGACTGGGGCTATTATTTGTTGGACTTCCTGTTACGCCAGAAGAGGTGGGAGTAAACGAAGGGGCTAAGTTACAGGAAGAGATAGACCACAACAGAACTTGGGGAGTAACTGCAGAGGCTTGAAAGGTCATGCCTATATTAGAAGGCAGGGCCCTGGACCATGGCAGAGAGTGATCTGCAATCCACAGCAAGCTCTGGCGTCTGGTTGTGTAATGGTGAAATAAAAATATTTTAGCTCAGTACAAGCACTCACTGTTTCAATGCACAGTACAATAGGAGCATGTTCGACCTTTTGTGCTGTTACTGGGCAGATGGCTCACCCTCTTACCACCCTCACCCTCGGTTTCGTCCCATATGCAATCCATTCTGAAAATCTTTGCCGTAAGCATGTGGGCATCTTCACAGACCTGGAATTTTACTTTGCAAACCTTTCTGTTCTCCAGGCTGAGTTTCCTCTAGGGATGAGTTCAACCAGGGTGGAGTTGTGGGTGAAGGGACAGCTTGGGGTGGAAACTGGCCCTTTGGGGAAAAAAAAACTTGAGTTTTAACTCAGTTGTTTTTTGTTTTTGTATTGTTTGATGTTTCTTTGAAAGCAGTACTCAAACAGACGTTCTAGGCAGGAACCCACCTGACCCAGAACTAAGAGAAATAGTCAAACAATATTTGACTGTTAACATATAGTTAACCAAAATCACCCAACTTCCTTCTCTGATGCCCTTTTTTATGTTAAACCCATGGAGTCATTGAATCCTCAATCCTGCTACCTATTGGAATGTTGGAGCACTCCTGGTAGAGAAGAGAGACAAATTGATAGTAATTAAAATAAAGATAATACTTTTATTGAGGTTCTTGGACAAAGATAGCCTAGTAGCGATCCAGCCATCTAGCATCCAGTCTAATCATATACAAGCTGGACTGCTTAAGCATCATGGCACAGTCTCTACATACTGGCCTGAAGTGCACAATCATGGAAGGGATTGCTGATAACACGACACAGAGGTCTGCCCCCAGTCTCCTTTCACATCTATGACCATTTCAGGTCAGGAGGTCCCTGGTCACTGCTCATTACTTCCTGATATGTCCCACTGTCAAGAGGCTTATTTCAAAAGCCATCCATACTTCTAAATTCCCAGCAACTGTTTTGAATGTTCCACAAATGCAGTGATGATTAGCAATCTCACTTCTATACTTCCAGGCTGTGTTCAATTCCTCTTTCTTTGCCATTTACATTAAAATTGTAAAAGAACTGCTTTTGCCAAGGAATTAAAGGCCAAACTCTGCCCTTGGATCCACAGGTGCTGAACTCCCATTGACTTCAGTGGGAGTTGTAAACACCTAGCTAAGGGCAGAATGTGGACGTACACATTTAACTTCAGGGGCTTTAATGATGTCCTTCCAATTACCGGCACTAACTTTCCACAGCGTCTAAGCACACAAGCTCTGTTGGGTTATAACTCAAGGAAAGAGTGACATTATGATCCGAACAGAGGAAACAAAGAGGAAAATACTAACAAGGGTGTTGTTTATAACAACTTCAGCTCAGTCAATCACCGTGTTTATTAGTCCCTTCCTGACCTAGAGGAAGGACAATGGTTTCATTCACTGGAGAAGCTGCTTTTACATTAGCACACAGCCATCTGCCAGTGAACCAGGAGTTAATAGAGGCCTCTGCTACCTCAGATTCCTGGGGTCACAAAATAAACAAGGACCTTTACTTTCAACCTGGCAGAGATAAGGTCAGCTCCAGGCGAGAAAGACTGCAGCAAGGTAGTTAAATTAAAAAAAAAAAAAACAACTGACACTAAACAACTGCAAATAACATTAGTGGGGCATAACACAACTAGCAAATCTAATAGCTACTGGTCACCATTTTCCTTTTGCTGCAGATGATGTCTAATCCCTATGCCCTGCTGTAGAGGATCTGTGCCTTTTTGGGTAGGATGGTGCTCCCCTAAAATCTTTAGAGTTTATCTGTTCTTGGCTGGTGTCTTTCCATTCTGTTCTTCACTCCTCTGATTTGCTAGGCTTGGTCACCCAATGACTTGGTCTCTCCCCTGCAGGCGGGAATGCCCAGCTGTCGCCTGCTACACTCACTTGGCTGAAAGTCCCCTGATTGGGACCATCCAGCCTTGTCGAGGCCCTGGCCTACCTCTGGCCATTAACTGGGTCCCTCAGAGAATTTCTCACAGCAATCCCCATTAAGGCTGCTTTTTACAAGACCTTTCTTTCTCCTTGTCTTCAAAATGAGAGATAGGGGCCTTGTTCAGATAGCATCTACTTCAAACTGGATCCTGTGGTCCTTTTTCTGTCCCCTCAGACTCAGGCAGATGCTGTTGTATTCTCCCACCTTCTAAGATGGCTCACAACTAATTCCACCCCCCACCCCCAAGAAAGAATTGATTTGCTGAAGGGAAGAGATTCAGATGTCAATATCTGCTCTGTCCCAAAGTTACAGCAGCTCATCTCCCAATTGAAATGACCCACTGGATCCTCTTTTACTTCACACAGACCCAGACCTAGCAAGGGGAGAGGTTTGGCACCATTAACGGTGCATTCACAGAGATGACCGCTTCATGCACTCTCCTATTCACCTCAACCAACCATCAGCTAATTCAGACAACACTAAGCAAGACATTGTTTTCTTCTGGGGTTAAACAAATAAACCTCTTTGATATGCTGATGTCACCAAACCCCACACGTTCTGCTGACGTCATAATCTATGCTGAATTGCTATAATAGCCAGAATCTGCTGTTTTTATTGTTTGGTCACTGGAACAGGGATTCTGGGGGCCTCAAACTCTTATATAGAAAGTGGCAACAGCAGGACAGTTTTTCAGTTGAGCTGGGGGGCCATATGGGGATCTCATCTCACTCTAATCCCCATCAGAGAACAACTCTGAGAGTTAGGAGAGGCAGTGCCGTATACCGGGTGGTCCTTTGAAGAGTCAGTTGAAGGTAATTTCCATCTGTTGTCTTCAGAGAACACCAGAAAAGAAGTAGAGGAAATGTTTTACTGTCATCCGCCCACAATGTCATCAAAAGCAGGCAAGGTGGGTTTGGCCATTAGTGGTGATGTGGGTCAGAGTGGGAGATGGTAAGGATGGAGGCTCCCAACATTGCTGGTCTTTATTTTGAGTAATGGAGAGCTGTAGAGGGCTTCTGAGAAAGGGTAGATCCCAGGACTAGTAAAAGTAGTAGGTATAAGAATGTGTGTAGGGGAGGCATGTTCTTATTGGACTTGTGGTGAGTCCAGGTAGGACTCAGCTAGATTTGTATAGTTCAGGCAAACATCCAAATTTCAGGAGAATTATCCAAACCAGGCTTGAGGTTCCCCATTGTTACCATTGTGAAGCTGATGCTGATTTTCTGTGTATGCTGTTATATGTTCACACACTCTAACATATAGCTTTTTCAGTGGTGGCTGTGGGGTCCTTCTGCACTCGTGTGGTGGATTTTGTGCATATTCACACAAAATATGAACTTTGCTAGAGCTGGATCAAACGTGCTTGTAAAAGATCTGCAAATATTTGTTTGAATCTTGAAATGAATACTCCATGATTGAGTTGGCCCCCATTCTGTGTTTGTTTTCTGTGGTTACTCTAGTTAATGAGTTTGCAGGCTGTGATGCTAATGGGGATAGCTAATTTTAGACGACTATTAGAAGGTATTAATGGAAGGTGAATTTCACAAAATGTCAGTATTTGCAACGGAAGCTTGATTTTAAGATTTGTGGCTTGCTCGTCCAAACAGAAAAACGTTTGTGTCCAATCAAATCACCTTCAGCTTCAGCTTTTGAATTTTATGTAGTTGCAACCGACTGCTCATAAGGGTAATTCACACTGAGAAGTTACCTGTATTATTTGGAAAACAAGTCTGAATAATTGCTGAACTGAAAAACACTATCTGATTGTGAATTTTTGTCAGCAGGGTTTGGTGGTCCTTACAACTCTATTAATGGGATTTTTTCCTATTTCCCCCACCCTAGTTGTTCTCAGCATCTTGAAGGATGAGGCCACAGTTACCGGGTCTATTTCAGAAGCACAATGAGAATTCCATCGTCTCTGGCGCTCAGCACTGTACAACTAACTGTTTCCTTCTCCCACTTACTTTGAAGTATTTATTCTTGTGTATTTGGCAAATCCACACCCATTCGCCTTTTTTTTTATCGTCAACCATATTTTCTCATCACCCTGCATTAACTGATTTTGCTTTAGTTGGGGTTGGCCCTGCTTTGAGCAGAGGGTTGGACTAGATGACCTCCTGAGGTCCCTTCCAACCCTCATCTTCTATGATTCTATGAACTTCTCATTCTCCAAAGAAAGGGCCACTTACTTTCAAAGGGCCACACTGAGATCATAAATTTCTGAGTATTTAAATTGTTTGATCCCAGTGAAAGAAAAAGGGCCCAGATTTTGAATTCCTGTAATCCCATTAAACTCAGTGAGGCTCCATGGATAAAAACAAAGCCAGAATCTAACTTCACACTTAAGGTCAGAGTCAGACACCCTTATTCACGCTCAACACAATCTGTCCCTGTGCATAGCACCATACATCTCAATGGGACTAGGTGCAGAATAAAGTATTAGTCA